>CM028700.1:8902400-10102400 GCA_016771965.1 Brassica carinata
CAGTCATCGTTCAGATCGCCCGTTCCATCCTCGCCGGAGATGGATTCTCCTTCAGCGTGCCCTCACGCGCCGCCTCAAACCAGCTCTATGTCCCTGAGCTCGACCGAATCGTGCTGAAAGACAAATCTACCCTCCGTCCCTTTGCGTCAGTTTCTTCCGTCAGGAAGACCACCATCACCACACGGATCCTCGCCCTTATCCACCAACTCTGCCTCAGGAACATTCATGTCACCAAGCGTGATCTCTTCTACACCGATGTTAAGCTTTTCCAGGTAAAGTTTCTTCCTTTCAGTTTTACACATTCCAAGCTCTCAGATTTGATTATAAAGATGGTCACTTTTAGGTTCGAAAGGATCTCTGTGGCTTTTTTTCTGGCATTGATTCTTTGTAGTTGAACAGAGAAGTTTTGGTTTGGAATATTTTGAACCAGCTTTTGCAAATTTATTGAATTTCAGGACCAGACACAGAGCGATGCTGTGTTGGACGATGTGTCGTGTATGCTTGGCTGCACAAGGTCAAGCCTCAATGTAATTGCAGCAGAGAAAGGTGTGGTGGTGGGAAGGCTCATATTCAGTGACAACGGAGATATGATAGACTGCACAAAGATGGGAATGGGTGGGAAAGCCATTCCACCGAACATCGATCGGGTTGGAGATATGCAGAGTGATGCCATGTTCATTCTCTTAGTTGAGAAAGATGCAGCTTACATAAGGTTAGCTGAAGACAGATTCTACAACCGGTTCCCCTGCATCATCGTCACTGCAAAAGGCCAGCCCGATGTAGCCACAAGGCTGTTCTTGAGGAAGATGAAAATGGAGCTTAAGCTTCCGGTGCTTGCCTTGGTGGATAGTGATCCTTACGGGTTGAAGATCTTGTCGGTTTATGGATGTGGGTCGAAGAACATGTCTTACGATAGTGCAAACTTGACAACACCTGATATTAAGTGGCTTGGGATCAGGCCAAGTGATCTGGATAAGTACAAGATACCTGAGCAGTGTAGGTTGCCAATGACTGAGCAGGATATCAAGACCGGGAAGGATATGCTAGAGGAGGATTTCGTGAAGAAGAATCCCGGGTGGGTCGAAGAACTTAACCTGATGGTGAAGACAAAGCAGAAGGCTGAGATTCAGGCGTTGAGCTCTTTTGGTTTCCAGTATTTATCAGAAGTTTACTTGCCCCTAAAACTGCAGCAGCAGGATTGGCTCTGATCTTCAGTTTACTGTCTTATTGAGTTACTGTTCAATTAGCGGCCAACAAGTTTATTGATACGAGTTATTGCAATTTAAATTGTGTTGTATGGGTTTACACAACTGGGAAACTATTTGTAAGCTGGTTTATTCTGAATGTACACAGACATTTGCATCGAGATATTGTGCTATCTTTACCCATTATTTTCTGCAATTTAGTTTGAAATTTGCATAGAATACAAAGATGATTAGTTATGTACCAGTCAGGATCAACTACTTTTTTCGCTGCAACCACTTATGCAGCGACGCCTTTGTCACCATCAACCTCTCCAGAATTGCAGGCCTCCTCGTTGGGGATGATATACCAATAATTGACTTGGTGATCTCTGAAGTATGTTCTGTATTTTGGTCTGCATCATCCACACATCTTGCATCCTGTGTTATATCTAGCACAGGTCTTTGTCCAGCAGGAAGAACCACAAGAGACAACTCATCTTTTAGGAGTTTTACTAGCACATCTTTCACATCAATCTCTTGCTTCCCTGAATCAGTATTTGCTTCACAGGTTCCAAGGATCATCACCAAATCATCTTTCAAAACATCACCTGCAAGAGGGAGATTTAATTAGTTGCAATAGTGCATTTTAGTCTCACTTGATGTATATATATATAAGTCAAATACATGTGATTTTGTCTAAATTTTGCCCGTGGTTTAATAATTGTATGGTCCTATTTGAAGTGGTTACCGAGTCAAAACAGTAAAAGCAAATAAGAGGATGTATTGATTCTTACCTCGCGTATAGTCTTCCTTGATCATTCGCAAAACTGCTAGAACAACAAGTCGAGCCTCAACCTGTTAATGCATGCAGAAGTTTGACATGAGCATATGCTTCAGGAGTTGAATTGATAGGACTGTAAGCACATAAACTACTCCAATGCCTCATTGGTTGTCATCATTAGCTTACCTTGGTAAGTCCTTGAAGGTCAATTGCAAGGTGTCCGGATGTTCTCTCTTGCAAGTGTGTAGCTACTTTTTCGATGAGTAGACTTACAGGTCTCCCAAAGTCAGTACCTTCGCTTGCTTTGTTTTGGATTTGGCTGTTTTCCTGAATGACTCCTTCGCACCACTCCTCAATAAGTTCCTTGAGAAAGTGATCGTTAGGTTTGTACCTGCAGTATTGTGGTTTTTGCTTGTGAGAAAATAGGAACGCCTCTTCACTTGTCTGAAGATGCAGAACGATCACGACGAGAAATAAAAGTAGACCATAAAACTTGATTGCACTTACCCTGCTTTTCGCATGTCCTGATATATGGCTAAGCATTGCCGAACTTCAAGTAAAGAACCATATTTGCTTCGTGCTTTGAGAAGCGTATTATAGGTCACCTGAGAAACAAATTTCTGGTATAAGAAATGCTTAAATCAACAGAGAAACTGCTTTTCATCTCCTAGCTAAATGTAGTCCGTATCAGCTACAAGACTTTGTATACTTAATTTCGGTCTGCTGATTCTCCCTAAGGTGGCGTGATGGATCAAGGGTCAAATCATTTTGCGGAGGGCTAAAGTATACCGCAGTTAAGAGAACATATTTGGAAGAAGTTGGTAGATAAAAGGGACAAAAAAGTAATAACGCCATTTGACAAGGAGAATTACCCAGTTTGGCTTTATCTGATATTTCCTCATCTCCTCGAACAAAGAAAATGCCAACTTTAAACTTTTATTTTCCGCGCAAATCTGCAAGATAATATGTTGAATCTTTATACCTCTGAATTGAGCAATAACTAAGAACGAGGCAGAAATGTCAGCACCACTAAGAGAGCGAGAATAATACCTTGATAGCTGTTGTGTAGGCAACAACATCAGGTCTGGTTCCATCTGAATGCATAGTTCTCAAAATCTGTGCTGGAAGAAGAACTCCTGTTAGGGAACTTACAACATTTCTGCATCAATGCATCCAAAGCTTATAAACTGAAGCACGAGAAGTATGATCACCTTAATGCGACTTCTATGCTTTAAGGAAAGACATGTGAAGGACGGAACAATTTAGAAAAAAAAAGCAAGAGAAGAGTTGACTCACCCGTACAGCACCTTCTACATCGCCTGAACCTCCACATATGTCAATCAAAGTCGACCATGTTATTTGATTAGGTGCAAGACCTAGGCTCTTCATCTCGTCCATTAATTCTTTTCCTCGATAGTAATCCGTGCCACAGGCTTTCAAGAGTATATTATATGTCGCTGTTGTTGGCTTGAAGAAAAATCTATTTGAAGCTTGGATATAAGGTGAAGAATTGCTTTTCACCAAAGACCTTGGACCGTGATGGTTCAATTTATTTGTGCTAAGAATACCACCTTTACTACTTATATTATCTGCATATAAGGGTTCCTTTGCTGAGCTTCCCTTCCAAGATTGAAAAAGACGAAAGGCTCGATCATATTGGCAAGCTTCAACGCAAGCATGCAGTAGGATGTTGAAACATTGAGAATTAGTCTCACTTGATGTATATATATATAAGTCAAATACATGTGATTTTGTCTAAATTTTGCCCGTGGTTTAATAATTGTATGATCCAATTTGAAGTGGTTAGTGAGTCAAAACAGTAAATGCAAGAGAGAGGATGTATTGGTTTATGTGTATTGATTCTTTACCTCGCGTATAGTCTTCCTTGATCATTCGCAAAACTGCTAGAACAACAAGTCGAGCCTCAACCTGTTAATGGATGAATAAGTTTGACATGAGCATAAATGCTTCAGGAGTTGAATTGATAGGAGTATAAGCACATAAAATACTTCCGTGCCTCATTGATTGCATCATTAGCTTACCTTGGTAAGTCCTTGAAGGTCAACTGCAAGGTGTCCGGATGTTCTCTCTTGCAAGTGTGAAGCTACTTTTTCAATGAGTAGACTAACAGGTCTCCCAAAGTCAGTACCTTCCTGGTCGCTTGCTTTGTTTTGGCTTTGGCTGTTTTCCTGAATGACTCCTTCGCACCACTCCTCAATAAGTTCCTTAAGAAAGTGATCGTTAGGTTTATACCTGCAGTATAGTGGTTTTGCTTGTGAGAAAAGAGGAACGTCTCTTCACTTGTATGAAGAAGATACAGAACGATCAAACGAGAAATAGAAGTATATTATAAAACTTGATTGCACTTTACCCTGCTTTTCGCATGTCCTGATATATGGCTAAGCATTGCCGCACTTCAAGTAAAGAACCATATTTGCTCCGTGCTTTGAGAAGCGTATTATAAGTCACCTGAAAACAAATTTATGGTATCATAAATGCTGAAATCAATTGAGAAACTGATTTCCCTGTCATACCTAAATGTAGTCCGTATCAGCTACAAGACTTTGTATACTTAATTTCGGTCTGCTGATTCTCCTAAGGTGGCGTGATGGATCAAGGGTCAAATCATTTTGCTGAGGGCTAACGTATACAGAAGTTAAGGGAACTTCATATTTGGAAGAAGTTACTAGATGAAAGGGACAAAAAGGCATAAAGCCATTCGACAAGGAGAATTACCCAGTTTGGCTTTATCTGATATCTCCTCATCTCCTCGAACAAAGAAAATGCCAACTTTAAACTTTTATTTTCCGCGCATATCTGCAAGACAACATGTTGAATCTTTACACCTCTGAGTTGATCAATAACTACGAACGAGGGAGAAATGTCAGCAACACTAAAAGAGATGTTAATACCTTGATGGCTGTTGTGTACGCAACAACATCAGGTCTGGTTCCATCTGAATGCATAGTTCTCAAAATCTGTGCTGGAAGAAGAACTCCTGTTAGGGAACTTATAACTTTACTGCGTCAATCCCTAGAATGATATATTATATAGTATCTACCCGCAAGTATCTCCATCAAGTCAATCGCTTTCTCGACTTGCACAGAGTTAGCCATTGCGCGAAACTGTTTCCTCATTAACTTCACAGACGAGTCATCGACGAGGTCCAATGGAGCAATCCCTACCTTCTCAATTCTCTTCAGAGTGTAAACCACGCTCTCAACCTTCCCTTGTCGAAGATTCGATTGTATCCCTTTCGACAAGAGATGAGAATCAACCATCGAAGCGAAGCGTGCCGCATTGGCTCCGGACTCTGCAGCCAAGGTCTCGGCGATGAGAGCTACGTCTTGTATTCTCCCGTCCTCGGCGAGCTTCGATGCGAAATCGGCGTAATACTCCACGGAGCCGTCTGGAGTCCATGTTACGGCGTCGGGGAAGTGGTTTGAGAGAGGGTTCGACGAGGAAAGTGAAGCTGAGTGATGTTGCGGCGGTTGCTTGGTGAGGGAAGAAGTGTATTTAGTTTTACGGTTATGTTCCGGTGCAGTGGCGTAGCAGCGACGGTGGTGGTGATCAAAATAGCACCTACCAATTCGAAAACTATCTAGGACAGTTCACCAACTCCATATTTTTTCACTTAAACTAAATAACGTTATCAAGGGATAGAAAGAAGAACACACCTGCATATTCTTGTATACTTTTAGTGTATACCCAAGATCATGGGAATTAACATTCATTAGGCTGTTCATAACAAAAATATTTGGCTTAACGTCTTCTTTCAGAAGATCCTGCCACAAGAACTTGAGTTAATTTCAAGTCTCAACTGCAGTATGGCAGACAAAAGTGAATTTCACCCAATAAAAAGATTCTGAACGCATGCACTTCTGTATTTGCACCTCAATGGTCCACTAAAGAGAATTACCTCGTATATGTACCTCGATTTGACATAATCACCACACAGGCCACAAACATCTATCATAGTGCGGTATATATACATGTTAGGAGCATCTAAAATCTGTTTGCAGGCTTCATATGCTGTCATTACAGAGACCATATCTCCTTTCTTCCCAAAACCAAGAATAATTCTACAGAGCAATATCTCTGTATGCGGCAAAAGACATGCGTATCTGCATTACATATTCATCAAACCGTTAGCACACACACACTCTATTAAGCATCCTTGTGTGTTAATGGCTCAACAAAGACCAGAGTCAACAGTAGAACAGTTACATTCTGCATTTCAGAACCATCAAACTAAATAACTCTATGAGGAGACAAAGCAAGCCTTACCTAAGAGCTAACTGGGGATCGGAAATGTCAACGCAAATCTTGATGACATCAAACGGATCCACCAGGTCTTTGATTTTGAATCTGAAACCTGTAATATCAATCAGCCGGAGGTTCAAAGCCTGGTTTAACAGCAAAATGTAACATCAAGACTGATATATTATATATTTCCAAAGCTGATAAACTGAAGCACTAGTATGATCACCTTAATGTGAGTTCTGTGTTTTAAGTAAAGACATCTAAAGGACGGAACAAAGTCAAAAAAGCAAGAGAAGAGTTAACTCACCCGTACAGCACCTTCAACATCTCCTGAACCTCCACATATATCAATCAAAGTCGACCATGTTATTTGATTAGGTGCAAGACCTAAGCTCTTCATCTCGTCCATCAATTCTTTTCCTCTATAGTAATCGGTACCACAAGCTTTCAAGAGTACATTATATGTCGCTGTTGTTGGCTTGAAGAAAAATCTATTTGAAGCTTGGATATAAGGTGAAGAATTGCTTTTCAGCAAAGACCTTGTACCATGATGGTTCAAGTTATTTGGGTTTGAAATGCCACCTTTACTACTTATATCATCTGCATTGAAGGCTTCCTTTGTGGAGCTTCCCTTCCAAGATTGAAAAAGACGAAAGGCTCGGTCATACTGGCAAGCTTCAACGCAAGCATGCAGTAGGATGTTGAAACATTGAGAATTGGGCTCACAACCAGATGCAAGCATTTCTTCGAATAGGTGATTTGCCTGCTCTACTAAACCTGCGTTGGCACATGCGCTGATTAACGACGACCATGTATGAGTATTTGGGGTTACACCAACAGATTGCATATCCTCTTTGACTTTTAGAGCCATTTTCCACATCTTTGCATCTGCGAAAACCTGATCTCGAGGCATTACCTAGAGACTCAAGGGAAAGAAAGGAAAAAAAAAATGGTAGCCTTAGTTTAACAAACATGCTAATATTATACCTTTATGATAGTACAATATGTAAAGGCGTCCAACTTCAAAAGTCCAGAGGATTCCATTCGCTTTGCTTCTTTGTATATGTCCTGGGCGAGATCAACCCGTCCAGCCAGGCAACAAGTTTTCAGTAGTATGTTGTAGGATGTCATGTCAGCTGTAACATTAAGTTTCTGCGCATGACATGTAGAGTTTGAAGGTCAGTCAATACTCACTCCTAAATCTGAAACAGTTCACCCACTAATATCTAGAAGCAACATCAAAATAGCACCTACCAAGTCAAAAAACTACCTAGGAAAGTTCACCTACTCCATATCTTTTCACTTAAATTACATAGTGCTATAAAGAGAGAAAGAAGAACACACCTGCATATTCTTGTATACTTTTAGTGTGTACCCAAGATCATGGGAATTAACATTCATTAGACTGTTCATAACATAAATATTTGGCTTAATGTCTTCTTTCAGAAGATCCTGCCACAAGAATTTGAGTTAATTTTAATTCTCAATAACAGGATGGCAGACAAAAGTGAATTTCACCCAATAAAAAAGATTCTGAACGCATGCACTTCTGTATTTGCACCTCAATGGTCCACTAAAGAGAATTACCTCATATATGTACCTCGATTTGACATAATCACCACACAGGCCGCAAACATCTATCATAGTGCGGTATATATACATGTTAGGAGCATCTAATATCTGTTTGCAGGCTTCATATGCGGTCATTACAGAGACCATATCTCCTTTCTTCCCAAAACCAAGAATAATTCTACAGAGCAATATCTCTGTATGCGGCAAAAGACATGCGTATCTGCATTGCATATTCATCAAAAATCATTAGCACACACACTCTATTCATCATCCTTATGATTAATGGCTCAGCAAAAAAATAAGAATCAACAGTAGAACAGTTACATTCTGCATTTCAGAACCATCAAATTAAATAATTCTAGGAGGAGACAACAAAACAAGCCTTACCTAAGAGCTAACTGGGGATTGGAAATGTCAACACAAACCTTGATGACATCAAACGGATCCACCAGGTCTTTGATTTTGAATCCGAAACCTGTAAATATCAATCATCCGAGGTTCAAAGTCTGTTTTAACAGCACAATGTAACAGCAAGATTGATATATTTATACAGTATATATACCGGCAAGTATCTCCATCAAGTCAATAGCTTTCTCAACTTGCACAGAGTTAGCCATTGCGCGAAACTGCTTCCTCATCAGCTTCACAGACGAGTCATCATTGACGAGGTCCAACGGAGCAATCCCAACCTTCTCAATTCTCTTCAGAGTGTAAACCACGCTCTCAACCTTCCCTTGCCTAAGATTCAATGCAATCCCTTTCGATAAGAGCTGCGAATCAATCATCGAAGCGAATCGTGCCGCATTGGCTCCGGACTCCGCAGCCAAGGTCTCGGCGATGAGAGCTACGTCTTGGATACGGCCGTCCTCGGCGAGCTTCGAGGCGAAATCGGCGTAATACTCTACGGAACCGTCTGGAGTCCATCTCACGGCGTCGGGGAAGTGATTTGAGAGATGATTCGCCGAGGAAAGTGAAGGCAGTTGCTTGGTGAGAGAAGAAGTGTATTTAGTTTTACGGTTGTGCTCCGGTGCGGTGGCGTAGCGGCGACGGTGGTGGTGGTGAGGATTGGTTATGAGGGAGGAGGAGGGGAAGACGATGACAAGGTCTCTCATTCCTCGCCAACGGTTAGGATCATCATCATCAATCACTCTGGCTCACTCTCTCTGCTTTTTATTTTACTTTTATTGGATTGGATTTGAGAGGCTGTTCTTACGAGTACTGAACCGGACCGGGTTTGTGGAGGAACAGTACACCGGTTTGACATTTAATTTTTAATAAATGAAAAGAAAAATGGATGGCCTCAAATTCGAAGCGAAGCGTCTCCACATATTTATCACCAACTTCTTGCCCGCCATGTGGATAATCGTCATCTGTTCACTCTCTAAACGATCGCTATCTTGAGAAGAATAACCGATGACTTCGTCGCTTTCAAGCAATCCGGTGGTCGCTGAAGAAGAAAGACCGACGGAAACGTCAACAGATCTGACGGTGAATTCATTATCGACGGAAGCTCCGGAGAAGAAGGTGAGGAAAGCTTACACGATCACCAAGTCCAGAGAGAGTTGGACTGAAGGAGAGCACGACAAGTTTCTCGAAGCTCTTCAATTGTAAGAATCTCTTTCTCTCTTCTTCCACCATGGATTTGGTTTTTACTGATTTCGTGTCGTCCTGAGCTCTAATTGTAGCTGAATTTACTTAAATTTGTTTCATTTCTTCTTAGTGTGTGATTAATCAGAGAAAGGTTTGTATGTTTGGTTTGGTTCTGAGTTCTGACCTAAAGGATTTGTTAATTTGGACCTTAAGGTAAAATAAAGTTTCATAAGATCAAAGGTTGGTTATGTAGTAGATCATTTGTAGTCAAATGGAATTTGCAGAAGCTACTCTGTCATCTTAGGCTGTTAACATGTTTCAAAAGATGATTTTTATTACAAAAGCCTATGTCTTTTATTCAGACACTTTGTTGCTGATAATACTTACTAGTTCTGGCAATTATCTTGCGTTCTTAGGTTTGATCGTGACTGGAAAAAGATTGAAGATTTTATTGGTTCGAAGACAGTAATTCAGGTTTGAGATCCAGCTGCATTTGGATTTTGGTTTTAGTAATAGAGTACATTGGCGTGTTTCCCCCAACTCAATCTTAATGTGCCTACTTTTTTTACTACAGATCAGGAGCCATGCCCAGAAATACTTTTTGAAGGTCCAGAAAAACGGGACTTTAGCACACGTGCCACCCCCTAGGCCTAAACGCAAAGCTGCTCATCCATATCCTCAAAAGGCATCGAAGAATGGTTAGTGATATTATGATTTAAAATTACATTGAGCGGAAAGATGAAGTTAAGATATATACTCAAAATCTGAACAAAACTCAATTGTTTGCAGCTCAAATGTCGCTTCATGTTTCCATGTCCTTTCCTACTCAAATAAATAACGTGCCTGGATATACTTCATGGGATGATGATACCTCTGCATTGCTTAACATAGCCGTAAGCGAGGTTATTCTACCAAAAGATGAACTTACTACTCTTTGTGGAGGAGAAGGCATGCATTCTCATTTGTACTCTCTTTTTTTTGTATTTTTGCTTGGCAGTTGAGTTTTTCCACCTGCAGCTAAATATTTAAATGGTTTCAGATGTTATTGAATCGAATGGCTCAACAAGTGGGGGTAGTCCTTCAGCATCTGGTATAGGAAGCTCAAGCAGAACATTATCAGATTCCAAGACGGCGAATCAAGCTCCCTCAATGCACGGTAATTATTCAAACAATTCCGGAAACTACTTCTTGAGCTTTTATTTTATGGTAGACATTGTTCTAATGGTTGTTTTTTGGCAGGTCTTCCTGATTTTGCTGAAGTTTATAACTTCATTGGGAGTGTCTTCGACCCTGACAGCAAAGGCCGCATGAAAAAGCTCAAGGAAATGGATCCAATAAACTTCGAGACTGTGAGTTAGAACCTACTTGATTGCCTCTAAGTTAAATGCAGTGTGTGACAGTGATATATCCATCATTTAGACGTGTCTTGATTTGTATCAGCAACCATGCTCTGGCTTTGTGCTGTTTCCATCCCATGAATCTAACTTATACAAGAACTGATCTTCATAATAACCGTCTCTGACAGCTGAAACTAATAAAGCATGCATCTATAGAGTTTGTTTCAAATTTCGATTTTGTAACCTATGGAAATGTTAGCCAAATAATGGGATTCTACAACCTTGGCTCAGTTTTTGTTTTTAAGTTTCCTGGTGCCTATTTGTTGCTGTCAGTGCTTGTTCTTTTAGTAGTACCGTTCACTAATCGCAGTATGCCTTGCAGGTTCTGCTACTGATGAGAAACCTCACAGTGAACTTGTCAAACCCTGACTTCGAACCTGCTGTAAGTATTGAATTGATCATAACTTCCATGCTCTTTGGAAATAAGTTGGGCAAAACTGTTGGAAACAAGTCTATTTCTGTCTTGGTGTGTGTTATTTCCTCAAAATTTTAATGATTAGAAAGAGGATTGATTGCTTGTGAGATGTATATTACACACATGAACTGCTGATTTCTGGATTTGATTTTCTTGCAACAGATGTAATTTAACCTTGAAATAGTCTGAATATTCTGATGCTGCAGGAGAAGGTCCTGAACAATTAAGCTCTTAGCGGCGGGTGGTGCGGGACCCTGGTCAAGAACCAAACAAGTGATATATCTTCTTGGGAACTTCTTGCTCACAACAACTGTCTATCGGCTATCAAGTAAGCGTGGTTTTGATCTCGTCCTGATCTCATTTCTCTTTAAAGTTCGGGTTAAGGAGCTACCAATTGGCTATCTAACCTCTCTGCATTGGGTGGATTGTGTCAGATGCTGCTTACGGTTGTTGTCCGAGGAGAACATAACTGACCAAGAGGGGAATATGGCAGTTTTGGTCAGAACCAGTTCGGTGAATGGTAGATATCTCTATATATTTATCAATGTGTGTATGTAGTTAAAAAAATGATATCTACTTATTTGTTCATGCGTTTTGAAATTTGTAGTCACGATTGTATTTATTTTTTGGTCATACATATACTGAAACCAAAGGCAATGTATCAGGTACCAAATGCCAGTAAACCCAAACTGTTGTATTGTTTTCTGTATCCAACCTCTCAAAATATTCGAAAACCCGGTTAGAGGTAACCAGAAAAGGACCGTATTGGTATGGGCCAAGAGGGCCTTTAGAACCCTCTGACTCACGAAGAAGGTTCGAAATGGTTGTACTAAAGGAAAACGTTGTCCTCTCCCTAGATTGTTCTCTAACTTTCGCCGGCGGCGAGGATGCTACAGCATCAGATCGGTCAATCTCCGGCGAGACTAGGGCTAACAGGCCCTGGTTCTCCTTCCGTACAAAATCTAACGCCTTCTCGTCATGGCCATCCAACCTCTTCTTCATCCTCCCAATCTCACCACCACCAACAACAGATCCAACAACCTCCTCCTAACCTACCACCTTCCTCCTCCGCCGTCGTAGCCTCGGCCTCATCCTCGGCGGCTATTTCCTCCTCCGCTTTGCTATCGCTCCTTCCGCCGCTGCCCCGAGCGCAGGCTCTTCTCCAGCAGATGGCGGTTTTATCATCCAAGCTCTTCGACGTCTCTCCCAATCGCGCGCACTGGCTCTCCGCTTTCCGCGGCTCTCTCCCTTCGTTCCTCTCCTCCCACTCGCTACCTCCGCCTCCGCCGCTCGAGAACCCTAATCCTTCGTCCACCAAGGAGATCCTCTCTCAGTTCAATTCCCTCCAGACGCAGCTCTTCGAAGCCGTCACGGAGCTTCAGGAGATCCTCGATCTCCAGGACGCGAAGCAGAAGCTCGCGCGTGAGATCAAATCCAGAGACTCGTCTCTTCTCGCCTTCGCCAATAAGCTCAAGGAAGCAGAACGTGTTCTCGATATGCTCGTCGACGATTACTCCGATTACCGCAAGCCAAAACGAACCAAAACTGACGAAGATGATGATGACAATGAGTCTTCCACCACAGTTTCTTCTCAGCTCAAGCTCAAGGACATCTTAGCTTACGCTCACAAGATCAGCTACACAACGTTCGCTCCTCCTGAGTTCGGTGCAGGGCAAGCACCTCTCCGTGGCGCATTGCCACCAGCTCCACAAGACGAGCAGATGAGAGCTTCTCAGCTCTACGCCTTCGCTGATCTCGACATCGGTCTACCGAAAACCGTGGAGAACATCGAGAAGAAGGTTGAAGCACTCATTGAGCCGCCGCCACCTCCTCCAGATCTTTCTGCGATTCAGGGCCTGCTTCCACCGAATATCGCAGTTCCTTCGGGATGGAAACCGGGAATGCCGGTGGAACTGCCGAAAGATTGGCGTTTGCCACCTCCACCTCCTGGATGGAAACCAGGAGACCCTGTTGTGTTACCGCCTGAGCTGGTTCCTGCACCTAGAGCCCAGGAGCAGCAGCAAATGCGGCCTCCTCAGGGACTTCACAGGCCGCCTGACGTCATACATGTCCGAGAGGTTCAGCTTGACATTTTGGAGGATGATAGCAGTGAATACAGCAGCGATGAGAGCTCAGACGACGAGGAATAATCAAAACATTATGATTCATGATTCAGGTAATGGTTGTCCTATGTCACTGATCGTTCTTGATTAAAGTTTGTGCTGACTAATGTAAAATGTTCGACTTGCCAAGTCTCTAGAGACTTTTCGCACCAAAACATGGATTCCAGTTCTGTTTACAAAAGAGTTATTGCATCTTTTCTAGAGTCAGTCAGTCAGTCTTTAGCGTGTTTCTAATTTTCATGAAAGCATATGATGCCCTTTCGATTACAAAGTTAAGTTGGATCTTGTTTCAAAATATCACAAGTGAAAATGTAGAGCTTAGAAATTGGAATGTTTTGTAGTAGAAGTTCAGAATGTTCAGCAGATTTCTCCACAAAGTAAAATGCACACATGCGCTATCAGAGACAAAGATTACTACATATAAAACTATATAGTATCATGGCTCTTATTTCAAATTTATTCAGAGCTATAAGAGACGAAGATTATATATTTCCTAGATTTTATACATTTCCAAAATAAAAACACAATTATCTATAAATATATTGGAGAATTTTATTAATAAATTTTGCATGGGAGAACTATAAAATTAGTCAGTATTGTATGAAAAAATCTCCCGTTTTCAAACTCGTTCAATCGCCTAGTAAATTTTGAGGAAAGGCCCAAGGAAACAACTTCTATATACTTCAACCATTTACTATATATTTCGCAGCAACCCTATTACACAGTCTAGATCCCAAATCCTCTTTCCCTCCAAAAAAACAATGGCAGCCACCGCCGCACGCCCTCTAGTCTCCGTCCAAGGACTCGACGGTGACATGGCCACCGACCGATCCACCACAGTCTGCCTACCCGACGTCATGACGGCACCCGTGAGGCCAGACATCGTCAACTTCGTCCACGCCCAAATCTCAAACAACAGCCGTCAGCCTTACGCAGTCTCCAAACGCGCCGGTCACCAGACCTCCGCCGAGTCCTGGGGAACCGGACGCGCCGTGTCCCGTATTCCTCGTGTTCCCGGCGGTGGAACTCACCGCGCCGGTCAAGCAGCCTTCGGAAACATGTGTCGCGGTGGCCGTATGTTTGCTCCGACTAAGATCACGAGACGCTGGCACCGTCGCGTCAACGTCAACATGAAGAGGCACGCGATCGTCTCGGCCATCGCCGCGACTGCTGTGCCGTCTCTTGTGACGTCTCGTGGTCACAAGGTCGAGAATGTTCCCGAGATGCCTCTCGTTGTTAGCGATTCAGCTGAGGCCGTGGAGAAGACTTCCGCTGCGATCAAGGTTTTGAAGCAGATCGGTGCTTACGACGATGCCGAGAAGGCCAAGGATAGTATCGGGATTAATTAGGTCTGGTGTAGGTAAGATGAGGAACCGTCGTTACGTTTGTCGGAAAGGTCCTCTCGTTGTGTATGGAACAGAGGGAGCGAAGATTGTGAAAGCGTTTAGGAACATTACTGGTGTTGAGCTTTGTCATGTTGAGTAGCTTAACTTGTTGAAGTTAGCTCCTGGTGGTCACCTTGGTCGGTTTGTGATCTGGACTAAGTCTCTTTTGGTTGACGCGCAAAGGGTTAAGTCTAAGAAGGAGAAGCTCGAGAAGAAGAGGAAACCCGTCACTAAGGTAAGCTCAACGCTCTCCTTTCTCTTTACCTTTCAGTTGTTTGGTAACTATTATGAAGTTTTCTGATTTCCTGTCTAATTTGAGTGTCGTTTTGCACCTGGTGTTGTATTGCATTCAAAGTCAAGTCTTTTGATGTGGGTTACACTTTGTTTAGTACTTTCATTACGCGTTACAAAGTGGGTTTGAATTTCCCTATACGAATTGTCAGTCATCTCTAATGGATTATATCATTTTGTGATAAGCAGTCTATACTATGTTAGTACTAATCTTGTTGAATTCATATGCATTGGAAATAATCTGTGTGATTTATGTATGATTTGTTGTTGGAAATTGTTATTTGATTGATGAAGATTAGTTTTGGACTTATGTTCTTGTCTGAACATTTCATAGTATATCATTTCCGTTGAGAATTTCATAGGGCTTTGTGATTTAGAATCACAAAGCTGTATCATTTCTTAACTAATTTTGGTGTCTTCTTCTCTCCAGGAAGAGGCACAAGCGATTAAAGCTGCAGGCAAGGCTTGGTACCAGACTATGATCTCGGATAGTGATTACACAGAGTTTGATAACTTCACCAAGTGGCTTGGAGCCAGTCAGTAGTTTTATCGGGTTTAGGCAAAGATTTTGGTTTTTTCACTTTATCATATTCATCTGTCTTCGATTTAATCTCTGGAGTTGTTATGTCTTTGAATTAAAGAGTATGAACATGCTTTGAACTCCTTCGTCATGACAATCAGCAGTGGTGAAACTCTATTTTAAAGATGTGAACTAGTCAAAGAGAATATAGTTATGCTTGGTTCAGAAAGATAAATTATTTATTTCTAATAAAACATATTTATACATATCGAGTTCAGTGTTTTCTAAGCTGAGATACACCATTTACATTAACAAGTAATACGCCATTCACACATCACAATATAACCACAAATCAATACTCAAAAACTGTATATTATAATAGTAACATCGTCGATTTAATTAAAAACCGACAACAATTTATTTAATTTTAGAAAGCATACAGTAAAAGTTAAATAATAATGCGCCTGATATTAATGAGTCGCTTTTTGGGCGATGCAACAATAAATTTGACAAGCGACTTGGCATCTCCCAAAGTAGATGGGACGATAAGCACAACCCCTTTGCGACAGACCCAACCCAACATGAATTGAATTCAAACTTGTCCTCGAACGCTAAACTCACATCAAGTAATACTCCAACATCTGTCTCCTCCACATGATCACCACAATCGCAACCGCCAATCGCTTCCTCTCTCGAATGTATCTCTACCTTCATACCATGACGTTCAGTAGTATTATTTTCGCCACCGCTTTGTTCCTTGGAGAACAAGAATACATCCTCAGTCGCTTTAACAGTCTTTTTCATGCATGCTAGTGGCGTTTTCGAGCATGTTTTGGACCTGAAAACAAGGCATTCACCGCGGTCAAGAACCGAGACTGGCCTAGGAAGTTCATCGATGAATTTATCTCTTTTGACTGATGGGATGTAGAAGATTGGTTTGAGTGTTGTGTGGGAATGAGCTAGAGAAGCTTGGATTGTAGCCCATTTATTCAAGAAATCTGTCTCAAGGAGGAGATCAGCTATTAGGATGCTGCAGCTTATCCCAATTGAGTATCCACCACTCTCAAAATTGGTCACCTATTAACAAATATAAATAAATAAAAAACAACCTCCACCATTTTTTTTTGTCACACCTCAACCATATTTAAAAGGTGAAAGAGTGAAAACAATCTCAATATAATATCTGATCAAAAGAGTTAACATATGGAGTATAATATAGCTCTACAATATTCAATATTGATATGTGTTTTATTATTATAATTGTATATATAATAGAGTGTACTACTACTATATGTTATTGATAATTTTACTGTTGATTAGTTACCTGAACATAGAACAACGGAGAGAACTGAGGATCAGCTTCATCAATGTCTCTCCAGAAGACAGTCTCTGCTTCAGCTCCGCTTTTGTCTCTCTTCACCATTTCAAAAAACTCCGGCAAACTTGCCGGAAACCTAGCCTCCACAAGCCTAACGCCACTGTCGTTGGCCACCACCTCCAGACCATCTTCCTCTCCCGTCGTCCTCCTCCTCCGCCGCAGTCTACCACAAAGCAACGGCTGCTTGGTCAAGGCTCTCCCTAACGACTCCTTTATCCAACCGGCGACCAACCACCCTCTATCACCACCATCACCGGCTTGCTTGTAGTACGTAACTATGTTTAGTGTTCGCCGGAATATTCCTGCTCCGACGGGATCTTCGACTGATATGGAACGGACTTCACGTTGTTGCGTCACTTCCACAGGCATGACGCTCTGTACTCCGGCAATCATCGACTTGTGGACTATTGTTTCCATTTTAGCTCTAATTTGCGAAGTTGGCTTTAGTTAATCCTCTGCTATATATAGGGAATATGAAAAAAAATCGTAATTAAGTGATAAGAAACTATAAGAGATGTGCTTTAATTTCAGAAAAGAAAACCAACGGTAATATGTAGATACATATCCAATCTTAGCCGACCTGCATTTAATTGAAACTATTTTACAAATCTTCTTTAGTATCTATTTTCTTTAATTTCATGAGTTTGCGTAAAATGTAAGTATGGAGTTTTAATGATCATTGACCTTAGTCCAAGAATTGCAGTTGGGTGCAGAAAGGTAGTAAGTATTAAACCGTAATGGTTGTAAATTTTGCAGTTAATGACTGGACCTCTGTTATTAGCAGTCTAGCATGTGTGGATATTCAATACGACGTTGAAACTACGTATATTAATACGTTAATATTTGTATGTACTATCGCAACTTTTTGTGGTAAAGAATACTCCATAGTATTGTAAAACACCTCTATGAGAAGTTCTCAAAATATAATAAAATGAGAAATAATATAAATTATAGTGTTGATGAGTATCTTAAATATAGTTTTAGATATGATTAGGTGATGTATACGAAAACGATATGATTAGGTGTTGTTAATTATTAGGTGTTGTTAATTACTCCTTCCGTTTTCTTTTATAAGTTGTTTTAGAAACTTACACATAGATTAAGAAAAACATAAATTTCTTATATTTTCTAAACAAAAAAATCATTAATTATTTACCTAACCACAAATCAACCAATGAAAAAAATAGAAAATATATTATCATTGGTCATACAACATTATCTGTTAGTAAATTTTACATAGAAAATCGAAAACGTCATATAATTTGGAACAAAAATTTTCTTTTAAAAGAAAACAGAAGGAGTAAAAAACAATATCATACAGTCTCTATCGTATCCTAATGCTTAGGTACTTCTACAAAAAAAAAGTGTTCAGCGACCAGCCTTCCACCTACTTGTTTATTTATTGTGAGACTGCCCAAGCTAAAATTCGAACCTCATGAATTGAACCCATGATTTCCGTATGTAGACTGTAAACTTTTAATCTACTTTCGAAGCTTTTGATTCTCACAATAAATGCCACCCATTAGCAACAAACTTTTTAGGTCCTCCAGCACGTAGCAATCGCGACATTTTTAGCCATTGCTTGTAAATTTATTAAGTTATTTAACCATTGCATATTTTTATTAGAGCTTATAATTGATAATCAATCAAGTTTTACGAACCCAAGTCAATCAAAAAAAAAAAAGAACCATGTCAACCTCTTATACACATGGCATTTTTCATATTTTTGAGTAAGCTTTTGATTTAACACACAGAGATATACACATAACCCAAAGTTGTAAACCTATACACATTATATAATCCAGTAAAAATCGTACGTACGTTTCCAGGTCCACACTATGCCAATCCTTACTGGATGCAACTCAAACTAAGAGGTTATACTATTGTGAAATTATATTTACATTATTTTCTGATGAATACTTGTGAAATAGGGTTTAAAGAGCTCCTTCAGCTGGCCTCAACACTTTTTTTCTGAGGGACAAGGTATCCGTTATGATCTTAAAATAAGTTTCTCTCAGGGACAACTTCCCTTGTTGATAGGAACATTTTCTACAAGATCTTCTCAGTGTGAGGAAGAAGAAAGGCATTGCGTTCTACAATATATTCGTAGATAATTGCTCGTATAACCATAACTTTTTTTTTCTTTTAGCTGATAAACGATACATATACAAGCTTAATTTATGTTGATCAAAAAAAAAAAAAAAAAAAAATACAAGCTTAATTTGACTGTGGTGCAGAATTAGGTAGTTTTTTAATAATAATTATATTAATTCAACCCGAAAATCGGGAATTCAGTTTCGGTTACAAACACGATTTGAACAAAAGCTCCCAAGTCAATCTATTACATTCTAGTTTCGCCCACCCACTAAACCCGGCACGTTCTACTAGTCCGATTTTCGAAATTCTTAAGAATCGGTTGCCGTTCTCAACCATCGACAATGATCGCGGGAAGGTGAGGTTCTCCTCGTTGCCTCGGATGCCGGACTTCCCAGGTCGCCTCCCGAGTAGCTAGTTTCCGGCGAACGCCGGCTTGTAATCGCATCGCCAATGATGCGCTAGACGGATGAAGAGGTGAAGGGATCAAGAACCATACCAAGAAAGCGCCAGAGCCCAAGCGCACCTCCAAGTCGCCACATACGAAAGAGCGGGTTGTTGTCTTCGCCACCACCTAAACTGAAAGTCTCTAAAACCTGCATAGAAAATCAAGCCTCACCGCCAAGAGAGCCAACTAGCTAATACGACACCGGGATGTAAAGCTGAGATCAAGGGGTGACACGGAGGCGGTCAATGACTCCCCGAGAACCCCCTCCACCACTTGTGACCACTGAGAACCAGGAGCCAAGACTACGCTGTAAGAACCCACCACCGGTGTCAGACGGAATGGATTGAACGATGATGCACAAAACCAAGCCTCACAATGCTAGCGGCCGCTAAACACACCAAGGGAACCGTAAGAGGGCCGAGCCCGAAGCCAAGATGATGCCGAAAAGAAGCCTCCGTGTGGCCATAGACGCCAACGGAATCCACCACCGTTAGCGGATATAACTCCTTGAAATCACGACGCAAACCGACAGAGCTAGGAGCCAACTCCTCCGCACTCCAAGCTCTAGTCTTGCCTTCAAACCAAAGCCACTAAGCTCATCTAACAACGGAGAAGAGGAGTGGTCCGATTCGACGCCGAACTGAAAACCAACGAGCCAGATCTCCAGATGAAGAGCAGTTTCCCAAGCACGGAAGAGACCCCGCGACAAGGACGGGAACCACACCGGCACAACCCGACTACGACAGAGACAAAATGGAGAATCGAAGAGAGAAAACCTGATCTACTCCCAACCCTAAAAGCCGACCACCCGCGAGCCACCGCTGCTACAACCGCTACTGCACCTCCAAAGAACACGAAGATCCACCGAAAAGACAAACTCACAAGACAGAAGCTCACCGAGATCGCGACGCGAAACCCAGAAGACGAAAGCAAGGCGGAGAGACCGAACACGACACGACAGGAAGCAAAAGGAAAACGAGAGAGAGGAAGAGGGAGCCCCGCCGGTGCCGGACGCGCACTCACGCGGCGCCGGACCGGAGGAGAAAGTCAGATCTGATTTTGGTCGCTGAAGAGATAAGGTAGAGAGATAAGGTAGAGAGATGAAACGTAGAACACAGAGACTTTCTCAGAATTAGGTAGTTATATTTTGAGAAAGTGAATTATGTAAGTTTTAATATAAGTTAAAAACAATATAATACTCCCAATACTACAACGAACAGCGTATATTATATATTTTATTTTTATTACTGCAATTTTACTGTAACCAAGCAAATAAACCCTAAATGAATCATATACATATATATGGCCCTTATTTTGCAAATATCATAGTTATTAAACGTCGAAGAGGGACTGGTAGAAATAAAACGTGTAATAGATATGGATCCTTCAGTCGATGGTGTTGACGTGATCAGCTCATGCCACGTGAGATCCTCCACCATATCCTCTCTTTTATTCCAACTCAGTACGCGAAACAAGATGAAACTTCAATAATTCGGAAATAAAAGATACAACATTAAGAACAACAAAAACCAACATATATTATTTATGGATCATTTATTGATTGGCTAGAATCTTAAACATGTACACGATTCAGCCAGAGAAACAAAAAGATTTTAGAGATCCAGACAAAGTCAGAGAAGGATTCGGACTAGCCGGAAACCGTCTTCTCTCTCTCTCTGAAATATTGGAGAGCATGAAGAGAGAATAGCTTTGATATATGGTTCATAATGTAGAAGTTGATGATATTTTGAGAAAAGTGAATTATGTAAGTTTTTAGTATAAATTGAATATAAAATAATATAATACTCCCAATACTACAAAGTACAAACAACAGCGTGAATTACTTTATTTTATTTTATTGCAAATTTTCCCAAAGTTTTGCTGTAACCAAGATAATAAACCGTAGCTAGATGAAACGAGCCCAATTGTGACATATATATAAATCTGGTCCTTAGTTGCAAACCATCATAGTTATTAAACTTGGAAGAGGCCAACTGGTAGAAACCTAGCTAGGCACCGGCAAAATCAACCGTGCAATGGATCCTTTAGTCGATGGTGTTGATATCATTAGCTCAATGCCACATGAGATCCTCCACCACATTCTCTCGTTTGTTCCAACTCAGTTCGCGATCAGGACTTCTGCCTTGTCCAGAGTATGGAGGCATATATGGTGTCACACACCTTTTCTCGACTTTGATTATTCCTACATACATGAACATAGGCGACAGCTGACGGCTCGAGATATAAACCAAACCCTACGTTCCTACAGAGCACCGAAAATCACGAGTTTTCATCTTCGTATGCCACGAAATTTCCGTGAACACGATAGCTGGATCGAGTTTGTTGTCTCCCACAATGTGGAGAAGCTGTCTCTTGTCTTCGATGGTCTTCCTAATCACGTTTTCGAAAAGATCTTCTACCTCGGTTCCTCCTTAACGCAGCTCTGGATTCGGAAGTTTTATATGATTCCCGGATGCGCAGTAGTGTCTTGGAAATCTCTAAGGAATCTGACATTGGGTGAATGTTATCTCTATGATGAATCTGTTGATAATATTCTCTCTGGCTCTCCAATTCTTGAAGCCTTGGAATTGCGTTACTGTAGATTACCTCGGCGTCTTGATCTGAGTAAATCACATAGTTTGAGGAGACTGGAGATTCATTTGCGCAAAGAACCAACCGAGATTGTAGCGCCACACCTCCATCATTTGAGTTTGGAAAGCTTTAATGACCGACCATGTACTTTAGTGGATGTTTCTTCGTTGGCCGAAGCTAGAATTCACATTGTCGTGGACAACTACCGCACTCTGAATGTTGATTTCCTTCAAACCATGGTGCTAAAAATGCTAGCAAAATTACAAAACGTTAAGAGGCTTACTTTTACAGGAACCGTTCTTCAGGTATATATTTCCTTACCATTCTTATTGCACTCTCTAGTTATAATTGAGTAGGGATAATTAAAGCTTTCTATAGCGTAGAGTCACTGTTTGTTTGATGATTAAATTATTAAGGGCTTCATTCGTTTAAAAACGTTTAAACCCATATGCGTAAGTTCTGGCAATCTAGAGATTTATGTTTCATTAGCTCATCATGATCCTTTTCATCGTTTTTTTGCTATCTAGATTCTGTCTCTCGTCGAGCTCCGTGGTGTTCCTTTCCCAACACTCAAGGTTCAAACTTTGACTGTTGAAACAAGGTTTACAAGATCTGTTATTCCTGGTTTAGCAAGGTTATTACAAAATTCACCTGAGCTAGAAAAGCTAATAGCACACGCGACACGCTTGTTCGGCATACCGGTATTTTTCTCTCTCTTTTTATAAAAGGAGGTACTCTTTTTATTAATAAGACAATGCAAACTCGTATAACTGACTAGGAACGTGCCAAGAAAGCAATGTCTTTAACTTATTTTAGGATTAATCAATATAAAATTAATACTTGTATGCTTTTGTGATAACATTTTATCCTCTACAGGACAGGGTTCTGAAGAGCTATATGGATTCAGAAGGTTTGAATCTAGATCGATGCGGTAGATCAAAATATGAGGTGTTTCCTACCTCAGATGAGTATTACAGGATGATACGTTGTAAGGATGCAGCGTGGAAACTCATAGCTTCGTTCATGGAAATGGTGATGAGAAACGTAAAAAGCCTAGAGACGTTGGTGGTAGGGTTGGAATGTATTAAACCCGAAGGTAGTGATGCAAGATGGTTTGAAGAGTTGCTTCAGATGCTTCAGTTACTTTCTAACAACAATAACGTTAACCTCCGTCTTGTCCAAACGATGGAGACATGTTGGGTGCTAGACGCCTTCTCTCTCAGTCGACACTCATAGAGTGGTTACCAGATCGATAAACATTGATAGCTGGATCAAGTTAGCCATCACCCATCACGCGGACAAGCTGTCTCTTGAGTTTTGTGATACTCCTGTCAGGGATTACGATTTTCCTGATGGCTTTTACACCAATTCTACTGTAAAGCAAGTCCTTGTCGACTCCTTGCTTATGGCATTTCAAAAGAGATTTGTAAACTCATAATATTTTTTTGTTTCTTTTCTTTTAGCTGATAAACAAGCTTTGATTGTGGTTTAGAATTAGGTAGTTGGCATTTTGAGGAAAAAATTGAATTTTTATTTTTTTTGAAACACAAGTGAGGAAAAAATTGAATTATGTAAGTTTTTTTAATAAGTTAAATATAATAATTATGAGAAAAAAATTAATGATTTTATTTTATTAATTTTACAACTTTTCTTAATTTTACTTGTAAACAAAGCAAATAAACCCTACATGAAAAGAGCCAATTGTGTCATATATCTATGGTATAAGTAGGGAACAATAGTTTACAAACATCTTTCATATTTATATGATATTCACATCCTTGGCAAAATAAAAATAAAAACAATAGTTGGAAATCATAGTTATTATTAGACGACGAACAGGCGACTGAGACGGCTCGGACAACGAAAACGTCATAGAAACCCTAGACAACCCACAAAATCAAACGTGCAATGGATCCTTCAGTCGATGGTGTTGATATCATCAGCTCGATGCCGCATGAGATCCTTCACCATATTCTCTCGTTTATTCCAATTGAGTTCGCGATCAGAACGTCGGTCTTGTCCAGAGGATGGAGGCATGTATGGTGCCACACACCTTGTCTCGACTTTGATAATCTCAACTTTTATAGAGATTTGACGACGGCCCGAGAGATAAACCACGAGTTTCAAGTTTCGTATCCCCCGATATGCCCTTGGACCCGACATTGATAGCTGGATCGAGTTTGCTGTGTCCCGTAATGTGGAGAAGTTGACTCTGGTTTTCCAAGGTTCGTATTACAATTACGATTTCCAAAAGATCTTCTATCTCAGTTCCACCTTAACGCAGCTCTCCATTAAACATTTAGATACGACCCGCGGATGCACACTAGTGTCTTGGAAATCCCTAAGGAAGTTGACATTATGGGGTTGTAGTTTCGACGATGATGAATCTCTTCCCAATATTCTCTCTGGCTCTCCAATTCTTGAAACCTTGATTTTGTATTACCCTGCAAGACCTCAACGTCTTGATCTGAGTAAATCACATAGTTTGAGGAGATTAGAGATTAAAGGACGACCAACCGAGATTGTAGCTCCGCACGTCCATTATTTGAGTTTGGAAACCTCTAGTGACGGAGCATGTACATTAGTGGATGTTTCTTCGTTGGACGAAGCTCGCTTTCACATTCGCATGAAATGTCCTTTGAAGCTTGATATTCTTCAACCAGTGGTGCTAAAATTGTTTGCAAAATTACAAAACGTTAAGAGGCTTACATTTACCGGACCCGTTCTTCAGGTATGTTCTTTTTTCTGCCATTCTAATTGCATTCTCTATTCAAGAACGACAAAAGAAAATTCTCTGTCGCGGAGTCACTGTTTGTTAGATGATTAATTAAGGCTTCATTGTCCAAAACCTTTTAAAGCCATATATATGCGTAAGTTCTTGTAATGTTTTTTTTTCCAGTAGAGATTTATGTTTAATTAGTTCATCATCACCTTTTCCATCATCCTTTTTTGCTAGATTCTATCTCTGGCCGAGCTCCATGGTATTCATTATCCAACGTTCAAGGTTGAAACTTTGACTCTTGAAACACGGCTTACAAGATCTGTTATTCCTGGTTTAGCAATGTTACTACAAAATTCACCTCAATTAAAAAGTCTAGAAGCAAACCCGTCATTATTGATCGACATAAAGGTAGTTTTTCTCATAAACCTCTTTTATTAATAAGACCATGCAAACTAGTAACTGACTAGGAACGTGAAAAGAATGAACAATGTCTTTCACTTATTTTAGGGCTAATCTGTATAAGATTGATATTTTGTTCAATCACAAGTGTTAGTGTTCTTAGGATAACTTTTTCAATTATGCTCTACAGGACAGAGATCTGGACCGCTATTTGGAGTCACAAGGTTTGAATCCTGATCAATGTTGGGGATCAAAATATGAGGTGTTTCCTACCTCAGATGAGTTTTTCAGGATGATAAGTTCTCACCGTAAGGATGAAACGTGGAAACTCATGGTTTTGTTCATGGAAATGGTAACGAAAAACGTAAAAACACTAGAGACGTTGGTTGTAGGGTGGAAATGTATTGAACGCATCGTTAGTGATAAAAGTTGGTTTGAAGAGTACTTTTTTCAGATGCTTCCAACACTTTCTAACAACAATGATGTTTCCATTGTGTTCAAACGCTATTAAGTATTTGTATCGGTGTTTTATTTGGTCTTAATTTTATAAAACATATTTGAGAGTGAAACACAGCACTTGGAGAACTGAATTATAATTTTCTTTTTTGATAAAGGGTTGAGTAAATTTTTTACTCGAGTACTATATGGGTGTTGCATCTTAGCCTAACTAACCATTGCGTCTTGTCTTTCTCTCGACCAAGGTGTCTACTTATTGAAAGCTTTAGATATAAGATTTTCTCAATGTAGATGAATCAACTACTAAAATATTACACGTCAAGTATATAAATCAAGTTAAGGAACGCTTACAATAAAGTCAAATGCATATGTGTGTCATCAAGACTTTGATATTCCCGTGCCCGGAGTTATGTTCACTCATATTGTTCTCCTGATCTATCCTTGTAACAAAGTTTTGCAAGAGCTGATTTAGTGGTTCCATCACTTTCTCGCAACAACAAGGTCTCCAATGTTGATTAACAACTCTTGTTCAAACCAAGAATGCACACAGTCTGTCTCTCAAAACCATAGTATTGATGCTCACTTATGAAATCTACCCGACGCGATTCTCTCCATCTGACAGATTCTGTCTCTCGCTGAGCACCATGGTGTTCCTTTCCCAACGTTCAAGGTTGAAACTTTGACTGTTGAAACAAAGTTTACAAGATATGTTATTCCTGGTTTAGCAAGGTTACTACATAATTCACCTGAGCTACAAAATCTAATAGCAAACGTGACATACTTGGTCGGCATAGAGGTATTTTTGTCATAAACATCTTTCATTTTCTTGTATTTTAATAAGACCATGCAAACTAGTCATGCACAATGTCTTTACTTTTTATTGGGCGGCGGCAATGTATATAAAATTGATATTTTTGTACAGTCACAAGTGTTATATGCTTTTGTAATAACTTTTTTATCCTCTACAGGACAGGGATCTGGACAGATATATGGATTTAGAAGGTTTGATTAATCCAGATGAATGTTGGAGATCAAAATATGAGGTATTTCCTACCTCACTTGAGTTTTGTAGAATGATACGTTGTAAGGATGAAATGTGAACCATAATGTGGTGGCCTAGTGGTAGACGGACTCCGGTTAGCTGTTTAACCGGTTCGAAGGCATCCCACTACGGTTTATCACATTGTGGCCACCGCCTGAAAATGGTGTGCACACGGCCTCGTGGGTTGGTCGGTTAGCCGGCCCCACGGTTATTAAAAAAAAGGATGAAATGTGGAAGCTCATGGCTTCGTGAAAATGGTGATGAGAAACGTACAAACACTAGCTAGAGACTTTGGTGGTAGGGTTGGAATATGTTGTTAGTGATGCAAGATGGTTTGAAAAGTTACTTCAGATGCTTCCAACGCTTTCTAACAACAATAATGTTTCCATTGTGCTCAAACGCTAAGTATATATGTGTATTGTATCAGTGTGTTATTTGGTCTTTAATGTTATAAAAACATGTTAGAGAGTGAAACACAAAAAAAAAACTGAATTATTTTGATATATGAACTTTTTGAGTAAAATTTTACAGGAGCATGTTTGGGTGTTGCTTATATTTACGAGCTGTAGATATAAGATTGCTCAAGTAGATGAATCCACTAATAAAATGTTACACGTCAAGTGTATAAATCAAGTTAAGGAACGCTTACAATAAAGTCAAATCTACGTGTGTCATCAGAGGCTTTGATGTTCTTGTGCCTGGAGTTATTTTCACTTATATTATTCTCCTCTATGCTTGTAAGTTGTGACAAAGTTTTGCACGAGCTGTTTCAAGTGGCTTCATCACTTTCACGCAGCAACAAGGTCTCCACTATGCTCAAGCTAAATGATCAATGTTCACACCAAGAATACACACACTTCTGTCTCAAAACCATAGTATTGATGCTCACTTATGAAATCTACCCGACGCGATTCTCTCCATCTGACAGATTCTGTCTCTCGCTGAGCACCATGGTGTTCCTTTCCCAACGTTCAAGGTTGAAACTTTGACTGTTGAAACAAAGTTTACAAGATATGTTATTCCTGGTTTAGCAAGGTTACTACATAATTCACCTGAGCTACAAAATCTAATAGCAAACGTGACATACTTGGTCGGCATAGAGGTATTTTTGTCATAAACATCTTTCATTTTCTTGTATTTTAATAAGACCATGCAAACTAGTCATGCACAATGTCTTTACTTTTTATTGGGCGGCGGCAATGTATATAAAATTGATATTTTTGTACAGTCACAAGTGTTATATGCTTTTGTAATAACTTTTTTATCCTCTACAGGACAGGGATCTGGACAGATATATGGATTTAGAAGGTTTGATTAATCCAGATGAATGTTGGAGATCAAAATATGAGGTATTTCCTACCTCACTTGAGTTTTGTAGAATGATACGTTGTAAGGATGAAATGTGAACCATAATGTGGTGGCCTAGTGGTAGACGGACTCCGGTTAGCTAAGCGACCCGGGTTCGAAGGCATCCCACTACGGTTTATCACATTGTGGCCACCGTCTGAAAATGGTGTGCACACGGGCCTCGTGGGTTGGTCGGTTAGCCGGGCCCCACGGTTATTAAAAAAAAAAAAAGGATGAAATGTGGAAGCTCATGGCTTCGTGAAAATGGTGATGAGAAACGTACAAACACTAGCTAGAGACTTTGGTGGTAGGGTTGGAATATGTTGTTAGTGATGCAAGATGGTTTGAAAAGTTACTTCAGATGCTTCCAACGCTTTCTAACAACAATAATGTTTCCATTGTGCTCAAACGCTAAGTATATATGTGTATTGTATCAGTGTGTTATTTGGTCTTTAATGTTATAAAAACATGTTAGAGAGTGAAACACAAAAAAAAAACTGAATTATTTTGATATATGAACTTTTTGAGTAAAATTTTACAGGAGCATGTTTGGGTGTTGCTTATATTTACGAGCTGTAGATATAAGATTGCTCAAGTAGATGAATCCACTAATAAAATGTTACACGTCAAGTGTATAAATCAAGTTAAGGAACGCTTACAATAAAGTCAAATCTACGTGTGTCATCAGAGGCTTTGATGTTCTTGTGCCTGGAGTTATTTTCACTTATATTATTCTCCTCTATGCTTGTAAGTTGTGACAAAGTTTTGCACGAGCTGTTTCAAGTGGCTTCATCACTTTCACGCAGCAACAAGGTCTCCACTATGCTCAAGCTAAATGATCAATGTTCACACCAAGAATACACACACTTCTGTCTCTCAAAAACCAATCCATAGTATTGATTCTCACTTATCTTGAAATCTTTCACTATTCTGCAACAGTGGTTCCTAAGATGAGTCTGCTTGCAAAATCAGTGTCCTTCAAAGTATTTTTAAAAGTTTTAACCACATTTTGTAATAAAGAATGATATATTATGGAATATTACCTTTTAAGTACCTAATTTTTATATTTTCACGAGAATATTCCAATCAAATATATGGTGGCATCTAACACCATTTTTTACACAAAAAGATATTTTGAGATTCGACGCACAGCCATGGCTGAAATTTCCCGACAGCAAGACGGCGTCACTACCGGCCGTCGAAACCCATAGCCACCTCTCTCCATCATCCCTCACCGAAAAACAAAATGAACGGCGATCCAATCGACGGTCACGATTTCATCAGCTCTCTACCAGACGCGATTCTCCACCTCATCCTCTCCTCAATCCCGACAAAGTCAGCGATCAGAACCTCCGCCTTGTCCAAGCGATGGAGACACGTCTGGTGCGAGACGCCTTCTCTCTCCATCGACAGCCACAGAGTGGTCGCCAGATCGATAAACAAAACCTTAGCCACCTTCTCCGCTCCCAAAGTCGCGACCTTTCATCTCCGGACCAGCTTAGCCAATCGGATCCAACACGTCGATAGCTGGATCGAATTCGCCATCGCGCATTACTCTGAGAAGCTGTCTCTCGAGTTTCGCGATACACGTGTCAGGGATTACGATTTTCCCGACGTCTTCTACGCCAATTCCACCGTGAAGCAGCTCTTGGTCGAGTCTGGATCCGTTGTGATGAACCCCAAGTGCAACGTGTCTTGGACGTCTCTAAAGAACTTGTCTTTGAGTTACTGTAAGCTCTCCGACGATGCCCTTTTAAAGATTCTTTCTGGTTGTCCGCTTCTCGAAAGCTTGGAGCTGATGTTTTGCGATGAGTTTCGGTGTCTTGATCTGAGTCGTTCGCCGCGTGTAATGAGATTGGAGATGGATCGAAGCGATTGGTTTCTTGGTCCAACGGAGATCGTGGCACCACATGTACAATGTTTGAGATTGAGACACTCGAGGTTACCGTGTAGATTAGTGGATGTGTCTTGTTTAACGGAAGCGAACTTGAACATTTACTTCTGCGATCTTGGAACCCTTACTGCTGATTTTCTTCAAGGGAACGTGGTGAAGATGCTAGCGAAGTTGGAGAATGTTGTGAAGCTTACTGTTGGTGCTACCTTTCTCCAGGTATGTTGGCCAAATTTTTGCTTTCTTTAAGGTCTGTGTTATGACTATATTTATATGTGTGCCTTTTAGATGTTGTCTCTTGCCGCGCTCTGTGATGTACGTTTTCCCACCCTCAAGGTGGAACATTTGACTCTTGAAACGATGATTGTTCGGTCTGTTGTTCCTGGTATAACAAAGCTTCTTCAGAACTCACCTGGATTACGAAAGCTAACGATACATACCGTGAAATGCAGCATTATATCGGTATCTTTACCAGCTGAAACCTCTTTTTATTATCTTTCATATACGTATCTGAGATATTGAAATCATTTCTTTCTGTTTTGCAGGAAGCCCATCTCAACAGTTACTTGCGTTCACATAGCTTGAATCAGCGTCAGTGCTGGAGATCAAAAGACATGACCTTCCCGGGCTCTATGGAGACCATTTCAATGTTGGTGGGGAAGTACGCAGAGTCCAATCTTGTGGCTTCGTTCGTGGAGCGTTTACTGAGAAACACGAGAAGTCTAGAGACAATGGTTGTACTCTTGGTGGGTTACCTTGATGCATCAGGTTTTGAAGAACTTGTTGCTATGGCATCAAGTCTTTCTCACAAGCGGAACGTCTTCATTTCCATCAAGCAAAGCCATGTTAAAAATGTATCCAACACTTTCTCATAATGAACTTTGTATCATTATTTATTCAAGCAAAAGCCATTTGTTAAATAGGTATCATCATAAGGCTTTAGAGTTGAATTCAACAGAAGATTGTATATGTAATCTCTGACGTCAGATTAATTGTATTTCGATTTTTCAGTAGAATTGTACAGTTAACAAGTTAGTTCATTATGAACGTTTTAATCTGGATGATAAAAAAAAAAGAAAAATGTGAGAACTAGAGATATTGAATTAAACTATATTAAGTAGGTTTAGTGAAATGAAATATTTGATAATTTAAATTAAAAAGAAAGATTCATTGAAAAAGTGTAAGCACATAAGTTCTTGAACCTTAGAGTAGAAAAAAGAACAGAACATCCGAGTATTCAAAAACTGAACAACCAAAAGGTGATTATAGCATTCAAAAAACTTAAAAGCTAAAACGTTGTCTAGGATCTTGGCTTCTCCTTCTTCTCCTTGAAGAGGGCCAAGAGTGAGACACCAGAAACCTTGACGACCTTGAACCTGACTCCGGGAATATCTCCCACAGCATGACCCTTACGACCAAACCCAGCAATCAACACCTCGTCCTGCAACAACAACGGTAACAATAGAAGATTCAACATTTTGACAGAAAAATACTAATGCCAAATGATCAGTTACAAAGGAATATGAGACTAACATTTTCCTCAATGTAGTTCAAGCAACCATCGTTGGGGACAAAAGCGGCAATCTTCTTTCCGTTCTTGATAAGCTGCACTCTAGCACACTTACGGATAGCAGAGTTAGGCTGCTTAGCCTCAATACCGCTGCATAATCAAACAAAAGAGACTAATCAACTCCAATTATCACACTAAAAAGCAGATAAATAACTATGTTTTTGATGGCCTTACATTTTCTCAAGAACGATACCCTTGGCGTGGGAAGATCCAGCAAAAGGCTTCTTCCATTCGTTTCCCTGATGGGACTTCTTGTACTGCTTGTCAGCCCACCTCTGATTGATACGAAGCCTTTTCAGCTTGCGCCCAGCTCCCATACCCCTTGTCTTACTGCAATCAGCGATTCAAATCAGCATTCACAGGATGATATATATATAAACTCAAAACTCAGATTCATCACGAGTCATAAATTAACATTAACACCACATAGGTTCTACTATACTCAAACTCTCCAGATTATGTAGTACCACTTGAATTAAGATTTTCTAGAAACAAACACATAGACCAATTAAGCGTAATCAACAGAGACGCATTGCATCAGAATCATTACAGAGTTCAATGATAATCAGAAACAACAATTAAAACAAAAATGTGAATCGTGAAAGCCATTTTCAGCAGAAAAATAATAGCAGACTCGATCAAATCCCTCGTAATTCACATAAACAGAAAAGAGGAAGGAGACGAAGGATCTAAGAGAGGTGAGACGTACCCCATGTTTGTTTGTCGATGGAGGAGAAAATCAACAGCAAAGAGGTTGATGCGGCAAGCAAGAGGATGATAATACTGAAAACCCTAAACCTACTTATCTCAGTGACCCCCACCTAATATATGCGAGGATCCGTGAGCCCATTATAGATAGGCCCATCACATATTGGGCTTATACGTATACGCTCGTCTATAAATACTCTTTCTTACACGCATACGCTCGTCTATCCTTACCTAATTAAAGAATACAAGTCACATGCACCTACCGACCCCACCGTACTAACAACTTCCGCCACGTCAGCCTCACACTCTTTACAAAAAACCGGCTCTAACAGGTAAGCGAGGCACGCAAAAGTAGGAAAACTCCCCGCACGACACTCACTGGCTGAGCCGGTCCCCCACCACTTAACCGTCGATACCACGGCAGACCGACGTGTACAAACAACAACCGTTTATTTCAAAAAAAGGCAATTCAGATTAAGTGGTCCATACTTATTAATGCGCCAGCAAAATACGAAAAGAGGAAAATAGAGAGAGAGAAAGAGGAGCTGGAGAATCTCGTCAATGGCGGAACTGTGACTTTCTACCTTAAGTAGCCAGCCACCAGTCAAATCAAGGAGGCGATGGAGAGAATATTGTAAAGGAAGAATAAAGTTTAGGTGAAGATACGAATCGGACTTATACTATTTGGTAAGAGAAAACTTTTGTCTCCTTTCGCTTTCTCTTTAGTTAAAAAATAAAGAAAAGAGAGATAATGATTCGTTAGTGAGAGAGCTTGAAACTCACGCTTTGTAAAGGTGTCAGCTCATTCTCTATATATAACTGATTTTTTACAGTGGTTCGGGTTTTAGAGTTCGGATTAGGATTTTTTAAGGTTGGAAAAATCGAAGAATGGATGAGATTAGAGGAGTGCCTACGTGGCAAGAAGAGCTCGCGAGTCTCGTCGACGCCGGATTGCGATACGACGGAGCGCCGATCGATTTGACTGCGGCTACTGAATCCACCTCGAAGAGATCGGGTTACTTGGACGGATCCGGATCCGAGGCGAGGGAGACGTTGAAAGATCAGGTGACGGGGTTTATGAAATCATGGGGAGAGATGCTTCTCCACCTCGCCAAAGGATGCAAGGACATCGTGGAGCAGACGGTGGTCACCGAGGACTCGTTCGTCGTGCGGAAGCTCGCGGAACCGGCGGCGAAAGTCTCGAAGAAGCTCAGCTTTATGAACGAGTACTTGCCGGAGGATCGTGATCCGGTCCACGCGTGGCCTGTCATCTTCTTCGTCTTCCTCTTAGCTCTCGCAGGTAATCACAATGTGTTGTTGTTTTCAGAGTCTCAGTCACAATAGCCTGAGAACTGCATGCCGTTTTTTTTTTCAAATGTATGTTTGCTTTAAGTAGCAGTCGACTCTAATAGTGCATTTGACGTATTCATCTTTGAAGTGCAGCGTTAAGCTTTAGCCCGGAGCAGGATAGACCAGTGGCTGTGATAAAGAAACTGCGTGTACATCCCACAAATGCAGCTCGTGTACAGCTTCCTGATGGTAGATACTTAGCTTACCAGGAGCTAGGTGTTCCAGCAGAGAGAGCAAGATACTCTTTAGTTACTCCTCATTCTTTTCTCTCCTCTCGACTTGCAGGTATGTATGTATATCCAATTAGTTTTCATCAGTTACTTCTCATTGCGGTTAGTTTTGTCTTCTAAATGGTTGAAATTTACCTAAACAAGGCATACCTGGAGTGAAGAAATCACTGCTTGTGGAGTATGGTGTCCGTTTAGTTTCGTATGATCTTCCAGGGTTTGGAGAGAGTGATCCTCACCGAGGTCGAAACCTTAGCTCATCTGCCTCGGATTTGATTAACCTTGCAGCTGCCATCGGAATTGATGAGAAATTCTGGTTACTCGGCTACTCTACTGGTAGTATGCATGCCTGGGCTGCAATGAAATACTTCCCTGACAAAATTGCAGGTACCGACTTATACGTTTCATATCATTTGACACTGTGGTTGTTTGCGAGAAAAACATGGATTGGAATCTGCTAGACACTGTTGGTCAATGGGTTTTGTTTTGTGAAACTACAGGAGCTGCAATGGTTGCTCCGGTGATCAATCCTTATGAGCCAAGCATGGCCAAGGAAGAGATGGTGAAAACATGGGAGCAATGGTTAACGAAGAGGAAATTCATGTACTTTTTAGCTCGCCGGTTCCCAGCTCTTCTCCCTTTCTTCTACCGTAGATCTTTTCTCTCTGGTAAACTCGATCATCTCGATCAGTGGATGTCACTATCTTTAGGAGAAAAGGTATAAATTTCATCAGTGGTTAGGTCATAAAGCAGAGAGAGAGAGAGAGAGTCACATTTGCTAACTCTGTTCTTTCTTTCAGGATAAACTTCTTCTCAAAGACCCAACTTTCCAAGAATTTTACCAAAGGAACGTGGAGGAATCTGTCCGTCAAGGAATCGCAAAACCATTTGTAGAAGAATCAGTGCTTCAAGTATCGAGTTGGGGCTTTACTCTTTCCGAGTTCCGCACACAGAAGAAATGTACAACCAATGGTGTTCTCTCTTGGCTCATGTCAATGTACAGTGAAGCTGAATGTGAACTAGTCGGGTTTCGAAAACCTATTCACATATGGCAGGTAAGTTCTGCGCCATAGTTAAACCTGTAAAACTCATTTTAGTTACACTGTCTTTGTGTATCTGAACATAGTTTGATTTTTTGAGTCAAAGGGAATGGAAGATCGGGTGGCTCCACCATCGATGAGTGACTACATTGGCAGGATGATACCGGAAGCTACTGTACATAAGATTCCAAATGAAGGTCACTTCTCGTTCTTCTATTTCTGTGATGAGTGCCATAGACAGATATTCTATGCTTTATTTGGAGAACCAAAGGGACAGCTGGAGAAAAAAGTAAGAGAAACAAAGGAGACTGTAGTCGAAACAGAGACAGATAAGGACAGTACTAATGCTGCTAGTACAACCACCAAAGAGTAAAGAAGCAAAGAGGTGGATAACTATAGAAATGATAGCTACATATTTTTTTCTTGTTTCGGATTCTATAGGGGGGTTTACACCAAGCAGAAGTTTATTTTGAGTCACATTTTACATTCTAAATAGTGGTGAACGAGAATCGGTCAATGGTTTTCTTGTTCTGATATTACAGTTATTGGTCGATGGGTTCAGTTCAATTTCTTATTGCACCTCTGCTACAGTCATACATTAACTAAAAAGATTTTCTCTTAGTGTCTACATCTTTGTTATTGTTAGTTCCTGATGGATGTGTTCAGAACTCATAAAAATGATTCTTCGTATATGTCAAAATCTTGATCACCTGCTTCCGTGGAAACATAATAATGATATACAAACAAGAAATGGTGGTACACTGAAAAACATAATCAAATGAGAAGACAAAAGAGTTTCATATTGGGTTTGTATAAAAAAAAAAAACTCGTATGAGAATCAAAAAGCAGAGCCGGAGTTACTGGATTTTCCCAGCAAAATGTCTTTGGCTTCATTGATCTTGGAAGCGAGATAGTGACTACCTCCAGCGTCAGGGTGGTTTGCAACCATCACTCTCCTGTGAGCTTCTTTCACCTTCTCCGCCGCTACCCTCTCCCTATTATAATGGTACAAACTCAGTCAAGCCACAGGAGACAGCAATATACAAAATCTTTTATAGTGTCCTCTCAAAAAACAAATGCAAAAGAGTATAATGGGGTTATTCAGCATACTCTAAGCTAGTGTCAGACTTGATGAAATCTCAAGAAGGCTATAATTTCAAGTTGAGGGAGCAGCAAAAGAAGATGAAGATGATGAAGCAGGAGGAGGAATAAGGAAAGAAATGACAGACCTAACACCAAGAATGAGAGCAGCTTCTCGGCGTGTCATTGCAGTTTGGAAACCACCTTCATAAAACCTGCGCATTCTAGCCACGGGTGGCCTGGCCTTGAAGGCTTGCCAAGCGAGTATACCATATCTACCAGCTAGAGCAGCAGCAGCTACAGCAGCACCTGCAACCATTGGCGTTTCCTGTGTAACCCAACCACAAAAAGACAATCAAAAACTTCAGATACCAAAATATTAAAACCAACATTGCTTTTGGAATCAAAGAGAAGAAGATGAGCAAAGATATAATCCCTTCTGTATCCATTTTTTTAATTAAAACCACCAAAAACAATCTAAAATCGAGATTTTTCAAAGGTGTTACAAATGGATTTCATCAATTAAATCGGATTTTAAGTCTACTAATAAAATCATGATTTTCCGACGAGCGTCTATGATGAAGAACATCGACAATTAAACGGAAAGAAGGGATAGCTAGACTCAAACAACTTACCATCCTTCGAGCGTAAAAAATTCAATCAATCAGATGAGACAAGTGATTTTTTGTTTTCTCTTCTATTATCTGTCGATGCGGATGGGTTTAGGGTTCTTCCAGACGGAAAAAAAAACAAAGGGAGGTCTGTCTTGGTGGTCTGTCTCCTTGTCCTAATTTTTATATTTTTGAGGTCGGTTAAGTGAGTCAAAGTCAACACCTTCTTCATCCCTCAGAGTATTCCTAAACCGGTGTTTTCATGACATTGTTACGACCTCACATTTCACAATTCATACCTTAGAATAGAAGCAATGCTGCAGAAAAATAAAGATTTGTTGCTCAAAAAAAAGAACACCCGTAAAATTTTAGCTGAAAAAGGCGTAACTGAACGGCTTTTCCAATGTATATAAATCCTTCTACATATTCAACAAAATAAACAAAAACATGAATTTAAAAGATCATTAGAGTAAACCTTCTCGTCGAATAATGAAATTTATAACAGTAAAAAAAATAAAATAACAGGCGCTTACACTCTGCACAAATAAATTATGAAATGAAAGGGGAACACATAACAAACATACAACAAACCATCTCGGACAGATCCATCCCTCAAGTGGAAAATTACATAAATTTCTTTTTATCATAAATACATCAGCTTCCTCCTCCATTGGTCACCGCAACGTCGACACTCTCCACCTTAGGCGGAGCTGAGAACCTCCGAGGTTTAGGCAACGCAGGTGAATTCTGATAAGAGAGACGTTTCTTAGCAGATGCCTTGTCTGCAAGCCCATCGTTCTCCTGTGTGGTGCCACCACTTAACGGACTCTGCGGCTTCAGCCTGGCTCTAGCTGATTTAGTTGGAACCATATAGCTCGGTAATCCCTGTGAGCCAGCCAGACTCTCGTCATCTCTGACAGACGAACCACCACCGATGCTGTGTCTACGGTTCCTCTCGGACAGAACCGAGATAGTGCTTTTGGCGTCGTCCTCGTCTTTAGATTTTCTGGAGGATTGGTTTAGTCTTGAAGGAGTTGGAGGTGAGAAGAAACTGTTTCTGTTTCTTGGAGTACCACCACCACCTCTTGCGGATGATGGTGTGTTTGGTTGAGTTGAGTTATTACGGTTTACAGGTTTTGCGGCATTGTCATTGTTTGGTTCTTCCAATGGACGACCAGCCATCCATCTCTCTAACCAGCTCCAACCCCATGTCGGATTGCTCGGATCCATGAACATCGGGTTTCCAGATTTAGAATTGTTCTTCCAGTTTTGCTGCAACAAACATGAACATATGATGATCATCAGCACATCATTTTGAAGGAACCACAGTTTCAGACTCTAATGTTTATGAGTTCACGTTTTAGTTACCTGATGAGAGTAAGCATAAGCCAATGCCCTTTCTCTTCTCATCGTTGCCTCGTACTTGCTCAGCAAATTGGCTTCAACTTTTTCCTTTGATTGAATGCTATCATTCCAATTATCCCCGTTCTAAGAGAGCAACAAAGAGAATCTATTAAGCATAAGCCAAAGTGAATGAGATGAGAATGTAAGAAAGAGACCTTCAAGCCAGCTAGCTCTTTGGCATGCTTCTGAAGGAGTTGTTTCTGGCGAGCTTGATTCTCTTCCGACATCCTGATTCTCCTGGCTCGGATTTGTGACTGTACACGAGACAGAGTCTGCATACATTTTAAAGTGTTTGCAGCTTGACGTTTAACAACAGATCCTTCCATCAATGTCTTAAGCCTGACCAAACCCCTCATTGCCCGTATAGCTCTTTTTGCCTTGCATCACACAAGCCAAAAAGTTATGCACCACAACGAAACTCAAGAAACAGAACATCAGAACATACCAAATAGGCTCTGAATATAGTCTGAATCAAGATTGCAGCAGCTTCTTCGTTTGACTTTCCAGCAAACCGAGTAGGTGTAGCACGAGGAGGAGCAGATGAAGATGAATATGGGACTAGAGGAACATCAGTGGTCGTAGTAGCATTCACAGCATCTGTCGAAGGAGACGAAAGATTGATGATGTTCCGTTCAACAACCACTTCAGCTAATCTCACCTCAAGAGGAGGAGGAGGAGGAGGTTGCCTGGCGTTATCAGGCAGGGGAGGAAGGTTAGAGATCACACCATTTGGGCTCTCGGGTGATTTGTGCTTCGACTTCTGAAAAACATCAAACAACAACAAAGATGTAAAGAGACACACAATAATATAATATGAATTTGCCAAACTTTCCATTACCTTTGAATCTGGGCTGAATGCTTTCTTGACGCTAGAGAACCATTTTGCTTTCTTGCCCATCTCTTCACCGTCCTCTGTGTGATCCTTCACAGAGATTTAAATAAAACAAAAAGTTAATTATTTCAAAGATCTCTCTAACACATTCAAGAAGACAACTAAGCTTAAATCAGTAAGATTACTGCCAGATCTCCATATATCTATGAGCTTAATCCTTCTGTTAAACTCAACGACTAAACATACAGTGAAGCGTACCTGCTATAAGACAGTAGCACCAGATCTGTAAGAGGAGCTCCAAAAGTCTTTTAAGACAAAAAGAAAAAAAAACCACGCTCGAGAGAGAGAGTACAACCACTTCAAGCGCACTTCTCTACCGGAGAAAGAAGACGAAAAGGCTAAATGGAAGCGGGTGAGTTTGGATCTTTTGCTGAGGTGCCTCTTCTTCACGTTATCATTATTGCCCAGAGAGAGAGAGAGGAGAGAGAGAAGGATTCAAAAGCTGTCAGTGAAGGTGTTTATGTGTGTGTTTGTGCGTGAAGCCATTTATTGGCCCCCCCCTTTATGGATCCCACTTGCCCTTTTTCTTTTAGGGAAATTAGGGTGTCTACCAAAGACATATACAATATTTAGCAGCATACCAAAAGGTCATTTTCCCCGCACTGTTTATATTTCCGTTTGACTCTACTACCCCTATAACGTTTAACTCGGCGTGTGTATAAGAAACAGAGATATAAGATACGAAGTACTTATTTTATGGATTATGTCAGTTTCAAAATCTAAAGTTATCCTTGTAGATTTTCCATATCTTCCCATTCTCGAGAAACATCACCACTTTCAATAGGAAACCCATTTTCTTTCTTCTTTCTACCAACCTCTTTCTCTCTCTCTCCTCTCACTCTCTTCGAAATACAGATCCACACCCTTGGTTCTGCAAATCAACTCACAAAATGGAAAGAGACGAGCAACCATCTCCGCCTCTCCGCATTCCGAATCGGATTTTCGCGGTAGACCATGAACCAGTCGGAGTTAGGGTAACGCCATATCACAAGCCACATGCAATTAGGAAAATACTCAACGCTCTCTATCCTGAAGAAGTAAACATTATCCGAGGCTCACCGTTCGGGAAGCTGGTCGAGATCATCCGAGGATTTGTGCTTTCTCTGCAGCTTAAAATGGTTGAAGCCATCCCCACTTTAACAGAGGTGGTCAACGGGGATGGTTAAGCATAACATTGGACATGTTGGTGACCATGTTAAAAGGATAACTAAAAATAGATATTCTATACTTTTTTGCATGGGCATGTATGATTAATAATTGTGAATATTGGTTGGATGATTAACATGTTTAAATGATGGCTATGAGGAATTTTAGACGGGTAATGTCAAATAACGAGAATATAGTTTGAATGGTTAACAAGGATTAATGATGGCTAGAATATAGTTTGTATGTGTAGACAATGTGTCATGAATCGAGGACTCCTTGTTTCATGGGGATATTAGTGCATGGATAGTACTTTTAAATGGAGTCTACATTGAACTTTGGCCGGTCAATACTAACATTGGACATGTTGGTCACCATGCAAGTAGTCCTTATCTCTGAACATCCCTTGTTCTTTTCATCACATGTGGTAAGATTTGTAAATAATAATGAAAAGAGAATTAGCTAAACATTCGATTTTTCAGTAGCTAGCTAACAATTTAGTTGCATGGTTAGAACTTATAAATGGAGTCTACAATGAACTTTGGCCGGTTAATAATACTATTGGACATGTTGGTCACCATGTTAGAATAATAACTAAAAATAGATATTCTACGGTAGATTTATAATTGTGAATATTGGTAGAATGATTAACCATGTTTAAATAATGATGCCTACAAAGAATTTTAGATGGGTAATGTCAAATAACGAGTATATAGTTTAAATGGTTAACATGTTTTATTGATGGCTAGAATATAGTTTGGATGTGTAGACAACGTGTCATGAATCAAGTAGTCCTTATTTCTGAACATTACTTGTTCTTTTCATCACATGTGGTAAGATTTGTAAATAATAATGAAAAGAGAATTAGCTAAACATTTGATTTCAGTAGCTAGCGAACAAATTTAGTTGCATAGTTAGCAATTATAAATGGAGTCTACATTGAATTTTAGCCGGTTAATAATACCATTGGACATGTTGGTCACCATGTTAAAAGGATAACTAAAAATAGATATTCTATACTCTTTTGCATGGTCATGTATGATATTCTACGGTAGATTAATAATTTTGAATATTGGTAGGATGATTAACCATGTTTAAATGATGCCTACAAAGAATTTTAGACGGGTAATGTCAAATAACGAGTATATAGTTTAATTGGTTAACATGTTTTATTAATGGCTAGAATATAGTTTGGATGTGTAGACAATGTGCCATCAATAAGGTAGTTCTTATTTCTGAACATCTCTTGTTCTTTTCATCACATGTGGTAAGATTTGTAAACAATAATGAAAAGAGAATTACCTAAACATGCGATATTCCAACATTTGTATATGTTTTAAAATATGTTTCTGATAATTTATAATATTTAACTTATCGCCAAAACTGGTAGTTGATTTGGGGATACAGACATTTCACCTAAAATATAATTCTAACATGTTTGTCACGAAAATAGGAATCAATTTGTTCCCTTATGAAACGTTTATTCCGCGCTCCACTTTGTTTTTCGGTAGCAAGTGAAATATATATATATATATATATATATATATATATCAACAAACCTTATGTTTATATCTACTGTTTTAATTTTGACTAATAATATTTATGAACCAATAGAAATTGGGAAACAAAAGCAAGTGTAAATTGAACAAAAAATCGGTTTGGCGTTATATGTAATGTCAGTGGGTCATTCAAAATAGTCAGGGCCGTTAGCCTGTGAATAGATAGATGAGGCAGAGAGTTTGGTAACGACCCGACATGATGTCTTGTCGTTTTGCAACATAACGCAATGGTAGAAGATTTTTATTTTATTCTTATTTCTTATTTTGCTAAAGGATGACGGTAGACGATTAAATAACACCTAAAACTCACTATCATGAGTAACCCATACTTTTTATTGCAGTGAATACAGTTTTTATATATAGGTTGGTACACACAACCTTGGTGAACTTATTCAATATTTTATACTAGCAAATACTTTTTTCTATGTTGTTTGAATGGTTAAATATTATAATTAAAAAACAAGGTTATAGAACAAAGGCAGCAAATAACTTAGGAGCTAAACATGTAGACGATGATCAGAAACTAGTAGTACGGCCAGTAAAAAGAGGTTGTATACAATTTCCTTAAAGCAGTAGAGTTAAAACAAGAACTAAAAACAGCACTAAAGATCTGTAAAGAGGATGGGAAGTTACTGGATTTTGATGGAACTAAAAATATGCTATGATAGTAGTATTCTTTCTGAAGATTCGGTGACTCAGTAGAGAAACATGTATATTATGCAGATATTTGTCTAATTTCTTAAATCATCAAGACTGAGTCTCAGGTAAAAAACAAAATTGAATGGGTTGGTCTCGGAGTAATTAATCTGAGAAGGTTCATGATAAGATTGTTCTATGTTTACTTCAAGAACTCACATAAGTTTTTAAATTGTGCAAATCTAAATTTCCCAACCAACCATAGATTGTTGGTCTAACGTAATATAATATGTTCTTAAACCACTCGGCAGAAGATAATCTGTTCTTTGTAATGGCTGATAAGTACGTCCTTTATGGGTTTTAGACTGTTACCTTAAGCGTCAATGTTAGGATTCTGAATCAGAAAGCGAGCGTTGTGCAAGAGGGAAGTAGTCTCCTCGTTTGATGCATCAAGCAAACGCAACTCCTTGATCTCTTCCTGCCATTTCTCAACATGTTCCTTGTGTATCCTGTTTCATGTATGTGAACGGCAGATGAGTGAATCAACATCTCAATTATGTACATACATAAACCTTATAGACTCTCTCATTCTTACATGATCAAGCGTTCTTCAAATTCGTTACTGAGTTCCTTGAGCATTGTCTTCCCTGAATCTAGCAGATTAGAAACCTACAGCAAGAAGAATCATAATCATCAGTGATGATGAACATATCCAAAAATGCGTTGTGTAATTTCATCAGAGCTTTTACAGTCTGAGTGAAGCTCTCAATCTTGTCGAGAATTTGAGAAATGCGAAGTTCCATCTCATCAGAAGCAACAAGTTTCGTCGTCTCATTCTCATCAAGGCTCATTCCATCTCCCGTCTCTCCTTCTTTCTCCTCTTCATCCTATCAAAAATTTCAAAAAAAGAGTATCTAATTAAATCCACTACTAGAGAATCATATCATCATCAATGGAAGATAAGAAACATACAGATGGTCTCACGCGTTTCCGAGACCCTCCGTTTCCTCCTTCCTCCTCCATTTTCAGTGATCACCTAAACTGCAGCAGTTGGAAACGATTCTCATGAACATAAGCAGGTTTCGAGTAAGGATTCTAATCAAATCGATCGAATCCGCTCCTACCTAGATCATCGCAACAGATTCTCGATTCACGAACAACCTACTCTGAAGATTCTACAATAGAACCGAAGAGCAGCTAGATCGAGATCGATAAACGAAACAGAGAGAAAACTTACGATTTAGCAAACGCGATGAAAAAGAGCGAAGAATTGCTCTGCTCGCTCGGAAGGAGGTTGAGAGAGAGCGCGAGGTGTAGAGATGGGAAGCAGCGAGCGAGCGAGCGACGATTCCCACCATTTAAACATTTAAAGTTTTGGTATAATTAATACTAGTATTTTAATTATTACGAGTATAAAACCACCACTTCCTCATTAGTGGGTGATTATATCACATCAAATTCATATACGATACGAATGCGTTTTAGGCATTCAAGTGACACATGGTGTTAGAGAATAACTCCAACAATCAAATCCAATATAGAGAACTCAAAACCATGGCATCGATTAGGAAGCAGATTAGATATCAAGCCGAATTCTCCATATATATACGGTCTAAGTAGTACTTGAAAACAAATAGAAACTTATGTAATAACCCTAGCAGTCTATCTCCTCCAAATTGTTTAATTCACTTTCTGTTCTCTGCATCCGACACGGCTTCTAAAACGTCTAATTATTCTCATCATCCCTGGATCTTTTAAGCGAAACAAAATACACATCTGATGATGATGATGATGATGATGATGACGAGGAGGAGCTTGATGGATGCTTCACTTTGATGATGATGATGGATGCTTTGCTTTTGATGATGATGATGAATGCTTTACTTGTGATGAGTTTACTCCATTGCTGCTTTCTTCTTCTTGTTTTATAACACCACGCAATGGAGTGTATACGTTGCTCTCTTGTGGGTTTATCAGTCTCAGCATCACTCTCGTCACTGAGCACAATCGCATCTGCACATACAGAGAGATTCAAAGCAAAACCTCTTTTGTTTACATAACGTAGATATCAGAAGATTCTAATTGTACCTGCCTATGCCCTACATCACATGAAGATCGTTTTGTTGAAAGGGTAGTCTCGACAAATCCATATCTCCACGTATTCAAGCTTTTTCTCTATTTCACTATTTTTGGTATATATTTAATTTCTATGTTTTCCTTGGTTTTTGGGCAAATTATCCCTTTCTTTTACCAGCTTGTGTCACCTTCTTTATTCATTTCTTTTTTTTTTTTGATCAAACTTCTTTATTCATTTCTATTTACCTTTATTTAAAATAAAATAAAAACTTGTTGTGGTAATTGATCAGTTTATGTAAAATATAATAATGATGATAAATTTGATTCTTTAAGCACTTCATTAACTTGTCAATAATGTCAACAATAAGTAAACTGAAAACTGGTAATCAAAAAAAAAAAAACTGAAAACTGTGTTTGATTTGTTTATTTAACTTTTGTCAAAATGTATTTTATTTTATTTTGCAACAAAAATTAACAAAGTTGAGAACAATTAGGCCTAGAAATAATCATCATATTAGGCAAATTCCAATGGGACACCAAAACACCAAATTTGGTGCAATTTTAACACTAAAAATTATACTATCCCACCAAATTTGGTGTAGAGTGAATAGTGTGGTATAACACTATTCATTACACCAAATATTTAATATACATATTTTATTGTATTTTATTTAATAATATAATTCATAATTATTATTAATTAGTTCAAATTTGTAACTAAACATAAATATATTGCATTAAATTATATTATTAAATTATTTTTACATAATTAAAAATCACTTATAATGGTTATTATCATTTACTTTATATTGTAATATATTTTTATTTTAAAATATCGATTATAATCGTTGTTTAGGCTATACTTAATCAATAATGAACAGTTAATAATGTTACATTATTGTAAACTTAGATTTAGTAATAATTAATTAAAATTTTATGTAATATTATTAAATTCAATAAACATTAAAATAATATTTTATTTTTTTAATATAGTTAAACTTGTATAACGAACTAATACAAATATTATTAAAACACATATATTATTTCTATGTGTTTTTCATAATTAATAGTTTGTATGTAATACTATTAAATTCATCTAAATATATTTTTGAATTTTCTCTCTAGCAGAAAAAGTGCACAATATAAAAATGGTAGCCAATTGTAGAGACAGAAGAAATGTGAAGCTGAAACTGGCCGATGTTCAGGAACAAACACTGGTAGCAGAACAAAAGCTCTATCTAGCGTCCGAAGTAGGACTTAAACCGAGTCAAGTCGTGTCGTGGTTCCAAAACCGACGTTCATTATTGAAGAGCAAAAAAACACGGTGAAGAGCGAATACCAAAAGGTGCTAATTTGTTTAGTTGTTTCTCATTATCCATGTAACATATTTAATTAATTAAAATTTATATAAACAAAACTAAAATGTTGACAAATATTATTATTATTAGATAAATATAAATTATATTTATATATAAACTTTAATAAAATCGTATAAAAAGATAAAGTAAAAATTAATAAATATAAGTAAAAATATATAAAATTTAAGTAAAATATTTTTTAATGTGAGATTTTTTATTAACAATTGATTTTAGTAAATTATAATTCATTATGGTAAAAATGTTGGTGATAATAACAAATATTGCTACATAATTAATTTGATAATATCTTTAATATCTATTAATGCAGTTGAATTAGTTAAAAAAATAATGTGATATTTTATATTGTATATATTTATATATGATTACTAGGAAAAAAATGTAAAAATATGTTGTTAAAAATTTGCTTAGGGCATCTAAACATGTTAGACATGCACTTACGATATCTACTGAATTTTATTTTGGCAACAAACATTTACTGAAGTTTAACAAAGATGATCAAAGTATTATTCAGTGAATTAAAGTTTATCTAGATATATGTGATCGGCAGTAGTGACCATCGAAATTAAAATTTGATAAAATAACTCTATCCAGTTAGATCAGTTCTCTACGGCTAAAAAGCTTTGAAAGCTTTTTTTTTTTATCAAAGCTTTGAAAGCTTTTATTCGTCTTTAGTGGAGTGAAAATGATAAGACACCGAAATATATTTTTGAATCAACATCATTTTCTTGTAAGATTAATAACATTATTATAACATCGTTTATCTAAAATACGCTTACATAACTATAAGTAGAACCGACAAAACATGTGAACAAAAATATATCCATCGACCAGTGAGACAGCCTTTTATCATTTAAATATGCTCTAATAAAGCCACCCATATAACATTAATATTTTCGGATTAACAAATATCATGAAAATTAGTGGATCATTATTCACCCCATGTACTATTTATTCTATGGTCAGCCTCACCACATTTCTAAATAAAATTCCAATAATGAGTAATCAAACAAATCACAAAGTTAGCCGTTGGAATTTAATAGTTTCAACTAAACATATGATCTTTCAACATTTGTGTATACTGTATGTTTTTAAAGATTTGCTTCTGATAATTTATAATATTGAAGTTATCGCCAAAACTGGAACATAATGTCGGGTCCACTTTGTTTTTGGGTAGCAAGTGAAGTATATATATCAACAAACCTTATGTTTTATATTTACTACCTTAATTTTGACTAATTATATTTATAAACCTATAGAAGAAACTGGGAACCAAAAATCGGTTTGGCATTATATGCAATGTCAGTGGGTCATGCAAAATAGTCAGGGCCGTTAGCCTGTAAATAGATAGATAAGCCAGTGAGTTTGGTAACGACCCGACATTATGTCTTGTCGTTTTGCAACATAGCCCAACGGTAGAAGGTTTTTATTTTATTTTATTCAATATATCATGAATTAACCCATACTTTTTATTGCAGTGGTCTTAATTGAATATACAGTTCTTATATATACGTTAGTCCATACAACCTTAGTGAACTTATTCAACTATTTTACTTAGAGTTAAACATGTAGACGATGATCACAAACTAGTAGTACGGCCAGGAAAAAGAGGTTGTATACAATTTCCTTAAAGCAGTGGAGTTCAAACAAGAACTAAAAACAACAGTAAAGATCCGTAAAGAGGATGGGAAGTTACTGTATTTTTCTTTAAGAAGATTCGGTGACTCAGTAGAGCAACATGCATATTATGCAGAAACTTGTCTAATTTCTTAAATCATCATGACTGAGTCTCAGGTAAAAAAAAAATTGAATGAGTTGGTCTCGGAGTAACTAATCTGAGAAGGTTCATGATAAGATTGTTCTATGTTTGTTTCCTTCAAGACCTCGTAAAAAAAAACTTAAAGTGTGCAAGTCTAAATTTCCCAACCAACCATATATTGTTGGTCTAAGGTTAATAGTATATATATAATCTGTTCGTAAACCACTCGGCAGAAGATAATCTGTTCTTAGTAAATGTCTGATAGTACTTTCCTTATGGGATCTAGATTGTTACCTTAAGCCTCAATGTTAGGATTCCGAATCAGAAAACGAGCGTTGTGCAAGAGGGAAGTAGTCTCCTCGTTTGATGCATCAAGCAAACGCAACTCCTTGATCTCTTCCTGCCACTTCTCAACATGTTCCTTGTGTATCCTGTTTCATATATGTGAACGGCAGGTGAGTGAATCAACATTATCTCAATTAAAGAGTCTCTCTTTTCAATCTTACATGATCAAGCGTTCTTCGAATTCGTTACTGAGTTCCTTGAACATTGTCTTCCCTGACTCCAGCAGATTAGAAACCTACCGCAAGAAGAATCATCATCAGTGATGAATGATGAACATATCAAAATGCGTTTATTGTTGTGATTCATCAGAGCTTACAGTCTGAGTGAAGCTCTCAATCTTGTCGAGAATCTGAGCAATTTGAAGTTCCATCTCATCAGAAGCAACAAATTTCGTCGTCTCATTCTCAAATGTATCATCAAGGCTCATTCCATCTCTCGTCTCTCCTTCTTTTTCCTCTTCTTCCTATCAAAATTTTTCCAAGCCGGAAACAAAACAAATAAAAAATATCTAATCCACTACTAGAGAATCAGATCATCATCATCAGAAGATCAACGGAAGATAAGAAAACATACAGATGGTCTCATGCGTTTCCGAAACCCTCCGTTTCCTGCTTCCTCTTCCATTTTTCAGTGATTACCTCCTAACCTGCAGCGGTTGGAACGATTCTCATGACGAACTTCGAATACGCATCCCGATCAGATTTCGAGTTAAGGATTCTAATCAAATCAATTGGAATCCGCTACTACCTAAAGCAACGCAACAGATTTTTGATTCGGAGTACATCACGAACAATCTACCATGAAGATTCTACAATAGAACCGAAGCAACTAGATCGAGAGATCGACGAACGAAACAGAGAGAAAACTTACGCTTTAGCGACGTGATGAAGAACGAAGAATTGCTCGTTCGAAAGGAGCTTGAGAGACGATGACGGAGGTTTTACTGTTTTAGTGAGAGCGCGAGTGTCGAGAATGGGAAGAAAGCGAGCGATGAATGAACAATTTAAACATTTGAAGTTTCGTATAATAATAGTATTTTATTTATTACGAGTATAAAATCCTCATTAGTGGGTGATTATATCACATCAAATTCATATACGATACGAATGCGTTTTAGGCATTCAAGTGACACATGGTGTTAGAGAATAACTCCAACAATCAAATCCAATATAGAGAACTCAAAACCATGGCATCGATTAGGAAGCAGATTAGATATCAAGCCGAATTCTCCATATATATACGGTCTAAGTAGTACTTAGAAACAATTAGAATTCACCTAACAAGAAGAAATTAACCATAGCAGTCTAGCTCCTCCATATTGTTAAAACTCCGGGACAAAAAACAACAAACAATACACCGGATATATTTGATGAAAAAGGAGCAGCAGCTTTTTGTTCTCTGCATCCGACACGGCTTCTAAAACGTCTAATTATTCTCATCATCCCTGGATCTTTTAAGCGAAACAAAATACACATCTGATGATGATGATGATGATGACGAGGAGGAGCTTGATGGATGCTTCACTTTTGATGATGATGAATGTTTCACTCTTGATGATGATGAAAACTTCACTTGTGATGAGTTTACTCCATTGCTGCCTTCTTCTTCTTGCTTTCTAACGACAGGCAATGGAGTGTTTATGTTGCTCTCTCTTGCGAGACTATCATTCTCAGCATCACTTTCGTCACTGATCACAACAATCGCATCTGCACATACAGAGAGAGATTCAAAGCAAAAAATTTTGTTTATATAACGCAGAGCTTCATCAAAACATATAAAAAAGAAAGAAAAAACAGGCATACCAGCCACTGTGTTGTTGTTCACATTATGATTCTCACGCACCACCACAACGACCTCATCTTCCAAAGCCACACTGTTATTTCCCTCACCCTTGAGTTTCTTAGCATCATCATCATAGAGCGATTTTAAATGCAAATACTCCTTTTCAATCTCAAAAAATCTCTTTTCTAACTCATAATACTTGCTCTCCTTCTTCTTCTGCTCCTCCTCTTGTTTCTCCAACACAACCAAAAGCTCCTCATTCCTGACCCTCAGTTCATCGATCGTGGCCTCGAGATCCTCAACCATCTTCTTCTGCTCACCCTTCTCGTTCCTCTCCCTCTCATCCTTGAGCAACCGCAGATTTATCACCTGCATCTCTTCGACAAGCTTAAACCTTTGCTCGAGACTCGCGTAATCTTCCTTCAGGCTCTCATAGTTCTCCACCAGAATCTGATGTCTTGTCGTCAACAATAAGTCCTCCTGAGCAGATGATTTTCCAGACATTCTTCCAACCCTAACCTGAAACGACACAAACAGAATCATCCCCAAGCTTTGGCTAGAGCCCAAAATTACAAATTTATTTCACAGATTCTGAAGGAATCATAAACCCATTTTCGTTCTAACCGCCTCTGATCCTCGGGTTTCCAGATTTTTTTTTTCACAAATTTGAGTCAAAAATGTACAATAAAAGAGAAATCAACAGCTTTCTAACTAGCAGAAACCTAAAGTTCAAATCTTTCTAAGCTGAACTGAAATTATGTCTCGGAATTGCTGCTTCACAGATCTTAACTTCTTAACTAAACAAAATGTGTACTCGAAAGAAGAATAATCTTAAACGTGATCCTTACCCGAGAGCTCTGTATCTTCTTCTTCAAAGCTAGAGACCAATTTTTAGTCAAAAGGGGAGAAAGAGCGAGGAAGAGGCTAGGGAGGAAGAAAACGCAGCCCTAATATTAAAGAGAACAGAAATGAAGCGGGAATACGAAGAGACAGTATCCTATCCATTGATCATTAATCTCGCATTGAACTAACACTAATTTCAAACTAAATTATTGTTTAATGTTAGATTAACTTAATCCAAAGCTTAAACCCCTCCCGCACTTCTTTAATAATTATTCCATCTCTTTCCCGAAAGTAAGATTTTATATAGTTTTCACGATTATTAAGAATATAATAAATGTTTACAGTTTGATTTACTATTTATTTTCTTATACACTTTCCAATAATTATCTACTAATAAAATTTAACCAATTCAAATTTTCATAATTAATATTTCTTAAAAGTATGTTTCTTATTTTCATATTTATTTTCTTATACACTTTCTAATAATTATCTACTAATAAAATTTAACCAATTCAAATTTTCATAATTAATGTTTCTTAAAAGTATGTTTCTTATTTTCATATTTATTTTCTTATACACTTTCTAATAATTATCTACTAATAAAATTTAACCAATTCAAATTTTCATAATTAATGTTTCTTAAAAGTATGTTTCTTATTTTTATATTTATTTTCTTATACACTTTCTAATAATTATCTACCAATAAAATTTAACCAATTCAAATTTTCATAATTAATGTTTCTTAAAAGTATACAAAAGTACCTTAAAAATATAGAAAATCTATTTTTATGGAACAAGAATAAAATCTGGAAAATCTTATTTTCGGGAACGGAGGAAATACCTTAGTTTTCAATTAGGCCTAGACATTTTAACTGGACCCGAAGATCCGAACCGGAACCCAAAAATACAAGATCGGGTCCGGGTTTCGAATCAATGCTAAAATATCCATTAGGTCCTTCTTTTTTGGATCTGCGGGTGTCTCGATTCGGGTCATGGTCCTATCCAAGACCCGATCGGGTATCCGAAGTACCAAAAACATATTGTATATATTAAGTATATTCGAGTATTTTGGTATATTTTTAGTATATTTTTGGTATTTCGGATATTTTTATAAGTTTTGGGTTCAGCTTCCGGATATAATTTCGGGTTTTGGATAAAATTTTAGATTTTCAGAAAAATAGAATTTGGGTATTCGGGTAAAATTTTGGGTATTTTTCAGATTTAGGTTTAGAGTCAAAAATCGGATAAATTCTCATGTATTTGAATATTTTTTGGGTTTTCTAGTCCAATTCGGATGCTTCGAGTCCTTACTTGAACCGACCCGAACCTAAAATATATCCAAAATTTTTGGATATTTCGTGGATATTGAAATTATAGATCCTAGACCTTCGACAAAAACCAATCCGAACCTGAATCGAAAATCTCTAAACACCTAATTAGATCCAAATGTATAAAGATCTGAAGAATTCGGAACCGACCCGAAAACCCGAGTAACCAGACCTATTTTCAATTAATTTGATTCGATGGTGATTGCTTTTTTTTTTTCTTTTGATCGATAACAAAGGTTCGAACAATGACAAAGAAGGGATGGATCCCAGACACAAAATGAAATGAAACTGTAAGAGACAAAGACATAAATATTAAAGGAACACACAAAATATATTCTTTTTGCTAAAGAAACAAAAAGACAATAATAATCTCTGTCTGCCCTCATTGGCCTGCTAGTAACATACAAAATCCCAGCTGGCGAGACTAAACTGGGAGTATTACACAGGTTACAACAACACAACACAAAAGAGGATCAAAACCCTAAACATGTGAAGTTGTCAACTCTTTCTCTCTCACTTTCTTTCCTTATAAGCAAAGCTCCGATTACTGGTTTACTGATTCCAGCATCCAGTCTTTCTTTCTATTCCCACAGGATTTACCCTAAACTCCGAAGCGATTTCATTCATCGATTCCATAATCTTCACCAAAGTATTTATCCACAAGACTGTTTGCCATGACTCTTAGCTCTTCGTTTTCATGGAACTGGAACCTTTCCATTACATTAATGCCGTCTTCTCCTTCCACAAGCTTTGAACCTTCTACGTTTGGCATTCCTCTTAATACCTGAATGATCAAAACCCATTAGGAAGATTCTGGATTCAAAAATGACTCAACATAGAAGCAAACTTCTCATTGAGCTTTTAAGACCATCCAGTTAGTTGCTTACCAGCTCAATGAACTGAAGACCAAGCCTAGCAGCTTCAATATCAGGAGACCTTACCAGGTTAATAAAACCCGGGAGGCAACCGCCACTGACAACGGAGACTAAGTGCTCTTGAATTATCCTTGGTTTTGTGTCTCCTTCTGCGGATTCTACCCACAGATTTCCCAAGACATAGGCAACTTCTTTTCTTATGTCAAAGGGTGATGTCGAAAGAAGCCCTATCAACAAGGGCATTGCTTCCATAGAATGTATCATTCTCTTGTGTTCAATAGATCCCGAGGCTATATTAGATAACACCCACGCAGCTTCCTACAAAATTGAGTTAAGTGATGAAGAAAAGGAAATATTCAGATGATAGAGAAAAACGAACTGGGTATGCGATACTGACCTTCTTTAAGACACGGTGTTCGCTCCTTAGGCACTTTGCAAGCACACCAGTGATATTTTCTGGAATTTGATCCGGAATGTCGATATCTTGAACAGGAGACATGATTAAGGTAATGTCGTGTTTCAAACGAAATAGTTAACAGATACTAACCTTCCGTGTTCTTTCCACCAATAAGGATGGTTAACATTGCTTTCGGATCCACAGAGACAAAGTTGCCTAACTTCGTAGAACCTGAAAAATTAACTCAAGTTTAGAAAGAATCTAAAATGCAGCAATTGAAGAAAAACATTAGCATGTACTTAATATTTAGTTTTCAATCAATCATATGCTCATATGTGTATAAATGAAATAAATGTGACCTTAAAGCAATTCCTTGAATACCATAATCCATGTTAATATATTAACTGTACTAACTAGAATCCTGTCTCTTGGAACAATTAAGTCTCCTGGAAAGTTACCGGGATGAGAAGTTGCAGGCTATTTGAAGTTGCTAATCTTTCGACTAGTAGTTGAAGAATGCCTCCCTTCAAAAGCATACTTGTAGCGATATCTGAGAGGGCAGAAAGGTATACAACGATCCAAGCAATTTCCATGGCAAGTTCTACATCCCTGCATCGAAAACAAATAATATTTCGATAAAAATTATCCATTTTAAGTTCAAAAATAGAATTTAGATGACATGCAAAAGACCTGCATGAAGCTCAAGAATCAGTAAGAAGCAAACATCAAGCTAATAACTTGCTGCAATAAGAGAGATGAAACTTTTCTCACGCTTTCTTCAAGTGTCGGAGAATGGCGTCAACTACCCCATCGACTCTGACAAGTTGTGCTGCCGCTTTTGATTCAGGTCCCTATATCAATGCATAGTGAGATTACTATGTAACAACGGATCTGGGATCATAACCAATGTGATAAAACAAGCGCCAGACTTTTTCACACCTTGATCAGATTTGACAATGCCCATGCAGCTGTTCTTACTGTCGAACCCTTGTCGGGAAAAATCATACATGCTAGAGGTGGCAAAGCCCCTTGAGATAAAAGAACATTTCTCAAATCTTCTCCTTCACCCGCAACATTACCAATTGCCCAAGAACACTGCTCAGCCACCGGCGCAGAGCTCTTTTCTGAGTATAAACGGAAGCATAAAAAAAAATCTAATCCAACAAAAAGAAAAAGAGTAATAATAACAGACATAGTTAGCCAGTACAAACCTCCAAGGTGTGCAATGAGCAACGGCAATGCAGGCAATAGAGCTTTTGTTTCTCCAGGTTTTCCAGCAGCGATGTTTGTAAGACACCAAGCTGACTCAAGTAACTGGAATTAGACACAAGTAAGATGAAAATATAACAAACCTACTTAATTTGTCCTATTCCAATGGATATTAATCGCTTGCAACCGTATCTAACTTAAAATAAACCAACATTAAAGTAATGAGCAAATATATATATGCAAGTAAATGCAATAAGAAACCTGCTCGTCGGGAGAGCCAAAGGAAAGACACTGCACAAGCAAAGGTACTGCACCAGCACTGAGCGCAGCTTCAATGGGAGGGAACTCGGATTTTGATAGTAAACGCCTGAGTTCCCGAAGAGCAGTCACCCTCCTCTGCATTGCACCTCTTCCCCTGAAAAGAAGATAAAGTAGATATTCATAATGGCAACAGATTCCATAAAAATGGTTCTGGGTATCACTTACTGATATTGAAGAGCAGACTTGAGCTCTTCCACGGCTTTACTAGTTTGAGCCTCCAGAACTGGCTGCTCTTCATCAATCAGCATCTCATTCTCAACATGAGGATCATCCTCATCATCGCCATTAGTACCCACCCTACAAAGCCGCTTTGCTCGAACAAGTGACTCTCTTCTTTCCTTGGCCACCGTAACAGCTTGTTGCCGCCTTCTTTGTCCCGCAACATTCCCAACTACACACACCCGTCATATCCACATAATACAATCAAACACCGATTCAAAAGTTCAATCCTTCTTCAAGTTTATACAGATGTTGTACAATTTTTATGGTCTTAAGACTGAAGGCGAAGAAGAGGGTATAAAAATCGACCTGAAGACTTAATTGGGTCTCTTCGATTAGATGCGGAACCATCATCTGCCACTGGAGCAAAGTTCAGGACCAGATAATTTTTTTCAATTACGAACACCCTAATTTGATTGAGATTGACCCTAATTGGATCCATTCCCTCGCTCCTGTTTTCCCGCCCGTTAAACCGAATATAGATTTTTTTTTAAACACGAAACTTTAGCTGACTCGTCTTTTTTTCTTTATAATTTCATATTAGTTCCTAACATTTTAACGTATTTACATAAAAGCAATTTAACTATAAAAAATATATTTTTCAGTACTTTAGGTCCATGATTACTTTTGTCAATCAAATTTGATAGTATTTAACCATTGTTTATGATAGACAAGAAGATGCAAAACAGTTTTAAGTATATAGATAAAATGATAAAAGGCCCAAGTTCATTCAGAATAATCAATCATCCTCATTGCTTCTTAGCAAAAAAAAAAAAAAATCATCCTCATTGCCATCATAGTATTTGAGTGGCATCTTGTTCTGGCTCATGTTTCCAAGATATATACCAAGCTCTTCTTCGTCCTCTTCACCTTGTTATCTTGAAGCTAGAACCACTAAGTCACTAACTCTTGATTTGAATACACCCACCATCCAAAGTTTAAGAAATAGAATTAAGTATAACTTTTCGGTACATGTTACTCTTTTCAGAACCTAAATGTATGGATTTACATGTTCAACCGCTCAAGGGTCATGCCACAGTATTAATTTACAGATAGAAAAGAATCCCAAAACATCAGGTGGTATACATATTTATTTCAATCTGCGTCCAACCCAAACAATCAGAAACTCTTTTAACTCAAATCACATATATATCACGCGTACAGTTTTCTTTCAGTTCTTATAATCAGCAATATTATCTCTAAAACTTTTAATGAACATACGAATTGGTTGAGAGAAAGACGATACGTAATGGTTATTTCAACAGAGAAACAATACCGAAAAAAACTATTCAACACCCAAATTTCAAACTGCACAATTTCACACAAAAATTCATATACAAACAATTTCACTTCTCATTGAAAACGTTGTATAAAACTAAGAGTGAATTAATCACTGATATACTTAACGTTTGAGCACGATCGAGACATTATTGTTGTTGACAAGTGTTGGAAGCATCCGAAGTACCTCTTCATGCAATTTTGCATTATTAAAGCATCGACCAATATATTCCAACCCTACAACTAACGTCTCTAGTGTCGTTACATTTATCAGCATCATTTCAACGAACAACACCACGACTTCCCACGTTGATTCCTTATCTTTGACAATCGCATAAAATTCATCTGAGGTAGGAAAAAACTTGTACGAATACCAACTTTGATCTGGATCCAAGCCTTGTGACTCCAAATAGCTGTAGATATCCCTATCCTGTAGAGCATCAAAAGTATTACTCCAACGCATTTATACTACCACAATTGATTTTTACATAATACCAATCATATATTTAGATTAGCCCAAAAAGTGAAAGGCATGATTCTTGAAGTGTTTCTAGTTAGTATAGTACAATAAAATAAAAGGAAGCTATACCTCTATGTCACCCAGCTGTGACGCTTCTACTATTAACTTCTTTAATCCAGGTGAATTATGTAGTAACATTGTTATACCAGGAATAACAGATCTTGCTAACGTGGTTTTAAGCGTCAAAGTTTGGACTTTGAACGTCGGGAAAGAAACACCGCGGAGCTGAGCGAGAGACAGAATCTAGCAAAAAATGATGAGAAGGTCACCTACGGGTTAGTGAAACATATAAATCTATACCGTTTATTACAAGCTAGCTAGCCACTTGATATTTACATATTACAAATGATCATTTAGTGACTAGAGAGGATGGTAAATATATAAACCTGAAGAAGGGTTCCATCAAAAGAAAGCCTCTCTGCGTTTTGTAATTTTGCTAGCATCTCTAAGACCGCTGTTTGAAAAATTTCAGCCTTCAAATTGAAAGGAAGCTCGTACGCATCAAGGTAAATGTGAATGCTAGCTTCAGCCAAACAAGAGACATCGACTAGAGTAAATGGTCCATAAGAACTACACAAACTCAAATATTGGATGTGCGGCGCTACAATCTCGTTTGGCCCTTGATAATGCTCATCGTAATCATCGATCTCGGTTGGCTCCCCATCGTAATCATAAATCTCCAGTCTCCTCAAACTACGTGATTTATTTAGATCAAGACGCTGAGGTCCTCTACAGTGAAACAATTCCAAGGTTTCAAGAATTGGAGAGCCAGAGAGAATATTATCAATAATTTTACCATAGAGATTACAGTTCCCCAATTTCAACTTCCTCAGGGATTTCCAAGACACTGTGCATCCCGGAATCATATCATAATCCACGCTGAGAGTCTCTAAGGATGAACTACGATAGAAGATAGAAGATATCTGGGAAACGATAAGGCATGTTATAAATATAAGAACCACCCATGAACAGAGTCAACTTCTCCACATTACGGGACACAACAAACTCCATCCAGTTATCATTATGTTTATGGTAACCTCGGGGCATACGAAGATAACAACTCGTGATTCTCGGAGCCTTGTAGGAGCTTAGGGTTTGGATTATATTTCGAGACATCTCCTCTATGCCGAGATTATCAAAGTGGAGACAAGGTGTATTGCACCATACATGCCTCCATCCTCTGGACAAGACGGAAGTTCTGATCGCGTCCCGAGTTGGAATAAACGAGAGAATATGGTGGAGGATCTCATGTGGCATTGAGCTGATGATATCAACACCTTCCACTGTGTCGGCTACTGGTTTGGTTTCTCGGGGAGAATCGGAGCGGTGGCTAGTGATTCCACTAGAGACACTGCTGCCATTGTCTCCCTCGCCAGACTCGTCCACCATCTCTGGCGTTTAGGGTTGGAGAAGACAATTTAGGGTTCACAGCTGAGGAGTATAAAACAAGTTTGATAAAAAAAAATATTTATAATTTCAAATTAGTCCCTAGTATTTCCAATTATACGTTAAATAGCAATTTAACTTTAGAAACGTTGAACTTAATCCAAAGGCGATCTCAAAAGCAAATTGACCAAAGACGAGGTACATCTCGATTCCTTTGGATCTATCTCTACCTTGCTCGATTGGCAGTGTCTAATGGACCTACCTCAGCAGCTCAATGCTGTAACTCTCACACACGTCTGGTATCGTCACCGAGATCAGCTCGGTCATTTCCTCTCCAGCTGGATCTCTCTCGTCCCTGTCTTCATCAGGTGGCAAACATATTTATTTCAAATTCATATCATGTATACAATTTTCTTTCAGTTCTTATAGTGAGCAGTCTTATCTCTAAAACTTTTAATGAACATACGAAGTGGTTGAGAGAAAGACGAGACGTAATGGTTAATTAGTTTAACAGAGAAATAATGTGCAGGTATAGGACTTTAATTTGTGATGTGCAGATTGGGATGTGTGAGACTGTATTTCATGAAACAACGGTCATTCAACAACCTAGTGCAAATGTGGTTAGCGAATGAGTAGAAGATATCAAAAACCTCTTAAAAGCCCTTCGTCTTGTTTTTATTTCTTTTTGCCAAGATGACCCATTCAAGTTCAAACTTTTGTAAAACACTGCAAACAGCTATCATTTTATATGAAACTTCACATATTTGGCAACAAAAAAAAAACAGAGAAATAATACAAAAAAAACTATTGAACCCCAAATTTTCAACTGCAAAATTTCACACAAAAATTAACATATACAAACGTTGAATAAAACACAGATACAAATACTTAGCGTTTGAGCACGATGGAGACGTTATTGTTGCTAGGAAGTGTTGCACGCATCTGAAGCAACTCTTCAAGCAATTTTGCATCATTAAGAGCATGTGCATTGGGAGCAACCAAAAAAGGATTGCTTAATTTATTTTTTTTTTTAAAAAAAATTTTTCCAGACCAAAAAAAATTAAAAAGAAGATCGATTCTTGGGCGACGCCGCGTGTCGGTGGCATGAGAACCAGCTAGCGTTGCTTAAACAAACAAAGAAGGGAAGGTTGTTTAAAATTTGTGGATCCCACTGTGGGACCCACCGACTATTTAATTAATTTTTTAAAGCAATCTTTACTAGTAGAATTCAACCCTACAACTAACGTCTCTAGTGTCGTTAGAGCACAAATATCGCGGTCCAAAACCGTGGTCCTTAGGCTTTTTAAACCCAAAAATATATTAAAAAGAGTGAATATGTTTGGACGGCCCTTAGAGCTGGGGCGAAGTTGGCTCGTCCTTACTTAGCACGTGTCACGGAGATGAAGCCAGAAGTCGCTCAGGGTAAATCTCATTTCTCTTCCCAATCGAGTTCACCGCCTCCGCTTTCTCGGCGATAGAAGTGGCGACAAAGTACACCGACGATTTCATCCCTAATCTCTCCCCATCTCTCCGGAGCTCTCCGAAGTCCCGACGAAGTCTATCCGCGGTCCAGATCAAACCTCAATCTCCGCCGATTTGAATCCAAAGGTTAGTGTTCCTCTTCGCTGAATCATTAGGATTGCGTTGTCGATTTAGTTCCTCCATGTTGTTGTCATGATTTTTCGGTAGATTAGATGATGATTCTCGATCTTGTTCCTCCGACTCGGGTTCATATAGAAAAGTAAGATTCGTTATTGATGATTCTTTGTTGTGATGTTTGGTGAGAATCGGTGAAAATGCTAGTTGTTTTTGATATTGTTTCCTCGTTATTGATCGGTTATTGATAATTTTTTGAACGAAAGTTGATAGCTTTTGCTTGTTGTTTGAAAATGCTTGTTGTTGTTGCTTTTTTTTGAACGAAAGTCTTCTAGCTTGCCATGTTTGTAGTTCGGTTTTAGTTACTTAAACTGAATTCGGTTCCATGCTTTAACTCTAGTTCCCTTTGTAGCTTATAGTTTGTGTACTTGTAGTAACTAAAGCTGATAACTAAAGCTGTTATAAGTAATAACACGACCTGATAGGAAAAAGTACTTGAATTTAATGATCCATTAAGCTAGAGCTGATAGCTTTGTAGTTGTAATAAGTTCTGATTAGACATAGGTAGATAATTGTTAGTTGGTTATGAAGTTATTGCTTAATAAATTTTCTTCTTTATATCCAATAGAAAGCGTCTTTCTCTTCTCATTTCCCATTCTCTGTAATATCTTCTTTTCTTCTTCTGTTCTTCTTCTGTTCTTCTTCCTATGGATCCAAGGATTCCATGTAACCAGAATTCTGGTTATATGGCGATGCTTCACAACGTCCAAAATGGTCAGGAAAACTTTCATTATGAAGGTTTTCCTTCCAGTGTCGAATTTGGAGCCTCAGAAGTCCCTCCTTTCAGTTCCCAACCGTCTGAGGCTCCATCCCAACCTCAGGACACACCTGTTGAGCGTGTTGTGGGAAGAAGGAAATGGACGCCGAGTGATGACGAGGTTCTTATTAGTGCGTGGCTTTACACATCCAAGGACGCTGTAGTCGGAAATGATCAGAAGTCAAGGACCTTCTGGAAGCGCATTGATGAGTACTTTGCCGCAAATGTTAATGAGAACATAGAGAATGTTCATTGTAAGCAGCTGGCACGAATCAATGATCGGACCAACAAGTTACGTGCGCATTCGCAGCTCGCGAAAAGACAAATCACCAGCGGTCGAGTGACAATGACGCTCTTAAGTTGGCTCACGATATCTTCTTCAAAGCTCGGGGACACAAGTTTACCCTCGAGCACGCTTGGTGTGTCCTGCGGTATGAACAAAAGTGGATGAGTCCGAACACACCTACAACGGCGGTTCAAAGAGAAAGACTGTTGATGTCGGGCCACAATCGCCCGAGGCTCATGTTGGTGAGGTCAGTTCCCAATCTTCAACGCGCCTGAGGGTATCAAGGCTGCGAAAGCAAGAAGGATCAGTGGTAAAGGAAAGGCCATTGAGGAGTTTAAGAGCATTATGGAGCTCAAGATGGAAGATCGATGAAGAAGGAGAAGCTTTCCAAGTTGGCGATACTAGACACACTACTAGCTAAGAAGGATCTAAGTGAGAGTGAAGAGGTTGTCAAGAATAAACTGTTAGCCGAATGCTTCTAAGTGAGAGTGAAGAAGCTATGTCTCCGTCGTGGTCTGTTAGTGTCTTCGTTCTATGAAGTTCCATTGTGTAATGTTGGTATTTCTATGTCTTGTTCTATGTTTAATGTTCAGATTTCTATGTCTTGTTCTATGTCTTGGTTAAATTTCTAGTCTTCTTATGTATGAACTATCTTGTGGCCTCCTTTGTGTACTTGTTTAATGAATGAAAATGTTTGTTTTCCCAAATCATTGTCTAATGTTGATGTCGTGTAATGAATGAAAATGTTCGTTTTGTTTTGCAGGTTACGGATCACATGGGCTTGGATTATAGTTATACGCAGCCAACGTCATCGGAGGGATATGGTGACAACTCAGGCGACAGTGGTGGCTATAACACCACAGAGCACGACATATTGCTTGACCAAGCAGAGATCGAAGCTGCGCGGCGTCAATACCCACCGCAGCCTGAAGTGGAGTTTGGCTTCCCCAAAGAATGCTACTGTGGTGGCCAGCCGCACATAGCCACATCCTACACCAGAAACGACCCGGGTAGAAGGTTCTACACCTGTGCGAACATCGACGATGATGAATGCCATATATACAAGTGGTGGGATGTGGCGGCAACCGAGGAGATCAACGCCATTGGTTCACAGTATGTCCAGCTTGCTCATAAGGTGGATTATCTTGCGTCTGTCAGTGAGTACGAGACAGAACTAAACCATGTAAGAGATCTCCACTATGAGACTGAGCTTAAGGTGGCTCTGCTTGAGAAGACTGTCTCTGACTTATCTAAAAATCATCGGTTCGAATGGGTTTGAACTTGTAGTACTTGGTGTGGTTCTTTTAGTAGTGGTGGTAGCCATGTTCGTAATGGTTAGGTAGATTTGCAGTATGGGTGATATGTTTAAACTTATGTATTTTGTATGAACCAAGAGTTTTAAAATACTATGTCTATTTTAACTTTCATCATAAGTATTTTAATATATCACAAGTCGAACAATGAAATTGAACACATGGTTTAATATATCACAAGTCGAACAATGAAATTGAACAAGTAAGGACACAAGACCAATCACAAGTCGAATGAACAAATTTAGCACATGGGTTTATTTCATTACCTAACAATCACGGTCTTGAGAGATCACATGTCGAATACACACAATCACGGGTCTTGAGAGATCACTTCTATAAATATGAGATTCCTCATGTCATCAAATACACACATGATTTTCTCTCCTAAAACGTAAACAAAACACAAACACTTCTCCTTATATTTATATATGGCATCTTCATCTCATTATCATTATCACAAAGATGATGATGATGATGCGAAGTTGAGGAAAGATTTGAAGAAATTTGTAATGACTATGCTGTTATACCAGAACCAAAGAGAGAAAACAACGTATTTTTCAAGATAGACACCGGAAGAAGGTCAGACCTTGCTTTGGAATGATTATTTCAGCGAGAATCCCACTTACTCTTCCGCTCTTTTCCGCCGACGGTTTGAATGAACAAAACTTTGTTCCTGCGTATTGTGGATCGTTTCTCCAGAGATTCCGTATTTTCGACTATCGAAGATGCAATCGGACGGACAAGTCTTACACCTCTTCAAAATGTACCGCAGCAATGCGACAATTGGCATGATTGCTGCGGCGGACTCGGTAGAGCGAATATATCCGTCTAGGTGAATCAACGGCTCGAAAATGTTTGCACAAGTTTGCCGGAATAATCACCTTGTTTGGCGATCAATACCTACGACGCCCCACACGGAGGATCTGGAAAGGCTACTACATATCGGAGAAAACGTGGATTTCCGGGATAATTGGAAGCATCGATCGTATGCATTGGGAGTGGAAGAATTGCCCACCGCTTGGAAAGGAATGTTTTCACGAGGAACCAAAAACCAACAATTGTGTTGAGGCGGTCGCTTCATATGACCTCCGGATATGGCACGCGTTTTTGGAGCTCCGTGTACTATGAGCGATCTTAATATTCTTGATCGATCTCCTGTTTTGATGACATAATTAACGGCACCGCCACAAGTTAACTATGTAGTCAACGAAACGAGTACCATTTGCCTTATTATCCGACGGATGGTATATATCCGAAATGGGCGACTTTTATTCAATCGATCCGACTACCACAAAATCGAAGCATTCATTATTTGCTCAAACCCAAGAATCTGTTCAAAAGATGTCGAGCGGCCTTCGGGTCCTACAAGCTAGATTTGCCGTTGTCAAAAATCCGCCAAAGTTATGGGATAAGGAGAAAATTGGAAATATTATGAGAGCATGCATCATACTCCATAATATGATTGTCGAAGATGAGCGGTCATCATTCACTCAATATAACAAATTTGAGTTTCAACCAAGAGATGTTCCGAATACATTTTCCGTTAACAATCGTTCTCATGTCGGTGCAACTGTCGGCACTGCAACGGATCGTCGAACGAACCTTCGGAATAAACAAGTCCATGAAAGTTTAAAAAACAATTTGATTGAAAATGTATGGGCTAAATTTGGACATCTTTCAACGCAAAATTTGGACATCTTTCAACAGGAAATTTTGTCGGGTAATTTTTAAATTTCTTTTAAATGAATAAATTGTGTGTGTTTTTTTTCTGAAATTAGTATTTTTGTTTTATGGAATGTAATAAAATGTCTGTAATTTTCTTTTAAATTAATTTTTCTTTTTAAGTTATTCAATTCAGTTTTAATTTGCTTTAATGAACATCTTAAAATATTACTACTTATTAAAAAAAAATCCTAAGGACCTACCCAAAAGTCCTACCAATAAACCACCAACTTAACTAAAGTCCCTAATCAAAGTCCCTAACTACAAAAAATATTAAAAAATGCCTAAGGACCATGTATTGGTCCTAGCAATGCTGTTGCTCTTACATTTATCAGAATCATTTCAACTAAATACACCACGAGTTCCCACAATGATTCCTCATAGTTCCCTATCTCAGAGAACTCATCTGAGGTAGGAAAAAACGAATATGGATAAAAACGCTGATCTGGATCCAAGCCTTGTGACTCCAAATAGCTGTAGATATCACTATCCTGTAGAGCATCAAAAGTGTTACTCCAACGCATATATACTACCACAAGTGATTTTTTTTTACAAAATGCCAATCATATATATAGATTAGCCCCGAAAAGAAAACGAAAGCCATGATTCTCGAAGTGTTCCTAGTTAGTATACAATAAAATAAAAGGAAACCATACCTTTATGTCATCAAAGTACCATGCTTCTACTAATAGCTTCTTTAATCCAGGTGAGCTTTGTAGTCACCGTGCTATACCAGGAATAACAGATCTTGTAAACCTGGTTTTAAGCGTCAAAGTTTGGACCTTGAACGTTGGGAAAGAAAAACCACGGAAACGAGCGAGAGACATAACCTGGCAAAAAAGATGAGAAAGGTCACGGGTTAGTAAAACATATAAATCTATACGTTTGTTGCAAACTAGTTAGTCACTTGATGTTTACATATTACGTACAAATGCTTATAATCACCAAACAAACAGTGACTATACGCAATAGAAAGTTTCAGCCGTCCTTAATTAACTTAGAGATAGGATGGTAAAAAGTATAAACCTGAAGAAGGGTTTCCCCAAAAGAAAGCCTCTCTGCGTTTTGTAATTTTTTTAGCATCTTCAAGACCGCTGTTTGAAAAATATCGGCCTTGAAACTGAAAGGAAGCTCTTCTATTAGAATGTAACGTGAACATCCAATGTAAATGTCAAGGCTAGCTTCGGTCAAACAAGGGACATCAACCAGAGTAAATGGTTCATAAGAACTACTCAGACGACTCAGATATTGGATGTGCGGCGCTACAATCTCGGTTGGCCCTTGATAACGTTCAACGTAATCATCAAATATCTCGGTTGGCTCCCTTTCGTAACCGGAAATATCCAGTCTCCTCAAATGACGTGATTTACTCAGATCAAGACGCTGAGGTCCGGTACAGTTATACAATGTCAAGGTTTCAAGAATTGGAGAGTCAGAGAGAATATTATCAATAGATTCATCATTGAGATTGCTACTACAGTTCAATGTCAACGTCCTTAGGGATTTCCAAGATATTGTGCATCCCAGATTCATATCAAAATTCACATCGAGCTCCTCTAAGGATGAACAACGATAGAAGAAATCTGGGAAACAATGAGTCATGTAACCATCGAAGACAAGAGACAACTTCTCCACATTACCGGACACAACAAACTCGATCCAGCTATTAATCTGGGGTTGAGGGACATATCGGGGCAAACCAAGATGGAAACTGGTGATTTTGGGAGCCTTGTAGGAACCAAGTGTTTGGTTTATAACTCGAGCCGTCTTCTCTCTATTATCGTGGAGATTATGAAAGTAGAGACAAGGTGCCTCGCACCATACATGCCTCCATGCTTTGGACAGGGCTGAAGTTCTTATAGCTAACTGAGTTGGAATAAAAGAGAGAATATGGTGGATGATCTCACGTGGCATCGAGCTGATTATGTCAACACCTTCCACTGTTTCAGCTACTGGTCTGGTTTCTCGGGGAGACTCAAAGCGCTGGCTAGCGATGATGTCTCCAGCCTCGTCCACCATCTCTAACTTTTAGGATTGGTGATGAAGACAATTAGGTTTCACAGATAAGGAGGAGTATAAAACAAGTTTGTATTTCCTTTTTTCTGAACGACTAGTTTATATTTCCATTTCCAAATACAGTACAGATAAAATAGCAATTTTTTTATTTATTTTGGTCAACGAAAAAAAAAAAATAATAGCAATTTAACTTCTTCCTTTTTTGTCGGCAAATAGCAATTTAACTTTAATCCAAAGGAAATTGACCAAACCTGCATTTGCTGATGTGGCAAACCATATACACAACGTGTCGACTTCTAACTTGTCACCTGCGTACACCGTAATGTAATGTGACTCATGCGAATATAAACACCATTCCCATTACAGAACACGTGTCACGCATCCACATGTTGTCCGGAGCCTCACCGTCTGGCCTTTTTCTTTCTCATCCACGTTTCCGTCACCTTTAAGGAAGGAGAAGACCGAGACGAAGAAGCCAAACGCCAGATTCCTCTGGATCTACTCCCCAACCAAATGGACCTACCACAGCAGCTCAAAGCCGTGACTCTCACGCACGTCCGTTACCGCCGGGGCGACCAGCTCGGCCATTTCCTCGCCTGGATCTCCCTCGTCCCCGTCTTCATCAGCCTCGGCGGATTCGTCTCCCACTTCCTCTTCCGCCGCGAGCTCCAGGGGATCTTCTTCGGCGTAGGCCTCGTGATCTCCCAGTTCATCAACGAGTTCATCAAGACCACCGTGGAGCAGGCTCGCCCCGAGACCTGCACGCTCCTCGAGGCCTGCGACTCGCACGGGTGGCCCTCGAGCCACTCGCAGTTCATGTTCTTCTTCGCGACGTACTTCAGTCTGATGGGGTGCAAAGGGATCGGGTTCTGGTTCGGGTTGAGGAGCAGGTGGATTCTGAATCTGTTGCATTGGTCTCTGGCGGTTGTGACGATGTATTCTAGGGTTTATTTGGGGTATCACACGGTGGTGCAGGTCTTCGCGGGGCGGGGTTGGGGTGGTTGTTGGGGAGTTGGTTCTGGGTGGTGAATAGTGTGTTGTATCGTTATTTTGCGGTGATTGAGGAGAGTGGGTTGGGGAGGATGCTGTGTGTGAAGGATACTTCTCATATTCCTGATGTGTTGAAGTTTGAGTATGACAATGCTAGAGCTGCTAGGAAGAACTTGGTGGACACTACTAAGTTCGATTGATTTGATTTTTCTGGTAAGTCTGAAACTTCTTCATCACTGTTTTCATTGAGATGGATCTGATTTAGCAGCAGCTATTTTAGAATAAGCATATGGGAATCTTGATATTGAACTTCGTATCTGGTTTGTTCATCTTGTTTTGCTATAGGATGAATTAAGAGTTATGAAAAGACATTGAGTGTTTGTTGCATTTGCTGACTATAATCTTTTGTATATATTCACGATCATTTTTTTTTTTTTTTGAGAATTATGTTGAAGCAGTTTGATTGATTCATTTTAAACAAAAAAAAACTAAATGTAGAATTGGAATTTGTGAACTCGGTTAGGCTCTGCTTTCGGTTCTACTGTAAGCTTGAGACCAAAACGGCTAAAACCAGTTCAAGCCATTCTTCTTGTAGCTCATTTAGCTAAATCTGATCATCCCTCAATAACGTTAAATTTATTTTTGCTATTTTGCTTAATGCCGCCAACAATTGAAGATATATGGTTGAGTTTCTTTGTGCGTCTTATTTGCTTGCAGGTCGGGAAAGCATTGTTTAGCCACTGTTGTGAGACTTTTTATAACATTGGTGAGATTAGCTTTGCTCATATAAACGTGAAACTCACAAGAAGAAGAGGAACCTTCTTCACACTTATTGTTTATCAAGTTTTCTTTGACTTTAACTTCCATTTTCTTTGATCTATATTGAAAGAGACATTGCTTCATAAACGTAAAGAGAAAAGTTAATGACTTATTGGTCTCTGGTTTCGGGGATTCAAGCTCTATACTGTATTTCTTTAGGTATCAAGACACATTGTTTACGATTTCAAAAACATTTCAGAGCTGTTTAATGAACAAACTGTAAAATCCTATTATAAGTTATATAAGTACAAAATGCTCTGTTATACTTGCATTATAAGTACAAAATGCTCTGTTATACTTATATGTTATAGGCTTGTATTCTCAGAGCTGTTTAATGAACAAACGGTAAAATCCTATTATAAATACAAAATGCTCTGTTATATGTATAGACTTGGGTTGCGACCCTTTTAGCCCAAAAGCTACAGAAGTGTTATCTCGCGGGTATATGGAGAGGCAGAGAGTGTTAAATGTGTCCAGGTTACAGAGCCATACAATCCAAAGTGAATGTTATAGTTTTCAAAGTGGGTCGGTAGGATCATGTCGGGTCCTTGTGTTCTAACCGAAACTCTGAGCCCACGACTTTTCTGTCTATGAAAGTTCAAACTAAAATAACTTTAAGATCCGAACGAGTGATCTCAATAAGTTTTATTCCGAGCTTTTAACCAGAAACCTTTTTTTTTGCAGACATGCTATATATTCAACATGTTGGAAACGTCTAAATCAAATTTTTATAACGAGGTGACGTCCAACGTATTTGAATATTGACCGGGGGGAGTTTTATAATTAGACCGGCATCCTTATTCAAATAAAATTGTTATACAAGTTTATAATTAACAAGACACAAGTGGAGACATAATATGACGCTTATATATAACAATATTAATTGATGCTAGCTTTGTGATGTAAAGATACAAATCTCCTTCTAAAAAGCCTTATATATATGTAGATATAGCGAGATTATTTATATAGTTTTGTTGCGTTAAAGGCAAGTACTTTCCAACAATTTCGTTTTCATAATCGTTCTCGGAAAGAATCACTATCTGAAGAATCAGATAAGATAACAGAACCACATTATTTACACAGGTTGAAACTAAAGTTTGAGTTCCAGAATTTACGGTTAAGTCAAAATAATTTATCTTGTATAATTGTATAGACGTATTAAGTACATATGTTAAACCTAAAATAATGAGATTTTTAAATCGTATACACAAACTTTGGATACCAAGAAGGGAATATTAAAGCATCCAATGAACCAGAAGAAGGCAAACACAAAAGCCAAAATAGAGGTTGAGTTGCATTATTTATGGAATTTTTAATGTAATCTAATCTATAAGATATGTATTATTATTGTATACTTGTTCGCTCATGTTTTCAGGATCTACAAGCCCTTCTTCATCCTCTCCAACCTAGTCATCTTCGAGATAGACCATCAACCCTTGAAATTGAATAAACCCACCATGCTCAGAAATTGAATCCAAAGGCGATTTCAAACGATACATGCATAACTGCGTGGGTCAAACGCAAACTCAAGTTGTTTATTATAGAAAGAAGGTGCAAAACAGTTCCATGTACATAGATAAAAGCCCACGTTCATTCAGCATAATCAATCATCATCATCGTATTTGAATCGCATTTTGTTCCGGCTCATGTTTTCAGGATCTACAAGCCCTTCTTCATCCTCTCCAACCTAGTCATCTTCGAGATAGACCATCAACCCTTGAAATTGAATAAACCCACCATGCTCAGAAATTGAATCCAAAGGCGATTTCAAACGATACATGCATAACTGCGTGGGTCAAACGCAAACTCAAGTTGTTTATTATAGAAAGAAGGTGCAAAACAGTTCCATGTACATAGATAAAAGCCCACGTTCATTCAGCATAATCAATCATCATCATCGTATTTGAATCGCATTTTGTTCCGGCTCATGTTTTCAGGATCTACAAGCCCTTCTTCATCCTCTCCAACCTAGTCATCTTCGAGATAGACCATCAACCCTTGAAATTGAATAAACCCACCATGCTCAGAAATTGAATCCAAAGGCGATTTCAAACGATACATGCATAACTGCGTGGGTCAAACGCAAACTCAAGTTGTTTATTATAGAAAGAAGGTGCAAAACAGTTCCATGTACATAGATAAAAGCCCACGTTCATTCAGCATAATCAATCATCATCATCGTATTTGAATCGCATTTTGTTCCGGCTCATGTTTTCAGGATCTACAAGCCCTTCTTCATCCTCTCCAACCTAGTCATCTTCGAGATAGACCATCAACCCTTGAAATTGAATAAACCCACCATGCTCAGAAATTAAGCCTGAATTTGCAAGAGATTTAAGTAAAACTTTCCCATTACTTCTTGTGTTACTCTTTTCAAGCCTAAATGTATGGATTTACTATACCCCTTGAATCTTTATATCATCGGATCATCCTTCTCTATTCATTTTGTTCCTCAAGTTCAGCGTTGTGGGTAAGCTACAGGCTGTCACATGCTCAACAGCTCAAGGGAAATGCCAAAGATCCCTCTCTCTCTCCAACACAGTACAAAACATCATGCAACATGCCATGTTTGGGCCAACTAACTCTGTAATTATGCCTTAATCATTTCTTTCCATCTATTTCCTTAAAGGCATTCCCTTTCTTCTCGCTTCCTCGATATCGTAAACCTAAAGAAGAAGAAATGAAGATCTAACTTGTATAATAAGTTGACAGAAGAAAGTTTTAACCCACTCGAGATCTCTATCAAATAGTTTTACTTAGTCCACGCAATGAAGTATCATCCATACAAAAAGTATCATCCATGTTCCAACAAGACTTTTAGTTTAATTCCGGCTATTGGCTGACATTACTATACGTTTAATTCAAAAACATTACTACACGTTTTACTACGTGAACTGTAGTAATAGGCATATGAAGAGAAATTGCCTACGTCGTTCATAGAATCATATGTTATATTGTGGTATGTTCTGATGTTCATGATGATCATCATATATCTATACAATGACATGCATGCATGGGTTTGTATTTTGCGACATTGTCGTTTTGTAAATGTTATTTCTTTTGGTTATTTCAACTTTCAAGTATTTGGTCCGTATATCTTCAGGCCTATTTACTACCAGATAATGCTTTTCATTGTCAAACACAATATATAATTGTAAAAGTTAATTTCCCCACCAATAACTAAGCCTAAGTGCCACACTAACCATAAGCCAGAAATGCAAGGATTCATGAAAAGAAAGAGCACTCTACCAACATCTCTAGTGTCGTTACATTTCTCAGCATCATTTCAACGAACGACACCACGAGTTCCCACGATGATTCCTCATTACGTACAATCATATCATCAGACTCATCTGAGGTAGGAAACACATCATATTTTGATCTCCAACATTGATCTGGATTCAAGCCTTGTGACTCCAAGTAGTTGTCCAGATACCAATCCTGCAGAGCATCAAAAGTGTTACTCCAACGCATACATACATATTAGCATAATAGCATGCATTGTCTTTGTACTATACAATAAAAGAAAAGAAAAATACCTCTATGTCAATGTCATCAATGTGTGTTGGTACTGCTATTAGCTTCTTTAATCCAGGTGAGTTATGTAGTAACCTTGTTATACCAGGAACAGAAGATTTTGCAAACCTGGTTTTAAGCGTCAATGTTTGGACCTTGAACGTAGGGAAAGAAACACCACGGAGCTCAGCGAGAGACAGAATCTAGCAAAAACAATGAGAACCTCTCACGGGTTAATGAAAATGTTTGTTACAGACCAGCTTGATATTTAATAAGCGTTCATATTACGGATGATGTTTATTTGGCTTTTAAACGTTTTGTTAAACAATGAAACCTTAATTAATCATCAAACAAACAGTGATTCTACGTTATAGAAAATAACTAGAGAGGATGAGCATACAAACCTGAAGAAGGGAACCCCCAAAAGAAAGCCTTTCTGCGTTTTGTAATTTTGCTAGCATCTTTAAGACCCCTGTTTGAAGAAAATCAGCTTTCTCTTTGAAAGGAGTGTTTAATGCCCAGGAAGATGAATGTCTTCTGAAGATGTCAAGATTAGCTTCCATCAAACTAAAGTCAATGGTTTATAAGAACTTTTCAACTTCAGATGATTGATGTGAGGCGCTACAATCTCGTCTAGCCTTTGATCATCGTTCCGATCAATATCCATATGCCCTTCGTACCAATGAATCTTTAATCTCCTTAAAGTACGTGATTTACTCAGATCAAGACGCTGAGGTCCAGTACAGTAAATCAGTCTCAAGGTTTCAAGCATTGGAGAGCCAGAGAGAATATTATCAATAGATTCATCATTGAGATTACAGCTCCTCAATGCCAAGAGATTTCCAAGACACTGTGCATTCCGGAATCATATCAAAATTCACGCTGAGCTTCTCTAAGGATGAACTACGATAAAACAAATCTGGTAAACGATAATGAATAGAACCATCCAAGACCAGATACAACTTTTCCACATTACGGGACACAACAAACTCCATCCAGCTATTCATCTCACTCTGAGGGTTACGGTAATGCATGCACGAACTAAGATTGAACCTCGTGATTTTCGGTGCTCTGTAGGAACGTAGGGTTTGGTTTATATCTCGACCCTTAAACTTTACCCAATGTCCATATTTGTTGAAACAATCAAAGTCGAGACAAGGTGTGTGGCACCAAACATGCCTCCATGCTTGGGACAAGGCGGAAGTTCTGATCCCGTACTGAGTTGGAATAAACGAGAGGATATGGTGGATGATCTCATGCGGCATACAGCTGATGATATCAACACCTTCCACTGTTTCGTCGACTGGTTTGGTGTCTGGGGGAGAATCGGAGCTGTGTCTAGCGACTCCACTAGCGATGATGCTGCCACCGTCTCCGTCTCGTGTCTCGTGTCTCGTGTCTCGTCCACCATCTCTAACTTTTAGGGTTGGTGAGACAATTAGGTTTCACAGCTAAGGAGTATAAAACAAGTCGTTTGTATTTCCTTTTTCTTTTGAATGACTGGTTTGTCTTTCCAAGTATAGATAAAATAGCAATTTTTATTTATTTTGGTCAACGATAAAATTAAAAAAAAATAGCAATTTAGCTTCTTCGTCTTTTGTCGGCAAATAGCAATTTAACTTTAATCCAAAGGAAATTGACCAAACCTGCATTTGCTGATGTGGCAAACCATATACACAACGTGTCGACTTCTAACTTGTCACCTGCGTACACCGTAATGTAATGTGACTCATGCGAATATAAACACCATTCCCATTACAGAACACGTGTCACGCATCCACATGTTGTCCGGAGCCTCACCGTCTGGCCTTTTTCTTTCTCATCCACGTTTCCGTCACCTTTAAGGAAGGAGAAGACCGAGACGAAGAAGCCAAACGCCAGATTCCTCTGGATCTACTCCCCAACCAAATGGACCTACCACAGCAGCTCAAAGCCGTGACTCTCACGCACGTCCGTTACCGCCGGGGCGACCAGCTCGGCCATTTCGCCTGGATCTCCCTCGTCCCCGTCTTCATCAGCCTCGGCGGATTCGTCTCCCACTTCCTCTTCCGCCGCGAGCTCCAGGGGATCTTCTTCGGCGTAGGCCTCGTGATCTCCCAGTTCATCAACGAGTTCATCAAGACCACCGTGGAGCAGGCTCGCCCAGACCTGCACGCTCCTCGAGGCCTGCGACTCGCACGGGTGGCCCTCGAGCCACTCGCAGTTCATGTTCTTCTTCGCGACGTACTTCAGTCTGATGGGGTGCAAAGGGATCGGGTTCTGGTTCGGGTTGAGGAGCAGGTGGATTCTGAATCTGTTGCATTGGTCTCTGGCGGTTGTGACGATGTATTCTAGGGTTTATTTGGGGTATCACACGGTGGTGCAGGTCTTCGCGGGGGCGGGGTTGGGGTGGTTGTTGGGGAGTTGGTTCTGGGTGGTGAATAGTGTGTTGTATCGTTATTTTGCGGTGATTGAGGAGAGTGGGTTGGGGAGGATGCTGTGTGTGAAGGATACTTCTCATATTCCTGATGTGTTGAAGTTTGAGTATGACAATGCTAGAGCTGCTAGGAAGAACTTGGTGGACACTACTAAGTTCGATTGATTTGCTTCTTCGTCTTTTGTCGGCAAATAGCAATCTACTTTATTAATTCAAGTACATATATAAAATAATTCCTAAGTTTTCACTTTTATTTACAATTGATTTCATCAAGAATTAAATGAACCTATATTTAAGTAATCATTGTCTTTTCCTATTTATTAAACAATTTCCTAAATCAATTTTAACTTAATTTTCATATTTAATATATTTCCTAAAATAAATTAGCTGATTTTTAGGAATATTCATATTTAAAATCGATTTTAACAATATATTAAACTTGGATAACATTACCACAATTATTTTGAAAAATTCAAATTTAAATTTGATATTAAACAATAATATGAATATTCCTAAAATATATATTTAACTTACCATTAATTATTTTGAAAAATAAAATCTATATATGCTAAGATTTTAAATATATTTAAACTACTTTAACAAGATGAAATATTTGTAACTGAATATTATTTTAATATAATTAAATCCCACCTAAGATTATATATTTTTCAAGAATTTCTAGAATATATGTTTATCCATTTCAACAATAAAATTCAATACTGAAATTTAAATATCTTTGAATTACTTGTAAAACAATATTTAATGTTTATAACCAAATATTCTTTTTTCTAATGTATTAAATCTTACCATATTATCCATATCTGATCAAAATATTTAAATTCTTTTTACATTTGACAAACAATTTCATGTTATAAGAAATATTACTCAAACTATCAATAGGTCAATATTAATTTGTCAAAGTTTAATAACAGACCTGCTTATTTTACAAGACATAAACTATTTGATCGTTGTGTTTATAAAATTTAGAAATATGATATTTAAAAATATAAACAGATAGATATTTAAATAATATTCATTTATATATAAAAAATGAAAATAAGTACCCGTCCGATCGGACGGTCCAGCTCTAGTTTAACTTTAAAGTTGTATAATAATTGAATCCAAAGGCGATCTGAAAAGCAAACTGACCAAACCTGCATTTGCTGATGTGGCAAACCCTATACATAACGTGTCGACTTCTAACTTGTCACTTGCGTACACCGTAATGTAACGTGACGCAGGTGACACGTGTCACGCATCCACATTTCCTCCGGAGCCTCACCGTCTGGCTTTTTCTTTCTCATCCACGTTTCCGTCACTTTAAGGAAGGAGAAGACGAAGAAGCTCAAAGATTCCTCTGGATCTACCCACCCAAATGGACCTACCACAGCAGCTCAAAGCCGTAACTCTCACACACGTCCGCTACCGCCGCGGCGATCAGCTCGGCCACTTCCTCGCGTGGATCTCCCTGGTCCCGGTCTTCATCAGCCTCGGCGGATTCGTCTCCCACTTCCTCTTCCGCCGCGAGCTCCAAGGGATCTTCTTCGGCGTAGGCCTCGTGATCTCGCAGTTCATCAACGAGTTCATCAAGACCACAGTCGAGCAGGCCCGCCCCGAGACGTGCGCCCTGCTCGAGGCCTGCGACTCGCACGGGTGGCCGTCGAGCCACTCGCAGTTCATGTTCTTCTTCGCGACGTACTTCAGCTTGATGGGGTGCAAAGGGATCGGGTTCTGGTTCGGGTTGAGGAGCAGATGGATTCTGAATCTGTTGCATTGGTGTCTTGCTGTTGTGACGATGTATTCTAGGGTTTACTTGGGGTATCACACGGTGGTGCAGGTTTTCGCGGGGGCGGCGTTGGGGGTGGTTGTTGGGGGGAGTTGGTTCTGGGTGGTGAATAGTGTGTTGTATCGTTATTTTGAGGTGATTGAGGAGAGTGCGTTGGGGAGGATGCTGTGTGTTAAGGATACTTCTCATATTCCTGATGTGTTGAAGTTTGAGTATGATAATGCTAGGGCTGCTAGGAAGAACTTGGTGGACACTACTAAGTTCGATTGATTTGATTTTTCTGGTAAGTCTGAAACTTCTTCATCACTGTTTTCATTGAGATGGATCTGATTTAGCAGCAGCTATTTTAGAATAAGCATATGGGAATCTTGATATTGAACTTCGTATCTGGTTTGTTCATCTTGTTTTGCTATAGGATGAATTAAGAGTTATGAAAAGACATTGAGTGTTTGTTGCATTTGCTGACTATAATCTTTTGTATATATTCACGATCATTTTTTTTTTTGAGAATTATGTTGAAGCAGTTTGATTGATTCATTTTAAACAAAAAACTAAATGTAGAATTGGAATTTGTGAACTCGGTTAGGCTCTGCTTTCGGTTCTACTGTAAGCTTGAGACCAAAACGGCTAAAACCAGTTCAAGTCATTCTTCTTGTAGCTCATTTAGCTAATCTGATCATCCCTCGTAACATTATTATTATTTTTTGCATTGCTTAATGCCGCCAACAAATGAAGATCTGATTCAGTTTCTTGTAATCATTTCTTAAACGTGTCTTATTTGCTTCATGTATTGCAGGTCGGGAAAGCATTGTTTAGCCACTGTTTTAAGACTTTATGACATTGGTGAGATTAGCTGCTCGTATAAACATGAAACTCACAAGAAGAAGAGCCTTCTTCACACTTATTATTTATTGTGTCATCTTTACTTCCATTTTCTTTGATCTATATTGAAAGAGACATTGCTTCATAAACATAAAGAGAAAAAGTTAATGACTTATTGATCTCTCGTCTCGGGATTCAAGCTCTATACTGTATTTCTTTAGGTATCAAGACACATTGTTTACGATTTCAAAAACATTTCAGAGCTGTTTAATGAACAAACTGTAAAATCCTATTATAAGTTATATAAGTACAAAATGCTCTGTTATACTTGCATTATAAGTACAAAATGCTCTGTTATACTTATATGTTATAGGCTTGTATTCTCAGAGCTGTTTAATGAACAAACGGTAAAATCCTATTATAAATACAAAATGCTCTGTTATATGTATAGACTTGGGTTGCGACCCTTTTAGCCCAAATACTACAAAAGTGTTATCTCGCGGGTATGTGGATAGGCAAGAGTGTTAACTGTGTCAGGTTACAGAGCCATACAATCCAAAGTGAATGTTATAGTTTTCAAAGTGGGTCGGTAGAATCATGTCGGTTCCTTGTGTTCTAGCTGAAACACAGCCCGCGACTTTTCTGTCTTTCAAAGTAAACTAAAATAACTTTTATTCCGAGTTTTTAACCAGAAACCAACTTTTGCAGATATGCTATATATCCATCATGTTGTTTGAAACGTCTAAATCATATTTTTATAATGACGTGACGTCTAACTTATTTGAATATTGACCGGAGGGAGTTTTATAACAACACCAGCATCCATATTCAAATACAATTGTTACACAAAGTAATAATTAACAAGACACAAGTGGAGTCATAATATGACGCTTATATATAACAATATTAATTGATGCTAGCTTTGTGATGTAAAGATACAAATCTCCTTCTAAAAAGCCTTATATATATGTAGATATAGCGAGATTATTTATATAGTTTTGTTGCGTTAAAGGCAAGTACTTTCCAACAATTTCGTTTTCATAATCGTTCTCGGAAAGAATCACTATCTGAAGAATCAGATAAGATAACAGAACCACATTATTTACACAGGTTGAAACTAAAGTTTTAGTTCCAGAATTTACGGTTGAATCAAAAATAATTTATTTTGTATAATTGTATAGACGTATCAAGTACATATGATAAACCTAAATAATGAGATTTTAAAATCGTATATACAAACTTTGGATACCAAGAAGGGAATATTAAAGCATCCAATGGACCAAAAGAAGGCAAACACAAAAAGCCAAAATAGAGGTTGAGTTGCATTATTTATGGAATTTTCAATGTAATCTAATCTATAAGATATGTATAATTATTGTACACTTGTTCGTTTATGTTACATTTCGAGAATTAACTATCAGAAATTATATTTAATACTACCGTCGATCTTCTCATATATGCATGTCTGCGTTACCTTTTTCAAAGATTTTTTACCAGTAAAAAAAACAGACCTTAATATTCTTAATGATTTTGATGTAATTGTAGTAGTTAGTGGACTCGCGCGAAGTGTGGGGATGCCAGAGAATTTTAAACTTGCATTCACCTTTCAAAACTGTTTATATAAATATAAAATAAACATAACTTCCAAATAATATATCCATTTATTGAAAAAAGCAATATCAATATTTAAATGAGTTGAAATAGAGATATATCAAACCATCACCTTCATATAACAACCTTTTACGCATATTCAGCGTTGAATTTGAAAATTCTATAACTATTTCATCAAGCATCAAAATTGTAAACATAAACCATGCATTTGCGATGGACAAATTTTAAAAACGTATAATACAATATTCTAATATATAAAAAAAATGTTTGCACCAGCCTAAGCAAATACTAGAAAGCCATCACTATATTAGAGTTGGATCCAAATCTAAAAACTGGAAGTGACAGTTATCGTTATCAACATGATGCTCATGAACGTCTATATGACTGAAGATTAAAAAGAAAATATTATAACTGAAGATTAAAAAGAAAAATAGTATACATTGATAATAGAAGAAGAAGAGCAATGTGCATGAAAATCATAGCTTCAAAAAGAGGGTCCCACAGACAGAGAGACAGGCGTCACGGACTGTCCTATCGTCTTCATCGGGAAATGCCAAAGATCCCCTCTCTCTCTCCAACACAGTACAAAACATCATGCAACATGCCATGTTTGGGCCAACTAACTCTGTAATTATGCCTTAATCATTTCTTTCCATCTATTTCCTTAAAGGCATTCCCCTTTCTTCTCGCTTCCTCGATATCGTAAACCTAAAGAAGAAGAAATGAAGATCTAACTTGTATAATAAGTTGACAGAAGAAAGTTTTTAACCCACTCGAGATCTCTATCAAATAGTTTTACTTAGTCCACGCAATGAAGTATCATCCATACAAAAAGTATCATCCATGTTCCAACAAGACTTTTAGTTTAATTCCGGCTATTGGCTGACATTACTATACGTTTAATTCAAAAAAACATTACTACACGTTTTTACTACGTGAACTGTAGTAATAGGCATTTTAGCAAAAAAAAAAAAAAAACTATAGTAATAGGCTTCCGTTTCAAAAAAAAGTAGTACTAGGCTATATACATCATTTGATCGCTGTATTATTTGGTGACAATAGATAGTCATCAATAGATCTTTGTTTTCGCGGCAATATACTGATCGTTCGTACCACATGTTGACTTCTCTTGGGTGTACACTTAATTAATTACATTTGAACCTAAATCACTATTAGAAAAAACACTAAATCACATTAAGTTGAAAACTAAGTCACTTTTCTTCGCATATGTCAATGAATCATAGTTTGCACTTCCAGTTTTTTTTTAAAAAAAAAAATTGTATAGGAGTAGATTATAGTTGAAAGAATACAAATTACAAAAAGGCTTTTTGAGTTCCTAAAACTTTTTGGGAGTCAAAGATGGTGCTCCCTTAAAAAACCGGGAACTTTTTGCATATACCTATATACTTTGTTCTTGGGACACAGAACATTTTCCTTTGCCAAATACAATTTCTTGGATGCACAAAACTTTTACTACTTTATAATAAAATAGGAGTTGAAACTATGTTCAATTAAAATTATATATAGTATAAACCATAGCAAGTACATATTAACATATATTTTTCATAAATTAATTAACAAAAACTTCTGTGTGGCATTGGCAACTAAATCTATCAACGAACTGTTGATAATTTATTGTTAAGTTTCCAACCTTATGAAATTGAAATCGTTAAGAAACCATACTTGACAGAGCAACTCTATGTTACCATGCAAAAATTATTATCATAAATAAGGTATTCAGACTTAAAAAGGGTATATATTTTATATATTTATGCGAACATATAAAAGGGTTTTTATTAACGATTAGTGTCTATATAATAGGCAAGATTTAACTTGACACACATGTATGTGTTTGAATATGGTAAAATGAACAATTCTATATATATCAGGATCAACAACAAATAACTAAACCTATTAAAAATAAGAAAAATACCAGAAACTATAAAGTGTTGTAAGTTTTGACTATGATAGATAAATTTAATAAATAATCAATCAATCATTTAAAAGGATACAAATTTAATTACTAAAATGTTTTAGTTGTTGTTAATATAATGATTAAATTCCAAAATATCGATGTAACATTACTATAAACAGATATACATACACTTATTTTATAACATATCATAACGTATCAATGTTGATCTCCCTTAACTATTTATTTTTCCCCAACTTTTAATCACCCCATAGATGTACACATGCACGTGTGTCTATGTAACTACGAGTCTGCTAGAAAGGGAGAGACTGGCCTTTCCGAAGAAATTACTAGTATGTAAACAATTAATTTCCCTTTTGAAAGAAATCATAGATCGACTAGACGAAAAGAAAAAAAGGTAGGTCTCTACAAAACCATCTCCCAGATCTCTCAGCATTATTTAGAAGAAAAAAAACTTTCTTCTTCAGGCCCGCATCCCGAGGTGCGCCGTTTCGAATGGATCTCTTCAGCCCTAGCTCCGTTGCTCTTCCAGCCTCCTCTTGAAGAATCTCTGCTCCTCTTCCATGGCCCGATGGTGATTGCTTCTCCTCGTAGTGTTTCAGGACCTCGCCAGATCGCCCGCAGTCTCCTTTGTTTGAAGACCTTTCTCCCATCGCTCCACCGAACCTCCAGACCCTCGGGCTGTCATGTACTTGTCCTCTGCAGATCCCTAACACCTCGGCCAAGCCCTCTCTTGAAGTTTACCCAAACTTTGTTCGATGCTTGCTTGTCCAACAATGGTGACAGAGCTCAATGGTAGTGGTGCTTATCTTGTGTCCGCTGGTAACACTCCTTTCGCTATGGCGTTTATTTCTGTGATATACAGGTCTTATTTTCGGTAGCGTGACCGGGTCTTCTCTCAGATCTTATCTCGACCTTCCTCTTGACCTCTTCATGTGGTCCTTCAGTTCAACTATGCTTATTACTCTCACTTACTTTTATCTTGTTGAATGGGTTGGAATTCAAGTGGTGTGGAATACACCGGACATGTGGTCTCCGGTTTTAGTTGATAATGTACGATGGATATATTTTCCTTCAGTTCTATCCTTGTGCCTCTTAGTGACATCTATGTTGACTCGGTGCGATCTCATTCTGCGGTATGCGCTTTCTTTCTTGTATCAAGTTTAGCTTTTGGTCTTTGTGATCTTGTTGTTCTCTTCGGTGGCGGTTGGAAGAGAACGCTTGGCATATCTCACTTAGTGAATATGGTATTGATGGATATTGACTTCGGTTGTCTCTGGTTGGAGCATTTTATTTTCCCAAAATTTCCTCTTGTATGGAGTGAATGGAAGCTCAAGCATTGTTGGTATTGCAAGGATCCTTCTCCCAACTAATGCTCTTCTGCTTTGTGCGAGAGATGGTGATCCTTTGGATTACATTAGATCTGTAGTATTAAGTTTATGAAATTGTTATGCAATTTTATGGTTTCTTGTGGTTTGTGTCAATTCTATCCCTGTTTTATCAGTTTCTCATTGTTGTTGGCTTTTGTAGTTTTGTTGTATCCTCCTCTAATGGAGTTTGAATTCTTCTAAATTAAATACAAGTTGGTTTGATCAAAAAAAAAAAAAAAAAAACTTTCTTCATGTGTTAGTTCTGTTTTCTGTTTTTTAATAACAAATCCTCTTTCAATATAATCTTTATATATACATATACTTTCGTGCCTTCTTCCTCATCTTCTTTGGTCTTTTCTTGTCATTTGGCATAACCAAAGAGTCAAGCACATTCAAACATTCTCAAGCCCTAAAACCCAAAAGAAACTTATATGCTCTTGTTCTTGTTCTCCCTCTACAAATTAAACCCTAATTAACTATCTATTTTGTTTGTATACTGTTCTAATCTCCTGATCACCTCCTTGTTTTCTTGCAAAATTCTATTAAAAAACAAAACCAAGTTTCTTGTTCTTTAGCTCTGTTTACATCAAAACAAAATATGCAGATGATTCCAGGAGATCCATTTTCTATTTCATCTTCCATGGGAGGATTTATCCACCAAGAACAGCATCTTCATCATATTAAGCAGCATATCCCGGACATGAACCCTAATTCTAGCTCTAACCCTAATGCTAAACCAAACTCTTCATCAGCAAAGAAGAAGAGAAATCAACCTGGCACCCCAGGTACCACCTTAATCATCACCACAATATATTATATATATATTTGTATATATGTTTTGCTGAAATAATTACAAACTCAACATTGACATATATATATATACTTATATGAATATGTGTATATTCCATTATTTGGTTATATCCGAATGGTTTACATATGTGTGTTTCTATTATAATCTTCATATAAATAAAACATCGTTGAATTCATTAGAACAAAATATGTGTTAAAAAAATAAAGATACGTCATATTTATACATATGTATGGACAGATCCAGATGCGGATGTCATCGCTCTATCGCCAACCACCCTCATGGCAACAAACAGATTCGTCTGCGAGATCTGCAACAAGGGGTTTCAAAGGGACCAGAACCTACAACTCCATCGCCGTGGCCACAACCTTCCATGGAAGCTGAAGCAACGGTCCAACAAGGAGGTGATAAAGAAGAAAGTATACATATGTCCTATCAAGACTTGTGTTCACCATGATTCTTCTAGGGCCCTTGGAGACCTCACTGGGATCAAGAAACACTATAGCCGCAAGCATGGAGAAAAGAAGTTTAAGTGCGAAAAGTGTTCTAAAAATATGCTGTTCAATCTGATTGGAAGGCGCACGCAAAAACTTGTGGCACTCGTGAGTATAAGTGCGACTGTGGCACGTTGTTCTCCAGGTACGACATTTGATCATTTATTTGGTTTTGGTTTTGGCTAGCTGATGTAGAAGTTAAGTTTATTAGAACTCGGTAATCAGTCTTTTTATTGCAATATCGAATGACAACAAGGCATAGATATAATGTAATTGTTGGAAACTAAAGATTTTTTGTGAAAAACTAATATAGATAGATGTATATGTTTGATATCTAGCTATAGTGTCGGTATGAATGTGTGTACATGTCTTGTTATTAGATACTGTTGAGAAGTTTGATTAGAGTGCAGAGCATTAATTGAGAGTTTCTGACTTTTGGGGAGCACTATTTTATTTTAGTCTCTAAGATTTTGACAAGAAAAGCTGCATACTTTATCAGTATGATATTCGATGAGATTTTTGATGGTATGAGCATCTATTTATTTTGTGTGTTTGTATGTGTACATGTCTATTTGGCTTCACTCTTTTCCTCTATTCACACGATCGATATGGCAAGGAGTTATACATATATATATCGACAACACAAACACACACATGTACATATGTCTGACGAGTTTTAGTGTCTTACAGTATGCTATTTATTTTAATAATCAAGTTTTGTGTTTGTTTCTGTCTTCATGTCTTGATTTTGCATAGGAGAAATAAATGCTTCATCCGGCCAAGAATGTCTTTGTTTTGCTAATGATTTCAAATTCAATGCTATGTTAAATAAATAATGCCTTTGTCTCACCTCTTAAATTAATTATTATTATTATCATAACATCTAGTTATTTCAATTTATGTACAAACCTAAATCGCTTTCTATTATAGGAAAGATAGTTTCATTACGCATAGAGCGTTCTGCGATGCATTGACAGAAGAAGGTGCGAGGATGAGTTCACTTAATAATAATCCAGCGATCTCTACATCTACGATGACGACGAATCTTAATTTTGGAAATGATTCACATGTTATGAATAATCCAAATCTTCCACATGGATTTGTCCACCGAGGAGTTCATCATCCCGACATTAATGCTGCTATCTCTCAGTTCGGTTTAGGGTTTGGGCATGACCTAACTGGAATGCATGCGCACGGTACACATATCTCAATCATCCTCCTAATTTTCATATTAAATTTTGATTTTTTTGTAACACTTATTTTTTTTTTTGTAACACAAATTTTAATTAGACTATTATCATAAGTTTCCATTTGTACATTCCATGTAGGTTTATCCGATATGGTACAAATGACTTCGCTGGGAACCACCACCTCTTTCCGTTGTCTTCATCATCAGTGCTCCCTGACTTCTCCGGCCACCACCACAACCAACAATTCCAAATTCCCACTACTTCCACAAACCCTAATCTCACCTTATCATCATCCTCAACATCACAACAGACCTCAGCTTCACTACCATCACTACAGCAACAACACCAAACCCTGAAAGACTCTTCCCCACTCTTCTCCTCCTCCTCCGACAGCAAACAAAACAAGCCTCTCTCTCCAATGTCTGCCACTGCACTCTTACAAAAAGCAGCACAAATGGGATCTACTAGAAGCAACTCCACCACGGCTCCGTCCATCTTCGCCGGCCCAACGATGACGTCATCCTCATCCGCCGCTTCTCCTCCTCGATCATCTTCTCCAATGATGATCCAACAACAGCTCAACAACAACTTCAACACCAATGTCCCAAGAGAGATCCATAATCTTGCTCCTCCTATCAGTGGTGTAACCACGAGTAGTGTGGATAATAACCATCGATTTCAATCAAACCGGTCAGGTCTAAACACGGTTCAGCAGATGGGTCTTACCCGGGATTTTCTTGGAGTGAGCAACGAGCACCATCCTCACCAAACTGGTCACCGTCCGTTTTTGCCTCAGGAACTAGCAAGGTTTGCTCCATCGGGTTGATGGATGGTCTGGTTTGATCCACTACATATTTGGACTGTGAATAAAGAGAGAGATGGGGGACAATTTTTGGGGTTTAGGACTGGATTTTTCTTTGAGGAGACAAGTCTAAGAATCGTACCTCCTTGTGAAGCGGTCGGAATGTGGGGACAAAGGTTGACAAGACATCGTCATACATTTATATGTTATGTACTTTTAATATGTTCATGATGATCATCATATATCTATACAATGACATGCATGCATGGGTTTGTATTTTGCGACATTGTCGTTTTGTAAATGTTATTTCTTTTGGTTATTTCAACTTTCAAGTATTTGGTCCGTATAATCTTCAGGCTTTTCCAGGCTTTTTACTATCAAATATTGTTTTTCTCTGTCATTTTGTCACCAACCGAAAGTTGAATGTAGTGATGCATATGAAGAGAAATTGCCTACGTCGTTCATATAGTCTTATGAGAAAAGAGATATATATATTCAGCAAACACGTACGTTTGATTTATCCCAATAACCTAAAAACATTCTCCTACACAACACAAATTTGCATCAAAAGTCTTTTTTTTAAAGGTCAGAGTAGATTTCAGTTATAATTAGTAAACCTTGTTTACGTTTACATAACTGATTCTCTTTTCTCAACATTTTTTTTGTAACAGGCTTTCAAATTTAAAAACTAACGAAAATACAAATGTATGGCTAAAGAAACCATTAGTTTGAGAAAGTTAGATGAGACAATTCTAATTTTATTGTCTTCTCTCTTTTCTCAACATTTAACTGTTTCTTTATAAACTTAAATTCGTGCAACAATTCTAATTTTATACACAACTACTTAAACCTATACGAAGTCATTGTTAAAATTGCCTTTCAGTCGGTACTTGATTCATATTCCAGACCCATGTTCTCGAGATGCAGAAACTAAAAATATTTTTAACTGATATCAGCTAGTATTTTCAGTAGACATATAGGCCTTGTCTTTATTTTGACATATCTCTAACTCCTCCACACGAGATAGAAAAAATTGAAATATGTCGTTTTGTGGATCCATGAATTATTCCTTTTTCATTGTCAAAGACAATATAAAATTGTAAATCTTATTTTTCTATAATTAGTTTTTTATTTCACCCCACCAATTAATAATCCTAAGTGCCACTAACCATAGGCTGGAAATGTAGGGATTCATGAAAAGAAAGAGCACCGTATTATAACATAGGGGCGTTGTAATAATGAGGTCTTGAATAGGTGTCACAAAAAAAAAGAGGTCTTGAATAGGTGTCACAAAAAAAAAGAGGTCTTGAATAGTAATGTTTATTTTTATCTAATAATTCTATTCGGAAAAAAAATCCGATTAATTTCATGGATACTGGATTTACCGATTTAGTACGTTTTTTGCTAAACCTGACTTTCACTTTTTACCGGTTAAAGCTTGTTACTGATCCGGTTGAGATCAATACTAACATTATGGGGCCATCAAACATATGACATTAGGCCCACATTAATCTCGTCAAGCTCTAATGGTCGGGCCTTATATGGCCTCAACTTCTAACATCTCTCTCATAAGGCCCAAGAGAATCAAGTAATATTACGTGGCAGAGTTAGGCCAGCGTGTAAATAGCTTGTGTACGTGTACGTTGTTTATTAGCACATGTCTACGAGATTAGGACCTACTTAAAACAGGTTCCACGTGGAGCATATCTATTGGATAGAACAACGTGTTCTTACTAGTTACACTTCAAAAATCAAAATCGAAAGCTTAAAATCGATCTTAAAACACGAATTCGCATGAGCTTGAATCAAAGATTCTTCTTTCTCCCCACTCTTCTCATCCTCCTCCTCGATCATCTTCTCCAATGATGATCCAACAACAACTCAACAACAACTTCAACACCATTGTCCCAAGAGATACCCATAATCTTGCTCCTCCCACCACGAGTAGTGTTGAAAATAACTATCGATTTCAATCAAACCGGTCAAGCACAAACCCGGTTCAGCAAATGGGTTTAACCCGGGATTTTCTTGGAGTGAGCAACGAGCACCACCCTCACCAAACTGCTCACCGTCCGTTTTTGCCTCAGGAACTTGCAAGATTTGCTCCATCGTCGGGTTGATCGATTGACTGATTTTATTAGATTTGATCACTAGAGAGATGGTGGGACAATTTTTGGGGTTTAGGACTGGAAGTTTCTTTGAGGAGACAAGTCTAAGAATCACTTTTACCAAAAAAAAAAAAAAAGGTCTAAGAATCATACCCCCTTGTGAAGCTGTCGGAATGTAGGGACAAAGGTTGACAAGGCATTGTCATACATTACATGTTATGTACTTTTTAATATGTTCATGATGATCCACTCAAATCCAAAAAATTACGTCTAGAATTTTAATTCACAAACAAATTTGATATATCACAATTAATAACCTAAAAACATTCTCCTTGACACACAATGTCGCATCAAAGGTAAAATATAAGAAGTAAACTTATAGTTTTTAACGTCATAGTAATATCTCAGTTACGTAGGTTTACATAACTGTTTCTTTATATCTGTAATCCGTGAAGCAATTTTAGTTTTATATAGAACTACATAAACTTAAAAGTGACATTATTGTTTAAATTTCCTTTCAATATAGGTACTTGATGCAGACCCATGTTCTCGAGATGCGAGGTCTATGTTCCTTTGGATTCTGCAAAAACTAAATATATTTTTTAACGATATCAGCTTTCAGTACACATATAGGCCTTGTCTTTATTTCGACTTATCTCTAACTCATCCACACGAGATAGAGAAAAAATGAAATATGTCGTTTTGTGGATCCATGCACTATTCCTTTTTCATTGTCAACTTGAATGTAGTGATGCATATGAAGAGAAACTGGTTACGTCGTTCATAGAATCATATGTTATATTGTGGTATGTTCTGATGTTCATGATGATCATCATATATCTATACCATGACATGCATGGGTTTTGTATTTCGCAATATTGTCGTTTTGTAAATGTTATCTGTTTTCGTTATTACAATTATTGGGATATTCAAGTATTTGGTCCGTATATCTTCAGGCCTATTTACTACCAGATAATGCTTTTCATTGTCAACTTGAATGTAGTGATGCATATGAAGAGAAACTGGTTACGTCGTTCATAGAATCATATGTTATATTGTGGTATGTTCTGATGTTCATGATGATCATCATATATCTATACCATGACATGCATGGGTTTTGTATTTCGCAATATTGTCGTTTTGTAAATGTTATCTGTTTTCGTTATTACAATTATTGGGATATTCAAGTATTTGGTCCGTATATCTTCAGGCCTATTTACTACCAGATAATGCTTTTCATTGTCAACTTGAATGTAGTGATGCATATGAAGAGAAACTGGTTACGTCGTTCATAGAATCATATGTTATATTGTGGTATGTTCTGATGTTCATGATGATCATCATATATCTATACCATGACATGCATGGGTTTTGTATTTCGCAATATTGTCGTTTTGTAAATGTTATCTGTTTTCGTTATTACAATTATTGGGATATTCAAGTATTTGGTCCGTATATCTTCAGGCCTATTTACTACCAGATAATGCTTTTCATTGTCAACTTGAATGTAGTGATGCATATGAAGAGAAACTGGTTACGTCGTTCATAGAATCATATGTTATATTGTGGTATGTTCTGATGTTCATGATGATCATCATATATCTATACCATGACATGCATGGGTTTTGTATTTCGCAATATTGTCGTTTTGTAAATGTTATCTGTTTTCGTTATTACAATTATTGGGATATTCAAGTATTTGGTCCGTATATCTTCAGGCCTATTTACTACCAGATAATGCTTTTCATTGTCAACTTGAATGTAGTGATGCATATGAAGAGAAACTGGTTACGTCGTTCATAGAATCATATGTTATATTGTGGTATGTTCTGATGTTCATGATGATCATCATATATCTATACCATGACATGCATGGGTTTTGTATTTCGCAATATTGTCGTTTTGTAAATGTTATCTGTTTTCGTTATTACAATTATTGGGATATTCAAGTATTTGGTCCGTATATCTTCAGGCCTATTTACTACCAGATAATGCTTTTCATTGTCAACTTGAATGTAGTGATGCATATGAAGAGAAACTGGTTACGTCGTTCATAGAATCATATGTTATATTGTGGTATGTTCTGATGTTCATGATGATCATCATATATCTATACCATGACATGCATGGGTTTTGTATTTCGCAATATTGTCGTTTTGTAAATGTTATCTGTTTTCGTTATTACAATTATTGGGATATTCAAGTATTTGGTCCGTATATCTTCAGGCCTATTTACTACCAGATAATGCTTTTCATTGTCAAACACAATATATAATTGTAAAAGTTAATTTCCCCACCAATAACTAAGCCTAAGTGCCACACTAACCATAAGCCAGAAATGCAAGGATTCATGAAAAGAAAGAGCACTCTACCAACATCTCTACATATGTAGGCCTTTAATTTCTATATGATATTTTACTATTTAAATAGCTAGTTTTAAAGTTTAAAAGCATTTTAAGAATAATAACGTTTTGGAAAAGTAATGTTTATTTTCATCCAAATCAAGAGAGTTATGAAGAAAAAAAAAGAAATAAAAATCCGATTTATTTCATGGAGATAGGATTTCGTACGGTTTTGCTAAACCTGAATTTCCCTTTTTTCTTGTTAAAATTTGTTACTGATCTGGTTATTAACACATAGGCCCATAAAATACGACAAAAAGCCCATATTAAGCTCGTCAGGTTCTATTTATGACCCTCAATTTTCTAAATCTCGGGTAGAATCTCAATAGGGGCCCAATAGCCTAGTAACCTTACGTGGCAGAGTTAGGCCAGCGTGTAAATAGCTCATTCACACGTGTTAGACTTTCATTAGTAGACGTATACGACAATAGAACCTACTTAAAACACGTTACACGTGGAGCATATTTATTGGATAAACCAACGTGTTCTTACCAGTCGCACTGCAAAATCAAAATCTAAAGCTTAAAAATCGATCGAGGACGATAATCTGAAAACACGAGTCCGTGTGAGCTTTGAATCAGAGATTCTTCTTCGTTGTCGTGCGTCTCTCTGATTCAGAATATACTCCAAATTGCATGTGTATGAATTGAAATCGAAGAATGGATCTGTTACGAGTCGGGTCGGGCATGGATTTGTTAGCGTGGAGAGGAATGGCGTACACTCTTCTCCTCCTCAACTTCGTCTTCGCTTGCCAGCTTCTTCTTCTCCATCCTCTCGTCTCCGCTTTTGGTAAATTTTTCTTGATTCGTTTCGTAAAATTGATTAGCTGTTTAGTTGATTTAGGGTTTACATATCGTCACTAAATAGCGAATTGCTCCTTTTGGTGTTGGGCCTGGGCTTGTGATTGGATCGGATTCGAGAATTGATCAAATTTGGAAGCTTAGGTTGTGTTGTGAACTGTGTGAGAGTGAAGCAATAATGCATTTGTTTTTTTTTAATTTTTTTTTAACTTATGTTGTTATTATTGTACAGATGGACAATCTGTAGATGCTGCTGAGTTATTTGAGAGGGCTTCACAGAGCATCAAGGTCAAGCGTTTTAGCGATGCTCTAGACGATCTCAATGCTGCCATTGAAGTAGACCCTGCACTTTCTGATGCTTACTTCAAACGTGCATCCGTGCTTCGTCATTTTGCAGGTATATTAGAAAATATGGCTAAAAGGTTTTTATCTTTTGGTTTGGCATTTGAGTTGTATTCTCTGTTTCATGTGTTGTTGTAGATACGAAGACTCTGAAAATAGCTACCATAAGTATCTAGAGTTACATCCAGGCGATTCCAATGCTGAGAAAGAGCTCTCCCAGCTTCATCAAGCCAAGAGTGCTTTGGAGACTGCTTCTTCTCTTTATGAATCGAAGGACATTGGGAAGGCTCTTGAGTTTGTTGATAAAGTTGTTCTTGTCTTCTCCCCAGCTTGCTCTAAGGTGATCTTATTTGTAATATCTTTTAATACTCTTTTGATCTTACAATTTTCTTATTGTATTGTTTTGTCACTTCAGGCAAAGCTTCTTAAAGTGAAGCTCCTTATGGTGTCTAAAGACTACTCAGCTGCAATTTCAGAGACTGGTTATATCCTCAAGGAAGATGAAAACAACCTTGAAGCTCTTCTCCTTCGTGGCCGTGCCTATTACTATTTAGCAGATCATGATGTTGCTCAAAGGTTAACTTCAAACTTATTTCAATCAGAGAGAGTGTTTGGATCCAAAACTGATAAACTCTCTGTTTCAGGCATTACCAAAAAGGGCTTCGTCTTGATCCAGAACACAGCGAGCTGAAGAAAGCATACTTCGGACTCAAAAAACTTCTCAAGAAAACAAAAAGCGTTAGTCCTCCTTCAAACCTCTTTTGTCTTCCTATTAGAACACTGAGCTTTACCAGCCACTTGTTGTTTGTTGCAGGCAGAAGATAATGCAAGCAAAGGAAAGTTGAGAGTTTCGATAGAGGACTACAAAGCAGCTATAGCTATGGACCCTGAACACACTGCGCATAACGTTCATCTCTACCTTGGACTGTGCAAGGTCTCCGTGAGGCTTGGCCGTGGAAAAGAAGGCTTAGATAGCTGCAACGAAGCACTTAACATTGATTCAGAACTCACCGAAGCATTACATCAGGTTTCATATCAATTAAATAATATTCATTAAATCATCAGGTTATTGATCTGATTATTACCACTTCCTCAGAGGGGAGAAGCTAAACTGTTGCTTGAAGATTGGGAAGGAGCTGTGGAGGATTTGAAGCAAGCAGCTCAAAGCTCCCAGGTTTGGTTAAAGCTTTTACTTTTGTTATAACCTTAACTTTGGATCTTTTAGAACTCAGCAGCACACATGTTTAAATGTTATTAGGATATGGAGATACATGAAGCACTTGGTAGAGCAGAGAAAGCACTGAAGATGAGCAAACGAAAAGATTGGTATAAGATCCTTGGCATTTCCAAAACTGCATCCATCTCTGAAATCAAAAGAGCATACAAGAAGCTTGCTCTGAAATGGCATCCTGATAAAAACGTTGACAATAGAGAAGAAGCTGAGAACCAATTCAGGGAGATCGCTGCAGCTTATGAGGTTCCCAAATAACAAAAATCTCTTTCACATTCACTTACACATACAGAGAGAGGGTATAATATCTAACTTTTGTAAAATTGATCAGGTTCTTGGAGATGACGATAAACGGGCGAGATTTGACAGAGGAGAGGATCTTGAAGAGATGGGCGGAGGTGGCGGCCATCATGGAGGATTTGATCCATTTGGCGGCGGTGGAGGTGGTGGATACACCTTCCATTTCGAGGGCGGTTTTCCCGGTGGAGGTGGTGGTGGTTTTGGCGGTTTTGGTTTCTAACTTAGGCATGAAGGCATCATCATGTAACCTAAAGACTAAGCTTTTTCTTTCAAACTATACTCGAGTCAAAACACATGTTGCATTCTTTCATCAAGAAAGTTTTTGTTCAACTGCAATCTTAATGTTTATTTCATTTAGAATCAAAACAATAACACATGATATCACAATCTTTAACACTGTCTCAACTTCAAACATACTCCTTTTTGAATATTTTTCCTTGTTAGAAAATTTTAATCAAATTATCGATTTTACAAATAATTTTATTTATCTCAAATACTATTAATCAAAATGTATAATTAATAAAAACATAAATATATTTCAATCATTTTTTAATCTATGTGAAAAGTATTAGAGTAGCAATCGGTAAGAAACAAAGCGAGTAGTTTATAGTTTTCAATCTCATTTAGGATCTCCTACTCTATTGTCTGAAATGGTGGTGTAGCCACATGAGTGCTTGTTGGCTGGTGGTGAGCATGGCTTCTCCTCCATTCGATAAACATGGTAATAACCGTTGTGCCGGACATGGTGAGTCCAAATCCAACCATAGTGGCTAAGACAATGCACGAAACCGGCTGCTTAACCTGCATACCAGTTGTTGAGAATTTGTGAGAACCAAAGCTTTTAACAATGTCACTTGAAAAAAAGAAAGAACTATCTAAGTGAGAGATTACATAAATTCTTGAGTAGAAGACATGACTGAAAAGGACAACGAAACTGAACTGAATGGTTGCCAAGATCCACACATACTTCTCCTTCGCTGCATGCACCAAAATCACCTTTTCAGAGACTAATGAATTAACAATATTAATTCGAAAAAAGGTTTCAAGAACTCTTAAATATTATAACCCATTGTTGAGGATGTCGCTGATCCAAGAAAACCAATAATGCAAGCGAATGGTAAAGCTACTGGAATGGCACTCCATTTCATTTCCATGAACAAAAGCTGCACAAGGAAACAAAAGTACGCAAGCATGTTTACCATGACAAGAGTCGGCACACCTTGCCATCCGTTAATAATCTCTGAGATCTCTGTATGCTCTGCTTCTTTACTAGACCGGTCCTGAGGATACTCCTCCACACGGAGAAGTGTCATGGGGAGATTTTTCACCTCTTGTTTGCACACATCACATGTTATGTTCCCTTTAATTGTGAACCATTTGATAGTGCACTCTTTGTGAGCAAGAGCTAGTTCTCCTTTGCACATGCATTCCATCTTGAAAGCTTCTGAATCTTTTCCTAACTCAACCATGCAGATTCTGCACACCGCTTCCTCTTCAGGAACATCTTCTCCGCCATCGTCATGTTCATGCATGTCCACACGAGATGGAGTAGGAATCACACGGAGAAGGCATGATGGCTTCATATTGCCATCTTTGTGGATGAGCGTTGGGACAGAACGTGTACGGCGAATAGGCAGTGTGCGAATAGGCAGTGTCCGCTCTCTTTTCTAGCAAAAAGGGCAGTCAAAAACAATGTAAATTGATCAACTTTTTTTTTTGAAAAAATGTTAAATTTATTTACTAAAAAAAACTTTTTTTACATTGACTGTAACTTGATCAATTTTTTTTTGAATGAATGTTAAATTTATTCACTAAAAAACCTTTTTATAATGACTGGAACTTGATCAACTTTGCTTATAGTATAACCAAGTTCTTTAAGAAAGGATACTGACCATGGATGTAAATTGATCATAAAATGCATAGCTCCCGTGCATGGACTCAGGATTTGAGTGAGCTAAAGGGGTAGCAGGTAAAGACTCTGTCTTCTTGGATTTTCTAGGAGTTAAGAGATTAGTGAGAGACCATGTTCTTGGAACATTAGACTTCTCTCTGCAGTCAAACACCAATGCCACACCTTCCTCAATATCTGCATTGTTGTTCCCGTTCTTGAAGTTGAAGGCATTCTTTATATTAGCCGAGGAAGGACTCATGGAACCAACGCGTCTCCCTATTCTAGGACTTGCCATGGGAGAGAACGTGAGCCTTTTCGAGACAGGACTAGGAGTAGGAGTAAAGGAACCATTTGCCGTCAGGAAATCGTCTTCTTGTGCTCTAAACTGTATATCAAACACAAGGTCTCGCCATCTTTCGTGTTGGCTTGGTGATATCTCTTCAGTAATCTCAGTAGAAACTCCATTCTACAAAACACACAAAAACGAAGAAGATGATTATTCACTTGGATTCCCTCACAAAAGGTCGATCAAGGAGAAACCATTATAAGTCTTTCAAAAAAGATCTCAAGGGCTCAGCTAAAAACAGAGAAAAACTCTACCATTACAGCAGGAGAAACATCTTGGCAGGAACCATCATCATGTTTTTCTAATCGGCGACGACGAGTTGTATCTTGATCACCATCCATCATCCTAGTTCAAAAGTAACTAAACCCAGAAACAAGACAGTTTAAATAGTAAAAAGGATGAATCTGTCGGACCCTTTTGAGTTAAAATGATGACAAATCTTCAATCATGTATGGTCTTGACATCCGTTGATTCAGTGAATGCCCCCACCGTTTCTCTTTAATAAGCGTAGATTTGGGTTTGGATTTGGATTTTTGTTCATATTAAGTTATATAATATTACTTCTTTTTTTGGGGGTCACAATATACTACTTTTTAAACATAGATTCTTATTACTTTTTGTCAACGTATCGTACGTGGTGTATGTATCTTTATTTACAGCCATGTATTTATCATTTTTGCTAGTAAGTAGGTGGTCGTAACTCGTAACATGTCAAAGTTAGTTTTCAATATTGGTGTTTAAGCGGCCTGAGAATATGATGAATGTAACCTTTGCCTTTGTCTTATCTTCTTCGCTGTTTTATGTCTACTAAAAAATAAGAAGCAATGCACTTTAAGAGAGGACACATATATATTGAAGAAGGATTGTATAAAATAAAAGTAAGAGTATGATCACAACGTTGCACAATATTACATTACATGTCATAAAGTTTGGATATTATTAAATGTCCTACAACTTATAACTGGTCCCATTCACCAATAGCAACTGCTTCATCACACTTGGCTTAATCTCACCTTGCTCCGCCACGATACGACTCTGTTCTGGGCGAAGAATGGGCCGAATAATACGACCTCGAGCCTGTGGATACAGATTGATTAGTTACATTCTGTGAATGTGATCTTGGTTGATCAGTAGTTGTTTCCGTCGCCTGAGGAACATTGCTTCCCCATCCTCTAGTGCAGCAGCAGAAGATATTCCCCATGACTGAGTGATGTAAGACTCAAAAAGTGGTGTCTTTCTGCGATGAAAGCAAAGTTCGGCTTTTATATTGATTGTGTTATGTGGTTGGTGGAAAACATTTGTGTAAAGTTTGACTTTGGCGGGACTATGTATCAGTCAAAGTCAAAATTTGCTTTTTTCTTTGATTTTCTAATTTTGTAATGTTTGATTATAGAAAGTATCCCACCAATTATACAACAAAATATTTGCTTAAAAATTTTAGATAACGATAAGATCTTAAATCCTGGATTATGATTATATAAAAGATCGTTGATAAATTTCAATGCAAAAGGGTTTGAACTAGAATACAACCAAGATTCATGAATGAGGAACAAAACATATAAGTGGTAAAAAAACAAAGATACAAATAGGCATAGGCGATTTTATCCCAAACCAAAGTTCCGACCTTAATTCGAACCGAAAAACTGAAACTCCATTCAAACCATTATACAAAAATATCTGAATAGGATTTAAGAGCTTAGTACTTTCATGTTCGGGTACAATCTAAACTAAACCAAAAATCTGAACTATGATTCAAAAATATCTGAATTAGTTAAATTTATTAATTTTTTATACATTTAGGTAATTTAGATATTTAAGAGTTTTTGGAACCTCAAACCAGACTGCATCAACATACTTCTATCTCTGAGAACCAGAAGAGTGTTTGTTTAACACTTTTAGGAAGATTATGTAACTCAATCTCGCCTTTGCCTTTTATCTTCTTCTCAGTATGTCTGTTTTTTTAGGAAGACTAGACACCCTTGTAACTCAATCTTCGTCAAAGTGTCTGCCTTTGTTGCTGCGAGCTAGAACTCTTCGCTTTGTTTCGCAAAAAAAAAAAGACGTGATCCTGTGTTCTCCCCCCAAAACAGACAAAAGGGTTAACTAATATTCAATAAAAGACTGACTTTACGACAAGAACAAACGCAAGTGGGAAAAAAAATTTAAACCTTCCGGAGAGGACTGCATCAAACGTGAATGCGACGAGAAGATGACCCAGGTTAACCGGATCGGGTTCGAGGCTCAGAGTCTCTTTCAGATTAATGTTATTTTAACATTTTTTGTTAAATAAAGAGTTATTTAAATTTTTAAATTAAATTATAAGATTTTAAAAATAATTTTATTTATCTCAAATACTATTTGATCAAACATATATAATTAATACGAACATTATATTTCAATCATTTTTCTTAATCTATGTAGAAAATGTCAAAGTAGCAATCGGTAAGAAACGGAGCAAGTAGTTTATAGTTTTCAATCCCATTTAGAATCTCCTACTCTGTTGTCTGAAACGGTGGTGTAGCCACCTGAGTGCTTGATGGCTGGTGATGAGAATTACTTCTCCTCCATTCCATAAACACTGTAATAACCACTGTGCCGGACATGGTGAGTCCAAATCCAACCATAGTGGCTACGACAATGCAGGAAACCGGCTGCTTAACCTGCATACATGTTAAACCGAATGCTTAACGTCTGATTAATTATGCTATTACATCGATGAGAAATATACATAAACGAGTCTACAGCCGACAATTCTACCACCATATGAGAATACACGTCTGACTGCGTCACTCTGAGCCATCCTATAAGATTCATGTCTGATGGTACGTCATGCACTATGCTGAAGATCTCTTGTAACATTTTTTCTCCATAATCTGTATAATTTACGTTTTCTGGGGTTTGAACCCCATACCTCATGGTGTAGAAGCATTAATGAACCTTAGTCAAACTGATGGACTAAGGGGCCTTCCACACCTGCATACATGTTAATGAGTTAAATACTAATATTTATATATTTTGAGAACTTTATATTAAAATTCCATTGGAGTTGCTCTAACAAGGTCACTTTAAAAAAGAAAAAAACTATCAAAGTGAGACATTACATAAATTCTTGAGTAGAAGACATGACTGAAAAGGACAACGAAACTGAACTGAATGGTTGCAAAGATCCACACATACTTCCTCTTCACTGCATGCACCAAAAATTATCTTTCATAGACTAATGTAATAACTAATAACAATATTTATTTCAAAAAGGTTAATATATACCCATTGTTGTAGATGTCACTGGTGCAAGAAGACCAATAATGCAAGCGAATAGCAAAGCTACTGGAACAGCACTCCATTTCATTTACATGAGCAAAAGCGGCACGAGGAAACAGAATTATGCAAGCATGTTTACCATGACAAGACTCGGCAGACCTTGCCATTCGTTAATAATCTCTGAGATCCATGTATGCTCTGCTTCTCTACTAGACCGGTCCTGAGGATCCTTCACACGAAGAAGTGTCAGGGGAAGATTTTTCACGTCTTGTTTGCAAACGTCACATGTTATGTTCCCTTTGATAGTGAACCATTTGATAGTGCACTCTCTGTGGGCAAGAGCTAGTTCTCCTTTGCACATGCATTCCATATTGAAAGCTTCTGAATCTTGTCCTAACTCAACCATGCAGATTCTGCACAGAGCTTCCTCTTCAGGAACATCTTCTCCGCCATTGTCATGTTCATGCATCATCTCTAGACTCTCAATATCCACACGAGGAGGAGTAGGAATCACACGGAGAACCCCTACAGGCGTCACGTTACCATCTTTGTCGATGAGCGTTGGGACAGAACGTGTACGGCGAATAGGCAGTGTACGCTCTCTTTTCTAGCAAAAAGAGCAGTCAACACAATGTAACTTGATCAACTTTTTTTTTTCTGAATTGAAGTTAAATTTATTCACTAAAGAAAACTTTTTACAATGACCGTAACTTGATCATTTTTTTGAATGAATGTTAAATTTATTCGGTAAAAAAAAAACCTTTGTACAATGACTGTAACTTGATCAACTCTGCTTATAGTATAACCAGGTTCTCTACGCAACTATGCATTAAAACAAAATTTCCATTTTTTGAATTTTTCTCAAAATCTGCGGGTTAATACGAAAATATTGAATTTTTCGGTAAATGCTCTATATACCGAAGCCTATAATATTTAGTGTTGTTTCAAAAACTTTAAACACGTTCGACATTATTATAAATGTATATTAAACTATCTTTCATGGTAAATGGGCTTGGTTTTAATTTTTGGTCAATTAATTTAGTAAAACTTCGTATTACTCCCTAAATTAGTGGACTAATCACTAAAAAAGCGATGTTTTCTAGAGAAACGGATACAACAAAGGTACTAAACCTCTTTGACCTTAATCATATGTTAGTGAAAGATGCAACTAAGCATTAAAACAGAATTTCCATTTTTTTTGAATTTTTCTCAAAATCTGTGGGTTAACCCCCCCTACGAAAATATTGAATTTTCGGTAAATGCTCCATATACTGAAGCCTATAATCTTTTGTGCTGTTTTAAAATTTCTAAACACATTCTACATTATTATAAATATATATTAAACTCTATTTCATGGTACATGGGCATCGTTTTAATTTTTGGTCAATTAATTTAGTAAAACTTCATAATACTCCCTAAATTGGTGGCCTAACCAATATAAAATCGATGTTTTCTAGAGAAACGGAGACAAAAAAAGTTCCAAAAATATTTGACCGTCATCCTATGTTAGTGATGGATGCAACTATGTATTAAAACAGAATTTTCATTTTTTGAATTTTTGTCAAAATATGTGGGTTTAACAACCCTTACGAAAAGTTTTCGTAAATGCTCTATATCTTGAAGCCTATAATCTTTAGTGTTGTTTTAAAAAGTTTAAACACATTATACATTACCATAAATGTATATTAAACTCTCTTTCAAGGTACATGGGCATCATTTTAATTTTTGGTCAACTAATTTAGTAAAACTTCACAATACTCCCTAAATTGGTGGAATAACCACTATAAAATCGATGTTTTCTAGAGAAATGGTCACAAAAAAAGTTTCAAAACATTTTGACCTTCATCATATGTTAGTGAAGGATGCAACTATGCATTAAAACAGAATTTTCATTTTTTTGAACTTTTCTCAAAATCTGTGGGTTAATTAACACCTACGAAAATGTTGAATTTTTCGGTAAATTCTCTATATACTGAAGCCTATAATCTTTAGTGTTGTTTTAAAAAATTTAAACACATTATACATTACTATAAATGTATATTAAACTCTCCTTCATGGTACATGGGCATCGTTAATTTTTGGTCAATCAATTTAGTAAAACATCATAATACTCCCCAAATTGTTGCACTAACCACTATAAAATCGATGTTTTCTAGAGTAACGGAGACAACAAAGGTTCTAAACCTCTTTGAACTTCATAATATGTTAGTGAAAGATGCAACTATGCATTAAAATATAATTTTCATTTTTGAATTTTTCTCAAAATCTGTGGGTTAACCCCCTACGAAAATATTGAATTTTTCGGTAATTGCTTTATATACTATAGCTTATAATCTTTAGTGTTGTTTTAAAATTTCTAAATACATTCTACATTATTATAAATGTATATTAAACTCTATTTCATGGTACATGGGCATCGTTTTAATTTTTGGTCAATTAATTTAGTAAAACTTCATAATACTCGCTAAATTGGTGGACTTACGACTATAAAATCGATGTTTTCTAGAGAAACGGAGACAAAGAAGGTTCTAAACCTCTTTGACCTTCATCATATGTTAGTGAAGGATTCAACTATGCATTAAAACAAAATTTTTATTTTTTTGAATTTTTCTCAAAATCTGTGGGTTAATACGAAAATATTGAATTTTTCGGTAAATGTTCTATATACTGAAGCCTATAATCTTTAGTGTTGTTTTAAAATTTTGAAACACATTCTACATTATAATAAATGTATTTTAAACTCTCTTTCACGGTACATGGGCATCGTTTTAATTTTTGGTCAATTAATTTAGTAAAACTTCATAATACTCCCTAAATTGGTGGACTAACCACTATAAAATCGATGTTTTCTAGAGAAACGGTCACAGCAAAAGTTCCAAAACTCTTTGACATTCATCCTATGTTAGTGAATGATGCAACTATGCATTAAAACAGAATTTTCATTTTTTTGAATTTTTCTCAAAATCTGTGGGTTAACTAACACCTACGAAAATATTGAATTTTTCGGTAAATTCTCTATATACTGAAGCTTATAATCTTTATTGTTGTTTTAAAATTTCTAAACACATTCTACATTATTATAAATGTATATTAAACTATCTTTCATGGTACATGGGCATCGTTTTAATTGTTGGTCAATCAATTTAGTAAAACTTCATAATACTCCCCAAATTGGTGCACTAACCACTATAAAATCGATGTTTTCTAGAGAAACGGACACAACAAAGGTTCTAAACCTCTTTGAACTTCATCATATGTTAGTAAAAGATGCAACTATGCATTAACATAGAATTTTCATTTTTTGAATTTTTCTCAAAATCTATGGGTTAACAACCCCTACGAAAATATTGAATTTTTCAGTAATTGCTTTATATACTGTAGATTATAATCTTTAGTGTTGTTTTAAAATTTCTAAATACATTCTACATTATTATAAATGTATATTAAACTATCTTTCATGGTACATTGGCATCGTTTTATTTTTTGGTCAATTAATTTAGTAAAACTTCATAATACTCCTTAAATTGGTGGACTTACCTCTATAAAATCGATGTTTTCTAGAGAAACGGAGACAAAGAAGGTTCTAAACCTCTTTGACTTTCATCATATGTTAGTGAAGGATCCAACTATGTACTAAAACAAAATTTCCATTTTTGAATTTTTCTCAAAATCGTGGGTTAATCTGAAAATATTGAATTTTTCGTAAATGCTCAATATACCGAAGCCTATAATATTTAGTGTTGTTTCAAAAACTTTAAACACGTTCGACATTATTATAAATGTATATTAAACTCTATTTCATGGTAAATGGGTTTTGTCATAATTTTTGGTCAATTAATTTAGTAAAACTTCGTATTACTCCGTAAATTAGTGGACTAATAACTAAAAACGATGTTTTCTAGAGAACGGATACAACAAAGGTACTAAACCTTTTGAACTTAATCATATGTTAGTGAAAGATTCAACTAAGCATTAAAACAGAATTTCCATTTTTTGATTTTTCTCAAAATCTGTGGGTTCACCCCTACTAAAAATATTGAATTTTTCGTAAATGCTCTATATACTGAAGCCTATAATCTTTTGTGTTGTTTTAAAATTTCTAAACACATTTTACATTATTATAAATATATATTAAACTCTATTTCATGGTACATGGGCATCGTTTTAATTTTTGGTCAATTAATTTAGTAAAACTTCATAATACTCCCTAAATTGGTGGCCTAACCACTATAAAATCGATGTTTTCTAGAGAAACGGAGACAAAAAAAGTTCCAAAAATATTTGACCGTCATCCTATGTTAGTGATGGATGCAACTATGCATTAAAACAGAATTTTCATTTTTGAATTTTTGTCAAAATATGTGGGTTTAACAACCCTACGAAAATATTGAATTTTTCGGTAAATGCTCTATATACTGAAGCCTATAATCTTTAGTGTTGTTTTAAAAGTTTAAACACATTATACATTACCATAAATGTATATTAAACTCTCTTTCAAGGTACATGGGCATCATTTTAATTTTTGGTCAACTAATTTAGTAAAACTTCATAATACTCTCTAAATTGGTGGAATAACCACTATAAAATCGATGTTTTCTAGAGAAATGGTCACAACAAAAGTTTCAAAACACTTTGACCTTCATCCTATGTTAGTGAATGATGCAACTATGCATTAAAACAGAATTTTCATTTTTGAACTTTTCTCAAAATCGTGGGTTAATTAACACCTACTGAAAATATTGAATTTTTCGTAAATTCTCTATATACTGAAGCCTATAATCTTTAGTGTTGTTTTAAAAATTTAATAACATTATACATTACTATAGATGTATATTAAACTCTCATTCATGGTACATGGGCATCGTTTTAATTTTTGGTCAATCAATTTAGTAAAACATCATAATACTCCCCAAATTGTTGCACTAACCACTATAAAATCGATGTTTTCTAGAGTAACGGAGACAACAAAGGTTCTAAACCTCTTTGAACTTCATAATATGTTAGTGAAAGATGCAACTATGCATTAAAATATAATTTTCATTTTTGAATTTTTCTCAAAATCTGTGGGTTAACTAACCCCCACGAAAATATTAAATTTTTCGGTAATTGCTTTATATACTGTAGCTTATAATCTTTAGTGTTGTTTTAAAATTTCTAAATACATTCTACATTATTATAAATGTATATTAAACTCTCTTTCATCGTACATGGGCTTCGTTTTAATTTTTGGTCAATTAATTTAGTAAAACTTCATAATACTCGCTAAATTGGTGGACTTACGACTATAAAATCGATGTTTTCTAGAGAAACGGAGACAAAGAAGGTTCTAAACCTCTTTGACCTTCATCATATGTTAGTGAAGGATTCAACTATGCATTAAAACAAAATTTCTATTTTTTTGAATTTTTCTCAAAATCGTGGGTTAATCTGAAAATATTGAATTTTCGGTAAATGTTCTATATACTGAAGCCTATAATCTTTAGTGTTGTTTTAAAATTTTGAAACACATTCTACATTATAATAAATGTATTTTAAACTCTCTTTCACGGTACATGGGCATCGTTTTAATTTTTGGTCAATTAATTTAGTAAAACTTCATAATACTCCCTAAATTGGTGGACTAACCACTATAAAATCGATGTTTTCTAGAGAAACGGTCACAACAAAAGTTCCAAAACTCTTTGACATTCATCCTATGTTAGTGAATGATGCAACTATGCATTAAAACAGAATTTTCATTTTTTGAATTTTTCTCAAAATCGTGGGTTAACTAACACCTACTGAAAATATTGAATTTTTCGTAAATTCTCTATATACTGAAGCTTATAATCTTTAGTGTTGTTTTAAAATTTCTAAACACATTCTACATTATTATAAATGTATATTAAACTCTCTTTCAAGGTACATGGGCATCGTTTTAATTGTTGGTCAATCAATTTAGTAAAACTTCATAATACTCCCAAATTGGTGCACTAACCACTATAAAATCGATGTTTTCTAGAGAAACGGAGACAACAAAGGTTCTAAACCTCTTTGAACTTCATCATATGTTAGTAAAAGATGCAACTATGCATTAACATAGAATTTTCATTTTTTTGAATTTTTCTCAAAATCTATGGGTTAACAACCCCTACGAAAATATTGAATTTTTCAGTAATTGCTTTATATACTGTAGCTTATAATCTTTAGTGTTGTTTTGAAATTTCTAAATACATTCTACATTATTATAAATGTATATTAAACTATCTTTCATGGTACATTGGCATCGTTTTATTTTTTGGTCAATTAATTTAGTAAAACTTCAAAATACTCCCTAAATTGGTGGACTTACCTCTATAAAATCGATGTTTTCAAGAGAAACGGAGACAGAGAAGGTTCTAAACCTCTTTGAATTTCATCATATGTTAGTGAAGGATCCAAATATTCATTAAAACAAAATTTCCATTTTTTGAATTTTTCTCAAAATCTGTGGGTTAATCTGAAAATATTGAATTTTTTGGTAAATGCTCTATATACCAAAGCCTATAATATTTAGTGTTGTTTCAAAAACTTTAAACACGTTCGACATTATTATAAATGTATATTAAACTCTATTTCATGGTAAATGGGTTTTGTCATAATTTTTGGTCAATTAATTTAGTAAAACTTCGTATTACTCCGTAAATTAGTGGACTAATAACTAAAAAAACGATGTTTTCTAGAGAAACGGATACAACAAAGGTACTAAACCTTTTTGAACTTAATCATATGTTAGTGAAAGATTCAACTAAGCATTAAAACAGAATTTCCATTTTTTTGAATTTTTCTCAAAATCTGTGGGTTCACCCCCCCTACTGAAAATATTGAATTTTCGGTAAATGCTCCATATACTGAAGCCTATAATCTTTTGTGTTGTTTTAAAATTTCTAAACACATTTTACATTATTATAAATATATATTAAACTCTATTTCATGGTACATGGGCATCGTTTTAATTTTTGGTCAATTAATTTAGTAAAACTTCATAATACTCCCTAAATTGGTGGCCTAACCACTATAAAATCGATGTTTTCTAGAGAAACGGAGACAAAAAAAGTTCCAAAAATATTTGACCGTCATCCTATGTTAGTGATGGATGCAACTATGCATTAAAACAGAATTTTCATTTTTTGAATTTTTGTCAAAATATGTGGGTTTAACAACCCTTACGAAAAGTTTTCGGTAAATGCTCTATATACTGAAGCCTATAATCTTTAGTGTTGTTTTAAAAAGTTTAAACACATTATACATTACCATAAATGTATATTAAACTCTCTTTCAAGGTACATGGGCATCATTTTAATTTTTGGTCAACTAATTTAGTAAAACTTCATAATACTCTCTAAATTGGTGGAATAACCACTATAAAATCGATGTTTTCTAGAGAAATGGTCACAACAAAAGTTTCAAAACACTTTGACCTTCATCCTATGTTAGTGAATGATGCAACTATGCATTAAAACAGAATTTTCATTTTTTTGAACTTTTCTCAAAATCTGGGTTAATTAACACCTCTGAAAATATTGATTTTTCGGTAAATTCTCTATATACTGAAGCCTATAATCTTTAGTGTTGTTTTAAAAAATTTAATAACATTATACATTACTATAGATGTATATTAAACTCTCATTCATGGTACATGGGCATCGTTTTAATTTTTGGTCAATCAATTTAGTAAAACATCATAATACTCCCCAAATTGTTGCACTAACCACTATAAAATCGATGTTTTCTAGAGTAACGGAGACAACAAAGGTTCTAAACCTCTTTGAACTTCATAATATGTTAGTGAAAGATGCAACTATGCATTAAAATATAATTTTCATTTTTGAATTTTTCTCAAAATCTATGGGTTAACAACCCTACGAAAATATTGAATTTTTCGGTAATTGCTTTATATACTGTAGCTTATAATCTTTAGTGTTGTTTTAAAATTTCTAAATACATTCTACATTATTATAAATGTATATTAAACTCTCTTTCATCGTACATGGGCTTCGTTTTAATTTTTGGTCAATTAATTTAGTAAAACTTCATAATACTCGCTAAATTGGTGGACTTACGACTATAAAATCGATGTTTTCTAGAGAAACGGAGACAAAGAAGGTTCTAAACCTCTTTGACCTTCATCATATGTTAGTGAAGGATTCAACTATGCATTAAAACAAAATTTCTATTTTTTTGAATTTTTCTCAAAATCTGTGGGTTAATACGAAAATATTGAATTTTTCGGTAAATGTTCTATATACTGAAGCCTATAATCATAGTGTTGTTTTAAAATTTTGAAACACATTCTACATTATAATAAATGTATTTTAAACTCTCTTTCACGGTACATGGGCATCGTTTTAATTTTTGGTCAATTAATTTAGTAAAACTTCACAATACTCCCTAAATTGGTGGACTAACCACTATAAAATCGATGTTTTCTAGAGAAACGGTCACAGCAAAAGTTCCAAAACTCTTTGACATTCATCCTATGTTAGTGAATGATGCAACTATGCATTAAAACAGAATTTTCATTTTTGAATTTTTCTCAAAATCTATGGGTTAACAACCCTACGAAAATATTGAATTTTTCGTAAATTCTCTATATACTGAAGCTTATAATCTTTAGTGTTGTTTTAAAATTTCTAAACACATTCTACATTATTATAAATTTATATTAAACTCTCTTTCATGGTACATGGGCATCGTTTTAATTGTTGGTCAATCAATTTATTAAAACTTCATAATACTCCCCAAATTGGTGCACTAACCACTATAAAATCGATGTTTTCTAGAGAAACGGAGACAACAAAGGTTCTAAACCTCTTTGAACTTCATCATATGTTAGTGAAAGATGCAACTATGCATTAACATAGAATTTTCATTTTTTGAATTTTTCTCAAAATCTATGGGTTAACAACCCTACGAAAATATTGAATTTTTCGGTAATTGCTTTATATATTGTAGCTTATAATCTTTAGTGTTGTTTTAAAATTTCTAAATACATTCTACATTATTATAAATGTATATTAAACTCTCTTTCATGGTACATGGGCATCTTTTTATTTTTTGGTCAATTAATTTAGTTAAACTTCAAAATACTCCCTAAATTGGTGGACTTACCTCTATAAAATCGATGTTTTCTAGAGAAACGGAGACAAAGAAGGTTCTAAACCTCTTTGACCTTCATCATATGTTAGTGAAGGATCCAACTATGCATTAAAACAAAATTTCCATTTTTTGAATTTTTCTCAAAATCTGCGGGTTAATACGAAAATATTGAATTTTTTGGTAAATGCTCTATATACTGAAGCCTATAATTTTTAGTGTTGTTTCAAAAAATTTAAACACGTTTGACATTATTAAAATGTATATTAAACTCTCTTACATGCTACATGGGCTTCGTTTTAATTTTTTTTTCAATTAATTTAGTAAAACTTCATATTACTCCCTAAATTGGTGGATTAACCACTAAAAACGCGATGTTTTCTAGAGAAACGGATACAACAAAGGTACTAAACCTCTTTGACCTTAATCATATGTTATTGAAAGATTCAACTATGCATTAAAACACAATTTCCATTTTTTTGAATTTTTCTCAAAATCGTGGGTTAATTAACACCTCTGAAAATATTGAATTTTTCGTAAATGCTCCATATACTGAAGCCTATAATCTTTTGTGTTGTTTTAAAATTTCTAAACACATTCTACATTATTATAAATATATATTAAACTCTATTTCATGGTACATGGGCATCGTTTTATTTTTGGTCAATTAATTTAGTAAAACTTCATAATACTCCCTAAATTGGTGGCCTAACCACTATAAAAGCGATGTTTTCTAGAGAAACGGATACAACAAAGGTACTAAACCTCTTTGACCTTAATCATATGTTATTGAAAGATTCAACTATGCATTAAAACAGAATTTCCATTTTTGAATTTTTCTCAAAATCTATGGGTTAACAACCCTACGAAAATATTGAATTTTTAGGTAAATGCTCCATATACTGAAGCCTATAATCTTTTGTGTTGTTTTAAAATTTCTAAACACATTCTACATTATTATAAATATATATTAAACTCTATTTCATGGTACATGGGCATCGTTTTATTTTTGGTCAATTAATTTAGTAAAACTTCATAATACTCCTAAATTGGTGGCCTAACCACTATAAAATCGATGTTTTCTAGAGTAACGGAGACAACAAAGGTTCTAAACCTCTTTGACCTTCATCATATGTTAGTGATGGATGCAACTATGCATTAAAACAGAATTTTCATTTTTGAATTTTTGTCAAAATATGTGGTTTTAACAACCCTACGAAAATATTGAATTTTTCGTAAATGCTCTATATAATGAAGCCTATAATCTTTAGTGTTGTTTTAAAAATTTAAACACATTATACATTACTATAAATGTATATTAAACTCTCTTTCTTGGTACATGGGCATCGTTTTATTTTTGGTCAATTAATTTAGTAAAACTTCATAATACTCCCTAAATTGGTGGCCTAACCACTATAAAATCGATGTTTTCTAGAGAAACGGAGACAACAAAGGTTCTAAACCTCTTTGACCTTCATCATATGTTAGTGATGGATGCAACTATGCATTAAAACAGAATTTTCATTTTTGAATTTTTGTCAAAATATGTGGTTTTAACAACCCCCACGAAAAGTTTTCGGTAAATGCTCTATATACTGAAGCCTATAATCTTTAGTGTTGTTTTAAAAAATTTAAACACATTATACATTACTATAAATGTATATTAAACTCTCTTTCTTGGTACATGGGCATCGCTTTTAATTTTTGGTCAACTAATTTAGTAAAACTTCATAATACTCCCTAAATTGGTGGAATAACCACTATAAAATCGATGTTTTCTAGAGAAACGGTCACAACAAAAGTTTCAAAACACTTTGACCTTCATCCTATGTTTGTTAAGGATGCAACTATGCATTAAAACAGAATTTTCATTTTTTTGAATTTTTCTCAAAATCTGTCGGTTAATTAACACCTACTGAAAATATTGATTTTTTCGTAAATTCTCTATATACTGAAGCCTATAATCTTTTGTGTTGTTTTAAAATTTCTAAACACATTCTACATTATTATAAATGTATATTAAACTATCTTTCATGGTGCATGGGCATCATTTTAATTTTTGGTCAATCAATTTAGTAAAACATCATAATACTCCCCAAATTGTTGCACTAACCACTATAAAATCGATGTTTTCTAGAGTAACGGAGACAACAAAGGTTCTAAACCTCTTTGACCTTCATCCTATGTTAGTGAATGATGCAACTATGCATTAAAACAGAATTTTCATTTTTGAACTTTTCTCAAAATCTGTGGGTTAATTAACACCTCTGAAAATATTGATTTTTTGGTAAATTCTCTATATCTTGAAGCCTATAATCTTTAGTGTTGTTTTAAAAATTTAATAACATTATACATTACTATAGATGTATATTAAACTCTCATTCATGGTACATGGGCATCGTTTTAATTTTTGGTCAATCAATTTAGTAAAACATCATAATACTCCCCAAATTGTTGCACTAACCACTATAAAATCGATGTTTTCTAGAGTAACGGAGACAACAAAGGTTCTAAACCTCTTTGAACTTCATAATATGTTAGTGAAAGATGCAACTATGCATTAAAATATAATTTTCATTTTTTTGAATTTTTCTCAAAATCTATGGGTTAACAACCCCCACGAAAATATTAAATTTTTCGGTAATTGCTTTATATACTGTAGCTTATAATCTTTAGTGTTGTTTTAAAATTTCTAAATACATTCTACATTATTATAAATGTATATTAAACTCTCTTTCATCGTACATGGGCTTCGTTTTAATTTTTGGTCAATTAATTTAGTAAAACTTCATAATACTCGCTAAATTGGTGGACTTACGACTATAAAATCGATGTTTTCTAGAAGCGAGGAGACAAAGAAGGTTCTAAACCTCTTTGACCTTCATCATATGTTAGTGAAGGATTCAACTATGCATTAAAACAAAATTTCTATTTTTTGAATTTTTCTCAAAATCGTGGGTTAATCTGAAAATATTGAATTTTTCGGTAAATGCTCTATATCTTGAAGCCTATAATCTTTAGTGTTGTTTTAAAATTTTGAAACACATTCTACATTATAATAAATGTATTTTAAACTCTCTTTCACGGTACATGGGCATCGTTTTAATTTTTGGTCAATTAATTTAGTAAAACTTCATAATACTCCCTAAATTGGTGGACTAACCACTATAAAATCGATGTTTTCTAGAGAAACGGTCACAACAAAAGTTCCAAAACTCTTTGACATTCATCCTATGTTAGTGAATGATGCAACTATGCATTAAAACAGAATTTTCATTTTTGAATTTTTCTCAAAATCATGGGTTAACTAACACCTACGAAAATATTGAATTTTTCGGTAAATTCTCTATATACTGAAGCTTATAATCTTTAGTGTTGTTTTAAAATTTCTAAACACATTCTACATTATTATAAATGTATATTAAACTCTCTTTCAGGGTACATGGGCATCGTTTTAATTGTTGGTCAATCAATTTAGTAAAACTTCATAATACTCCCCAAATTGGTGCACTAACCACTATAAAATCGATGTTTTCTAGAAAGCGGAGACAACAAAGGTTCTAAACCTCTTTGAACTTCATCATATGTTAGTAAAAGATGCAACTATGCATTAACATAGAATTTTCATTTTTGAATTTTTCTCAAAATCTATGGGTTAACAACCCCTACGAAAATATTGAATTTTTCTCAGAATTGCTTTATATATTGTAGCTTATAATCTTTAGTGTTGTTTTAAAATTTCTAAATACATTCTACATTATTATAAATGTATATTAAACTATCTTTCATGGTACATTGGCATCGTTTTATTTTTGGTCAATTAATTTAGTAAAACTTCATAATACTCCCTAAATTGGTGGACTTACCTCTATAAAATCGATGTTTTCTAGAGAAACGGAGACAAAGAAGGTTCTAAACCTCTTTGACTTTCATCATATGTTAGTGAAGGATCCAACTATGCATTAAAACAAAATTTCCATTTTTGAATTTTTCTCAAAATCTGGGTTAATTAACACCTACGAAAATATTGAATTTTTGGTAAATGCTCTATATACTGAAGCCTATAATATTTAGTGTTGTTTCAAAAACTTTAAACACGTTCGACATTATTATAAATGTATATTAAACTCTATTTCATGGTAAATGGGTTTTGTCATAATTTTGGTCAATTAATTTAGTAAAACTTCATAATACTCCCTAAATTGGTGGACTAACCACTATAAAATCGATGTTTTCTAGAGAAGCGGATACAACAAAGGTACTAAACCTTTTTGAACTTAATCATATGTTAGTGAAAGATTCAACTAAGCATTAAAACAGAATTTCCATTTTTTGATTTTTCTCAAAATCTATGGGTTAACAACCCTACGAAAATATTGAATTTTTAGGTAAATGCTCCATATCTTGAAGCCTATAATCTTTTGTGTTGTTTTAAAATTTCTAAACACATTTTACATTATTATAAATATATATTAAACTCTATTTCATGGTACATGGGCATCGTTTTAATTTTTGGTCAATTAATTTAGTAAAACTTCATAATACTCCCTAAATTGGTGGCCTAACCACTATAAAATCGATGTTTTCTAGAGAAACGGAGACAAAAAGTTCCAAAATATTTGACCGTCATCCTATGTTAGTGATGGATGCAACTATGCATTAAAACAGAATTTTCATTTTTTGAATTTTTGTCAAAATATGTGGGTTTAACAACCCTACGAAAATATTGAATTTTTAGGTAAATGCTCTATATCTTGAAGCCTATAATCTTTAGTGTTGTTTTAAAAGTTTAAACACATTATACATTACCATAAATGTATATTAAACTCTCTTTCAAGGTACATGGGCATCATTTTAATTTTTGGTCAACTAATTTAGTAAAACTTCATAATACTCCCTAAATTGGTGGAATAACCACTATAAAATCGATGTTTTCTAGAGAAATGGTCACAACAAAAGTTTCAAAACACTTTGACCTTCATCCTATGTTAGTGAATGATGCAACTATGCATTAAAACAGAATTTTCATTTTTTTGAACTTTTCTCAAAATCTGTGGGTTAATTAACACCTACGAAAATATTGAATTTTTCGGTAAATTCTCTATATACTGAAGCCTATAATCTTTAGTGTTGTTTTAAAAAATTTAATAACATTATACATTACTATAGATGTATATTAAACTCTCATTCATGGTACATGGGCATCGTTTTAATTTTTGGTCAATCAATTTAGTAAAACATCATAATACTCCCCAAATTGTTGCACTAACCACTATAAAATCGATGTTTTCTAGAGTAACGGAGACAACAAAGGTTCTAAACCTCTTTGAACTTCATAATATGTTAGTGAAAGATGCAACTATGCATTAAAATATAATTTTCATTTTTTTGAATTTTTCTCAAAATCTATGGGTTAACAACCCCTACGAAAATATTGAATTTTTCTCAGAATTGCTTTATATCTTGTAACTTAAATCTTTAGTGTTGTTTTAAAATTTCTAAATACGTTCTACATTATTATAAATGTATATTAAACTCTCTTTCATCATACATGGGCATCATTTTATTTTTTGGTCAATTAATTTAGTAAAACTTCATAATACTCCCTAAATTGGTGGACATACGACTGTAAAATCGATGTTTTCTAGAGAAACGGAGACAAAGAAGGTTCTAAACCTCTTTGACCTTCATCATATGTTAGTGAAGGATTCAACTATGCATTAAAACAAAATTTCCATTTTTTGAATTTTTCTCAAAATCATGGGTTAATACGAAAATATTGAATTTTTCGGTAAATGCTCTATACACTGTAGCCTATAATCTTTAGTGTTGTTTTAAAATTTTGAAACACATTCTACATTATTATAAATGTATTTTAAACTCTCTTTCACGGTACATGGGCATCGTTTTAATTTTTAGTCAATTAATTTAGTAAAATTTCATAATACTCCCTAAATTGGTAGATTAACCAATATAAAATCGATGTTTTCTAGAGAAACGGTCACAGCAAAAGTTCCAAAACTCTATGACATTCGTCCTATGTTAGTGAAGGATGCAACTATGCATTAAAACAGAATTTTCTTTTTTTTGAATCTTTCTCAAAATCTGTGGGTTAACTAACACCTACGAAAATATTGAATTTTTCGGTAAATTCTCTATATACTGAAGCCTATAATCTTTAGTGTTGTTTTAAAATTTCTAAACATATTCTACATTATTATAAATGTATATTAAACTCTCTTTCATGGTACATGGGCATCGTTTTAATTGTTGGTCAATCAATTTAGTAAAACTTCATAATACTCCTAAATTGTTGCACTAACCACTATAAAATCGATGTTTTCTAGAGTAACGGAGACAACAAAGGTTCTAAACCTCTTTGAACTTCATAATATGTTAGTGAAAGATGCAACTATGCATTAAAATATAATTTTCATTTTTTTGAATTTTTCTCAAAATCTATGGGTTAACAACCCCACGAAAATATTGAATTTTTAGGTAATTGCTTTATATCTGTAGCTTATAATCTTTAGTGTTGTTTTAAAATTTCTAAATACATTCTACATTATTATAAATGTATATTAAACTCTCTTTCATCGTACATGGGCTTCGTTTTAATTTTTGGTCAATTAATTTAGTAAAACTTCATAATACTCGCTAAATTGGTGGACTTACGACTATAAAATCGATGTTTTCTAGAGAAACGGAGACAAAGAAGGTTCTAAACCTCTTTGACCTTCATCATATGTTAGTGAAGGATTCAACTATGCATTAAAACAAAATTTCTATTTTTTGAATTTTTCTCAAAATCGTGGGTTATCTGAAAATATTGAATTTTTAGGTAAATGTTCTATATCTGAAGCCTATAATCTTTAGTGTTGTTTTAAAATTTTGAAACACATTCTACATTATAATAAATGTATTTTAAACTCTCTTTCACGGTACATGGGCATCGTTTTAATTTTTGGTCAATTAATTTAGTAAAACTTCATAATACTCCTAAATTGGTGGACTAACCACTATAAAATCGATGTTTTCTAGAGAAACGGTCACAGCAAAAGTTCCAAAACTCTTTGACATTCATCCTATGTTAGTGAAGGATGCAACTATGCATTAAAACAGAATTTTCTTTTTTTGAATCTTTCTCAAAATCTGTGGGTTAACTAACACCTCTGAAAATATTGAATTTTTAGGTAATTGCTTTATATATTGTAGCTTATAATCTTTAGTGTTGTTTTAAAATTTCTAAATACATTCTACATTATTATAAATGTATATTAAACTCTCTTTCATCGTACATGGGCTTCGTTTTAATTTTTGGTCAATTAATTTAGTAAAACTTCATAATACTCGCTAAATTGGTGGACTTACGACTATAAAATCGATGTTTTCTAGAGAACGGAGACAAAGAAGGTTCTAAACCTCTTTGACCTTCATCATATGTTAGTGAAGGATTCAACTATGCATTAAAACAAAATTTCTATTTTTTGAATTTTTCTCAAAATCGTGGGTTAATCTGAAAATATTGAATTTTTAGGTAAATGTTCTATATACTGAAGCCTATAATCATAGTGTTGTTTTAAAATTTTGAAACACATTCTACATTATAATAAATGTATTTTAAACTCTCTTTCACGGTACATGGGCATCGTTTTAATTTTTGGTCAATTAATTTAGTAAAACTTCATAATACTCCCTAAATTGGTGGACTAACCACTATAAAATCGATGTTTTCTAGAGAAACGGTCACAGCAAAAGTTCCAAAACTCTTTGACATTCATCCTATGTTAGTGAATGATGCAACTATGCATTAAAACAGAATTTTCATTTTTTGAATTTTTCTCAAAATCTGTGGGTTAACTAACACCTCTGAAAATATTGAATTTTTAGGTAAATTCTCTATATACTGAAGCTTATAATCTTTAGTGTTGTTTTAAAATTTCTAAACACATTCTACATTATTATAAATTTATATTAAACTCTCTTTCAGGGTATGTGCGCATCGTTTTAATTGTTGGTCAATCAATTTATTAAAACTTCATAATACTCCCCAAATTGGTGCACTAACCACTATAAAATCGATGTTTTCTAGAGAAGCGGAGACAACAAAGGTTCTAAACCTCTTTGAACTTCATCATATGTTAGTGAAAGATGCAACTATGCATTAAAATAGAATTTTCATTTTTTGAATTTTTCTCAAAATCTATGGGTTAACAACCCTACGAAAATATTGAATTTTTCGTAATTGCTTTATATATTGTAGCTTATAATCTTTAGTGTTGTTTTAAAATTTCTAAATACATTCTACATTATTATAAATGTATATTAAACTCTCTTTCATGGTACATGGGCATCGTTTTATTTTTGGTCAATTAATTTAGTAAAACTTCAAAATACTCCCTAAATTGGTGGACTTACCTCTATAAAATCGATGTTTTCTAGAAGCGGAGACAAAGAAGGTTCTAAACCTCTTTGACCTTCATCATATGTTAGTGAAGGATCCAACTATGCATTAAAACAAAATTTCCATTTTTTGAATTTTTCTCAAAATCGTGGGTTAATCTGAAAATATTGAATTTTTCGTAAATGCTCTATATACTGAAGCCTATAATCTTTAGTGTTGTTTTAAAATTTTGAAACACATTCTACATTATAATAAATGTATTTTAAACTCTCTTTCACGGTACATGGGCATCACTTTAATTTTTGGTCAATTAATTTCGTAAAACTTCACAATACTCCCTAAATTGGTGGACTAACCACTAAAAACACGATGTTTTCTGAGAAACGGATACAACAAAGGTACTAAACCTCTTTGACCTTAATCATATGTTATTGAAAGATTCAACTATGCATTAAAACAGAATTTCCATTTTTTGATTTTTCTCAAAATCGTGGGTTAACTAACACCTCTGAAAATATTGAATTTTTAGGTAAATGCTCCATATACTGAAGCCTATAATCTTTTGTGTTGTTTTAAAATTTCTAAACACATTCTACATTATTATAAATATATATTAAACTCTATTTCATGGTACATGGGCATCGTTTTATTTTTGGTCAATTAATTTAGTAAAACTTCATAATACTCCCTAAATTGGTGGCCTAACCACTATAAAATCGATGTTTTCTAGAGAAGCGGAGACAAAAAGTTCCAAAACTCTTTGACCTTCATCATATGTTAGTGATGGATGCAACTATGCATTAAAACAGAATTTTCATTTTTTGAATTTTTCTCAAAATCTATGGGTTAACAACCCTACGAAAATATTGAATTTTTAGGTAAATGCTCCATATCTTGAAGCCTATAATCTTTAGTGTTGTTTTAAAAGTTTAAACACATTATACATTACCATAAATGTATATTAAACTCTCTTTCAAGGTACATGGGCATCATTTTAATTTTTGGTCAACTAATTTAGTAAAACTTCATAATACTCTCTAAATTGGTGGAATAACCACTATAAAATCGATGTTTTCTAGAGAAATGGTCACAACAAAAGTTTCAAAACACTTTGACCTTCATCCTATGTTAGTGAATGATGCAACTATGCATTAAAACAGAATTTTCATTTTTGAACTTTTCTCAAAATCTGTGGGTTAATTAACACCTCTGAAAATATTGAATTTTTCGTAAATTCTCTATATACTGAAGCCTATAATCTTTAGTGTTGTTTTAAAATTTCTAAACACATTCTACATTATTATAAATGTATATTAAACTATCTTTCATGGTACATGGGCATCACTTTAATTTTTGGTCAATCAATTTAGTAAAACATCATAATACTCCCCAAATTGTTGCACTAACCACTATAAAATCGATGTTTTCTAGAGTAACGGAGACAACAAAGGTTCTAAACCTCTTTGAACTTCATAATATGTTAGTGAAAGATGCAACTATGCATTAAAATATAATTTTCTTTTTTTTGAATTTTTCTCAAAATCTATGGGTTAACAACCCCTACGAATATATTGAATTTTTCGGTAATTGCTTTATATACTGTAGCTTATAATCTTTAGTGTTGTTTTAAAATTTCTAAATACATTCTACATTATTATAAATGTATATTAAACTCTCTTTCATCGTACATGGGCTTCGTTTTAATTTTTGGTCAAATAATTTAGTAAAACTTCATAATACTCGCTAAATTGGTGGACTTACGACTATAAAATCGATGTTTTCTAGAGAAACGGAGACAAAGAAGGTTCTAAACCTCTTTGACTTTCATCATATGTTAGTGAAAGATTCAACTATGTATTAAAACAAAATTTCTATTTTTTTGAATTTTTCTCAAAATCGTGGGTTAATCTGAAAATATTGAATTTTTAGGTAAATGCTCTATATACTGAAGCCTATAATCTTTAGTGTTGTTTTAAAATTTTGAAACACATTCTACATTATAATAATTGTATTTTAACCTCTCTTTCACGGTACATGGGCATCGTTTTAATTTTTGGTCAATTAATTTAGTAAAACTTCACAATACTCCCTAAATTGGTGGACTAACCACTATAAAATCGATGTTTTCTAGAGAAACAGTCACAACAAAAGTTCCAAAACTCTTTGACCTTCATCCTATGTTAGTGAAGGATGCAACTATGCATTAAAACAGAATTTTCATTTTTTGAATTTTTCTCAAAATCTGTGGGTTGAATTTTCATTTTTTGAATTTTTCTCAAAATCGTGGGTTAATCTGAAAATATTGAATTTTTCGGTAAATGCTCCATATACTGAAGCCTATAATCTTTTGTGTTGTTTTAAAATTTCTAAACACATTCTACATTATTATAAATATATATTAAACTCTATTTCATGGTACATGGGCATCGTTTTATTTTTTGGTCAATTAATTTAGTAAAACTTCATAATACTCCCTAAATTGGTGGCCTAACCACTATAAAATCGATGTTTTCTAGAGAAACGGAGACAAAAAAAGTTCCAAAACTCTTTGACCGTCATCATATGTTAGTGATGGATGCAACTATGCATTAAAACAGAATTTTCATTTTTTGAATTTTTGTCAAAATATGTGGTTTTAACAACCCTACGAAAATATTGAATTTTTCGGTAAATGCTCTATATACTGAAGCCTATAATCTTTAGTGTTGTTTTAAAAAATTTAAACACATTATACATTACTATAAATGTATATTAAACTCTCTTTCTTGGTACATGGGCATCGTTTTAATTTTTGGTCAACTAATTTAGTAAAACTTCATAATACTCCTAAATTGGTGGAATAACCACTATAAAATCGATGTTTTCTAGAGAAACGGTCACAACAAAAGTTTCAAAACACTTTGACCTTCATCCTATGTTAGTGAAGGATGCAACTATGCATTAAAACAGAATTTTCATTTTTTGAATTTTTCTCAAAATCTGTGGGTAAATTAACACCTCTGAAAATATTGAATTTTTCGGTAAATTCTCTATATACTGAAGCCTATAATCTTTAGTGTTGTTTTAAAATTTCTAAACACATTCTACATTATTATAAATGTATATTAAACTATCTTTCATGGTACATGGGCATCATTTTAATTTTTGGTCAATCAATTTAGTAAAACATCATAATACTCCCCAAATTGTTGCACTAACCACTATAAAATCGATGTTTTCTAGAGTAACGGAGACAACAAAGGTTCTAAACCTCTTTGAACTTCATAATATGTTAGTGAAAGATGCAACTATGCATTAAAATATAATTTTCATTTTTTGAATTTTTCTCAAAATCTATGGGTTAACAACCCCTACGAAAATATTGAATTTTTAGGTAATTGCTTTATATACTGTAGCTTATAATCTTTAGTGTTGTTTTAAAATTTCTAAATACATTCTACATTATTATAAATGTATATTAAACTCTCTTTCATGGTACATGGGCATCGTTTTAATTTTTGTCAATTAATTTAGTAAAACTTCATAATACTCCCTAAATTGGTGGACTTACCTCTATAAAATCGATGTTTTCTAGAGAAACGGAGACAAAGAAGGTTCTAAACCTCTTTGACCTTCATCATATGTTAGTGAAGGATTCAACTATGCATTAAAACAAAATTTCCATTTTTGAATTTTTCTCAAAATCTGTGGGTTAATCTGAAAATATTGAATTTTTAGGTAAATGCTCTATATCTTGAAGCCTATAATCTTTAGTGTTGTTTTAAAATTTTGAAACACATTCTACATTATTATAAATGTATTTTAAACTCTCTTTCACGGTACATGGGCATCGTTTTAATTTTTGGTCAATTAATTTATTAAAACTTCATAATACTCCCTAAATTGGTGGACTAACCACTATAAAATCGATGTTTTCTAGAGAAACAGTCACAACAAAAGTTCCAAAACTCTTTGACCTTCATCCTATGTTAGTGAAGGATGCAACTATGCATTAAAACAGAATTTTCATTTTTTGAATTTTTCTCAAAATCTGTGGGTTAATTAACACCTCTGAAAATATTGAATTTTTCGGTAAATTCTCTATATACTGAAGCTTATAATCTTTAGTGTTGTTTTAAAATTTCTAAACACATTCTACATTATTATAAATGTATATTAAACTCTCTTTCATGGTACATGGGCATCGTTTTAATTTTTGGTCAATCAATTTATTAAAACTTCATAATACTCCCCAAATTGGTGCACTAACCACTATAAAATCGATGTTTTCTAGAGAAGCGGAGACAACAAAGGTTCTAAACCTCTTTGAACTTCATAATATGTTAGTGAAAGATGCAACTATGCATTAAAATATAATTTTCATTTTTTTGAATTTTTCTCAAAATCTATGGGTTAACAACCCCTACGAAAATATTGAATTTTTCGGTAATTGCTTTATATATTGTAGCTTATAATCTTTAGTGTTGTTTTAAAATTTCTAAATACATTCTACATTATTATAAATGTATATTAAACTTTCTTTCATGGTACATGGGCATCGTTTTATTTTTGGTCAATTAATTTAGTAAAACTTCATAATACTCCATAAATTGGTGGACTTACCTCTATAAAATCGATGTTTTCTAGAGAAGGAGACAAAGAAGGTTCTAAACCTCTTTGACCTTCATCATATGTTAGTGAAGGATCCAACTATGCATTAAAACAAAATTTCCATTTTTTGAATTTTTCTCAAAATCTGCGGGTTAATACGAAAATATTGAATTTTTTGGTAAATGCTCTATATACTGAAGCCTATAATTTTTAGTGTTGTTTTAAAATTTTGAAACACATTCTACATTATAATAATTGTATTTTAAACTCTCTTTCACGGTACATGGGCATCGTTTTAATTTTTGGTCAATTAATTTAGTAAAACTTCATAATACTCCTAAATTGGTGGACTAACCACTAAAAAGCGATGTTTTCTAGAAAGCGGATACAACAAAGGTACTAAACCTCTTTGACCTTAATCATATGTTATTGAAAGATTCAACTATGCATTAAAACACAATTTCCATTTTTTTGAATTTTTCTCAAAATCTGTGGGTTAACCGCTTCGAAAATATTGATTTTTTCGGTAAATGCTCCATATACTGAAGCCTATAATCTTTTGTGTTGTTTTAAAATTTCTAAACACATTCTACATTATTATAAATATATATTAAACTCTATTTCATGGTACATGGGCATCATTTTAATTTTTGGTCAATTAATTTAGTAAAACTTCATAATACTCCCTAAATTGGTGGCCTAACCACTATAAAATCGATGTTTTCTAGAGAAACGGAGACAAAAAAAGTTCCAAAACTCTTTGACCGTCATCCTATGTTAGTGATGGATGCAACTATGCATTAAAACAGAATTTTCATTTTTGAATTTTTCTCAAAATCTATGGGTTAACAACCCTACGAAAATATTGAATTTTTCGGTAAATGCTCTATATACTGAAGCCTATAATCTTTAGTGTTGTTTTAAAAATTTAAACACATTATACATTACCATAAATGTATATTAAACTCTCTTTCATGGTACATGGGCATCATTTTAATTTTTGGTCAACTAATTTAGTAAAACTTCATAATACTCCCTAAATTGGTGGAATAACCACTATAAAATCGATGTTTTCTAGAGAAACGGAGACAAAAAAGTTCCAAAACTCTTTGACCTTCATCCTATGTTAGTGAAAGATGCAACTATGCATTAAAACAGAATTTTCATTTTTTGAATTTTTCTCAAAATCTGTGGGTTAACTAACACCTACGAAAATATTGAATTTTTCGGTAAATTCTCTATATACTGAAGCCTATAATCTTTAGTGTTGTTTTAAAATTTCTAAACACATTCTACATTATTATAAATGTATATTAAACTATCTTTCATGGTACATGGGCATCATTTTAATTTTTGGTCAATCAATTTAGTAAAACATCATAATACTCCCCAAATTGTTGCACTAACCACTATAAAATCGATGTTTTCTAGAGAAGCGGAGACAACAAAGGTTCTAAACCTCTTTGAACTTCATAATATGTTAGTGAAAGATGCAACTATGCATTAAAATATAATTTTCATTTTTTGAATTTTTCTCAAAATCTATGGGTTAACAACCCTACGAAAATATTGAATTTTTCGGTAATTGCTTTATATATTGTAGCTTATAATCTTTAGTGTTGTTTTAAAATTTCTAAATACGTTCTACATTATTATAAATGTATATTAAACTCTCTTTCATCATACATGGGCATCATTTTATTTTTGGTCAATTAATTTAGTAAAACTTCATAATACTCCCTAAATTGGTGGAATAACCACTATAAAATCGATGTTTTCTAGAGAACGGAGACAAAGAAGGTTCTAAACCTCTTTGACCTTCATCATATGTTAGTGAAGGATTCAACTATGCATTAAAACAAAATTTCCATTTTTGAATTTTTCTCAAAATCTGTGGGTTAATCTGAAAATATTGAATTTTTCGGTAATTGTTCTATATAATGTAGCCTATAATCTTTAGTGTTGTTTTAAAATTTTGAAACACATTCTACATTATTATAAATGTATTTTAAACTCTCTTTCACGGTACATGGGCATCGTTTTAATTTTTAGTCAATTAATTTAGTAAAATTTCATAATACTCCCTAAATTGGTAGATTAACCAATATAAAATCGATGTTTTCTAGAGAAACGGTCACAGCAAAAGTTCCAAAACTCTTTGACCTTCATCCTATGTTAGTGAAGGATGCAACTATGCATTAAAACAGAATTTTCATTTTTTGAATCTTTCTCAAAATCTGTGGGTTAACTAACACCTCTGAAAATATTGAATTTTTCGTAAATTCTCTATATACTGAAGCCTATAATCTTTAGTGTTGTTTTAAAATTTCTAAACATATTCTACATTATTATAAATGTATATTAAACTCTCTTTCAGGGTATGTGCGCATCGTTTTAATTGTTGGTCAATCAATTTAGTAAAACTTCATAATACTCCCTAAATTGGTGCACTAACCACTATAAAATCGATGTTTTCTAGAGTAACGGAGACAACAAAGGTTCTAAACCTCTTTGAACTTCATAATATGTTAGTGAAAGATGCAACTATGCATTAAAATATAATTTTCATTTTTTTGAATTTTTCTCAAAATCTATGGGTTAACAACCCCTACGAAAATATTGAATTTTTCGGTAATTGCTTTATATATTGTAGCTTATAATCTTTAGTGTTGTTTTAAAATTTCTAAATACATTCTACATTATTATAAATGTATATTAAACTTTCTTTCATGGTACATGGGCATCGTTTTACTTTTTGGTCAATTAATTTAGTAAACCTTCATAATACTCCATAAATTGGTAGACTTACCTCTATAAAATCGATGTTTTCTAGAGAACGGAGACAAAGAAGGTTCTAAACCTCTTTGACCTTCATCATATGTTAGTGAAGGATCCAACTATGCATTAAAACAAAATTTCCATTTTTTTGAATTTTTTTCAAAATCTGCGGGTTAATACGAAAATATTGAATTTTTCGGTAAATGCTCTATATACTGAAGCCTATAATCTTTAGTGTTGTTTTAAAATTTTGAAACACATTCTACATTATAATAAATGTATTTTAAACTCTCTTTCACGGTACATGGGCATCGCTTTTAATTTTTGGTCAATTAATTTCGTAAAACTTCACAATACTCCCTAAATTGGTGGACTAACCACTAAAAACACGATGTTTTCTAGAGAAACGGATACAACAAAGGTACTAAACCTCTTTGACCTTAATCATATGTTATTGAAAGATTCAACTATGCATTAAAACAGAATTTCCATTTTTTTGATTTTTTCTCAAAATCTGTAGGTTAACCCCCTTCGAAAATATTGAATTTTTCGGTAAATGCTCCATATACTGAAGCCTATAATATTTTGTGTTGTTTTAAAATTTCTAAACACATTCTACATTATTATAAATATATATTAAACTCTATTTCATGGTACATGGGCATCATTTTAATTTTTGGTCTATTAATTTAGTAAAACTTCATAATACTCCCTAAATTAGTGGCCTAACCACTATAAAATCGATGTTTTCAAGAGAAACAGAGACAAAAAAAGTTCCAAAACTCTTTGACCGTCATCCTATGTTAGTGATGGATGCAACTATGCAGTAAAACAGAATTTTCATTTTTTGAATTTTTGTCAAAATATGTGGGTTTAACAATCCCTACGAAAATGTTTCGGTAAATGCTCTATATACTGAAGCCTATAATCTTTAGTGTTGTTTTAAAAAGTTCAAACACATTATACATTACCATAAATGTATATTAAACTCTCTTTCAAGGTACATGGGCATCATTTTAATTTTTGGTCAACTAATTTAGTAAAACTTCATAATACTCTCTAAATTGGTGGAATAACCACTATAAAATCGATGTTTTCTAGAGAAATGGTCACAACAAAAGTTTCAAAACACTTTGACCTTCATCCTATGTTAGTGAAAGATGCAACTATGCATTAAAACAGAATTTTCATTTTTTTGAACTTTTCTCAAAATCTGTGGGTTAATTATCACCTACGAAAATATTGAATTTTTCGGTAAATTCTCTATATACTGAAGCCTATAATCTTTAGTGTTGTTTTAAAATTTCTAAACACATTCTACATTATTATAAATGTATATTAAACTATCTTTCATGGTACATGGGCATCACTTTAATTTTTGGTCAATCAATTTAGTAAAACATCATAATACTCCCCAAATTGTTGCACTAACCACTATAAAATCGATGTTTTCTAGAGTAACGGAGACAACAAAGGTTCTAAACCTCTTTGAACTTCATAATATGTTAGTGAAAGATGCAACTATGCATTAAAATATAATTTTCTTTTTTTTGAATTTTTCTCAAAATCTATGGGTTAACAACCCCTACGAATATATTGAATTTTTCGGTAATTGCTTTATATACTGTAGCTTATAATCTTTAGTGTTGTTTTAAAATTTCTAAATACATTCTACATTATTATAAATGTATATTAAACTCTCTTTCATCGCATACTTCGCTTAATTTTTGGTCAAATAATTTAGTAAAACTTCATAATACTCGCTAAATTGGTGGACTTACGACTATAAAATCGATGTTTTCTAGAGAACGGAGACAAAGAAGGTTCTAAACCTCTTTGACTTTCATCATATGTTAGTGAAAGATTCAACTATGTATTAAAACAAAATTTCTATTTTTTTGAATTTTTCTCAAAATCTGTGGGTTAATACGAAAATATTGAATTTTTCGGTAAATGCTCTATATACTGAAGCCTATAATCTTTAGTGTTGTTTTAAAATTTTGAAACACATTCTACATTATAATAATTGTATTTTAACCTCTCTTTCACGGTACATGGGCATCGTTTTAATTTTTGGTCAATTAATTTAGTAAAACTTCACAATACTCCCTAAATTGGTAGACTAACCACTATAAAATCGATGTTTTCTAGAGAAACAGTCACAACAAAAGTTCCAAAACTCTTTGACCTTCATCCTATGTTAGTGAAGGATGCAACTATGCATTAAAACAGAATTTTCATTTTTTTGAATTTTTCTCAAAATCTGTGGGTTGAATTTTCATTTTTTTGAATTTTTCTCACAGTCTGTGGGTTAACCCCTTCGAAAATATTGAATTTTTCGGTAAATGCTCCATATACTGAAGCCTATAATCTTTTGTGTTGTTTTAAAATTTCTAAACACATTCTACATTATTATAAATATATATTAAACTCTATTTCATGGTACATGGGCATCGTTTTATTTTTTGGTCAATTATTTTAGTAAAACTTCATAATACTCCCTAAATTTGTGGTCTAACCACTATAAAATCGATGTTTTCTAGAGAAAAGGAGACAAAAAAAGTTCCAAAACTCTTTGACCGTCATCCTATGTTAGTGATGGATGCAACTATGCATTAAAACAGAATTTTCGTTTTTTGAATTTTTGTCAAAATATGTGGGTTTTGACAACCCCAACAAAAACTTTTCGGTAAATGCTCTATATACTGAAGCCTATAATCTTTAGAGTTGTTTTAAAAAATTTAAACACTTTATACATTACTATAAATGTATATTAAACTCTCCTTCATGGTACATGGGCATCGTTTTAATTTTTGGTCAACTAATTTAGTAAAACTTCATAATACTCCCTAAATTGGTGGAATAACCACTATAAAATCGATGTTTTCTAGAGAAACGGTCACAACAAAAGTTTCAAAACACTTTCACCTTCATACTATGTTAGTGAAGGATGCAACTATGCATTAAAACAGAATTTTCATTTTCTTGAATTTTTCTCAAAATCGTGGGTAAATTAACACCTACGAAAATATTGAATTTTTTCGTAAATGCTCTATATACTGAAGCCTATAATCTTTAGTGTTGTTTTAAAATTTCTAAACACATTCTACATTATTATAAATGTATATTAAACTCTCTTTCATGGTACATGGGCATCGTTTTAATTTTTGGTCAATCAATTTAGTAAAACTTCATAATACTCCCCAAATTGTTGCACTAACCACTATAAAATCGATGTTTTCTAGAGAAACGGAGACAACAAAGGTTCTAAACCTCTTTGACCTTCATCATATGTTAGTGAAAGATGCAACTATGCATTAAAACAGAATTTTCATTTTTGAATTTTTCTCAAAATCTATGGGTTAACAACCCCTACGAAAATATTGAATTTTTCGGTAATTGCTTTATATCTTGTAGCTTATAATCTTTAGTGTTGTTTTAAAATTTCTAAATACATTCTACATTATTATAAATGTATATTAAACTATCTTTCATGGTACATGGGCATCGTTTTAATTTTTGGTCAATTAATTTAGTAAAACTTCATAATACTCCCTAAATTGGTGGACTTACCTCTATAAAATCGATGTTTTCTAGAGAAACGGAGACAAAGAAGGTTCTAAACCTCTTTGACCTTCATCATATGTTAGTGAAGGATTCAACTATGCATTAAAACAAAATTTCCATTTTTTGAATTTTTCTCAAAATCTGTGGGTTAATAATCTGAAAATATTGAATTTTTGGTAAATGCTCTATATACCGAAGCCTATAATATTTAGTGTTGTTTCAAAACTTTAAACACGTTCGACATTATTATAAATGTATATTAAACTCTATTTCATGGTAAATGGGCTTGGTTTTAATTTTTGGTCAATTAATTTAGTAAAACTTCATAATACTCCCTAAATTGGTGGACTAACCACTATAAAATCGATGTTTTCTAGAGAAACGGATACAACAAAGGTACTAAACCTCTTTGACCTTAATCATATGTTAGTGAAAGATGCAACTAAGCATTAAAACAGAATTTCCATTTTTTGAATTTTTCTCAAAATCTATGGGTTAACAACCCCTACGAAAATATTGAATTTTTAGGTAAATGCTCTATATACTGAAGCCTATAATCTTTTGTGTTGTTTTAAAATTTCTAAACACATTCTACATTATTATAAATATATATTAAACTCTATTTCATGGTACATGGGCATCGTTTTAATTTTTGGTCAATTAATTTAGTAAAACTTCATAATACTCCCTAAATTGGTGGACTAACCACTATAAAATCGATGTTTTCTAGAGAAACGGAGACAAAAAAGTTCCAAAACTCTTTGACCGTCATCCTATGTTAGTGATGGATGCAACTATGTATTAAAACAGAATTTTCATTTTTTGAATTTTTGTCAAAATATGTGGGTTTAACAACCCTTACGAAAAGTTTTCGGTAAATGCTCTATATACTGAAGCCTATAATCTTTAGTGTTGTTTTAAAAAGTTTAAACACATTATACATTACCATAAATGTATATTAAACTCTCTTTCAAGGTACATGGGCATCATTTTAATTTTTGGTCAACTAATTTAGTAAAACTTCATAATACTCGCTAAATTGGTGGAATAACCACTATAAAATCGATGTTTTCTAGAGAAATGGTCACAAAAAGTTTCAAAACATTTTGACCTTCATCATATGTTAGTGAAGGATGCAACTATGCATTAAAACAGAATTTTCATTTTTGAACTTTTCTCAAAATCTATGGGTTAACAACCCCTACTGAAAATATTGAATTTTTCGGTAAATTCTCTATATACTGAAGCCTATAATCTTTAGTGTTGTTTTAAAAAATTTAAACACATTATACATTACTATAAATGTATATTAAACTCTCCTTCATGGTACATGGGCATCGTTAATTTTTGGTCAATCAATTTAGTAAAACATCATAATACTCCCCAAATTGTTGCACTAACCACTATAAAATCGATGTTTTCTAGAGTAACGGAGACAACAAAGGTTCTAAACCTCTTTGAACTTCATAATATGTTAGTGAAAGATGCAACTATGCATTAAAATATAATTTTCATTTTTTTGAATTTTTCTCAATATCTATGGGTTAACAACCCCTACGAAAATATTGAATTTTTCGGTAATTGCTTTATATACTATAGCTTATAATCTTTAGTGTTGTTTTAAAATTTCTAAATACATTCTACATTATTATAAATGTATATTAAACTCTCTTTCATCGTACATGGGCTTCGTTTTAATTTTTGGTCAATTAATTTAGTAAAACTTCATAATACTCGCTAAATTGGTGGACTTACGACTATAAAATCGATGTTTTCTAGAGAAACGGAGACAAAGAAGGTTCTAAACCTCTTTGACCTTCATCATATGTTAGTGAAGGATTCAACTATGCATTAAAACAAAATTTCTATTTTTTTGAATTTTTCTCAAAATCTGTGGGTTAATACGAAAATATTGAATTTTTCGGTAAATGTTCTATATACTGAAGCCTATAATCTTTAGTGTTGTTTTAAAATTTTGAAACACATTCTACATTATAATAAATGTATTTTAAACTCTCTTTCACGGTACATGGGCATCGTTTTAATTTTTGGTCAATTAATTTAGTAAAACTTCATAATACTCCCTAAATTGGTGGACTAACCACTATAAAATCGATGTTTTCTAGAGAAACGGTCACAGCAAAAGTTCCAAAACTCTTTGACATTCATCCTATGTTAGTGAATGATGCAACTATGCATTAAAACAGAATTTTCATTTTTTTGAATTTTTCTCAAAATCTGTGGGTTAACTAACACCTACGAAAATATTGAATTTTTCGGTAAATTCTCTATATACTGAAGCTTATAATCTTTATTGTTGTTTTAAAATTTCTAAACACATTCTACATTATTATAAATGTATATTAAACTCTCTTTCAGGGTACGTGGGCATCGTTTTAATTGTTGGTCAATCAATTTAGTAAAACTTCATAATACTCCCCAAATTGGTGCACTAACCACTATAAAATCGATGTTTTCTAGAGAAACGGACACAACAAAGGTTCTAAACCTCTTTGAACTTCATCATATGTTAGTAAAAGATGCAACTATGCATTAACATAGAATTTTCATTTTTTGAATTTTTCTCAAAATCTATGGGTTAACAACCCCTACGAAAATATTGAATTTTTCAGTAATTGCTTTATATACTGTAGCTTATAATCTTTAGTGTTGTTTTAAAATTTCTAAATACATTCTACATTATTATAAATGTATATTAAACTCTCTTTCATGGTACATGGGCATCGTTTTATTTTTGGTCAATTAATTTAGTAAAACTTCATAATACTCCCTAAATTGGTGGACTTACCTCTATAAAATCGATGTTTTCTAGAGAAACGGAGACAAAGAAGGTTCTAAACCTCTTTGACTTTCATCATATGTTAGTGAAGGATCCAACTATGTACTAAAACAAAATTTCCATTTTTTGAATTTTTCTCAAAATCTGCGGGTTAATACGAAAATATTGAATTTTTCGGTAAATGCTCAATATACCGAAGCCTATAATATTTAGTGTTGTTTCAAAAACTTTAAACACGTTCGACATTATTATAAATGTATATTAAACTCTATTTCATGGTAAATGGGTTTTGTCATAATTTTTGGTCAATTAATTTAGTAAAACTTCGTATTACTCCGTAAATTAGTGGACTAATAACTAAAAAAACGATGTTTTCTAGAGAAACGGATACAACAAAGGTACTAAACCTTTTTGAACTTAATCATATGTTAGTGAAAGATTCAACTAAGCATTAAAACAGAATTTCCATTTTTTTTGATTTTTCTCAAAATCTGTGGGTTCACCCCCCCCCCTACGAAAATATTGAATTTTCGGTAAATGCTCCATATACTGAAGCCTATAATCTTTTGTGTTGTTTTAAAATTTCTAAACACATTTTACATTATTATAAATATATATTAAACTCTATTTCATGGTACATGGGCATCGTTTTAATTTTTGGTCAATTAATTTAGTAAAACTTCATAATACTCCCTAAATTGGTGGCCTAACCACTATAAAATCGATGTTTTCTAGAGAAACGGAGACAAAAAAAGTTCCAAAAATATTTGACCGTCATCCTATGTTAGTGATGGATGCAACTATGCATTAAAACAGAATTTTCATTTTTTGAATTTTTGTCAAAATATGTGGGTTTAACAACCCTTACGAAAAGTTTTCGGTAAATGCTCTATATACTGAAGCCTATAATCTTTAGTGTTGTTTTAAAAAGTTTAAACACATTATACATTACCATAAATGTATATTAAACTCTCTTTCAAGGTACATGGGCATCATTTTAATTTTTGGTCAACTAATTTAGTAAAACTTCATAATACTCTCTAAATTGGTGGAATAACCACTATAAAATCGATGTTTTCTAGAGAAATGGTCACAACAAAAGTTTCAAAACACTTTGACCTTCATCCTATGTTAGTGAATGATGCAACTATGCATTAAAACAGAATTTTCATTTTTTTGAACTTTTCTCAAAATCTGTGGGTTAATTAACACCTACGAAAATATTGATTTTTTCGGTAAATTCTCTATATACTGAAGCCTATAATCTTTAGTGTTGTTTTAAAAAATTTAATAACATTATACATTACTATAGATGTATATTAAACTCTCATTCATGGTACATGGGCATCGTTTTAATTTTTGGTCAATCAATTTAGTAAAACATCATAATACTCCCCAAATTGTTGCACTAACCACTATAAAATCGATGTTTTCTAGAGTAACGGAGACAACAAAGGTTCTAAACCTCTTTGAACTTCATAATATGTTAGTGAAAGATGCAACTATGCATTAAAATATAATTTTCATTTTTTTGAATTTTTCTCAAAATCTATGGGTTAACAACCCCCACGAAAATATTAAATTTTTCGGTAATTGCTTTATATACTGTAGCTTATAATCTTTAGTGTTGTTTTAAAATTTCTAAATACATTCTACATTATTATAAATGTATATTAAACTCTCTTTCATCGTACATGGGCTTCGTTTTAATTTTTGGTCAATTAATTTAGTAAAACTTCATAATACTCCTAAATTGGTGGACTAACCACTATAAAATCGATGTTTTCTAGAGAAACGGATACAACAAAGGTACTAAACCTCTTTGACCTTCATCATATGTTAGTGAAAGATTCAACTATGCATTAAAACAAAATTTTCATTTTTGAATTTTTCTCAAAATCTATGGGTTAACAACCCTACGAAAATATTGAATTTTTGGTAAATGCTCTATATACTGAAGCCTATAATCTTTTGTGTTGTTTTAAAATTTCTAAACACATTCTACATTATTATAAATATATATTAAACTCTATTTCATGGTACATGGGCATCGTTTTATTTTTGGTCAATTAATTTAGTAAAACTTCATAATACTCCCTAAATTGGTGGCCTAACCACTATAAAATCGATGTTTTCTAGAGAAACGGAGACAACAAAGGTTCTAAACCTCTTTGACCTTCATCATATGTTAGTGATGGATGCAACTATGCATTAAAACAGAATTTTCATTTTTGAATTTTTGTCAAAATATGTGGGTTTAACAACCCTACGAAAATATTGAATTTTTAGGTAAATTCTCTATATCTTGAAGCCTATAATCTTTAGTGTTGTTTTAAAAGTTTAAACACATTATACATTACCATAAATGTATATTAAACTCTCTTTCAAGGTACATGGGCATCATTTTAATTTTTGGTCAACTAATTTAGTAAAACTTCATAATACTCTCTAAATTGGTGGAATAACCACTATAAAATCGATGTTTTCTAGAGAAATGGTCACAACAAAAGTTTCAAAACACTTTGACCTTCATCATATGTTAGTGAATGATGCAACTATGCATTAAAACAGAATTTTCATTTTTGAACTTTTCTCAAAATCTGTGGGTTAATTAACACCTACTGAAAATATTGAATTTTTAGGTAAATTCTCTATATCTTGAAGCCTATAATCTTTAGTGTTGTTTTAAAAATTTAATAACATTATACATTACTATAGATGTATATTAAACTCTCATTCATGGTACATGGGCATCGTTTTAATTTTTGGTCAATCAATTTAGTAAAACTTCATAATACTCCCCAAATTGTTGCACTAACCACTATAAAATCGATGTTTTCTAGAGAAACGGAGACAAAGAAGGTTCTAAACCTCTTTGAACTTCATAATATGTTAGTGAAAGATGCAACTATGCATTAAAATATAATTTTCATTTTTGAATTTTTCTCAAAATCTATGGGTTAACAACCCCACGAAAATATTGAATTTTCGTAAATGCTCTATATCTTGAAGCCTATAATCTTTAGTGTTGTTTTAAAAATTTAAACACATTATACATTACTATAAATGTATATTAAACTCTCTTTCATGGTACATGGGCATCGTTTTAATTTTTGGTCAACTAATTTAGTAAAACTTCATAATACTCCCTAAATTGGTGGAATAACCACTATAAAATCGATGTTTTCTAGAAATGGTCACAAAAAGTTTCAAAACATTTTGACCTTCATCATATGTTAGTGAAGGATGCAACTATGCATTAAAACAGAATTTTCATTTTTGAATTTTTCTCAAAATCTGTGGGTTAATTAACACCTACGAAAATATTGAATTTTTAGGTAAATGCTCTATATACTGAAGCCTATAATCTTTAGTGTTGTTTTAAAATTTCTAAACACATTCTACATTATTATAAATGTATATTAAACTATCTTTCATGGTACATGGGCATCATTTTAATTTTTGGTCAATCAATTTAGTAAAACATCATAATACTCCCCAAATTGTTGCACTAACCACTATAAAATCGATGTTTTCTAGAGAAACGGAGACAACAAAGGTTCTAAACCTCTTTGAACTTCATAATATGTTAGTGAAAGATGCAACTATGCATTAAAATATAATTTTCATTTTTGAATTTTTCTCAAAATCTATGGGTTAACAACCCTACTGAAAATATTGAATTTTTCGTAATTGCTTTATATCTTGTAGCTTATAATCTTTAGTGTTGTTTTAAAATTTCTAAATACATTCTACATTATTATAAATGTATATTAAACTCTCTTTCATGGTACATGGGCATCATTTTAATTTTTGGTCAATTAATTTAGTAAAACTTCATAATACTCCTAAATTGGTGGACTTACGACTATAAAATCGATGTTTTAGAGAAACGGAGACAAAGAAGGTTCTAAACCTCTTTGACCTTCATCATATGTTAGTGAAGGATTCAACTATGCATTAAAACAAAATTTCCATTTTTTTGATTTTTCTCAAAATCGTGGGTTCACCCCTACGAAAATATTGAATTTTCGGTAAATGCTCCATATACTGAAGCCTATAATCTTTTGTGTTGTTTTAAAATTTCTAAACACATTCTACATTATTATAAATATATATTAAACTCTATTTCATGGTACATGGGCATCGTTTTATTTTTGGTCAATTAATTTAGTAAAACTTCATAATACTCCCTAAATTGGTGGCCTAACCACTATAAAATCGATGTTTTCTAGAGAAACGGAGACAAAAAGTTCCAAAACTCTTTGACCGTCATCCTATGTTAGTGATGGATGCAACTATGCATTAAAACAGAATTTCCATTTTTGAATTTTTGTCAAAATATGTGGGTTTAACAACCCTACGAAAAGTTTTCGTAAATGCTCTATATACTGAAGCCTATAATCTTTAGTGTTGTTTTAAAAATTTAAACACATTATACATTACTATAAATGTATATTAAACTCTCCTTCATGGTACATGGGCATCGCTTTTAATTTTTGGTCAATTAATTTAGTAAAACTTCATAATACTCCCTAAATTGGTGGAATAACCACTATAAAATCGATGTTTTCTAGAGAAACGGAGACAAAGAAGGTTCTAAACCTCTTTGACCTTCATCATATGTTAGTGAAGGATTCAACTATGCATTAAAACAAAATTTCCATTTTTGAATTTTTCTCAAAATCGGGTTGAATTTTCATTTTTTGAATTTTTCTCAAAATCTATGGGTTAACAACCCTACGAAAATATTGAATTTTTCGGTAAATGCTCCATATACTGAAGCCTATAATCTTTTGTGTTGTTTTAAAATTTCTAAACACATTCTACATTATTATAAATATATATTAAACTCTATTTCATGGTACATGGGCATCGTTTTAATTTTTGGTCAATTAATTTAGTAAAACTTCATAATACTCCTAAATTGGTGGACTAACCACTATAAAATCGATGTTTTCTAGAGAAACGGAGACAAAAAGTTCCAAAATATTTGACCGTCATCCTATGTTAGTGATGGATGCAACTATGCATTAAAACAGAATTTCCATTTTTGAATTTTTCTCAAAATCTATGGGTTAACAACCCCACGAAAATATTAAATTTTTCGGTAAATGCTCCATATACTGAAGCCTATAATCTTTAGTGTTGTTTTAAAAGTTTAAACACATTATACATTACCATAAATGTATATTAAACTCTCTTTCAAGGTACATGGGCATCATTTTAATTTTTGGTCAACTAATTTAGTAAAACTTCATAATACTCTCTAAATTGGTGGAATAACCACTATAAAATCGATGTTTTCTAGAGAAATGGTCACAACAAAAGTTTCAAAACACTTTGACCTTCATCCTATGTTAGTGAATGATGCAACTATGCATTAAAACAGAATTTTCATTTTTGAACTTTTCTCAAAATCTGTGGGTTAATTAACACCTACGAAAATATTGAATTTTTCGTAAATTCTCTATATACTGAAGCCTATAATCTTTAGTGTTGTTTTAAAATTTCTAAACACATTTTACATTATTATAAATGTATATTAAACTCTCTTTCATGGTACATGGGCATCGCTTTTAATTTTTGGTCAACTAATTTAGTAAAACTTCATAATACTCCCTAAATTGGTGGAATAACCACTATAAAATCGATGTTTTCTAGAGAAACGGTCACAACAAAAGTTTCAAAACACTTTGACCTTCATCCTATGTTAGTGAAGGATGCAACTATGCATTAAAACAGAATTTTCATTTTTTGAATTTTTCTCAAAATCTGTGGGTTAATTAACACCTACGAAAATATTGAATTTTTCGGTAAATTCTCTATATACTGAAGCCTATAATCTTTAGTGTTGTTTTAAAATTTCTAAACACATTCTACATTATTATAAATGTATATTAAACTCTCTTTCATGGTACATGGGCATCGTTTTAATTTTTGGTCAATCAATTTAGTAAAACTTCATAATACTCCCCAAATTGTTGCACTAACCACTATAAAATCGATGTTTTCTAGAGAAACGGAGACAACAAAGGTTCTAAACCTCTTTGAACTTCATCATATGTTAGTAAAGATGCAACTATGCATTAACATAGAATTTTCATTTTTGAATTTTTCTCAAAATCTATGGGTTAACAACCCTACGAAAATATTGAATTTTTCAAGAATTGCTTTATATACTGTAGCTTATAATCTTTAGTGTTGTTTTGAAATTTCTAAATACATTCTACATTATTATAAATGTATATTAAACTATCTTTCATGGTACATTGGCATCGCTTTTATTTTTGGTCAATTAATTTAGTAAAACTTCAAAATACTCCCTAAATTGGTGGACTTACCTCTATAAAATCGATGTTTTCAAGAGAAACGGAGACAGAGAAGGTTCTAAACCTCTTTGAATTTCATCATATGTTAGTGAAGGATCCAAATATTCATTAAAACAAAATTTCCATTTTTGAATTTTTCTCAAAATCATGAGTTAATACTGAAAATATTGAATTTTTGGTAAATGCTCTATATACCAAAGCCTATAATATTTAGTGTTGTTTCAAAACTTTAAACACGTTCGACATTATTATAAATGTATATTAAACTCTATTTCATGGTAAATGGGTTTTGTCATAATTTTGGTCAATTAATTTAGTAAAACTTCATAATACTCCCTAAATTAGTGGACTAATAACTAAAAACGATGTTTTCTAGAGAACGGATACAACAAAGGTACTAAACCTTTTGAACTTAATCATATGTTAGTGAAAGATTCAACTAAGCATTAAAACAGAATTTCCATTTTTTGATTTATTCTCAAAATCGTGGGTTCACCTACGAAAATATTGAATTTTCGTAAATGCTCTATATCTGAAGCCTATAATCTTTTGTGTTGTTTTAAAATTTCTAAACACATTTTACATTATTATAAATATATATTAAACTCTATTTCATGGTACATGGGCATCGCTTTTAATTTTTGGTCAATTAATTTAGTAAAACTTCATAATACTCCCTAAATTGGTGGCCTAACCACTATAAAATCGATGTTTTCTAGAGAAACGGAGACAAAAAGTTCCAAAAATATTTGACCGTCATCCTATGTTAGTGATGGATGCAACTATGCATTAAAACAGAATTTTCATTTTTTGAATTTTTGTCAAAATATGTGGGTTTAACAACCCTACTGAAAATATTGAATTTTTGGTAAATGCTCTATATACTGAAGCCTATAATCTTTAGTGTTGTTTTAAAAGTTTAAACACATTATACATTACCATAAATGTATATTAAACTCTCTTTCAAGGTACATGGGCATCATTTTAATTTTTGGTCAACTAATTTAGTAAAACTTCATAATACTCTCTAAATTGGTGGAATAACCACTATAAAATCGATGTTTTCTAGAGAAATGGTCACAACAAAAGTTTCAAAACACTTTGACCTTCATCCTATGTTAGTGAATGATGCAACTATGCATTAAAACAGAATTTTCATTTTTGAACTTTTCTCAAAATCGTGGGTTAATTAACACCTCTGAAAATATTGAATTTTTCGTAAATTCTCTATATACTGAAGCCTATAATCTTTAGTGTTGTTTTAAAAATTTAATAACATTATACATTACTATAGATGTATATTAAACTCTCATTCATGGTACATGGGCATCGCTTTTAATTTTTGGTCAATCAATTTAGTAAAACATCATAATACTCCCCAAATTGTTGCACTAACCACTATAAAATCGATGTTTTCTAGAGTAACGGAGACAACAAAGGTTCTAAACCTCTTTGAACTTCATAATATGTTAGTGAAAGATGCAACTATGCATTAAAATATAATTTTCATTTTTGAATTTTTCTCAAAATCTATGGGTTAACAACCCCACCTAAAAATATTAAATTTTTCGGTAATTGCTTTATATATTGTAGCTTATAATCTTTAGTGTTGTTTTAAAATTTCTAAATACATTCTACATTATTATAAATGTATATTAAACTCTCTTTCATGGTACATGGGCATCGTTTTAATTTTTGGTCAATTAATTTAGTAAAACTTCATAATACTCCCTAAATTGGTGGACTTACGACTATAAAATCGATGTTTTCTAGAGAACGGAGACAAAGAAGGTTCTAAACCTCTTTGACCTTCATCATATGTTAGTGAAGGATTCAACTATGCATTAAAACAAAATTTCCATTTTTGAATTTTTCTCAAAATCGTGGGTTAATCTGAAAATATTGAATTTTTGGTAAATGCTCTATATATCTGAAGCCTATAATCTTTAGTGTTGTTTTAAAATTTTGAAACACATTCTACATTATTATAAATGTATATTAAACTCTCTTTCATGGTACATGGGCATCGTTTTAATTTTTGGTCAATTAATTTAGTAAAACTTCATAATACTCCCTAAATTGGTGGACTAACCACTATAAAATCGATGTTTTCTAGAGAAACGGTCACAACAAAAGTTCCAAAACTCTTTGACATTCATCCTATGTTAGTGAATGATGCAACTATGCATTAAAACAGAATTTTCATTTTTGAATTTTTCTCAAAATCTGGGTTAACTAACACCTCTGAAAATATTGAATTTTTGGTAAATTCTCTATATACTGAAGCTTATAATCTTTATTGTTGTTTTAAAATTTCTAAACACATTCTACATTATTATAAATGTATATTAAACTCTCTTTCATGGTACATGGGCATCGTTTTAATTGTTGGTCAATCAATTTAGTAAAACTTCATAATACTCCCCAAATTGTTGCACTAACCACTATAAAATCGATGTTTTCTAGAGAAACGGAGACAACAAAGGTTCTAAACCTCTTTGAACTTCATCATATGTTAGTAAAGATGCAACTATGCATTAACATAGAATTTTCATTTTTTGAATTTTTCTCAAAATCTATGGGTTAACAACCCTACGAAAATATTGAATTTTTCAGTAATTGCTTTATATACTGTAGCTTATAATCTTTAGTGTTGTTTTGAAATTTCTAAATACATTCTACATTATTATAAATGTATATTAAACTATCTTTCATGGTACATTGGCATCGTTTTATTTTTGGTCAATTAATTTAGTAAAACTTCATAATACTCCTTAAATTGGTGGACTTACCTCTATAAAATCGATGTTTTCTAGAGAAACGGAGACAAAGAAGGTTCTAAACCTCTTTGACTTTCATCATATGTTAGTGAAGGATCCAAATATTCATTAAAACAAAATTTCCATTTTTGAATTTTTCTCAAAATCTGTGGGTTAATTAACACCTACGAAAATATTGAATTTTTGGTAAATGCTCTATATACCAAAGCCTATAATATTTAGTGTTGTTTCAAAAACTTTAAACACGTTGACATTATTATAAATGTATATTAAACTCTATTTCATGGTAAATGGGTTTTGTCATAATTTTGGTCAATTAATTTAGTAAAACTTATTACTCCGTAAATTAGTGGACTAATAACTAAAAACGATGTTTTCTAGAAACGGATACAACAAAGGTACTAAACCTTTTGAACTTAATCATATGTTAGTGAAAGATTCAACTATGCATTAAAACAGAATTTCCATTTTTGAATTTTTCTCAAAATCTATGGGTTAACAACCCCACGAAAATATTGAATTTTTGGTAAATGCTCCATATACTGAAGCCTATAATCTTTTGTGTTGTTTTAAAATTTCTAAACACATTCTACATTATTATAAATATATATTAAACTCTATTTCATGGTACATGGGCATCATTTTAATTTTTGGTCAATTAATTTAGTAAAACTTCATAATACTCCCTAAATTGGTGGCCTAACCACTATAAAATCGATGTTTTCTAGAGAAACGGAGACAAAAAGTTCCAAAAATATTTGACCGTCATCCTATGTTAGTGATGGATGCAACTATGCATTAAAACAGAATTTTCATTTTTTGAATTTTTGTCAAAATATGTGGGTTTAACAACCCTACGAAAATATTGAATTTTTCGGTAAATGCTCTATATACTGAAGCCTATAATCTTTAGTGTTGTTTTAAAAGTTTAAACACATTATACATTACCATAAATGTATATTAAACTCTCTTTCAAGGTACATGGGCATCATTTTAATTTTTGGTCAACTAATTTAGTAAAACTTCATAATACTCTCTAAATTGGTGGAATAACCACTATAAAATCGATGTTTTCTAGAGAAATGGTCACAACAAAAGTTTCAAAACACTTTGACCTTCATCCTATGTTAGTGAAAGATGCAACTATGCATTAAAACAGAATTTTCATTTTTTGAATTTTTCTCAAAATCTGTGGGTTAATTAACACCTCTGAAAATATTGAATTTTTGGTAAATTCTCTATATACTGAAGCTTATAATCTTTATTGTTGTTTTAAAATTTCTAAACACATTCTACATTATTATAAATGTATATTAAACTCTCTTTCATGGTACATGGGCATCGTTTTAATTGTTGGTCAATCAATTTAGTAAAACTTCATAATACTCCCTAAATTGGTGGAATAACCACTATAAAATCGATGTTTTCTAGAGAAACGGAGACAACAAAGGTTCTAAACCTCTTTGAACTTCATCATATGTTAGTAAAGATGCAACTATGCATTAACATAGAATTTTCATTTTTTGAATTTTTCTCAAAATCTATGGGTTAACAACCCTACGAAAATATTGAATTTTTCGGTAATTGCTCTATATACTGAAGCCTATAATCTTTAGTGTTGTTTTAAAATTTCTAAACACATTCTACATTATTATAAATGTATATTAAACTATCTTTCATGGTACATGGGCATCATTTTAATTTTTGGTCAATCAATTTAGTAAAACATCATAATACTCCCCAAATTGTTGCACTAACCACTATAAAATCGATGTTTTCTAGAGTAACGGAGACAACAAAGGTTCTAAACCTCTTTGAACTTCATAATATGTTAGTGAAAGATGCAACTATGCATTAAAATATAATTTTCATTTTTGAATTTTTCTCAAAATCTATGGGTTAACAACCCTACGAAAATATTGAATTTTTCGGTAATTGCTTTATATATTGTAGCTTATAATCTTTAGTGTTGTTTTAAAATTTCTAAATACATTCTACATTATTATAAATGTATATTAAACTCTCTTTCATCGTACATGGGCTTCGTTTTAATTTTTGGTCAATTAATTTAGTAAAACTTCATAATACTCGCTAAATTGGTGGACTTACGACTATAAAATCGATGTTTTCTAGAGAAACGGAGACAAAGAAGGTTCTAAACCTCTTTGAATTTCATCATATGTTAGTGAAGGATCCAAATATTCATTAAAACAAAATTTCCATTTTTGAATTTTTCTCAAAATCTGTGGGTTAATTAACACCTCTGAAAATATTGAATTTTTGGTAAATGCTCTATATACCAAAGCCTATAATATTTAGTGTTGTTTCAAAAACTTTAAACACGTTGACATTATTATAAATGTATATTAAACTCTATTTCATGGTAAATGGGTTTTGTCATAATTTTGGTCAATTAATTTAGTAAAACTTCATAATACTCCCTAAATTGGTGGACTAACCACTATAAAATCGATGTTTTCTAGAGAACGGATACAACAAAGGTACTAAACCTTTTGAACTTAATCATATGTTAGTGAAAGATTCAACTATGCATTAAAACAAAATTTCTATTTTTTGAATTTTTCTCAAAATCGTGGGTTAATTAACACCTCTGAAAATATTGAATTTTTCGGTAAATGTTCTATATACTGAAGCCTATAATCATAGTGTTGTTTTAAAATTTTGAAACACATTCTACATTATAATAAATGTATTTTAAACTCTCTTTCACGGTACATGGGCATCGTTTTAATTTTTGGTCAATTAATTTAGTAAAACTTCATAATACTCCCTAAATTGGTGGACTAACCACTATAAAATCGATGTTTTCTAGAGAAACGGTCACAACAAAAGTTCCAAAACTCTTTGACATTCATCCTATGTTAGTGAATGATGCAACTATGCATTAAAACAGAATTTTCATTTTTGAATTTTTCTCAAAATCGTGGGTTAACTAACACCTCTGAAAATATTGAATTTTTCGGTAAATGTTCTATATACTGAAGCTTATAATCTTTAGTGTTGTTTTAAAATTTCTAAACACATTCTACATTATTATAAATGTATATTAAACTCTCTTTCAGGGTACGTGGGCATCGTTTTAATTGTTGGTCAATCAATTTAGTAAAACTTCATAATACTCCCCAAATTGGTGCACTAACCACTATAAAATCGATGTTTTCTAGAGAAACGGAGACAACAAAGGTTCTAAACCTCTTTGAACTTCATCATATGTTAGTGAAAGATGCAACTATGCATTAAAACAGAATTTTCATTTTTGAATTTTTCTCAAAATCTATGGGTTAACAACCCTACGAAAATATTGAATTTTTCGTAATTGCTTTATATATTGTAGCTTATAATCTTTAGTGTTGTTTTGAAATTTCTAAATACATTCTACATTATTATAAATGTATATTAAACTATCTTTCATGGTACATGGGCATCGTTTTATTTTTGGTCAATTAATTTAGTAAAACTTCAAAATACTCCCTAAATTGGTGGACTTACCTCTATAAAATCGATGTTTTCTAGAGAAACGGAGACAAAGAAGGTTCTAAACCTCTTTGAATTTCATCATATGTTAGTGAAGGATCCAAATATTCATTAAAACAAAATTTCCATTTTTGAATTTTTCTCAAAATCTGTGGGTTAATACTGAAAATATTGAATTTTTGGTAAATGCTCTATATACCAAAGCCTATAATATTTAGTGTTGTTTCAAAACTTTAAACACGTTCGACATTATTATAAATGTATATTAAACTCTATTTCATGGTAAATGGGTTTTGTCATAATTTTGGTCAATTAATTTAGTAAAACTTCATATTACTCCCTAAATTGGTGGATTAACCACTAAAAACGCGATGTTTTCTAGAGAAACGGATACAACAAAGGTACTAAACCTTTTTGAACTTAATCATATGTTAGTGAAAGATTCAACTATGCATTAAAACAAAATTTCTATTTTTTGAATTTTTCTCAAAATCATGGGTTAATCTGAAAATATTGAATTTTTAGGTAAATGCTCTATATCTGAAGCCTATAATCTTTAGTGTTGTTTTAAAATTTTGAAACACATTCTACATTATAATAAATGTATTTTAAACTCTCTTTCACGGTACATGGGCATCGTTTTAATTTTTGGTCAATTAATTTAGTAAAACTTCATAATACTCCCTAAATTGGTGGACTAACCACTATAAAATCGATGTTTTCTAGAGAAACGGTCACAGCAAAAGTTCCAAAACTCTTTGACCTTCATCCTATGTTAGTGAAGGATGCAACTATGCATTAAAACAGAATTTTCATTTTTGAATTTTTCTCAAAATCTGGGTTGAATTTTCATTTTTGAATTTTTCTCAAAATCTATGGGTTAACAACCCTACTGAAAATATTGAATTTTTCGTAAATGCTCCATATACTGAAGCCTATAATCTTTTGTGTTGTTTTAAAATTTCTAAACACATTCTACATTATTATAAATATATATTAAACTCTATTTCATGGTACATGGGCATCGTTTTATTTTTGGTCAATTAATTTAGTAAAACTTCATAATACTCCCTAAATTGGTGGCCTAACCACTATAAAATCGATGTTTTCTAGAAACGGAGACAAAAAGTTCCAAAACTCTTTGACCGTCATCCTATGTTAGTGATGGATGCAACTATGCATTAAAACAGAATTTTCATTTTTGAATTTTTGTCAAAATATGTGGGTTTAACAACCCTACTGAAAATATTGAATTTTTGGTAAATGCTCTATATACTGAAGCCTATAATCTTTAGTGTTGTTTTAAAAGTTTAAACACATTATACATTACCATAAATGTATATTAAACTCTCTTTCAAGGTACATGGGCATCATTTTAATTTTTGGTCAACTAATTTAGTAAAACTTCATAATACTCCTAAATTGGTGGAATAACCACTATAAAATCGATGTTTTCTAGAGAAATGGTCACAACAAAAGTTTCAAAACACTTTGACCTTCATCCTATGTTAGTGAATGATGCAACTATGCATTAAAACAGAATTTTCATTTTTTGAATTTTTCTCAAAATCTGTGGGTTAATTAACACCTACTAAAAATATTGATTTTTTCGGTAAATGCTCTATATACTGAAGCCTATAATCTTTAGTGTTGTTTTAAAAGTTTAAACACATTATACATTACCATAAATGTATATTAAACTCTCTTTCAAGGTACATGGGCATCATTTTAATTTTTGGTCAACTAATTTAGTAAAACTTCATAATACTCTCTAAATTGGTGGAATAACCACTATAAAATCGATGTTTTCTAGAGAAATGGTCACAACAAAAGTTTCAAAACACTTTGACCTTCATCCTATGTTAGTGAATGATGCAACTATGCATTAAAACAGAATTTTCATTTTTGAACTTTTCTCAAAATCTGTGGGTTAATTAACACCTACTGAAAATATTGAATTTTTAGGTAAATTCTCTATATACTGAAGCCTATAATCTTTAGTGTTGTTTTAAAAATTTAAACACATTATACATTACTATAAATGTATATTAAACTCTCTTTCATGGTACATGGGCATCGTTTTAATTTTTGGTCAACTAATTTAGTAAAACTTCATAATACTCCCTAAATTGGTGGAATAACCACTATAAAATCGATGTTTTCTAGAGAAACGGTCACAACAAAAGTTTCAAAACACTTTGACCTTCATCCTATGTTAGTGAAGGATGCAACTATGCATTAAAACAGAATTTTCATTTTTTGAATTTTTCTCAAAATCTGTGGGTTAATTAACACCTCTGAAAATATTGAATTTTTCGGTAAATTCTCTATATACTGAAGCCTATAATCTTTAGTGTTGTTTTAAAATTTCTAAACACATTCTACATTATTATAAATGTATATTAAACTATCTTTCATGGTACATGGGCATCGTTTTAATTTTTGGTCAATCAATTTAGTAAAACATCATAATACTCCCCAAATTGTTGCACTAACCACTATAAAATCGATGTTTTCTAGAGAAACGGAGACAACAAAGGTTCTAAACCTCTTTGAACTTCATAATATGTTAGTGAAAGATGCAACTATGCATTAAAATATAATTTTCATTTTTGAATTTTTCTCAAAATCTATGGGTTAACAACCCCTACTGAAAATATTGAATTTTTCGTAATTGCTTTATATACTGTAGCTTATAATCTTTAGTGTTGTTTTAAAATTTCTAAATACATTCTACATTATTATAAATGTATATTAAACTCTCTTTCATCGTACATGGGCTTCGTTTTAATTTTTGGTCAATTAATTTAGTAAAACTTCATAATACTCGCTAAATTGGTGGACTAACCACTATAAAATCGATGTTTTCTAGAGAAACGGAGACAAAGAAGGTTCTAAACCTCTTTGACCTTCATCATATGTTAGTGAAGGATTCAACTATGCATTAAAACAAAATTTCTATTTTTTGAATTTTTCTCAAAATCATGGGTTAATACTGAAAATATTGAATTTTTCGTAAATGTTCTATATACTGAAGCCTATAATCATAGTGTTGTTTTAAAATTTTGAAACACATTCTACATTATAATAAATGTATTTTAAACTCTCTTTCACGGTACATGGGCATCGCTTTTAATTTTTGGTCAATTAATTTAGTAAAACTTCATAATACTCCCTAAATTGGTGGACTAACCACTATAAAATCGATGTTTTCTAGAGAAACGGTCACAGCAAAAGTTCCAAAACTCTTTGACATTCATCCTATGTTAGTGAATGATGCAACTATGCATTAAAACAGAATTTTCATTTTTGAATTTTTCTCAAAATCTGTGGGTTAATTAACACCTACTAAAAATATTGAATTTTTCTAAATTCTCTATATACTGAAGCTTATAATCTTTAGTGTTGTTTTAAAATTTCTAAACACATTCTACATTATTATAAATTTATATTAAACTCTCTTTCATGGTACATGGGCATCGTTTTAATTGTTGGTCAATCAATTTATTAAAACTTCATAATACTCCCCAAATTGGTGCACTAACCACTATAAAATCGATGTTTTCTAGAGAAACGGAGACAACAAAGGTTCTAAACCTCTTTGAACTTCATCATATGTTAGTGAAAGATGCAACTATGCAATAAAATCGAATTTTTATTTTTTTGAATTTTTCTCAAAATCTATGGGTTAACAACCCCTACTAAAAATATTGAATTTTTCGTAATTGCTTTATATATTGTAGCTTATAATCTTTAGTGTTGTTTTAAAATTTCTAAATACATTCTACATTATTATAAATGTATATTAAACTCTCTTTCATGGTACATGGGCATCTTTTTATTTTTGGTCAATTAATTTAGTAAAACTTCATAATACTCCTAAATTGGTGGACTAACCACTATAAAATCGATGTTTTCTAGAGAAACGGAGACAAAGAAGGTTCTAAACCTCTTTGACCTTCATCATATGTTAGTGAAGGATTCAACTATGCATTAAAACAAAATTTCTATTTTTTTGAATTTTTCTCAAAATCTGTGGGTTAATACGAAAATATTGAATTTTTCGGTAAATGTTCTATATACTGAAGCCTATAATCATAGTGTTGTTTTAAAATTTTGAAACACATTCTACATTATAATAAATGTATTTTAAACTCTCTTTCACGGTACATGGGCATCGTTTTAATTTTTGGTCAATTAATTTAGTAAAACTTCATAATACTCCCTAAATTGGTGGACTAACCACTATAAAATCGATGTTTTCTAGAGAAACGGTCACAGCAAAAGTTCCAAAACTCTTTGACATTCATCCTATGTTAGTGAATGATGCAACTATGCATTAAAACAGAATTTTCATTTTTTTGAATTTTTCTCAAAATCTGTGGGTTAACTAACACCTACGAAAGTATTGAATTTTTCGGTAAATTCTCTATATACTGAAGCTTATAATCTTTAGTGTTGTTTTAAAATTTCTAAACACATTCTACATTATTATAAATTTATATTAAACTCTCTTTCAGGGTATAAAGATCGTTTTAATTGTTGGTCAATCAATTTATTAAAACTTCATAATACTCCCCAAATTGGTGCACTAACCACTATAAAATCGATGTTTTCTAGAGAAACGGAGACAACAAAGGTTCTAAACCTCTTTGAACTTCATCATATGTTAGTGAAAGATGCAACTATGCATTAAAACAGAATTTTCATTTTTTGAATTTTTCTCAAAATCTGTGGGTTAATTAACACCTCTGAAAATATTGAATTTTTCGGTAATTGCTCTATATACTGAAGCTTATAATCTTTAGTGTTGTTTTAAAATTTCTAAACACATTCTACATTATTATAAATTTATATTAAACTCTCTTTCATGGTACATGGGCATCGTTTTAATTGTTGGTCAATCAATTTATTAAAACTTCATAATACTCCCTAAATTGGTAGATTAACCAATATAAAATCGATGTTTTCTAGAGAAACGGAGACAACAAAGGTTCTAAACCTCTTTGAACTTCATCATATGTTAGTGAAAGATGCAACTATGCATTAAAACAGAATTTTCATTTTTGAATTTTTCTCAAAATCTATGGGTTAACAACCCCTACGAAAATATTGAATTTTTCGTAATTGCTTTATATATTGTAGCTTATAATCTTTAGTGTTGTTTTAAAATTTCTAAATACATTCTACATTATTATAAATGTATATTAAACTCTCTTTCTTGGTACATGGGCATCATTTTATTTTTGGTCAATCAATTTATTAAAACTTCATAATACTCCCTAAATTGGTGGACTTACCTCTATAAAATCGATGTTTTCTAGAGAAACGGATACAACAAAGGTACTAAACCTCTTTGACCTTAATCATATGTTAGTGAAAGATTCAACTATGCATTAAAACACAATTTCCATTTTTGAATTTTTCTCAAAATCTATGGGTTAACAACCCCTACTAAAATATTGATTTTTTAGGTAAATGCTCCATATACTGAAGCCTATAATCTTTAGTGTTGTTTTAAAATTTCTAAACACATTCTACATTATTATAAATATATATTAAACTCTATTTCATGGTACATGGGCATCATTTTATTTTTGGTCAATTAATTTAGTAAAACTTCATAATACTCCCTAAATTGGTGGACTAACCACTATAAAATCGATGTTTTCTAGAGAAACGGAGACAAAAAGTTCCAAAACTCTTTGACCTTAATCATATGTTATTGAAAGATTCAACTATGCATTAAAACACAATTTCCATTTTTGAATTTTTCTCAAAATCTATGGGTTAACAACCCCTACTAAAATATTGAATTTTTAGGTAAATGCTCCATATCTGAAGCCTATAATCTTTTGTGTTGTTTTAAAATTTCTAAACACATTCTACATTTTTATAAATATATATTAAACTCTATTTCATGGTACATGGGCATCATTTTATTTTTGGTCAATTAATTTAGTAAAACTTCATAATACTCCCTAAATTGGTGGCCTAACCACTATAAAATCGATGTTTTCTAGAAACGGAGACAAAAAGTTCCAAAACTCTTTGACCGTCATCATATGTTAGTGATGGATGCAACTATGCATTAAAACAGAATTTTCATTTTTGAATTTTTCTCAAAATCTATGGGTTAACAACCCCTACGAAAATATTGAATTTTTCGGTAAATGCTCTATATACTGAAGCCTATAATCTTTAGTGTTGTTTTAAAAATTTAAACACATTATACATTACTATAAATGTATATTAAACTCTCTTTCTTGGTACATGGGCATCGTTTTAATTTTTGGTCAACTAATTTAGTAAAACTTCATAATACTCCCTAAATTGGTGGAATAACCACTATAAAATCGATGTTTTCTAGAGAAACGGTCACAACAAAAGTTTCAAAACACTTTGACCTTCATCCTATGTTTGTTAAGGATGCAACTATGCATTAAAACAGAATTTTCATTTTTTTGAATTTTTCTCAAAATCTGTCGGTTAATTAACACCTACGAAAATATTGATTTTTTCGGTAAATTCTCTATATACTGAAGCCTATAATCTTTAGCGTTGTTCTAAATTTTCTAAACACATTCTACATTATTATAAATGTATATTAAACTATCTTTCATGGTGCATGGGCATCATTTTAATTTTTGGTCAATCAATTTAGTAAAACATCATAATACTCCCCAAATTGTTGCACTAACCACTATAAAATAGATGTTTTCTAAAGTGACGGAGACAACAAAGGTTCTAAACCTCTTTGAACTTCATAATATGTTAGTGAAAGATGCAACTATGCATTAAAATATAATTTTCATTTTTTTGAATTTTTCTCAAAATCTATGGGTGAACAACCCCTACGAAAATATTGAATTTTTCTGTAATTGCTTTATATACTGTAACTTAAATCTTTAGTGTTGTTTTAAAATTTCTAAATACGTTCTACATTATTATAAATGTATATTAAACTCTCTTTCATCATACATGGGCATCATTTTATTTTTTGGTCAATTAATTTAGTAAAACTTCATAATACTCCTAAATTGGTGGACTAACCACTATAAAATCGATGTTTTCTAGAAACGGAGACAAAGAAGGTTCTAAACCTCTTTGACCTTCATCATATGTTAGTGAAGGATTCAACTATGCATTAAAACAAAATTTCCATTTTTGAATTTTTCTCAAAATCGTGGGTTAATACGAAAATATTGAATTTTTCGGTAAATGCTCTATACACTGTAGCCTATAATCTTTAGTGTTGTTTTAAAATTTTGAAACACATTCTACATTATTATAAATGTATTTTAAACTCTCTTTCACGGTACATGGGCATCGCTTTTAATTTTTAGTCAATTAATTTAGTAAAATTTCATAATACTCCCTAAATTGGTAGATTAACCAATATAAAATCGATGTTTTCTAGAGAAACGGTCACAGCAAAAGTTCCAAAACTCTATGACATTCATCCTATGTTAGTGAAGGATGCAACTATGCATTAAAACAGAATTTTCTTTTTTGAATCTTTCTCAAAATCTATGGGTTAACAACCCCTACGAAAATATTGAATTTTTAGGTAAATGCTCCATATACTGAAGCCTATAATCTTTAGTGTTGTTTTAAAATTTCTAAACACATTCTACATTATTATAAATATATATTAAACTCTATTTCATGGTACATGGGCATCATTTTATTTTTGGTCAATTAATTTAGTAAAACTTCATAATACTCCCTAAATTGGTGGACTAACCACTATAAAATCGATGTTTTCTAGAGAAACGGAGACAAAAAGTTCCAAAACTCTTTGACCGTCATCATATGTTAGTGATGGATGCAACTATGCATTAAAACAGAATTTTCATTTTTGAATTTTTCTCAAAATCTATGGGTTAACAACCCCTACGAAAATATTGAATTTTTCGGTAAATGCTCTATATACTGAAGCCTATAATCTTTAGTGTTGTTTTAAAAATTTAAACACATTATACATTACTATAAATGTATATTAAACTCTCTTTCTTGGTACATGGGCATCGTTTTAATTTTTGGTCAACTAATTTAGTAAAACTTCATAATACTCCTAAATTGGTGGAATAACCACTATAAAATCGATGTTTTCTAGAGAAACGGTCACAACAAAAGTTTCAAAACACTTTGACCTTCATCCTATGTTAGTGAAGGATGCAACTATGCATTAAAACAGAATTTTCATTTTTGAATTTTTCTCAAAATCTGTCGGTTAATTAACACCTACTTAAAATATTGATTTTTTCGTAAATTCTCTATATACTGAAGCCTATAATCTTTAGTGTTGTTTTAAAATTTCTAAACACATTCTACATTATTATAAATGTATATTAAACTTTCTTTCATGGTACATGGGCATCGCTTTTAATTTTTGGTCAATCAATTTAGTAAAACATCATAATACTCCCCAAATTGTTGCACTAACCACTATAAAATAGATGTTTTCTAAAGTGACGGAGACAACAAAGGTTCTAAACCTCTTTGAACTTCATAATATGTTAGTGAAAGATGCAACTATGCATTAAAATATAATTTTCATTTTTTTGAATTTTTCTCAAAATCTATGGGTGAACAACCCCTACGAAAATATTGAATTTTTCTGTAATTGCTTTATATACTGTAACTTAAATCTTTAGTGTTGTTTTAAAATTTCTAAATACGTTCTACATTATTATAAATGTATATTAAACTCTCTTTCATCATACATGGGCATCATTTTATTTTTTGGTCAATTAATTTAGTAAAACTTCATAATACTCCCTAAATTGGTGGACTTACCTCTATAAAATCGATGTTTTCTAGAGAAACGGAGACAAAGAAGGTTCTAAACCTCTTTGACCTTCATCATATGTTAGTGAAGGATTCAACTATGCATTAAAACAAAATTTCCATTTTTTGAATTTTTCTCAAAATCTGTGGGTTAATACGAAAATATTGAATTTTTCGGTAAATGCTCTATACACTGTAGCCTATAATCTTTAGTGTTGTTTTAAAATTTTGAAACACATTCTACATTATTATAAATGTATTTTAAACTCTCTTTCACGGTACATGGGCATCGCTTTTAATTTTTGGTCAATTAATTTAGTAAAACTTCATAATACTCCCTAAATTGGTGGACTAACCACTATAAAATCGATGTTTTCTAGAGAAACGGTCACAGCAAAAGTTCCAAAACTCTATGACATTCGTCCTATGTTAGTGAAGGATGCAACTATGCATTAAAACAGAATTTTCTTTTTTTTGAATCTTTCTCAAAATCTGTGGGTTAACTAACACCTACGAAAATATTGAATTTTTCGGTAAATTCTCTATATACTGAAGCCTATAATCTTTAGTGTTGTTTTAAAATTTCTAAACATATTCTACATTATTATAAATGTATATTAAACTCTCTTTCAGGGTATGTGCGCATCGTTTTAATTGTTGGTCAATCAATTTAGTAAAACTTCATAATACTCCCTAAATTGGTGCACTAACCACTATAAAATCGATGTTTTCTAGAGTAACGGAGACAACAAAGGTTCTAAACCTCTTTGAACTTCATAATATGTTAGTGAAAGATGCAACTATGCATTAAAATATAATTTTCATTTTTTTGAATTTTTCTCAAAATCTATGGGTTAACAACCCCTACGAAAATATTGAATTTTTCGGTAATTGCTTTATATATTGTAGCTTATAATCTTTAGTGTTGTTTTAAAATTTCTAAATACATTCTACATTATTATAAATGTATATTAAACTTTCTTTCATGGTACATGGGCATCGTTTTACTTTTTGGTCAATTAATTTAGTAAACCTTCATAATACTCCATAAATTGGTAGACTTACCTCTATAAAATCGATGTTTTCTAGAAACGGAGACAAAGAAGGTTCTAAACCTCTTTGACCTTCATCATATGTTAGTGAAGGATCCAACTATGCATTAAAACAAAATTTCCATTTTTTGAATTTTTCTCAAAATCAGAGGTTAACCCCTTCAAAATATTGAATTTTTCGGTAAATGCTCTATATAATGAAGCCTATAATCTTTAGTGTTGTTTTAAAATTTTGAAACACATTCTACATTATTATAAATGTATTTTAAACTCTCTTTCACGGTACATGGGCATCGCTTTTATTTTTGGTCAATTAATTTAGTAAAACTTCACAATACTCCCTAAATTGGTGGACTAACCACTAAAAACACGATGTTTTCTAGAAACGGATACAACAAAGGTACTAAACCTCTTTGACCTTAATCATATGTTATTGAAAGATTCAACTATGCATTAAAACAGAATTTCCATTTTTTGATTTTTCTCAAAATCAGAGGTTAACCCCTTCAAAATATTGAATTTTTCGTAAATGCTCCATATACTGAAGCCTATAATATTTTGTGTTGTTTTAAAATTTCTAAACACATTCTACATTATTATAAATATATATTAAACTCTATTTCATGGTACATGGGCATCATTTTAATTTTTGGTCTATTAATTTAGTAAAACTTCATAATACTCCCTAAATTAGTGGCCTAACCACTATAAAATCGATGTTTTCAAGAGAAACAGAGACAAAAAGTTCCAAAACTCTTTGACCTTCATCCTATGTTAGTGATGGATGCAACTATGCAGTAAAACAGAATTTTCATTTTTGAATTTTTGTCAAAATATGTGGGTTTAACAATCCCTACTTAAAATATTGAATTTTTCGGTAAATGCTCTATATACTGAAGCCTATAATCTTTAGTGTTGTTTTAAAAGTTCAAACACATTATACATTACCATAAATGTATATTAAACTCTCTTTCAAGGTACATGGGCATCATTTTAATTTTTGGTCAACTAATTTAGTAAAACTTCATAATACTCTCTAAATTGGTGGAATAACCACTATAAAATCGATGTTTTCTAGAGAAATGGTCACAACAAAAGTTTCAAAACACTTTGACCTTCATCCTATGTTAGTGAAAGATGCAACTATGCATTAAAACAGAATTTTCATTTTTTGAACTTTTCTCAAAATCTATGGGTTAACAACCCCTACGAAAATATTGAATTTTTCGTAAATTCTCTATATACTGAAGCCTATAATCTTTAGTGTTGTTTTAAAATTTCTAAACACATTCTACATTATTATAAATGTATATTAAACTATCTTTCATGGTACATGGGCATCACTTTAATTTTTGGTCAATCAATTTAGTAAAACATCATAATACTCCCCAAATTGTTGCACTAACCACTATAAAATCGATGTTTTCTAGAGTAACGGAGACAACAAAGGTTCTAAACCTCTTTGAACTTCATAATATGTTAGTGAAAGATGCAACTATGCATTAAAATATAATTTTTTTGAATTTTTCTCAAAATCTATGGGTTAACAACCCCTACTTAATATATTGAATTTTTCGGTAATTGCTTTATATATTGTAGCTTATAATCTTTAGTGTTGTTTTAAAATTTCTAAATACATTCTACATTATTATAAATGTATATTAAACTCTCTTTCATGGTACATGGGCATCATTTTATTTTTGGTCAATTAATTTAGTAAAACTTCATAATACTCCCTAAATTGGTAGACTTACCTCTATAAAATCGATGTTTTCTAGAGAACGGAGACAAAGAAGGTTCTAAACCTCTTTGACCTTCATCATATGTTAGTGAAGGATCCAACTATGCATTAAAACAAAATTTCCATTTTTTTGAATTTTTTTCAAAATCTGCGGGTTAATACGAAAATATTGAATTTTTCGGTAAATGCTCTATATACTGAAGCCTATAATCTTTAGTGTTGTTTTAAAATTTTGAAACACATTCTACATTATAATAATTGTATTTTAACCTCTCTTTCACGGTACATGGGCATCGTTTTAATTTTTGGTCAATTAATTTCGTAAAACTTCACAATACTCCCTAAATTGGTGGACTAACCACTAAAAACACGATGTTTTCTAGAGAAACGGATACAACAAAGGTACTAAACCTCTTTGACCTTAATCATATGTTATTGAAAGATTCAACTATGCATTAAAACAGAATTTCCATTTTTTTGATTTTTCTCAAAATCAGAGGTTAACCCCTTCAAAATATTGAATTTTTCGGTAATTGCTTTATATACTGTAGCTTATAATCTTTAGTGTTGTTTTAAAATTTCTAAATACATTCTACATTATTATAAATGTATATTAAACTCTCTTTCATCGTACATGGGCTTCGTTTTAATTTTTGGTCAAATAATTTAGTAAAACTTCATAATACTCGCTAAATTGGTGGACTTACGACTATAAAATCGATGTTTTCTAGAAACGGAGACAAAGAAGGTTCTAAACCTCTTTGACTTTCATCATATGTTAGTGAAAGATTCAACTATGTATTAAAACAAAATTTCTATTTTTTTGAATTTTTCTCAAAATCTGTGGGTTAATACGAAAATATTGAATTTTTCGGTAAATGCTCTATATACTGAAGCCTATAATCTTTAGTGTTGTTTTAAAATTTTGAAACACATTCTACATTATAATAATTGTATTTTAACCTCTCTTTCACGGTACATGGGCATCGCTTTTAATTTTTGGTCAATTAATTTAGTAAAACTTCACAATACTCCCTAAATTGGTAGACTAACCACTATAAAATCGATGTTTTCTAGAGAAACAGTCACAACAAAAGTTCCAAAACTCTTTGACCTTCATCCTATGTTAGTGAAGGATGCAACTATGCATTAAAACAGAATTTTCATTTTTGAATTTTTCTCAAAATCTGTGGGTTGAATTTTCATTTTTGAATTTTTCTCAAAATCTATGGGTTAACAACCCCTACGAATATATTGAATTTTTCGTAAATGCTCCATATACTGAAGCCTATAATCTTTTGTGTTGTTTTAAAATTTCTAAACACATTCTACATTATTATAAATATATATTAAACTCTATTTCATGGTACATGGGCATCGCTTTTATTTTTGGTCAATTATTTTAGTAAAACTTCATAATACTCCCTAAATTTGTGGTCTAACCACTATAAAATCGATGTTTTCTAGAGAAAAGGAGACAAAAAGTTCCAAAACTCTTTGACCGTCATCCTATGTTAGTGATGGATGCAACTATGCATTAAAACAGAATTTTCGTTTTTGAATTTTTGTCAAAATATGTGGGTTTTGACAACCCCAACAAAACTTTTCGGTAAATGCTCTATATACTGAAGCCTATAATCTTTAGAGTTGTTTTAAAAATTTAAACACTTTATACATTACTATAAATGTATATTAAACTCTCTTTCAAGGTACATGGGCATCATTTTAATTTTTGGTCAACTAATTTAGTAAAACTTCATAATACTCTCTAAATTGGTGGAATAACCACTATAAAATCGATGTTTTCTAGAGAAATGGTCACAACAAAAGTTTCAAAACACTTTGACCTTCATCCTATGTTAGTGAAAGATGCAACTATGCATTAAAACAGAATTTTCATTTTTGAACTTTTCTCAAAATCTGTGGGTTAATTATCACCTACTGAAAATATTGAATTTTTCGGTAAATGCTCTATATCTGAAGCCTATAATCTTTAGTGTTGTTTTAAAATTTCTAAACACATTCTACATTATTATAAATGTATATTAAACTATCTTTCATGGTACATGGGCATCGCTTTTAATTTTTGGTCAATCAATTTAGTAAAACATCATAATACTCCCCAAATTGTTGCACTAACCACTATAAAATCGATGTTTTCTAGAGTAACGGAGACAACAAAGGTTCTAAACCTCTTTGAACTTCATAATATGTTAGTGAAAGATGCAACTATGCATTAAAATATAATTTTCATTTTTTTGAATTTTTCTCAAAATCTATGGGTTAACAACCCCTACGAAAATATTGAATTTTTCGGTAATTGCTTTATATATTGTAGCTTATAATCTTTAGTGTTGTTTTAAAATTTCTAAATACATTCTACATTATTATAAATGTATATTAAACTCTCTTTCATCGTACATGGGCTTCGTTTTAATTTTTGGTCAATTAATTTAGTAAAACTTCATAATACTCGCTAAATTGGTGGACTTACCACTATAAAATCGATGTTTTCTAGAGAAACGGAGACAAAGAAGGTTCTAAACCTCTTTGACCTTCATCATATGTTAGTGAAAGATTCAACTATGTATTAAAACAAAATTTCTATTTTTTTGAATTTTTCTCAAAATCTGTGGGTTAATACGAAAATATTGAATTTTTTGGTAAATGCTCTATATACTGAAGCCTATAATCTTTAGTGTTGTTTTAAAATTTTGAAACACATTCTACATTATAATAATTGTATTTTAACCTCTCTTTCACGGTACATGGGCATCGTTTTAATTTTTGGTCAATTAATTTAGTAAAACTTCACAATACTCCCTAAATTGGTAGACTAACCACTATAAAATCGATGTTTTCTAGAGAAACAGTCACAACAAAAGTTCCAAAACTCTTTGACCTTCATCCTATGTTAGTGAAGGATGCAACTATGCATTAAAACAGAATTTTCATTTTTGAATTTTTCTCAAAATCTGTGGGTTGAATTTTCATTTTTGAATTTTTCTCAAAATCTGTGGGTAAATTAACACCTCTGAAAATATTGAATTTTTCGTAAATGCTCCATATACTGAAGCCTATAATCTTTTGTGTTGTTTTAAAATTTCTAAACACATTCTACATTATTATAAATATATATTAAACTCTATTTCATGGTACATGGGCATCGTTTTATTTTTTGGTCAATTATTTTAGTAAAACTTCATAATACTCCCTAAATTTGTGGTCTAACCACTATAAAATCGATGTTTTCTAGAGAAAAGGAGACAAAAAAAGTTCCAAAACTCTTTGACCGTCATCCTATGTTAGTGATGGATGCAACTATGCATTAAAACAGAATTTTCGTTTTTGAATTTTTCTCAAAATCTATGGGTTAACAACCCCTACGAAAATATTGAATTTTTAGGTAAATGCTCTATATACTGAAGCCTATAATCTTTAGAGTTGTTTTAAAAAATTTAAACACTTTATACATTACTATAAATGTATATTAAACTCTCCTTCATGGTACATGGGCATCGTTTTAATTTTTGGTCAACTAATTTAGTAAAACTTCATAATACTCCCTAAATTGGTGGAATAACCACTATAAAATCGATGTTTTCTAGAGAAACGGTCACAACAAAAGTTTCAAAACACTTTCACCTTCATACTATGTTAGTGAAGGATGCAACTATGCATTAAAACAGAATTTTCATTTTCTTGAATTTTTCTCAAAATCTGTGGGTAAATTAACACCTACGAAAATATTGAATTTTTCGGTAAATTCTCTATATACTGAAACCTATAATCTTTAGTGTTGATTTAAAATTTCTAAACACATTCTACATTATTATAAATGTATATTAAACTATCTTTCATGGTACATGGGCATCGTTTTAATTTTTGGTCAATCAATTTAGTAAAACATCATAATACTCCCCAAATTGTTGCACTAACCACAATAAAATCGATGTTTTCTAGAGAAACGGAGACAACAAAGGTTCTAAACCTCTTTGAACTTCATAATATGTTAGTGAAAGATGCAACTATGCATTAAAATATAATTTTCATTTTTTTGAATTTTTCTCAAAATCTATGGGTTAACAACCCCTACGAAAATATTGAATTTCTCGGTAATTGCTTTATATACTGTAGCTTATAATATTTAGTGTTGTTTTAAAATTTCTAAATACATTCTACTTTATTATAAATATATATTAAACTCTCTTTCATGGTACATGGGCATCGTTTTAATTTTTGGTCAATTAATTTAGTAACACTTCATAATACTCCCTAAATTGGTGGACTTACCACTATAAAATCGATGTTTTCTAGAGAAGCGGAGACAAAGAAGATTCTAAACCTCTTCGACCTTCATAATATGTTAGTGAAGGATTCAACTATGCATTAAAACAAAATTTCCATTTTTTTGAATTTTTCTCAAAATCTGTGGGTTAATCTGAAAATATTGAATTTTTCTAAATGCTCTATATACTGAAGCCTATAATCTTTAGTGTTGTTTTAAAATTTTGAAACACATTCTACATTATAATAAATGTATTTTAAACTCTCTTTCACGGTACATGGGCATCGTTTTAATTTTTGGTCAATTAATTTAGTAAAACTTCATAATACTCCCTAAATTGGTGGACTAACCACTATAAAATCGATGTTTTCTAGAGAAACAGTCACAACAAAAGTTCCAAAACTCTTTGACCTTCATCCTATGTTAGTGAAGGATGCAACTATGCATTAAAACAGAATTTTCATTTTTGAATTTTTCTCAAAATCTGTGGGTTGAATTTTCATTTTTGAATTTTTCTCAAAATCGTGGGTTAACCCTTCAAAATATTGAATTTTTCGGTAAATGCTCCATATACTGAAGCCTATAATCTTTAGTGTTGTTTTAAAATTTCTAAACACATTCTACATTATTATAAATATATATTAAACTCTATTTCATGGTACATGGGCATCGTTTTAATTTTTGGTCAATTAATTTAGTAAAACTTCATAATACTCCTAAATTGGTGGACTAACCACTATAAAATCGATGTTTTCTAGAGAAAAGGAGACAAAAAGTTCCAAAACTCTTTGACCGTCATCCTATGTTAGTGATGGATGCAACTATGCATTAAAACAGAATTTTCGTTTTTTGAATTTTTGTCAAAATATGTGGGTTTTGACAACCCCAACAAAAACTTTTCGGTAAATGCTCTATATACTGAAGCCTATAATCTTTAGAGTTGTTTTAAAAAATTTAAACACTTTATACATTACTATAAATGTATATTAAACTCTCCTTCATGGTACATGGGCATCGTTTTAATTTTTGGTCAACTAATTTAGTAAAACTTCATAATACTCCCTAAATTGGTGGAATAACCACTATAAAATCGATGTTTTCTAGAGAAACGGTCACAACAAAAGTTTCAAAACACTTTCACCTTCATACTATGTTAGTGAAGGATGCAACTATGCATTAAAACAGAATTTTCATTTTCTTGAATTTTTCTCAAAATCTGTGGGTAAATTAACACCTACGAAAATATTGAATTTTTCGGTAAATTCTCTATATACTGAAACCTATAATCTTTAGTGTTGATTTAAAATTTCTAAACACATTCTACATTATTATAAATGTATATTAAACTATCTTTCATGGTACATGGGCATCGTTTTAATTTTTGGTCAATCAATTTAGTAAAACATCATAATACTCCCCAAATTGTTGCACTAACCACAATAAAATCGATGTTTTCTAGAAGCGGAGACAACAAAGGTTCTAAACCTCTTTGAACTTCATAATATGTTAGTGAAAGATGCAACTATGCATTAAAATATAATTTTCATTTTTTTGAATTTTTCTCAAAATCTATGGGTTAACAACCCCTACGAAAATATTGAATTTCTCGGTAATTGCTTTATATACTGTAGCTTATAATATTTAGTGTTGTTTTAAAATTTCTAAATACATTCTACTTTATTATAAATATATATTAAACTCTCTTTCATGGTACATGGGCATCGTTTTAATTTTTGGTCAATTAATTTAGTAACACTTCATAATACTCCCTAAATTGGTGGACTTACCACTATAAAATCGATGTTTTCTAGAGAAGCGGAGACAAAGAAGATTCTAAACCTCTTCGACCTTCATAATATGTTAGTGAAGGATTCAACTATGCATTAAAACAAAATTTCCATTTTTTTGAATTTTTCTCAAAATCTGTGGGTTAATACGAAAATATTGAATTTTTCGGTAAATGCTCTATATACTGAAGCCTATAATCTTTAGTGTTGTTTTAAAATTTTGAAACACATTCTGAATTATAATAAATGTATTTTAAACTCTCTTTCACGGTACATGGGCATCGTTTTAATTTTTGGTCAATTAATTTATTAAAACTTCATAATACTCCCTAAATTGGTGGACTAACCACTATAAAATCGATGTTTTCTAGAGAAACAGTCACAACAAAAGTTCCAAAACTCTTTGACCTTCATCCTATGTTAGTGAAGGATGCAACTATGCATTAAAACAGAATTTTCATTTTTTTGAATTTTTCTCAAAATCTGAGGGTTAACTAACACCTACGAAAATATTGAATTTTTCGGTAAATTCTCTATATACTGAAGCCTATAATCTTTGGTATTGTTTTAAAATTTCTAAACACATTCTACATTATTATAAATGTATATTAAACTCTCTTTCAGGGTATGTGGGCATTGTTTTAATTGTTGGTCAATCAATTTAGTAAAACTTCATAATACTCCCCAAATTGGTGCACTAACCAATATAAAATCGATGTTTTCTAGAGAAACGGAGACAACAAAGGTTCTAAACCTCTTTGAACTTCATCATATGTTAGTGAAAGATGCAACTATGCATTAAAATAGAATTTTCATTTTTTTGAATTTTTCTCAAAATCTATGGGTTAACAACCCCTACGAAAATATTGAATTTTCGGTAATTGCTTTATATATTGTAGCTTATAATCTTTAGTGTTGTTTTAAAATTTCTAAATACATTCTACATTATTATAAATGTATATTAAACTCTCTTTCGTGGTACATGGGCATCATTTTATTTTTTGGTCAATTAATTTAATAAAACTTCATAATACTCCCTAAATTGGTGGACTTACCTCTATAAAATCGATGTTTTCTAGAGAAACGGAGACAAAGAAGGTACTAAACCTCTTTGACCTTAATCATATGTTAGTGAAAGATTCAACTATGCATTAAAACAGAATTTTCATTTTTTTGAATCTTTCTCAAAATCTGTGGGTTAACCCCCTACGAAAATATTGAATTTTTCGGTAATTGCTTTATATATTGTAGCTTATAATCTTTAGTGTTGTTTTAAAATTTCTAAATACATTCTACATTATTATAAATGTATATTAAACTCTCTTTCGTGGTACATGGGCATCATTTTATTTTTTGGTCAATTAATTTAATAAAACTTCATAATACTCCCTAAATTGGTGGACTTACCTCTATAAAATCGATGTTTTCTAGAGAAACGGAGACAAAGAAGGTACTAAACCTCTTTGACCTTAATCATATGTTAGTGAAAGATTCAACTATGCATTAAAACAGAATTTTCATTTTTTTGAATCTTTCTCAAAATCTGTGGGTTAACCCCCTACGAAAATATTGAATTTTTCGGTAAATGCTCCATATACTGAAGCCTATAATCTTTTGTGTTGTGTTAAAATTTCTAAACACATTCTACATTATAATAAATATATATTAAACTCTATTTCATGGTACATGGGCATCGTTTTAATTTTTGGTCAATTAATTTAGTAAAACTTCATAATACTCCCTAAATTGGTGGACTAACCACTATAAAATCGATGTTATCTAGAGAAACGGAGACAAAAAAAAGTTCCAAAACTCTTTGACCGTCATCCTATGTTAGTGATGGATGCAACTATGCATTAAAACAGAATTTTCATTTTTTGAATTTTTGTCAAAATATGTGGGTTTAACAATCCCTACGAAAAGTTTTCGGTAAATGCTCTATATACTGAAGCCTATAATCTTTAGTGTTTTTTAAAAAAATTTAAACACATTATACATTACTATAAATGTATATTAAACTCTCTTTCATGGTACATGAGCATCGTTTTAATTTTTGGTCAATTAATTTTGTAAAACTTCATAATACTCCCTAAATTGGTGGACTAACCACTATAAAATCGATGTTTTCTAGAGAAACGGTGACAACAAAAGTTCCAAACCTCTTTGATCTTCATCATATGTTAGTGAAGGATGCAACTATGCATTAAAATAGAGTTTTTATTTTTTTTGAATTTTTGTCAAAATCTGTGGATCCCTACAAAAAAATTGAATTTTCGGTAATTGTTCTATATAATGTAGCCTATAATCTTTAGTGTTTTTTTTTAATATTTATAAATAAGTTCTACATTATTATAAATGTATATAAAACTCTCTTTCATGTTACTTGGCATCGTTTTAATTTTTGGTCAATTAATTTAGTAAAACTTCATAATACTCCCTAAATTGGTGGACTAACCACTATAAAATCGATGTTTTCTAGAGAAACAGAGACAACAAAGGTTCTAAACCTCTTTGACCTTCATAATATGTTAGTGAAAGATTCAACTATGTATTAAAAGAAAATTTTCATTTTTTTGAATTTTTCTCAAATTATGTGGGTTTACCTCTACGAAAATATTGAAATTTTCGGTAAATGGTCTATATACTGAAGCCTATAATCTTTAGTGTTGTTTAAAAAATTTTAAACACATTCTAAATTATTATAAATGTATATTAAACTCTCTTTCATGGTACATTGTCATCGTTTTAATTTTTGTCAATTAATTTAGTAAAACTTCATAATACTCCCTAAGTTGATGGACTAACCACTATAAAATTGATGTTTTCTAGAGAAACGGAGACAAAGAAGGTTCTAAACCTCTTTGACCTTCATCATATGTTAGTGGAGGATTCAACTATGCATTAAAACAAAATTTTCATTTTTTTGTATTTTTCTCAAAATCTGTGGGTTTAACAACCCCTACGAAAATGTTTCGGTAAATGCTCTATATACTGAAGCCTATAATTTTTAGTGTTGTTTAAAATTTTTGAAACACATTCTACATTATTATAAATGTATATTAAACTCTCTTTTATGGTACATGGGCATCGTTTTAATTTTTGGTCAATTAATTTAGGAAAACTTCATAATACTTCCTAAATTGGTGGACTAACCACTATAAAATCGATGTTTTCTAGAGAAATGGAGACAACAAAAGTTCTAAACTCTTTGACCTTCATCATATGTTAGTGAATGATTCAACTATGCATTAAAACAGAATTTCTATTTTATTGAATTTTTCTCAAAATCTATGGCTTAACTCCTACGAAAATATTGAATTTTTTGGTAAATGCTCTATATACTTAAGCCTATAATCTTTAGTGTTGTTTTAAAATTTCTAAACACATTCTATATTATTATAAATGTATTTTAAACTCTTTTTCTTGGTACATGGGCATCGTTTTAATTTTTGGTCAATTAATTTAGTAAAACTTCATAATACTCCCTAAATTGGTAGACTAACCACTATAAAATCGATGTTTTCTAGAGAAACGGAGACAACAAAAGTTCCAAACCACTTTGACCATCATAATATGTTAGTATAGGAGGCAACTATGCATTAACCCCTACGAAAATATTGAGTTTTACGTTAATCGCTCTATATACTGAAGCTTATACTGTTAATGTTGTTTTAAAATTTCTAACCACATTCTAAATTTGTATTAATGTATGATAAACTCTTTTTCGTGGTATATGAGAATTGTTATATTTTTTTATCAATTAATTTAGTAAAACTTTATAATACTCCCTAAATCGGTGGAATAACCACTATAAAATCGCTAATTTCGTGAAAAACGGAGACAAAGAAGGATCGAAACCTATTGGAACATCATCATAGGCTAGTGCGGGATGTAACTATGAATTAAAACAATATTTTCATATTTTTCGAAATTTTCTCAAAATCTATGTGTTGCTTTAGTGTTGTTTTAAAGTTTCTGGTAAATTCTATATATACTGAAATCTATAATATTTAGTGTTGTTTTAAAGTTTCTAACCACATTCTACATTTGTATTAATGTATGCTAAACTCTATTCATGGTACATGAGCATCGTTCAATTTTTTAAGAAATTAATTTTGTAAAACTTCTTATTCTCCCTAAATTAGTTGACTAACAATTATAAAATCACTATTATCTAGAGAAATGGAGACAACAAATGTTCAAAACTTCTTTGAATATCATCATATATTAGTACAGGAGGCAACTATGCATTAAGCAATATTGTTATATTTTTTGAATTTTTCTCAAAATCTATGTGTTAACCCCTACGAAAATATTGAGTTTTACGTTAAATGTTTTATATACTGAAGCTTATACTTTTTAGTGTTGTTTTAAAACTTCTAACCACATTCTAAATTTGTATTAATGTATGTTAAACTCTCTTTCGTGGTATATGAGAATCGTTATACTTTTTTATCAATTAATTTAGTAAAACTTTATAATTCTCCCTAAATCGGTGGAATAACCACTATAAAATCGCTAATTTCTTTTTGTCCATATTAATACTTCTTGTCAACTTGTCGTACGTGGTGTATCTACCTTTACAAGGATCTGCCCGTCCTATGGGCGGGAAGTTATAATATCTTTTATGATAATTTATTTTAAAATATATTAAATAATATGTTAAGTTAGAGTGTAAATGTAATAATAGATAAGTTTGTTATAAGAAAAAATAATAGGAAGTTAAATAAATGTAGTGGTCCAACTATGATTTTTTGTAATTAGATTTTTAGTGCTTCTATTTTAATAGTATTGATTTTTAATACTTTTTGTCAACGTGTCATACGTGTTGTATATATCTTTATTTACAGCCATGTATTTTATCATTTTTGCTACTAAATAGGTGGTCGTAACTCGTAACATGTCAAAGTTAGTTTTCAATATTGGTGTTTAAGCGGCCTGAGAATATGATGAATGTAACCTTTGCCTTTGTCTTATCTTCTTCGCTGTTTTATGTCTACTAAAAAATAAGAAGCAATGCACTTTAAGAGAGGACACATATATATTGAAGAAGGATTGTATAAAATAAAAGTAAGAGTATGATCACAAAGTTGCACAATATTACATTACATGTCATAAAGTTTGGATATTATTAAATGTCCTACAACTTATAACTGGTCCCATTCACCAATAGCAACTGCTTCATCACACTTGGCTTAATCTCACCTTGCTCCGCCACGATACGACTCTGTTCTGGGCGAAGAATGGGCCGAATAATACGACCTCGAGCCTGTGGATACAGATTGATTAGTTACATTCTGTGAATGTGATCTTGGTTGATCAGTAGTTGTTTCCGTCGCCTGAGGAACATTGCTTCCCCATCCTCTAGTGCAGCAGCAGAAGATATTCCCCATGACTGAGTGATGTAAGACTCAAAAAGTGGTGTCTTTCTGCGATGAAAGCAAAGTTCGGCTTTTATATTGATTGTGTTATGTGGTTGGTGGAAAACATTTGTGTAAAGTTTGACTTTGGCGGGACTATGTATCAGTCAAAGTCAAAATTTGCTTTTTTCTTTGATTTTCTAATTTTGTAATGTTTGATTATAGAAAGTATCCCACCAATTATACAACAAAATATTTGCTTAAAAATTTTAGATAACGATAAGATCTTAAATCCTGGATTATGATTATATAAAAGATCGTTGATAATTTTCAATGCAAAAGGGTTTGAACTAGAATACAACCAATATTCAAGAATGAGGAACAAAAGATGTAAAGTGGTAAAAAAACAAAGATACAAATAGGCATAGGCGATTTTATCCCAAACCAAAGTTCCGACTTTAATTCGAACCGAAAAACTGAGACTCCATTCAAACCATTATACAAAAATATCTGAATAGGATTTAAGACCACCTCCATTGGTTAGAGCCTCTAATGGGTTCTTAAAATTAATTTAATTGTTAATTGTGTATTTTATGAAGTTTAGAACCTTTAATATTGTAATTAGTTTTGAGAAGGTCCATTGGGAGAACTCCTAGGAGGTTCTTAATTTTTATTTTATTTTAGAAATTGAATTATTAAATTTAAATTTTATAAAATTTATAATTATTAGATTTCATAAAATTTAAACAAATATGACTTAAAAACATATTAAAAACAGAAATACAAATTTATTATTAGAAATTTTAAACAAACATGAAAGAAAAGCCTAAATAAAAATTCAAATAAACATGAGCTCATCTCACATATGAAAAATGAACTATATCCAATCAGACAAGTCTGAAGCAAAGCAAAAGAAAAACTAAAACATGTCCTGTGATCTCTATAAACTCAGAGAGCTGAGGTCTTGACCTTTTGTATCAGAAAAAATCAAATCAATATCTAAACCGGTGCAGTCTGCTACTGATGCTGCTCCTGAACTGCCTTGTAACATTTGAGACTGCAGAGAGGAAGCTTTGTCATGAACTCATTAACAATCTGATTTAGCAATTGTTCTCATTAACATATATGAGACATAGACTAAACAGAGTTTTGTGAAAAAGAACCATACCCAGATAGTTTGGGATCAAACAGGCTAGGCACTTTGTCAATGGGAAATGAAACAGTTGTTCCATTAGGACCCATTATTGTCCTGATGTAGCTTGTTGAGGCCCTTTCCTCGTGTGCAGCTTTCTCCTGTTATCAATTCATCAATGCATATGACACAAATTGTCAGCATCTCAGTTTTTACTCAGAAATAACGTATCAAAAATAAGGTGGGCTTCTCTGTGTACCTGAGCCAATTCATCAAGTCGTTTTTTAATTTTGTCTTCACGCTTCTTCCTGCTCGAATCCTGTCCTAGAATTTTTCTAATGGCCTCTGCCTGAAGAAACAAAACCAAGACCATCCCTGTCGTGAGCTTACAAATACTTTAGATGCTCATAGCGATGATAGAGAAATAACACTAACCTCGGACTCTCTTGCAGCCTTCTCAATCTGAACTTTTCGCCTTTGAGCATCTTCTGCCTTCTTCAGTTGCTGCTCCATCTCTGAAAAATTCTCCTTTTTCCCAATATATTATTTTCAACATAAGTTATCAACCTTTATTCCAAAAGATATATACTTATGAATCTGAAGCAAAAGATAAAAAACACATACTTGTCGACGTAGTAGGAGGTAATCCATCTGGAAACTCAATCACGCCCAATTACTTTCATGTGAGAAGCTATCTCTATACAAACAAATACAAAGTCAAAGCTAATCTCAAATCTCATCATCAAAGCTAATCTCATCAGCAAAACCAAATTTCACTTCCAACGAGATTCACAAGCTTCAAATCAATACAAAAACTCAAATAATTCGAACCTACAAGGTGATTTCAATGAACGGATTTGGAGAAGGAGAGCAACAACACTAGATTTCTCAGACACAAAAAAAAAAACCATCGAAGAAGAAAGAGAGGCGGCCAATAAGAACAGAGCACGTATGGGGTGTCTAGTGGTTCCAAAACCCCTTAGTTTGGCACCCGTTCTTTGGTTTTATTTTCTTTTTCATTTATTTTTATTGGTTTTTTTTTTTAGAATCCTTTCTAAAAGCCTCCAATGGAGGTGCTCTTAGAGCCATGTATTTACAGCCATGTACTTTCATGTATATATCTTTATTTACAGCCATGTATTTTATCATTTTTGCTACTAAATAGGTGGTCGTAACTAGTAACATGTCAAAGTTAGTTTTCAATATTGGTGTTTAAGCGGCCTGAGATGATGAATGTAACATTTGCTTTTGTCTTATCTTCTTCGCTGTTTTATGTCTACTAGAAAATAAGAAGCAATGCACTTTAAGAGAGGACACATATATATCGAAGAAGGATTGTATAAAATAAAAGTAAGAGTATGATCACAAAGTTGCATAATATTACATTACATGTCATAAAGTTTGGATATTATTAAATGTCCTACAACTTATAACTGGTCCCATTCACCAATAGCAACTGCTTCATCACACTTGGCTTAATCTCACCTTGCTCCGCCACGATACGACTCTGTTCTGGGCGAAGAATGGGCCGAATAATACGACCTCGAGGCTGAGGATACAGATTGATTAACTACACTCTGTGAATGTGAGCGTGGTTGAACAGTAGTTGTTTTTGTTTTCGTCGCTGAATGTGATCGTGGTTGAACAGTAGTTGTGTCCGTCGCTGGAGGAACATTGCTTCTCCATCCTGTGGTGAAGTAGCTGAAGATATTCCCCATGACTGAGTGATGTAAGACTCAAAAAGTAGTGTGTCTTTCTGTGATGAAAGCGAAGTTCGGCTTTTATATTAATTGTGTTGTGTGGTTGGTGGAAAACATTTGTGTAAAGTTTGACTTTGGCGGGACTACATATCATTTATAGTCAAAGTCTGCTTTTTTCTTTGATATTCTAAATTTGTAATAATTTGATTATAGAAAGTATCCCACCACTTATACAACAATTCCTTAAAAAATTTTGATATATAAGATCTTACACTGGTACGACCCATGGTACGACCCAGAAGACAAGTTATTTTTCTTCTAATATATATAGATAAATAAAATTGATACTATTTTTTCTTTAATCCTATATATAGTAAAAGCTCTATAAATTAATAATATTGGGACTTTGGTATTTTATTAATTTATAGAGATATTAATTTACAAAAAGTTTCATTTTTTAGATTTTTCTATTTAAAATATTTTTTTATAAAATAAAAAAATACTTGATTTTAGTCTATATACATTAATTATCTTTTTTAAAAAATTAACACTTATATTAGTTTTATTATGTTATTTAGTGTATATAAAATATGTTTCATACAATTTAAATGCGGTTTTAAATATAATATTATTAAATCTAATCAAAATATATTAAGTGTTAAGAAATATAAAGATAAACAATGTAATGGTTGATTGATACTTATACACAATATATATACATATAAATTATTAATTTATAATTTTAATGGGAGCATATATTTACGTAGAATTTTCTCAAAAATTATATTATTTTATCGATTTGTGTCATATTTTGAACTAGTCTAATTTGGGACCAAGAAAATTATTAATTTATGGTGTTTATTAATTTATAAAATATTAATTTATAAAATTTCTACTGTATATTATATGAGTATCATTCGAAAAAATGTAATCTTCTATTTTGTAATTAATTACATTTTAATCTTGATAAGTCGTCAATACCTTAGGTCTCTGCATTGATTATGTGGCAATCTTATAATTAATTTGGACAAACCCGGACTAACCTTTTATTCTCTAGAGAAATTTATTAATCACACATATAATAAATTCATGTATATCTTTAAATCTACCCATTATTAACTACACATATAACCTTAGACCAACAAAAAAATTTCGACAGCATTAGAAAGTATTGTTACACAATATGGTAAGATTTATACGCACCACTCACTACCATATCCCTTATACAAACCATCATAATATTTTATGTATACTATCATATGACAAATTTTCGAAAATAAATCATGACAAAAATTCATAATAATATTGTTCTATTATGAGTTCCGTACTACCCACTACTATATCCTTTATACTAAACTATAATAATAGTTGTATGCATTGTTTTATTAAGATAAGTATACGTTGTAGTGCTCAAAACATATTTGTTTCAACTGTTTTATTATTCTGTATAAGTTTTAATGTCATGTACAGAACAATATTTCATTGGTTTTGAATTTTACGTTGGGGCTTGTCCAACACATATATGTAGGACGATGGTGCAACGCCAAAACATATAGGTAGTTGGTTAATCAATTTTAATTGATTATTTAACTATTTTTTATACCGTACCAGATCAAAATAATGGTCCGTCGATGTATTAGAAGTCAATTAATTTTTTTATTAGTTTAGTGAGTAAGCATAGATTAAGTACTAAATCAATACATGTGTTATACAAGTTGATTTAAAATTTGTATTCGGCAATATACAACTCATTTGTATTAAATAAAAATATATTTTTACTATCTTTGTGCCAAAGTGTATATGATTCAAAAGATATACCGGCATGTCATAATTATATCCTAGCATATAGGAAAAATATCAATATATTTATGGAAAATGTAAAAGTATATATTCCAAAGATATTATTCTTTGAATAAACTATATCAAAAATTATATAATATGTTCTGTTTAGTACTTTGAAAGATGTGACCTATTTTTGAACATTATTTTAAGGTTTAATTATGAAATAAAAACTTTGTTTATATTACCTACGAGTTAGTACAAGAAACACTTTTGTAAATTATGTATGATTCGGTCTTTGAATTAAGAGTGGTCAATACAGTAAAACTGACCGAAATAGAGAAAGTGATTTGGTATTTGTAATACTGTATAAATCAAATAGATACTATTTTAAAAAACTGTGATACATGAATATGATTCGGTATATAAATCGACCAAACCAAATAAACTGATTAATTACAATATAGTAATATAGTTATATGTAAATTACATTATATATATATATATATATATAGTTTATTTTATTGATATGATCTCGATATTTAAGACGTTAATTTGGATAATTTGTTATTTTAAGTAAAGACTTTCATTGACATACATTTGTGCTAAAATTAGTTATTTAATAATATTATAATATTATTAATATTTTCACCTTATGAAATTATAATTTATTTAATATTTCAATAGTTCAAGAAAATAGAAAACATCATATAAAAAAATTAAAGTACTGTTTAATAAATTCAAATTTGAATCATACAAAATTAAATTGAAAAAAATGTTATAAAATAAGTTTTTGGTATAAAATCAAATAAACCAAAAATCGACAATTATATAACCCAAAAAAAAAATTAAAGTAGATATTATTTTAATATGGTATCTATTTTTTATAAACCGAAATACCAAAAAATACTAAACTGAAATCAAATCGAAATCCTTATTGAAAAACCCTACTTATGATATATAATTTTTATGCTCGTCTCACTCCATGCAAAATGTGGGTCTCAGCTAAGTACTCAGGTTATAAAGGAAAAAAATCAAAAGATATAATTTTAATCAAAACTCTCGAATTGAACTCGATTTCAATAAAAACAAATTAGTATTCCATATACATAAAAAAGGAAGGAACTAAACTTATAAAGTAATTAAGAAATAATTGTGATTATTTCATTTTAATATATTTATTTATTTTATTTATATATAATAATTTTATAGCCTAATATATTATAGTTTTAATTTTTATACAAATAGGAATGGGTGTTTTACCCCAAATTGAAACTCCGGCCTTAAAACGAACCGAAAAACCAAGACCAGATCCAAACTGTTATACAAAAATATCGAATGGGATTTAAGTGGGATTTAAGAGCTTGGTATTTCCATGTTCGTTATTTCAAATACCTTTTAGTTAGTTTAGGTAGTTTAACTAGCTTTAATTAAATTTTTGAATAATTTATATATTTGAGTATTTTTGTTAATTTTTAAAGTTTCTTAAAAGTAGTTTGGAGCAATTTCAGACATTAGTTATAGTTCAATTCTAACCAAATTTGAAAGAAACCGAACCGAACTAGACCTAAAAATTAGTAAAACACAAATGGGATTTATGAGCATAGTACCAAAAATATTAAAGGATCTGATGAATATATAGATATATGACATAATGTTGCATAATTATTACAAAACACAAGTTGATTGCTTAAATAATTTTGTTCATCTCCATCTCCATTTCTTCCACTGCTTTTAATCTTTTAGCGGAATCTTCAAAAGCCTCTCCACAAGTTGTCTGCAAACCGGACACAAATTTGTTTGAAACCTTAGCTCTTTAATTTGCGTATTCCTAAAATCAGATTGCTTGATTCCATCTTGCTAATATTAGCTTTGAAACTGATTAATAAAATTGATAGAATCAGCCTTGAAACTGATTGTTTTGGTTTTTCATGATTGAAACCCTATTTTTGGATCGAAACCTTAAATTGTGTAATGCTTGAATCCGTTTGATTATTGATCCAATTGCTAGTCTTGATAAAACATAATTGAATCTGATTGTTAGTCTAGCTAAATCTCATACCTGAAACTGATTGATTAATTGCTAAACCTTGATTGAATGTTTTAATATTACCCTTGCACATATAGAATCCGATTGCTAAGAATGAGTGCGTCATATCTACTTCGCCATGTGGCCAGTTTGCATCATATATCATCTTGACCAACATGTTTATGTTATGCGCATGATCTGATTATTATCACCTTTGCATGATCTGATTGTTTTAAATTGAGGTTTCATAATTCCACTTCTATACATATGGAATCAGTATGCTAGGTTTGCATTATAACCATATGGCCGCATGAAAACATATAGAAATTGCTTGTTTGGTCGATACCCTTGCTTGATAAATCTGTGTGACTTATTATGCATCATATATCACTTTGGCTGTGTGGCCTTATTGTATTATATCACCTTTGTTGTGTGGCTTGTTTGCTTATTAGAAATGTATTGACTTGATAGCATGTCTTATTTATGGTTGTATGTTAAATATTTTATGAGATCTAAAATTGATTGATATATGATTTGAGATGTCGAAAATCAACTTGGATTTTGCTGCTCTAAATCTCTCAGGAGATAATTATTTGAAATGGGCACTGGATACTGAGTTTATCCTAAAGTCAAAGGACTTGGTGAATGAATCACAAAAGGCGATAATGCCAGATGAGAAAGATTGATACATGGCAATATTAATTATTAGCCATCATCTTATTAAGAGTCTCAAAGTTCAGTATCTGACTATAGAGAATCCTCTAGACCTTTGGACAGAGTTAAAAAATCGAGATATGATCACCAAAGAACGGTGTTATTACCAAAGGCCCTGATTGATAGGAGGAATCACAGAATCCAGGACTATAAGTCTGTGGATGAGTCTATTGCTAGTTGGGCACAATAATGGATTACTGATGAGAAACAATGAATTGAGAAATAATGGTATCAACCAATTTGAGCCATGGTCAAGGCAGTGGCCGTGGTATATCCTTTAAACCACAAAAGCTCGACTAAATCAGTGTGCCATAGATGTGGAATGGGGAACCATTGGGCTAACATATAAAGGACTCCCAAAGAGAGTCTGAAATGGAAGAATCCTGAAACCCACTTGTTATATAAATATGGTGAAAATAATTTTGAACATGATCAAGATGATCTTATGGAATATGAGACTTATGATTGCCTAAAAGAATCAAGTTAATAATCTGATTTCAACATCAAACTTGTGTGATTGCTTTGCTTGTATGATTTCTCTGATTTTTATCTCCTTGAATTTATTTCTATTACATTGTCTGCTTAGATTAAATGAATGAATGATTTTTCTATATGAGTACACTGAAAAACGCCAATATAAGTACTAAATCAGGTATCACCACCGAAGAAGACTATGGCTAGGCTAATATATTATTGCCTAAGGGTATGCATATAGAAATCACTGATGCCTTATATTCACTCAGCTCTAAGAGCAAGAGCAGCCTATTGAGTTTTAAAGATATAAGAATGAATGGTTTCCATATTGAAACAATGGGCGAAGGAAACAAAGAGTTCATTCAGATATATGTATAAAATCGCCCAAGGCCATAATAAGTCCTAAAGACTATATATGCATTCTCTATTGACCTAGACTATGCATAGATCAGTATGATAGAGGCTAAAAGCCTGCGAAAATATACACTTTATGGCACAACCGGATTGGCCATCCTAGTCCAAACATGATGCAAAAATTGATATTCAAAAGGCACACATTAAAAGATAAGAAGAGTTATCCCAAAAAATCTCACGTGTGTAGAATGTACACAAGGGAAACTCATTAGGCCATCACCAGTAAACCGGCTACGAGCCCCTTTTTCATAATAAAGACTATATGTCTAGATAATACTGGTGAATACATGTCCCAAGCGTTTAAATGATTATGGTATGTCCATGGGGGTAAGTGTGGACAATTCTGTGATACATTTCCATACCAAGAACGGCTTGGCCAAAAAAATTTAAAACGCAAATAGCTGATTGATGATATACCATAACTTATGAGGTCAAAACTCTCATTCACAGCTTGGGCCACACAAAATTTACATGCACCTAAGTTAATAAGCATCAGGCCATTTAGTGAGCATAGATATCCCCTATCACAATTATTAAAGGGTCAAGAGCCAGACATACCCCATCATAAGACATTTGGATGTTTTGTCTATGTACTAATTTCTCCACCACAGAGAACTAAGAAGAGACCTCAAAAAGAGGATGGGAATATATGTTGGATATGATTCTCCCACAATAATAAAGTACTTTGGGCCAACTATGGGTGATTATATTTGAGGCCAGGTACACGGATTATTTTAAGACCAGGAGGAGAAAAATAATAAAGTTGGTAAAAAAATGGTAAAAAAAATAGAATGGAATCAACCATCTATGTCTTGGCAAGATCCTCAGACTAAATAATGTGAAATAGACGTCCAAAGATTATACATTTACAAAGCTAGCAAATCAAATGCCAGACACATTTGCTGACCCGAAAAAGAATGACTAAGTCATATATAAACCAGCTTGTAAAGCACCAACAAATTTGATGTTCAAGAAGAAACATAGTCAAGTTGCTACAGAGTCTAGACAACGTATGAAACATGGTAGACCAATAGGTTCCAAAAGACAAGAATCCTCGGAAACAAAAGAAAGGAGCAGAGAATGATAATCAAAATCCAAATTCGAGGTTACTAAGGAAACCATCCCAGACATGGAGATAAGACCGGCCGGCTCTAAGGTACAGGTACCAAACAATGTAGCTTGGGACGCCAAGCTGCAAAGTATTAAAGGTCCTGATAATAATGAATCTCAATCGATTATATCATGTCTGGAACATAATGGAACCAATAAGGAATGTCGACATAAAATGATTTATTTGCATACAAGGTAGCACTTGAATTTATGAATATAAGTGAGGATCATGAACCCACGTCAATATAAGAGTGTGCACTCGTAGAACAGATTGGATTGAATGGAAACGTGGGGTTAAATAGTTTAAGGAAGAAATGTGTATTTGGCCATATGATGTTAAAACCAGTGGATATAAATGGGTCTTGTGAGGAATAGAAATCGTGAGATATAAAGCTGATGTTGCACAAGGATTCTCACAAAGACCAGTAATAGATTATGAGGAGACATACTCTCATGTGGTGGATGCAATTACTTTTAGATTTCTCATAAGTCTGGCTATATAAGAGAGAAAATTAGACTTGCAGCAAGTTGATGTAGTGACTGCATATTTATATGGTCCACTGGATAATGAAAGTACTAGAGGGTATTGAGCTGAAAGTACATCAAGTTCTCGAGAACAATATTGATAATCATCAAAGTATATGATCTGAATATCCTAGGAACCTCTGGATACAATTTCGCAAACAGTTGAATATCTCAAGAAAGAGTTTGAGATGAAAGATCTTGGAAAACAAAGTTTTGTTTTGGATTACAGCTTGAGTACATTAACAATGAAATCCTTGTGCATCAAATAGTATATACAGAAAAGGGTACTCAAGAGATTTAATATGGACCAGTCTCACCCATTATCTAGTACATGGGCGTGAGATCACTTGTTTTGGACACTGATCCATTCAGTCCAAAGTGGACGATAAAGAAGTCCATTTAGTCTTGAGATGGACGATGCAGAAGTCTTGTTTTAGACACTGATCTGATTGGTCCATAAGAAGGACGATGAAGAAGCCTTTGATTTTGGTTTATTTTATACTAACCAGCCCAGAGAGGGGTTATTTGGTTTTGTTGATTTATTTTCAGACATGTTATGTTTTACACATGGTGGTACACGCATATCACAACAACATCATCCAAGATTTCGTGTGTGTGTATTTGAGATCGATGACTCAATATGTTCGATCAGATTGTGGCATGACCGATGGTAAAGAAGAACCAACTATCATGTTCGAGGACGAAGCATATTCTGCTTAAGATCTTCATCACCCACGGATTACAGAAAATTGGAGAGGTCCAAGGGACCTCAAGTAATGTCCAAATCAGGGAGAGTAATGTGTGTTGTACTATTTTTCCTTCACCATAGTTTTGTCTCAATTGAGTTTTTCTGGTAAGATTTTAATGAGACAACATTAAATCACATTACAAGCTCTAAATGGTTATGACATCCAAGGGGGAGTGTTATGAACCAGATTGTGGATGGCTCATAACCAAGAGATTATGATTTGTAATCTTTCTATTTATCTATGACTGTGTAATCTCCTATATAAGGAACCTCTATGTTATGAATAAAGATATATTTTTCCATTATTTTTGTAACACTATTACCTTTTAAACATAGATTCCTATTACTTTTTGTCAATGTGTCGTGGTGTATGTATATATCTTTATTTACAGCCATGTAAGTTAGTTTTCAATATTGGAAAAACAAAAAAACTTGGTGTTAAAGCGGCCTGAGATGATGAATGTAACCTTTGCATTTGTCTGTTTTATGTCTACTAAAAAAACAAGCAGTGCACATTAAGAGAGCACACATATATATTGAAGAAGGATTGTATAAAATAAAAGTAAAGAGTATGATCACAAAGTTGCATAATATTACATGTCATAAAGTTGGATAATATTAAATGTCCTAACTTATATATGGTCCCATTCACCAATAGCAACTGCTTCATCACACTTGGCTTAATCTCTTACCTTCCTCAGCCACGATTGTATCGCTCTGCTATACTTGTCAGCGAAGAATGGTTCGACTTCGAGGCTGAGGATAGATTAACTACACTCTGTGGATGTGATTGTGGTTGAACATTAGTTGATTCCGTTGTTCCCTTTCCTCCAGTGCAGCAGGCGAAGATATTCCCCATGACTAAGTGATGTAAGACTCAAAAAGTGGTGTCTTTCTACGATGAAATCGAAGTTCGGATTTTATACTAATTATGTTGTGTGGTTGGTGGAAAACATTTGTGTAAAGTTTGACTTTGGCGGGACTATGTATCAGTCATAGTCAAAGTCTGTTTTTTTCTTTGATATTGTAAATTTGTAATAATTTGATTATAGAAAGTATCCCACCACTTATACAATAAAATCTTTTTTTGAGAATTTTAGATACATAAGATATTACACTGGTACGACCCAGAGGGCAAGTTACCCAAACCATAATAGTATTTTTATGGTTTAAGTGGATATTTTTATTTATTTTTCTTCTAATATATATAGATAAATAAAATTGATTAACTTTTCTTTTAATCTTATATACAGTAAAAACTCTATAAATTAATAATGTTAGGACTTTGATATTTTATTAATATATAGAGTTATTAATTTACAAAAAGATTTATTTTTTAGATTTTTCTATTTTAAAATATACTTTCTAAAAATTAAGGAAAATACTTGATTTTAGTCTGTACACAATAGTTAACATTTTCAAATTTGACACTTATGTTAGTTTTATTATATTATTTAGTGTATATAAAATATGTCTCACAGAATTTAAATGCGGTTTTAGATATAATATTATTAAATCTCATCAAAATATATTAAGTGTTAAGAAATATAAAGATAAACAGTGTAATGGTTGGTTGATAATTATATAAAATGTATATACATATAAATTATTAATTTATAATTTTAATAGGACCACATATTTACATAGAATTTTTTAAAAATCATTATCTTATTATTTTATCAATTTGTATCATATTTTAAACCAGTCCAACTTGGAACAGGAAAAAATCATTAATTTATGGTGTTTATTAATTTATCAAGTATTAATTTATAGAGTTTTTACTGTATATTAACTGAGGATCATTAAAAAGATGTAATCTTTTATTTTGTATTAATTACATTTTAATCTTGATGAGTCGTAAATACCCGGACTAACCTTTTATTTTCTAGAAAAATTGCATGCACATGCGGGCATAATAATTTAAATATTTATAAATAAATATATGATCAGTTTAAATACCATGTATTAAAATTTTATTTTCTTATATATAACAAAAAAAATCATCACAATATATCGAAGAAGGATTGTATAAAATATATGGAAGAGTGTGATCATAAAGTTGCATAATATTACATGTCATAAAAGTTGGATATTATTAAATGTCCTACAACTTATATCTGGTCCCATTCACCAATAGCAACTGCTTCATCATACATAGCTTAATCTTTCACCTTCCTCCGTCACGATACCGCTCTGGCAGAGGTGCCGGCGAAGAATGGTTCGAATAAGACGACCTCGAGGCTGTGGATACAGATTGATTAACTAGACTCTGTGAATGTGATTGTGGTTGAACAGTAGTTGTTTCCGTCGCCGGAGGAACATTGCTTCCCCTTCCTTTGGTGCAGCAGCAGCAGATATTCCCCATGACTGAGTGATGTAAGACTCAAAAAGTGGTGTGTCTTTCTGCGATGAAAAAGAAGTACGGCTTTTATATTAATTGTGTTATGTGGTTGGTGGAAAATATTTGTGTAAAGTTAAATTTGGCGGGACTACTTATCAGTCAAAGTCAAAAAAAAAAAAAATTTAATATTCCAATTTTGTAATGTTTGATTACAGAAAGTATCCCACCACTTATAAAACAAAATATTTACTTAAAAATTTTAGAGAAAGATAAGATCTTAAATCCTAGATTATGATTATATAAAAGATCGTTGATAATTTTCAATTCAAAAGGAGTTTTAACTAGAATACAACCAAGAATGAGGAAAAACGTGTAAAGTGGTAAAAAAAAACAAAGATACAAATAGGAATGGGTGTTTTACCCCAAATTGAAACTTCGGCCTTAAAACGAACCGAAAATCCAAGACCAGATCCAAACCGTTATACAAAAATATCGAATGGGATTTAAGTGGGATTTAAGAGCTTGGTATTTTCATGTTTGTTATTTCGAATACCTTTTAGTTAGTTTAGATAGTTTTAACTAGCTTTAATTAAATTTTTGAATAATTTATATATTTGAGTATTTTTGTTAATTTTAAAAGTTTCTTAAAAGTATTTTGGAGCGATTTCCAGACATTAGTTATAGTTCAATTCTAACCAAATTTGAAAGAAACCGAACCGAACTAGACCTAAAAATTACTAAAACACAAATGGGATTTATGAGCATAGTACCAAAAATATTAAAGGATCTGATGAATATATAGATATATGATCATAATGTTGCATAATTATTACAAAACACAAGTTGATTGCTTAAATAATTTTGTTCATCTCCATCTCCATTTCTTCCACTGCTTTTAATCTTTTAGCGGAATCTTCAAAAGCCTCTCTACATGTTGTCTGCAAACCGGACACAAATTTGTCTGAAACCTTAGCTCCTTAGCGCATCCGACACACATACACTGTTACACACATAAACCAATTCAAAACTCCACAACACAAAAAAGAACTTCAGTAGTATAAACTTTATTACATACTACGTGTCTGCAAGGAAGAACCGTCACATCGCGTGGTTTTGACAAGCAGATAACGCATTCCTTTCTTGCATTCTCATCAACAGCGTCCCCAATCCCATAAATATCCTGCAACTCATACCTGGTCCCATTCACCGATATGAACTGCTTGATCACACTTGCCTTAATCTCACCTTCCTCCTTCACATAAGTCACTTGCGTAATCTGCATGCATCTAGATGACTTTCCTCCTTCTGGAGCTGCCTCCAGCTTAATTGCCAGCGGGAAAATATCTGTTTCTGCCTCCTTGAATAGCTCTGAATCTTCAAAGACAGATAAGTCTACACCAGTTCCAGATGGTTGTATGAACTTCTGACCAAGTCCTTTCTCAAAATCAAATGTGATTGGCTGCAACGTATCTTCCTTTGTTGCTGTGAGCTGGAACTCTTCGCTTTCTTTCGCAAAGAAAACGACTGTGATCCTGTGTTCTCCCCCAAAACAGACAAAAGGGTTAACTAATATTCAATAAAGACTCAGACTTTACGACAAGAACCAACGCAAGTGGGTAATAAGATTAAACCTTCCGGAGACGAGTGCATCAAACGTGAATGCGACGAGAAGATGACCCGGGTTAACCGGGTCCTGTTCGAGGGTCAGAGTCTGCTTCTTCAGATTAGTGTCGTTGCGAATCGTGACGGGTTTCTCGTCCACGACATCACGAGGCGGCGGCATCGGGTGATTGTACGCCCCCCACATAGTTCCCGGCGGAGAATACGACGTCGCGACGGGGGATACAGATTGATTAACTGGAATCTTGGGTGGATGTGGTTGACGAGGAGTTGTTTCCGTCGCCTCCTGAGGAACATTGCTCCTCCGTCTTCTTCCACCACAGCAGCAGAAGATATTCCCCATGATCTCGATCTCTCAGGTTCTCAGAAAGTGGTGTCTGTCTTTCTGCGATGAAATCGAAGTTGGGCTTTTATATCAGTTTGTGTTGTGTGGAAAACATTTGTTTAAAGCTTGAATTTTGGCGGGATTAGTATCAGTCAAAAGTCAATGTTTTCCTTTTTTTTCTTTGATATTCTAATTTTGTAACGTTTTGAAAGCATCCCACCCCTTCCTTATACAGCAAAATATTTCCTTACGAATTTTAGATACGGTAAGATGTTAAATCTTGGATTATGATTATATAAGATCGTTGATAATTTTCAATGCAAAAGGAATTTTTGAACTAGAATACAAACCAAGAATGAGAAATAAAACATGCAGAGTGGTTAAAAAGAAAAACAAAGATAAAAAAAGTCATATGGGAAAATATTTACGGTGGGTTCCGAAATGTGGTAAACGCCCAAATTCGGAACCTACCATTTATAGTTATCTTTCTGCGTGGTAAGGCGGCATGGGTACATAACTTTCACGTAAAATAAATGGCGCCGGTAAATCAATTTCCACGGGGACTAGTGCCTTCTGGTTGGGATATGATTAAAACAAGAGGCTGAGTGACGCTAAGATAACTATTAGCACGAACACTACATATTGTATGGGTGATATTTGAAGTGATCATCTAACTACAAGTCATAAGAGTTCTTACAAAAATACAAATAACTAATATCATGAGATATTTTACCCCAAAAATAACAATTAATTATCATAAGATTTTATGATATAATTTGTAAATATACAAAATCTAGTCTTATACATTTATAGAAGAATACAACAAAAGGTCTATCTATAATCAAGACGAAAGGTCGATCAAATGGTCATTAAACGTCGTCTTTAACATGTTCATGATCGTCTTTTTCGGTCTCTCGTTCTTCTAAAATGGTCTCAAGAACCGGACAAGTTGATGGCTTCTCCGGAAAAATTATCTGCGGAGGAGCCGCTTCCATCCACCATGCCACATCCATCTTCACCACCGTCAAATTTCGATCGCGCTGAATATCAAAGAAACACATATTCGAGAGATAGATTTGAAGCTGCAGATTAATTCAAAATACTACGTTTTAGGTTGAAGAAGTGTTATGGTTCAAGGACATATATAGCGAAAGAGAGAATAATTGGTTGATTTGAAAGCTGGACAAATGGACGATCCATAGTGAACGATGTTGTTTGTTGACGACTTGGTCTTGTTTGCTATAAATTACAAAACGATGAAACCAACAAGAATATTCTAGAACCTCTAGTTTTCTTTTGTCTTGCATGAGTTTTTGGTACTGCATGAGAGACACGCGTGTATCTTTACGTTCCTACACTTTTCTTTCAAATGTTTAGATATTTATTTCTGCGTCGTATGTCGCTTTTGTGCAGTTTACATCACCCCAAGCTTATGCGTCGTGTGTCGATTTTCTAATCACTATTTCAACTTTAACGTACGATTATTGATTAAGCGTTCCAAGTAGTGTAGACGACTGTATTTAGGCACACACTATAGTATCATAAGCTCGTATATACTTTTATTCATATGTGTTCACGATATTAGAAACCCATGAGATTAAATGCTTAGTATTATGAGAACTAAACAAGGCCCAGAGTCCAGAGATGCATTTTAATCACTCTAGGCAAAGTGGCTTATTCTTGGCGCTAATTCAAAAGCTCCTCAGATAATAATGTGAGTACATTTACAGTTTTTAAGAGTAGAGATTCGTCTTGTATTCTTATTTTCTTACATCTTTCCCAAAGTAGGGGTGGGCGTTCGGATACCCGTTCGGGTTCGGGTCGGATATTTCGGATTTTCGGGTATTTCGGTATAGGGATAGAGAACCCGCTCGGGTTCGATATTTTAGTTCGGGTTCGGTTATTTTGAATCGGGTTCGGATATTTTAGTTCGGGTTCGGTTATTTTGAATCGGTTCGGATATTTTAGTTCGGGTTCGGTTATTTTGAATCGGGTTCGGATATTTAGATTTTAAAAGGAAAAAAAAATAAATTTTTCATTTTTTAAGTTTATTGTATTTAAAAATATAGATTCACTTAACTGTTTTTTTATTTTTTATAGATTGAATGATTAATAGGTTTGGAGATAATATTTCAAAAACAAATAAATATTAATTTGGGCATTTTTTTAATCTTTGAATGTAACTTTTGTTAATACATGAAACAAAAAGTTTGACATGCATTTTAAATGAATATCAAATCATTTTCTCCATAATTATATATATCTTATGATCTTAAAGTATGTGTAACATCAATATAAATATTTAAAGTATGTGTAACATCAATATAAATATTTTTTTAAAAAATAAGAGATGTAAACTAGAAATATAAGGGTAAGTATACATATGTTCGGTTATCTTCGGATATCCATTCGGGTTTGGATATTACCCGTTCGGGTTCGGATATCCAATCTCTCCTAACTTAATATCCGTTCGGATATTTTTCTACTTCGGTTCGGATTTCGGTTCGGATTTTTCGGGTCGGGTCCGGGTGCGGCTTCGGGTATCGGGTAAAGTGTCCACCCCTATTCCAAAGCAATAACAATTACTGAGACGTACTACATATGCATAACAATTTGATTAAAAAATCTCGAAATTAAGACGAATACTCTGAAAATGGAAATAAATTATACAATTTTAGTGATGATGTAAACCATCTTCTTTTCTGTCAAACAAACCATCTTCTTTAAATATTGACTTAAATCGTTTATGCCACTTGGAAAGTTAATCAAATGTTATATAACTAGAGTTATATTAGCAATGTATATAAAAAATATTTAAATGTAGGATGCCTAATTTTTTAATATTTGGATTAATTGGACAATTAGTAGTCAATGACCTGAAAAGTTGGGATAAGATAAGGATAGGTGAAAGATTGCTATCAGTCCGCTTGTTTTTGTTCCTTTACATGTTAGAATATTTTCTTGATTTTGTGTGTACCTTGTAAACAGATATAATATTATAATATTGATTGCATAACATTATATAATAACTGAATACGTAGGTGCTATGTTGTCAGTAGACATTTCAATATTCTACGTGTTTTTTTTTTCCTAAAATTTTATGTGTTTCTGATTCTCTCTTTTGGGCAGGGGTGGTCCTGGGCCAAGCCTAATGAAACATTCGTGTTGAATCTCTAAAAATTTTGAAATTTTTTATATGTAAATAGACCCCTGATTTATAAAAAAAAAAAATTAAACCCCCAAAATTTTGAAAATATTTACTAAATGGTCTTGGACCCCCAAATTCTCAGAGCCGATCATGCTTTTGGGTTCATCACTTTAGTTGAAAATCTATTTACAAATAGGAAATTTCAATCATATAGCAGGAGGATCGAATGCATCAGTAGTTTGCTTGTTACAGCTAACTGAATCAGTAATAACCTGTAAATTTCAATTTGCTTAAAAGGTTTAATACATGATCCGTAAGCATATCCTGAATAGTCTAAGAAAGAAGAAAATCATACCAAAAACTGGAATAACATTCAAAGGAGCAAGAGAAGTAAATGTATCAATAGTTTGCTTGTTACAGCTAGATGAATCAGTAATAATCTGCAGAATTCAATTTATTTGGAAGGTTTAGTACATGATCAGAAAGTATATCCTGAATAGTCTAAGAAAGAAAAAAATTATACGAACACAAACAAACAAACAAAAAATAGAAACGATGTACATGTTTCTTTCTCTGCACAATATAACCAAAAACTGGAATATCATTTAAAGGAGTAGGAGAAGCAAATGTATGAGTAGTTTGTTTGGTACAGCTAGCTGAATCAGTAATAACTTGCATGATTCAATTTGTTTGGAAGGTTTAGTACATGATCAGGAAGTCTATCCTGAATAGTCTAAGAAAGAAGAAAATCATACCAAAAACTGGAATATCATTCAAATGAGCAGCAATTATAAATGTATCAATAGTTTGCTTGTTACACCTAGCAGAATCAGTAATAACATGCATGATTCAATTTGTTTGGAAGGTTTAGTAAGTCTATCATGAATAGTCTAAGAAAGAAGAAAATCATACAAACACAAAAAAAAAAAATAGAAACGATGTACATGTTTCTCTCTCTGTACAGTAGAACCAAAAACTGAAATATCATTCAAAGGAGTAGGAGAAGCAAATGTATCATTAGTTTGCTTGTTACAGCTAGTTGAATCAGTAATAACCTGCGAGATTCAATTTGTTTGAAAGGTTTAGTACATGATCAAGAAGTCTATCATGAATAGTCTAAGAAAGAAGAAAATCATACAAACACAAAAAAAAGAAAAAATTAGAAACAATGTATCTATTTTTCTCTCTGCACAGTAGAACCAAAAGTTGGAATATCGTTCAAAGGAGTAAGAGAAGCAAATGTATCAATAGTTTGCTTGGTACAGCTAGCTGAATCAGTAATAACCTGCAGAAGTCAAGTTGTTTTGGAAGGTTTAGTACATAAATAGGAAAGCTTTCCTGAATAATTTATTTGAAACAAAACAACAAACCTTAACACACAACCGACAGATTCCATTAAATGATCTAATTTGCCGATGAAACTTATGAGTTGACGAGTATTTCCTATGGAGATTGGGGGAAAACCTTCAATAATACTTTTCAAGTCCAAGTCCAACGAAATCTTTGGAGACCATCTTCACCAAATCTTCATACTGAAGATCTTCTTCGATGTAAATAAAAGATGCATTACTATTCGTATCAAGATTAAACTCCCACTGGAGAGATTCTTTTGAGCTTCATTGTCCACAAACACAAAAAACTTCAGCCATAGTTCGAAAATCTGTTAAAAAATCATAAGCAAATCTCAAAAAGACAAACCACATAAACATTTACGTAAATTTATGAATCTAGAAGGTGAAGATGACGACAATCCAATCTTATGTTTCAAAACAACTAGAAAATCAAATCGCGTAGACATTTATGTGAACTTATGAATCTAGAAAGTTAAGATGACGACAATCCAAACTGAAGTTTTGAAACAACTAGAAAATTCAATCGCAACAACATATCATCAATTTATAATGAACAGGAAATGATGATACCTTGATCAGATCGCAGACACGAGATAATGAGATACAGAGACGACGACGGATCAACGACGATGAAGAGGTGCAAACGATGACGGATCGAGGACGATGTAAGGGCACAGACGACGATGGATCGAGGACGATGTGGAGGCACAGATGACGACGATCGAGGACGATGCAGAGGCGCAAACGACGACGGACAACGATACAGAGGCGGCGGCAGCGAGACGGAGGCAGTGGTACAGCTTCATCGGAGACGACGACAAAACTTACGAAAAGTTTTCAAAATGTTTTTCTTTCATTATTTAATAATTTAGGTTAAATTAAGATTGAGGGTAACCTGGTAATTTATTATCACTAAATGAAACATTTTTGTCAAATTGGACCTTGGGGTTTATATTTGGAAAAAAAAACTTGGTTTAGGGCTATCTAGGGTCATTTAACATAACCTATAGGTTGATGTATCATATAATCAAATAATAGTAATATCAACTAAATTTAGTATTTATATTTATAAATGAAAATATATTAAATTATATTTTAACATTCTAATTTAAATATAAATATTAAAATATATATTATTTGTTACTTTAAATATATTACTTTAATATTTTATTTTAATAAGTTGAAGTATTTTGTAAAATTCATAAATATATGCTAATATGTATATGTAAATATTTAATAATTAGATTAAGTTATTTTATATTTATTAATTGGTGTAATATTTAATTATGAATATTAATTATGCATATATAAATATTATAAAATGTTATTTACTATTCTATCAAATAAAAAATGAATTAATATTCATTTATAATAGTGCTTAATACTAATTAAGTATTTTATTTTTTGAAAAATAATTTATATTTTAGGTAAAAGATATTATCAAAATACAATCCTAAAAAAGATTCTTACGGATATCAGAATATCTTTTATGATAATTTATTTTAAAATAAATTAAATAATATGTTAAGTTTGAGTGTAAATGTAATAATAGTTAAGTTTTTTATATGCAAAATAATAGGAAGTTAAATAAATGTAGTAGTTCAACTATGATTTTCTGTAAACAGATTTTTTAGTGCTTCTGTTTTAATAGTATTGATTCTTAATATTTTTTGTCTGTGTGTCGTACGTAGTGTATATATCTTTATTTACAGCCATGTATTTTATCATTTTTGCTAGTAAATAGGTGGTCGTAACTCGTAACATGTCAAAGTTAGTTTTCGATATTGGTGTTTAAGCGGCCTAAGATGATGAATGTAACCTTTGCCTTTGTCTTACCTTCTTCGCTGTTATATGTCTACTAAAAATAAGAAGCAATGCACAAGAGAGGACACATATATATTGAAGAAGGATTGTATAAAATAAAAGTACGAGTATGATCACAAAGTTGCATAATATTACATTACATGTCATAAAGTTTGGATATTATTAAATGTCCTACAACTTATAACTGGTCCCATTCACCAATAGCAACTGCTTCATCACACTTAGCTTAATCTCACTTTCCTCCGCTACGATGCGGCTCTGCCATAGTTCTGGACGAAGAAGGTTTCGACTTCGAGGCTGAGGATACAGATTGATTAACTACACTCTGTGAAGGTGATCGTGGTTGCACAGTAGACGTTTCCGTCGCTGGAGGAACATTTCTTCTCCATCCTATGCTGAAGTAGCCGACGATATTCCCCATAACTGACTAACTGAGTGATGTAAGACTCAAAAAGTGGTGTGTCTTTCTGTGATGAAAGCCAAGTTCGCCTTTTATATTAATTGTGTTGGGTGGTTGGTGGAAAACATTTGTGTAAAGTTTGACTTTAGCAGGACTACATATCAGTCATAGTCAAAGTCTGTTTTTTCTTTGATATTCTAAATTGACTTATTCTTGGGTTCATCCCCTAAGGTTTACCAACCAATAGGATTGTGTTATTTTATATTTGATATCTTTTTAAAAAGGAAACAAAATATTGTCAAGTTATATTATGTTTTTTAAAGAAAAAAGTAAAAAATAAAAAATAGTAGTAATTAAAAAAAACAATATTTTTAACGTCGTCAGTAAAACCCTAAATCCTAATCTCTAAACCCTAAATACTAAATCTTAAACCTTTGAATAAACTATAAACCCTTAGATAAATCAAAAACACTAAACACTAAAACATTCAAGGGTTTAGAGTTTAAGATTTAGGGTTTAGGGTTTAGTGTTTAGTGTTTTTGATTTAGAATTTATGATTTATCCAAGGGTTTAGGGTTTAATATTTTAGGGTTTAGGGTTTAGTGTTTTGCTGACGACGTTAAAAATATTTTTTTTAACTTCTTTTTTCTGTAGCTACTATTTTTTTTTACCTTTTTATTTTAAAAATATAATATAACTTGACAATATTTTATTTCTTTTTCTAAAAGATATCTAATTTAAAATATGAAATCCTATTGTTTGGTGAACCTAGAAGTTCATCCTAGGGGGTGAACCCAAGAATAACTCTTCTAAATTTGTAATAATTTGATTATAGAAAGTATCTCACCACTCATACAACAAAATCTTTTCTAAAGAATTTTAGATACATAATCTTACACTGATACGGCCTAGAGGGCAAGTTACTCAAACCATAATAATATTTTGGGAAAATCGCATTTTAAACACTCGGAGTGTCACTTTCAAGCACTTTAAACACTGAAATTTTTTGACTAGCATTTTAAACCTCCAAAGTGACATTTTTTTATCATAATAAACCTCCAAAGACGTTTTTCTGTTCATAGACGACCGGTACTATCATAATAAAACTGGAAAAAATTGTAAAAAAATCAAAACAAAATTTTTAACATATCTAAAAATTCAAAAAACATAAAAATTAAAGTTTCAAACTTAAAAATAAAAATAAAATATTAAAATTCTAAAAATTCAAAAATAAAATCTAAAATCTAAAATTAAAATGTCAAATTTAAAAAACAAAATTTTAAAAAAAAATTAAAAAAATTCAAATATAAGATCTAAAATTAAAATATCAAACTTAAAAATTAAAATTGTAAATATTTAACCACAAAAGTTATATTTATTTTAAAATTTTATCCAATTAAAGTGACTGTTACTTATGATGATATCAAAACTTGCCGCCATCAAAAACAATATATCAAAACTTGCCGCAATCAAAAACAATATATCAAAACTTGCTACCATCAAAAACTTTTTTTTTGATAATCCAAATATCCAGACACCTTACATAGCCCGACTAGCGCCTAAGTACACTTCGCAAAAAGCATCTCGGGGACCGCCAATTTCACCCCATGTTAATTGATGGTAACCACACGCAGGACTAATAGTTCTCTCAAATATATTATCTTGAGTTTTGTCCCAAAAAGATTTTCTAAGAAAGAAAATGACCAAAAATGTTTCATTAAAGATGCAAAAGACTCTTATGCTCTAAATATATAAATACAAATAAATAAAGAAAAATTTCAAATTATTATTTTTTAAATATTTTAAATCTTATTTTAGAATTTTTAAAATTTTATTTTCGTTTTTAAATTTGACATTTTAGATTTAGATCTATTTTTGAATTTTTATTTATTTTTAAGTTTGAAATTTTAATCTTTATGTTTTTTGAATTTTTATTTTTAATTTTGTTTTGAATTGTTTATAATTTTTATAATTTTTTTCCAATTTCATTCGAATTTTTCTGTATTTTTACGTATTTTTATTTTATTTTTTATTTTTAAGAAAAAAAAACCGATACGTCATCATTTTAACCTGTAAAATGAACAGTACCGGTCGCCTATGAACTGAAAAACGTCGTTGGAGGTTTATTATGATAAAAATGTCACTTTGAAGGTTTAAAGTGTTAGTCAAAAAAACTTCGGTGTTTAAAGATCTAGAAAGTGACACTCTTATTGTTTAAAATGCGATTTTTCCATAATATTTCATAGTTTAAGTGGATATTTTATTTTATTTTTCTTCATATATATATAGATAAATAAAATTGATATTAATCTTTCTTTTAATCCTATATACAGTAAAGCTGTATAAGCTAATAATGTTGGAACTTTGTTATTTTATTAATTTATAGAGTTATTAACTTACAAAAAGTTTCATTTTTTAGATTTTTCTATTTAAAATATATTTTTATAAAATAAGAAAAATACTTGATTTTAGTCTATATACATTAATTATCTTTTTGAAATTTGACACTTATATTAGTTTTATTATATTATTTAGTGTATATGAAATATGTCTGATAGAATTTAAATACGGTTTTAGATATAATATTATTAAATCTTATCAAAATATATTAAGTGTTAAAAAATATAAAGATAAACAATGTAAAGGTTGGCTGATACTTATATAAAATGTATATACATATAAATTATTAATTTATAATTTTAAGGAGACCATATATTTACGTAGAATTTTCTAAAAAAATATTATCTTATTATTTTATCAATTTGTATCATATTATGAATTGGTCTAATTTGAGTCCAGAAAAAATTTATTAATTTATGGTGTTTATTAATTTATCAAATATCAATTTATTAAATATTAATTTATAAATTTTCTAATGTACATTATCTAAGGATCATTCGAAAAAATGTAATCTTCTATTTTGTATTAATTACATTTTAATTTTGATAATTCGTCAATACCTTAGGTTTCTACATTGCTTATGTGGCAATCTTATAACTAATTTGGACTAACCCGGCCTAACCTTTTATTCTCTAGAGAAATTTATTAATCAAACATATAATAAATTCATGTATATCTTTAAATCTACCCAATAATTAAGTACACATATAACCTTAGACCAACAAAAAAAATTTCGACAGCTTTAGAAAGTATTGCTACACAACTTGGTAAGATTTATACGCACCACTCACTACCATATCCCTTATACAAACCATAATAATATTTTATGTATACAATTCATATGACGAATTTTCGAAAAGAAATCATGACAAAAATTCATAATAATATTGTTCTATTACGAGTTCCGTACTACCCACTACTATATCCTTTATACTAAACTATAATAATAGTTGTAGTGCTCGATACATATTTGTTTCAACTGTTTTATTATTCTGTATAAGTTTCAATGTCATGTACAGAACAATATTTCATTGGTTTTGAATTTTACGTTGGGGCTTGTCCAACACATATATATGTAGGACGATGGTGCAACGCCAAAACATACAGGTAGTTGGTTAATCAATTTTAATTGATTATTCAACTATTTTTTATACCGGACCAGATCAAAATAATGGTCTGTTGATTTATTAGAAGTCAATTAATTTTTTTATTAGTTTAGTGAGTAAAGCATAGATTAAGTACTAAATCAATATATGCGTTATACAAGTTGATTTAAAATATGTATTCGGCAATATACAACTCATTTGTATTAAATAAAAAATATTGTTTTTATTATCTTTGTGCCAAAGTATATATGATTCAAAAGATATACCGTCATTTCATATTTATATCCTAACATATAGGAAAAAATCAATATATTTGTGGCAAATGTAAAAGTATATATTCCAAAGATATTATTCTTTGAAGAAACTATATAAAAAATAATATAATATGTTCCGTTTAGTACTTTAAAAGATGGGACCTATTTTTGAAAATTATGTTAAAACCTTCCGTAAACGAGTGCTTCAAACGTGAATGCGACGAGAAGACGACCCGGGTTAACCGTGTCCGGTTCGAAGCTCAGAGTCTCCTTCTTCAGATTGGTGTCGTTGCGAATCGTGACGGCTTTTTCGTCCACGAGATCAGGAGGCGGCGGATTCAGATGATCGTACGCCCCCCGACATAGTTCCCGGCGGAAAATACGACGTCGGGGGATACAGATTGATTAACTGGAGTCTTAGGTGGATGTGGTCGAAGAGGAGTTGTTTCCGTCGCCTCCGGAGGAATTACATTGCTCCTCCGTCTTCTTCCACCAGCTCCGAGACAGCAGCAGAAGATATTCCCCATGATAGATCTCTCAGACTCAGAAAGTGGTGTGTGGTAGCTAGGTTTGGTCGAAAACATTTGTTTAAAGCTTGAATTTGGCGGGATTACGTATCAGTCAAAAGTCAGAGTTTTCCTTTATAGTTCTTTGATATTCTAATTTTGTAATGTTTTGATTTTAAAAAATATCCTCCCACTTTATACAGCAAAATATTTCCTTAAGAATTTTAGATAGAATAAGATTTTAAATCTTGGATTATGATTACAAAATCTTGTTTTGAAGATAGATGAGTGGAAGTAGTGAATCATGAAATACTTTGGTTTAGGAGTTTTGCAAACATATGTTGTAGTATTGTATGTATTGTTAGGGTTAGATTTTGGAAAACTAAAATGTTTTTTTCAAAAATTAGTTTTCACCTATATGTGTTTATTTATGTGTATAGTAAACGCTTTTCAAGTTTGATTTGATTTTATGAAGTCTTTAATTAGATAATTAAGTTTAGGGGTTATGTTTAGGGTGTGGACGACTTATATTTCAGTCGTCTGTTGAATAATTTACTCGGACAACGTATATTTTAGTCGTCTGTTGAATAATTTACTCGGACGACTTACATTTCATCGTCGGTGAAGAAATTAAAACAGATGACTTACATGTAAGTCGCCCGAGTCAAAAATATTTAATTTCCGCTAAAAATATTTAATTTCCGCTAAAAATATTTAATTTCCGCTAAAAATATTAAACTCTTACGGGCGACTTACATGTAAGTCGCCCTGAAAGTCTTCTATTTTAGTTTCCGCTAAAAATATTTAATTTCCGCTAAAAATATTAAACTCTTACGGGCGACTTACATGTAAGTCGTCTGGACTTCCAGGAAGTCGTCTGGACTTCCAGGAAGTCGTCTGGACTTCCAGGAAGTCGTCTGACTTCCAGAAGTCGCCCGAGTCAAAAATATTTAACCTAATTGGATTTTTTGTCTCCCTATATAAAGAAAAATTTACACATTCTCTCTCCTCCTCTCAAATGGCTGCAACAAAAATGTAATGTTCATCATTCTAAAACTCTCCAACCTCTCTCTAATCTCTTTGACTTGAAAACACCAAACTTTATATGAATTTTTCAGTTTTGTCTCATGTATTTCTTACTAATCTATCTTTTTGCAGGTTTTTAATTAGATGGTACTCATCTTCCATTAATTTAAAGGTAAATCTATTAATTTTAGATATGTATTTTTGTGTATTCTATAAATGTAGATTTATCTAATCTTCCAATCATTTTCTTTATTTTTAAGTCATTTGAACGTTTTTGGATATGCATGTTTTTCAGATCTGGATTTGATATGCAGGTTTTTCAGATCTGGAAGACTTCTTGGACAACTTACCTGTTAGTCGTCTGGAAGTCATCTGGAAGTCGTCTGAACTTCTTGGAAGTCTTCTGACAAAGTCGTCTGGACTTCCAGGAAGTCGTCTGGACTTCCAGGAAGTCGTCTGGACTTCCAGGAAGTCGTCTGGACTTCCAGGAAGTCGTCTGGACTTCCAGGAAGTCGTCTGGACTTCCAGGAAGTCGTCTGGACTTCCAGGAAGTCGTCTGGACTTCCAGGAAGTCGTCTGAACTTCATGGAAGTCTTCTGACGAAGTCTCCCTTTCATAATAGATCTGAGCGTTTTGGTAAGTTCTTATGTCTGATTTTTCTTCATTTGGTAACTTCTTGTTGTATAAAGTTCTTACTTTTTTCCCAAACTAAAACTCTCCAAACCCACTCTAATCTCTTTGACTTGAAAACACCAAACTTTATATGAATTTTCCAGTTTTGTCTCATGTCTTTCTTACTAATCTATCTTTTTTGCAGGTTTTTAATTAGATGGTACTCATCTTCCACTAATTTAAAGGTAGATCTATTATTTTTAGATATGTATTTTTGTGTGTTCTCAGAAGGTAGATCTATCTAATTTTTCACTCATTTTTCTGTTTTAAGCCATTTGAACGCTTTTTGATATGCGGTTTTTCAGATCCGGATTTGATATGCGTTTTTCGATGTGGAAGACTTCGACGGATTTACCGTTAGCGCCTGAAGTCGTCTGGACTTCCAGGAAGTCGTCTGGACTTCCAGGAAGTCGTCTGACTTCCAGAAGTCGCCCGGACTTCTGTAAAGTCGTCGGACTTCTGTAAAGTCGTCTGGACTTCCAGGAAGTCGTCTGACTTCCAGAAGTCGCCCGAACTTCCTAAAAGTCTTCAAAGTCATCCGAACTTCCCGAAGTCGTCTGGACTTCCAGAAGTCGTCCGGACTTCTTAAAAGTCGTGGTGGTCTTGTCTACTCAAGTGGAATCCAAGCTTGTCTTTGTAGAGGAATGATCCGTAATAGTTTTGTTTGTGGTCCGTTTTGTGAATTGCATGTCTACTCTTTTAGTTGTGAATTTTTGTAAAATCAGTAATAATGTTTTCCAAGATGTATTAAATGTGCTAACAATGTGTTTACACATTTACAAATCAATGAAATAATAGACTTAGTCTTTTTCTTATCTTTGGATCTCTCATATGCAATAATAAACTCCAATGGCCTTTTCTCATCTTAATAAACAAGAATGTTGGTAGCTTTATATTGATACAACATTTTAAGAAGCATTTTAACCCTTCTTCCAACTCATAACAATAGTCATCATTATTGTCTATAACAATAATACTTAAGAGATGGAAATAAACAATAGTAACTAGTCAAAGCATATCATATTTTATTATAAGTTTACGTTGAAAAACTTAGTCAAATTTAGTAAAACTAAGGAGAGAACATATTTTGTAAATATGAGTTTTACATATCTCAAGTTACTTATCACTCTTAAAAATACAAGTTATTCAAAACTAACGTAGAAGACTTAAAACTAGCGAGAAGACGCGGATGACTTCAATCTAAGTTGTCCGGACGACTAAACTATATCGCCGCCCGGTCAACGCAGAGGTTATTTTGCAATTGACTTTGAAATCTGTTATTTCGACGACTGAAAAATAAGTCGCCTACTATTGTTTGGCTAAAAAACTCCAAAAACTAGGCGACTTACATTTCAGTCGCCATAGGTTAGTTTTGCATTTGACCGATTATTTTAGAAGTTTGACTTTTCTCGACGACTTACATTTCATCGTCTAGTGAAAATTAAAATAATCATATTTTTAAAAGTAGGCGACTTACGCTTAAGTCGCCATAGGTTAGTTTTGCAATTGAAAAAACTTCAAGATTTAATTATATACGACGACTTATAATTGCCCACGAGACGATCGAAATGTAAGTCGTCCGCACTTACGAGGTTTGACCGAATCTCGAAAATCCCGACTACTTACAAGTAAGTCGCCTCGCGGGACGATCAATTATAAGTCGCCTCGGTATAATTAACCCACCTTAATCGTTAGCTTCTATGACTCTATGAACCATAAAAATTTAGAATCAAAATCTTGAGTTTTTAGCTCATTGTGGAGAGAAAGTGAGAGATATGTTGTGTTTAGTTCACAAGAATGGAAAAAGAAGAAGGGTAAATCGATTTTGGGAGCATTAAGAGCTTCAAATTGGTTGTTCATGGTGGTTGTGGTATTGATGACAATGGCAATCTTGTAATTACTTGAAAATGATGAGGGTGAGAGAGTAAAAATGTTATTTTCAAAAAAAAAAAAATTGATGGCATTTTCAGTAAATTATATGAACTTGTGGGGTGAATAGGGCAAAACCAATTTTCAAAAAAAAAAGGTTAGTTTTGTGTTTGACTTTAAGTTATAGGTCAATTCTGCAAAAAACCCTTATTTTTTTGCTTTTTAAGATTTATGTTTAGATTTTTAGTTATGGCTTTTAATTTCTTTTGTTGTAGATTTTTCTAAAGCATTGAATAAAAACTCTAGAGAAATTAATTTTTAGAAGCAATATTTTATATTTCATTTTATAATGTTTTGCCTTTAGATTCAATTAAAAAAAACATGATTGTTTTAAAAGAAGACTGTAGAAATAAGCCTCTTCCAGTCACTTTCATAAAAGATTGTTGATAAAATTTTAATGCAAAAGGAGTTTGAACAAGGATACAACCAAGAATGAGGAAAAAAACATGCAAGGGGGTAAAAGAACACGATACAAAAGTCACGTGGAGAAATGTGTACAGTGGGTTCGAAAAATTGTGTTAAGTGTCATTGGTTCGAAATTTAACAATTAGATTTATTCATATGTGTAGTAAGACGGCGTAGATATCTAAACGTACCAGAGCTTGCATGTCACTGATGAATTGGTTCAGGTGATTGGGTAGTACTTCTAGTTCGGATATGCGGATCATCAAAAAAAATGTATATCTCATATCGAGATTGCCTCGCTTCTGATTAGAACAAGAGGAGTGACGCGTAAGATAACTATTAGCTCGAACTAAACATTTTGTATGGGTGGGTGATATTTGAAGTGATCATCTAATTACTACGAGTCATAAGAGTTCTAAAACACACACACAAAGAACTATTATCATGAGATATTTTACCCCAAAAGGACTATTATATAATTATCATAAGATTTATGATATGATTTATAAATATACAAAATCTCGTCTTATACATTCATAGAAAAATACAACCAAAGGTCGGGTCTATCTATAATCAAGACGAAATGTCGATCAAAGGATCATTAGACGTCTTCCTTTTCATGGTCATGATCGTCTTCTTCGGTCTCTCGTTCTTCTAAAATGGTCTCTAGAATCGGACAAGTTGATGGCTTCTCAGGGAAAATTATCTGCGGAGGAGCCGCTTCCATCCACCAAGCCACATCCATCTTCACCACCGTCAAATTTTGATCGCGCCGAATATCAAAGAAACACATATTCGATCGAGAGTTAGATTTGAAGCTGCAGAATTAAATTCAAAATACTACGTTTTAGGTTGAAGAAGTGTTATTGTTGAATGTATAAATAGAGAAAGAGCGAATGATTGGTTGATTTGAAAGCAAGACAAATGGACGATCCATAGTGAAGGACGTTGTTTGTTGACGACTTGGTCTTGTTTGCTATAAATTACAAAACGATGAAACAAACAAGAATATTCTAGAACCTCTAGTTTTTTTTGTCTTGCATGAGTTTTTGGTAGTGCATGAGAGACACGCGTGTCTCTTTACGTTCCTACACTTTTCTTTCAAGTGTTAAGATATTTATTTCTGCGTCGTACGTCGCTTTTGTGCAGTTAAATCAACCCATCCTTATGCGTCGTATGTCGTTTTTCTAATCACTATTTCAGCTTTAACTATGATTAAGCGTTTCAAGCAGTGCAGACAATTATTTAGGCACACACTAGAGTATCAAGGGCTCGTTTAAACTTTTATTCATGTGGGTTCATGATATTAGAAACCCATGAGATGAAATGCTTAGTATTATGAGAATTAAATGAGGCCCATAGTCCAGAGATGCATTTTAATCACTCTAGGCAAAGTGGCTTATTCTCGGCGCTAATTCAAAAATTCCTCAGATAATGTGCGTACGTTTACATTTTTTAAGAGTAGAGATTCGTCTTGTATTCGTATTTTTCCAAAGCAATAACAATAATAACATATGCATAACAATTTGATAAAAAAATCTCGAAATTAAGACGAATACTCTGGAAAAGTAGAAATAAATTTTACAATTTTAGTGATGATGTAAACCATCTTCTTCTTTTTTGTCAACAAACCATCTTCTTTAAATATTGGCTTAAATCGTTTATGCCACTTGGAAAGTTAATCAAATTTTATATAACTAAAGTTATATTAGCAATGTATATAAAATATATAAATATTGGATGCGTAACTTTTTAATATTTAGATAATTGGACAATTAGTCAATGACCAGAAAAGATTGGATAAGATAAGGATAGATGAAAGATTGATATCAGTCCTTTTGCTTTTGTTCCTTGACATGTAGAATATTTTCTTGATTTTGTGTGTACCTTGTAAATAGATATAACATTATAATATAGGTTGCATAACATTATATAATAACTGAATAGGTGGGTGCCAAGTTGTTACTAGACATTTCGATATTCTATGTGTTTCTGTTCCTCTCTTTTTGGGTTCATCAGTTTAGTTGAAAATTGATTTAAATGTAAAATGAATCAGTGATCAATCATTTGATCTATGAGTCGAGTTCTTAAATATAGCAGATACAAAGGTGCAACAAGCAGGTCACTTGACAAATATATGACATTTTCCAAGAATTATTTTGTTTGGGCAAAAAGCAGCAATAAAATCCTAAAAGTAGAAAATATGTAAAACAAATAAGATTATGATAATATATATGGCTGGCTGTCTTTTTAAAAATAACGTAGGAAATTATAGATCAGGTATATAGTTATAAAGAAGTATATACCGCCAAATATATGTTTAATAATTAAGAAGCTCAATTATTGACTTAGCTAACATTATTTTCATTTGTTTTTTCCATTGGTACTTCGGTTTTGCTACAAGTTATCTAAAGCTCTAATTATGGAGAGGTCTTATCGGCCAATAATTTCTTGGCCACGCTACTGTTCACGTTATTTCAACAGTATACATATATGACTCGAAAATACATTAAACTAGCTAATATAGTACCAATTGTAGTTTCTTCGTTCGCAGAAAATCATGGAGATGTGGATGATATCCAACAATTTCACAGCTATACCAGTCTACTACCTTTTTTAGTCTACTACCATATGTATACTGCATTGGTCTTTTTTTGTCAAAGACTGTTAGCTACCATATATGTACTGCATTGGCAACGAAAGTCTTTACAAGTACATATTTATATTTAAACTACAGTTAAAATTCATACTGAACACGACCTTAGCAAGAATATTTATTCGCGATCCCAAAGTGTTTTGCTATTATCAGAAAATTGTCCAGCATATTTACCAATTATATATGTTTTATATTATTATCTTGTTAGTTGGATATTGCATTTTCATTTTCATAACGTACTACTAATTAGAAGTAGTAGTAGAAAGATGATAACTGATAAGCATACAATGTACGTGCGCGTTGTAAAAAATCTGGCATCTTTTGTCCATACTGTAGGTTTACATTAAAATAAATAAATAATGGAATTGAGGGACCTGGGTGACGCGTCAAGATATTGACATCTGAAAGATCGTTTCAAAATGAGATGATGTCCAGTGGGCCAGCTTTTGCTGACAAGCGACATCTCACCTATTATTGGCCCAGGTCTTCTTTGTTATCCTCCATAAAAAAATACATTGTAAATGGTATAATTTAAAGAGTCATATCAATCAAATTGAGCACAAACTCGAGCTAAAGGTAGACTGAATAAAGAAAACGTTAATCAAAGTGAAATAATATTTAGTGAAAAATCAATTGTTCAAGAATCAACTGTTTTAGTATTCTAATTTGTTTTATCTTTGTAGTGCTTTTATCTGTCTGGCTCTTAAAAGATTTCAACTCCAGAAGGAAGGTGTGTTTTGTTGGCTTGGGTAAAATTTCATGTTTTTAATATAATTTGGTGTTTTGACCGCATTACGCGGATATAATTCTTTATAGATATTTAATAATAAATTTATTATTAAATTTAAAGATCAAAATTTTTAAATCAAACATTAAATTTCTAATATTTTTATGAATCTTTCAATTTCTTAATTTTTATCTTTTATTAGTTAAAAAAAATATTTTGTATAATAATGTCAATATTTATTATTCTAAAACAGGTTATTATCTTTAAACAATTTTTATTATATTAATTCATAATCAATTACCAAAAACTATAGAATTTCAAATTAAATCAAAAGTAAAAAAAAAGTTCAACCTAACCAACAATACATATTGTATTAATCAAAGAAAATAAAACATTGATATTGCATAATTATAATGTGAAATACTTCTCATAATAATTGAATAAACACTCAAACAGACCAACCATGTTGACAAATAAAACATCTTATTATATAAAGCTTGGTTCTTCAAAATTGCTAATTAACATGATCACGAAAAATAACAATTATATATTTAAGATTGTGATATGTGTTAATCTATCTCATAGTTAAAAATATATATTATTTAATTGTAATTTTCCTTTTTTAAAATCTTAATCAGAAGATAATGGCAAAATATTATTTGATAATAATTTTTCTTCTAATATTGTGACATGTGTTTAAATATATAATGATTAAAAATATATATAATAAGAACAAATTTTAAAAAAACTACTTTTAAAAATTATTTAATAGCAAACACGATTTTTAAAAAATATTTAGTAGTAATTTTTTAGAAATTTTCCTTTTTCAAAATCTCAAAAAATAGATTCGAAAAAAAATTATTTAATATAATTTTTATTTTCTAAAATTTTAAGGAAAATATAATTATAAAAGAATATATTGAGCTTGGTTCTTCAAAATTGCTAATTAACATGATTGTGATATGTGTTAAACTATATCATAATAAAAATATATATATACTAAAATAATAAAAACATTTTTTCTTAAAAATTAATTATAAATACTCCCTCCGTTTCTGAATAAGTGTCACTTTGACACTTTTTACACAGACTAAGAAAGTAGCGGAAATATATGTAAGTTGTTATTAATTACATCTTTCTAAACAATAGTATTTGAGATAAATAAAATTATTTATAAAACCAATGCAGTTTGCAATTAATTTTCAGCTGAAAATAAGTATAATTTGCATTAGAATTGTAAAGTGACATTTTTTGTGTAACAAAAAAAAAGCTAGAATGACACTTATTATAAAACAGATGGAGTATTATTTAATAGTCTTATTATTATTACTACTATTATTATTATTGTTTTTATTATTTTCATTATAATGTTTGTTTTAAAAGATACGAAAATTGAGAATTATAAAAGATAAACATTAACATTTAAGAAATAAATGTTAAACAAAAACAAATTGTAAAATCCTTCGAGTACAGTAAATTATTTAAGAAAAACATGAAGAAAAACTAACTTTAAAATAAATAATATTACTTTTATAAAAGCATAATTAAAAGAAAATTGTAAAAGTACTCTTATTATTTTTTTATAAGTAAATAACTTTCATTTTTATAGATAATTATATGTTAAAAAATTATGACAAACCAAAGCTACAAATATTTCACATCTATATTTAGGTTTAAGCTTTCTCATGTTATTTTTACAAAACACTTAATATTTACATGAAAAGTATTTTCTGAGTATTTTCTGAGTATTTTCTTTTAATTTTTTGATACAACTCAACTTTTTATTATCCTTATTACATCTTATGATGCTAGCATAACTTTTAATTTTGATGTTATTGTCGTACATGAATATGTGTGAATATATAAATATGAGTTTGTATATATAAGACAAAATATATAAATAATTAAACAGATTTTTTTATTAACAATAAAATAGTTGTATAAAAATCTAAAAGAAATAAAATAATTAATTTCCTTTTTAAAATTCTAAATAAAATAAAAACGTAAAAGTAATTTTGTTTTTTCTTATAATTAACTAACTTTAATTTTTAATAATTTTTTGTTAAAAATACAAACCAAAATTAACTTCAAATATTTCACCTGATATGATTATGATATGTGTCAATTAAAAAATTAAATTGAGAATGTGTCAATAAAAACTTCCATAATGTGAAAATAACTTCTTCTTTTCCTAAAATTTTAAATAAAAGTGACTTCTAAAAGAAAATTATTTTTTAATCTTAACCAATTAATTTTTTTTAATTCGTGAGAAAAGAGAATTGTAAAATTTTATGTAATAGTCAATTTTACTTCAAAAATTTAATGCTAAACATTATAGTAAAAATTATTCAATTAACAAGAAGAATTGTAAAAATATTAATGATATTGAAAACAAAAGAATTTTGAAAATTACAACTTTTAAAAATATTTAATATTAACTGGAAATAGTTATTTGATAGATATTTTATTTTTTAAATCCTAGAAAAATATAATAGTAAAAGATTATGTAGTATTAATTTACTTTTCTAAAATCGTACAAAACTGTAAAAGAATATTTGATATTTGTTTTCCTTTTAAAAAAAAAAAATTCTAAACAAAAGAAATTTGTATAATGTTTGATACTAAAAACTATTTAATATTATTTTTAAGAGAATGTTTGATGATGAACATGACACTAAAAATTATTTAATTAATAAAAAAACTGTAAATTAGTATGGATACGAATTATAAAAATAGAAATTTTAAAAATATTTATTAATAACTAAAAATAATTAGAAGATAATTGTAATAGGTTATATGACAGTAATTTACCTTTTCTAAAATCTTAAACAAATTTGTAAAAGAGTATTTAATATTTTTTTAATTGTAAATAAAATGGAGATTTATAAAATTGATTGTTTTCCTTTTTTTAAAAATCCTAGCAAAATAAAATTTTAAATACTTATTTAATAAAATATTAAATTAGTACATAAGAACATGTATAATGTTGTCATTGATTCGATTGATGTATTTAACTTTCATTTCTTTTTACTTTTCATTTCTTATTGCGGATTGTGTTCAGTTTAAATGTTTATGTATAGTATTTTCTCTAATACTTAGTATACAGTTTATAACAACTCATCTATGAACCATGATTATAAAATACAAATATTCACTTGAACTTATGTGTGAAAACAGATTTTAATTATAAAATAAATCTCGAACAACATATGCAAAAAATAATCATAATACTATAATAAAATGATTTATTATTTTATGGTTTTTATTAAATTAAAACATCAAACAAAAACTTGTTGCAACGCAACGGGCTCATATATTGTTAATATGTAATTTATAAGATAAGAACATTTGTTATTTATTCTAATATTCAATTCTAAATGCTATAATGGAGGAAAAAATATGATATAGTCAATCTCTATTTTTTAAAATTTAAAACAGAGATTGCTATTTTCTTCTAAATATAGATATTAAAATAGTATTTCTTTATTATAGAATCATAATTTTTTATTTTCAAAATGGTCTTTTAACTTTCAAACTGTAATAATTATAACTAAAACAAATTTTTAGAAAATACAATTTTTAGAAAATACAATTTTATAAAAATAGAATCACATTTTTCTTTACATAATAGTCTTTTAAGGAAATTGCAATTTAAACAAAGTTATAATTCTCTGAAATTCTTGAAAAACATAAAAGGAATTAGAGTTAATTTTAAATTAAAAATTTAAAATATTCTTTTTGGAGGTAGATATTTTGAAAATATTTTAAAAAGATAATTACATTCCCAATAAAAAAACATTTAGAAAAACACGAATAGCAAACAAATATAAATCATTTTTTGTTATTTTTTTATAAACATATTTGTAATATTTTAGTATAATGATAAATCTAATTATTATATGTATATATATATATATTGCTAATTATAAAAGTTAGTGAATAATAACGAAAGATGTAGATAAACACAGAATAAATATATGAAACTATCTTTTCTTTTTTCAAAAACGTTTTCTATTTATTTTTCGAGATAATTTTTATAATATTAATTTGTAATCAAATAAGTAATGAGTTATATTTTAATTATAGTTTAATTAAAATTATTTATTAAAACTAATGACTTAGCCTTAAAATCATGGAGAAATTGACAAATAAACAAATTCACTTCTCAAATAACAGTATAGATTTAACAGATAACAAAAAAAGAATTACGGGTTTGAAATTTAGATACATATTAATATTTTTATGTTCAACTCTTAAAAAAGTAATCATACATTATGACCTCTAACATTGCATACGTCCACTTTTATGTAGTCTAAAATTTATAACAAGACATTTGGAAATATATAATAGCATTTTATGATAATAAAATTGGGATGATGTGAGAAATTCAGACAAAACAAAAATGGGATTATGTGATGTCCAATCGTTTTTGGTTCTGTCAGAAACAACAATTTTATTTATTTACTATTTTTGGTTTTGAAATTCGTTCTTGTTTTATCTTTGACAAGAACAAACAATAAATAATAGTGGAAACAAATGAATCCCAAAATTAATAATAATGGTAGTATTTTAATAGAACTATCGAGTGAACAAGTCATGTCCCTATTATAGTCCACGTGAAGTAATCCGACGTGTTTATTTTACTGAATAAGAGGTGAAGATAATAGGACGTGTCATTCAGCTTTGGACAATCCAATAATATGAACACGGAGTCTGTTGACAAAAAGAAAAACACGGAGTGTGGGTTATGTTCCCATGCGGACAATCCCACTTGAGTCTTTTTGCACCAACACACCTATCAATAGCCGGTTTATTTATTCCGGTTGTTTCCCCTGCAACTATGGAGTCTTTTTGCACCAACACACCTACTAATTCCGGTTCAATTCTGGGAGTATTATATAACCGGTTTATTCATTCCTTTTCTCAAGAAGAAAAGAAGCGGTTAATTCTGGTATAATACATTCCATGTACACTGTATCTACTCAAGTCTTGGTCGAATAAACTTGGAAGGTCGCAATCAGAGAAATAAGTTTTGCATGAAATGGGTAAAAAAACTCTATAGTCCATCTAAAGTGATGAAAGCATCCTTTAGAAGTCGCTGTACTTCTTCTCTCCTCCTGCACTCAACCAAATCAACACTATCACCAATTAATCGTGTTGACACAAAGAAGTTTTAAAGACTACTTAGTTAATAGACTGATCTTGATAACACTAAGACAGAAAAGTTAAAAGCTTAACAAACCTCTTAATGTTTTCCACAGCTTGCTTCCGCTGTTGAATTTGAAGTTCCATAATGTGAATAAGGGTTGCTCTCGCCTAAACACAAAGAAAAGACAAAAAACTACTAATCATAATACTATAATAAAATGATTTATTATTTTATGGTTTTATTAAATTAAAACATCAAACAAAACTTGTTGCAACTAACGGCTCATATATTGTTAATATGTAATTTATAAGATAAGAACATTTGTTATTTATTCTAATATTCAATTCTAAATGCTATAATGGAGGAAAAATATGATATAGTCAATCTCTATTTTTAAAATTTAAAACAGAGATTGCTATTTTCTTCTAAATATAGATATTAAAATAGTATTTCTTTATTATAGAATCATAATTTTTATTTTCAAAATGGTCTTTTAACTTTCAAACTGTAATAATTATAACTAAAACAAATTTTTAGAAAATACAATTTTTTAGAAAATACAATTTTTTAGAAAATACAATTTTATAAAAATAGAAATTTTAAAAATATTTATTAATAACTAAAAATAATTAGAAGATAATTGTAATAGGTTATATGACAGTAATTTACCTTTTCTAAAATCTTAAACAAATTTGTAAAAGAGTATTTAATATTTTTTAATTGTAAATAAAATGGAGATTTATAAAATTGATTGTTTTCCTTTTTAAAAATCCTAGCAAAATAAAATTTTAAATACTTATTTAATAAAATATTAAATTAGTACATAAGAACATGTATAATGTTGTCATTGATTCGATTGATGTATTTAACTTTCATTTCTTTTACTTTTCATTTCTTATTATGGATTGTGTTCAGTTTAAATGTTTATGTATAGTATTTTCTCTAATACTTAGTATACAGTTTATAACAACTCATCTATGAACCATGATTATAAAATACAAATATTCACTTGAACTTATGTGTGAAAACAGATTTTAATTATAAAATAAATCTCGAACAACATATGCAAAAATAATCATAATACTATAATAAAATGATTTATTATTTTATGGTTTTATTAAATTAAAACATCAAACAAAACTTGTTGCAACTAACGGCTCATATATTGTTAATATGTAATTTATAAGATAAGAACATTTGTTATTTATTCTAATATTCAATTCTAAATGCTATAATGGAGGAAAAATATGATATAGTCAATCTCTATTTTTAAAATTTAAAACAGAGATTGCTATTTTCTTCTAAATATAGATATTAAAATAGTATTTCTTTATTATAGAATCATAATTTTTATTTTCAAAATGGTCTTTTAACTTTCAAACTGTAATAATTATAACTAAAACAAATTTTTAGAAAATACAATTTTATAAAAATAGAAATTTTAAAAATATTTATTAATAACTAAAAATAATTAGAAGATAATTGTAATAGGTTATATGACAGTAATTTACCTTTTCTAAAATCTTAAACAAATTTGTAAAAGAGTATTTAATATTTTTTAATTGTAAATAAAATGGAGATTTATAAAATTGATTGTTTTCCTTTTTAAAAATCCTAGCAAAATAAAATTTTAAATACTTATTTAATAAAATATTAAATTAGTACATAAGAACATGTATAATGTTGTCATTGATTCGATTGATGTATTTAACTTTCATTTCTTTTACTTTTCATTTCTTATTATGGATTGTGTTCAGTTTAAATGTTTATGTATAGTATTTTCTCTAATACTTAGTATACAGTTTATAACAACTCATCTATGAACCATGATTATAAAATACAAATATTCACTTGAACTTATGTGTGAAAACAGATTTTAATTATAAAATAAATCTCGAACAACATATGCAAAAATAATCATAATACTATAATAAAATGATTTATTATTTTATGGTTTTATTAAATTAAAACATCAAACAAAACTTGTTGCAACTAACGGCTCATATATTGTTAATATGTAATTTATAAGATAAGAACATTTGTTATTTATTCTAATATTCAATTCTAAATGCTATAATGGAGGAAAAATATGATATAGTCAATCTCTATTTTTAAAATTTAAAACAGAGATTGCTATTTTCTTCTAAATATAGATATTAAAATAGTATTTCTTTATTATAGAATCATAATTTTTATTTTCAAAATGGTCTTTTAACTTTCAAACTGTAATAATTATAACTAAAACAAATTTTTAGAAAATACAATTTTATAAAAATAGAAATTTTAAAAATTTTTGTGCTAAATGATGTTTCTATCAAAATTAATTATATTACAATAAGTATTTTTACGTGCATGTAAGCAGTTTATTGTATCACAAATATTTGGTATCATATAAACAAACCCAACATATATATATATAACAAAATTTATGTATACTATATATTGAAAATAAATTTTTATATTAAAGATATATTAGATCTTGAGAAGTAAGAGTTAATATGGTATACCAAAATTAATAAATTAGTTATAACATTTCTAAGAAAAAGATTATTATTCAAATTCTATATATATATAAAATTTGGATTAAAATTTTTAAAATAATAAAATGAAAGTATATTAATTTAAATGATTACAAATTATTTATGGGTTTAATTTTGATAGAAGAAGAACGAAAGGTTTGTTGTTTGATCCAAGATCCGCAAGAAGTGTTTGTTTTAATTTTTTATAGCGATAATATATATATTTTAAAAAATTTAGCTGTCTAAATTATTTTTAAAAGATATTTTAAACACACTAATTTTATAGTTTATATTGGGTAATTTTATTATATCTTATAAACCATCAATTGTATCATCCTTATTTTTAAAATATGACCAGATATTTGCACGAATGTATTTTTATTTGTATGGATCAAAATTTTATGAAAATGTATAACTAAATTTTTGTATATACTATTTAAATATATGGTCCTATATATTTTCTACTTTTTAACATTTATTATACTGAATTTACATTGGATATTATTTATATGAAAATATATGTAACATAACATATTTATATATTAATCTATATATTATATAAATGTTTCTTTTTGTGACTTTTGTTTAGTTATTACTTATAAATAATAAAAATATAATTATATGTCTTTGAAAACAATATTAATAACTATTTAAAGATAGGTAGAGAATTAATAAGAAAAATCCTAAAAGATATGTTAATTAGTATGAAATTAATTATTATGTATATATGGAATTAGTAAAATAATTACCATATAATTTATGTATTTAGTTACAAAATATATATATGGAAAAGACAAAGAATATTAAAAGCATTTACAATATATTAAGTAAGTGACATACCAACAATTGAATCATTGGGATAAAGCTGTGGCACTCCTTGCTCTTCCAAGCTTGGAAGAACATCCTCCGTCTGCAAAAAAAAAAAAAAAAAAAAAAATTATAAACTGAAACTCACAAAGTTTGAAACTTTGATAAGAGGAAATGCGAAGGGAGAGAATCTCACAGAATAATTGCCACCGAAACAAACGTAGGTTCCTTCACTTGGAGACGGAGCAGAGTTAGGGTTCTCAGAGTAATCTTTGTAGGCGGCGGATACGTAGCTGTAGCCATTCCCCTACAACAGATCATTTAATCAGCTAATTACACAGATTAGGGTTTATAATCGATGCGATTAACGATTCCATAACATTCGCAATCCCTAATCTAAATAAGATTTGCGATTTTATCCGGTATAATCAATAGAGCAAGAAGGGTTAACAACGATACAAACCCTTTTGGCCGATGAGGAAGATCGGAGATAATGTGAAGCCCGAGGGGAACGAGGAAGAAGGACTAGAGATTTTCCCCCTTTGTAGATAACCGGTTAAATTGGTTCAATCAATGGTTTAGATAGACTAGGTTTGGTTTCGGTATAATTAAACAATAATCTTTTCCAAGCCAAGGTTAAGCTAAAAACATTACTGGAAATCAAATCTTAAAAAAGGAATTTAAATTAATTTACATAAAATAAATATAAGCAGCACTTTAATTTAAATATAATTTTAGCAGATTGTTAATTAATTTAACTGTATATCAACAAATTAGATAGACTAGGTTTTGTTTCGGTATAATTAAACAATAATCTTTTCCAAGCCAAGGTTAAGCTAAAAACATTAGTGGAAATCAAATCTTAAAAAAGGAATTTAAATTAATTTACATAAAATAAATATCAACATCACTTTAATTTAAATAGAAATTTAGAAGATTGTTAACCAATTAACTGTATATCAACAAACTTCATATCTAACAGCATTTAATTCTCAACTAGACCTTGACCCGTGCGGTCGCACGGGTATTAATTTTTTTTAAAAATTTTTTGTGCTAAATGATGTTTCTATCAAAATTAATTATATTACAATAAGTATTTTTCTGTGCATGTAAACAGTTTATTGTATCACAAATATTTGGTATCATATAAACAAACCCAACATATATATATATAACAAAATTTATGTATACTATATATTGAAAATAAATTTTTATATTAAAGATATATTAGATCTTGAGAAGTAAGAGTTAATATGGTATACCAAAATTAATAAATTAGTTATAACATTTCTAAGAAAAAGATTATTATTCAAATTCTATATATATATAAAATTTGGATTAAAATTTTAAAATAATAAAATGAAAGTATATTAATTTAAATGATTACAAATTATTTATGGGTTTAATTTTGATAGAAGAAGAACGAAAGGTTTGTTGTTTGATCCAAGATCCGCAAGTGTTTGTTTTAATTTTTATGTTTATAATATATATATTTTAAAAAATTTAGCTGTCTAAATTATTTTTAAAAAGATATTTTAAACACACTAATTTTATAGTTTATATTGGGTAATTTTATTATATCTTATAAACCATCAATTGTATCATCCTTATTTTTAAAATATGACCCGTGATATTTGCACGAATGTATTTTTATTTGTATGGATCAAAATTTTATGAAAATGTATAACTAAATTTTTGTATATACTATTTAAATATATGGTCCTATATATTTTCTACTTTTAACATTTATTATACTGAATTTACATTGGATATTATTTATATGAAAATATATGTAACATAACATATTTATATATTAATCTATATATTATATAAATGTTTCTTTTGTGACTTTTGTTTAGTTATTACTTATAAATAATAAAAATATAATTATATGTCTTTGAAAACAATATTAATAACTATTTAAAGATAGGTAGAGAATTAATAAGAAAAAATCCTAAAAGATATGTTAATTAGTATGAAATTAATTATTATGTATATATGGAATTAGTAAAATAATTACCATATAATTTATGTATTTAGTTACAAAATATATATATGGAAAAGACAAAGAATATTAAAAGCTAGGCTTATTAATTATTGTTGCCATAATGTTTTAGTTAGAATTAGATTTTGGAAATGCATTAATTAAAGTGAAAAGACAAAGAATCCTATAAGGTAGGTTAATTAATAACTTCAGTGGCATATCATTGTAAATAAGTTGAAAAACTTTGGGACATTTTATATGTGTACTTCTGAATTAATAAAGTAGATATCAAGTTTTATGAATGCATCAAACAGCAATAAATTTGATGGTGATTTTTAAAATTAGATAGTAATGGAAATTAAATGAAAACTTATAATTCCATTAATTTCATAATTTAGATCACATATTCTTGCTTACTTTTATTTTAAAGAGAGAAAACAATGGACGAGAATGTGAGAATCAGGAGGTAAAGAGCTCACGATAAGAACGTGAGACTGGCCACACCTGAACACTTTTCTTTGTCGTTTACTTGTAATAAGTCGTAAACTCACATAACCAATGGGCTCATCTTCTTCACCCACATCTCTCTATAAAATGATCTCAACTCCTTCACTTAACAAAACCCACCAAAGAGTCGTCGGCGACAAGCTGATCACAGAACCCAGAATAGCTCTCTTTTCCATCATCAATGGCGTCAATGAAGCATTTTTTTGCCAAGCCTAAACACATCTATCCACAACCAGAACCAGTTATGTCCGAAAACGACAAGAATGTGTTTGAATTCGACGAATCTGATATTCACAGTTTAGGCGATCATCAGAAGCCGAGTTCATTTGAAGCCAAGAGATCGATATCAATCTCGCGACTGAGGAGAAAACCGGCGAAAGTCGCAGATTCTTCCGGTTTCGACAACCGGAAAACGGCAAAGACCGGTTCGGTTCCGGTTAACATCCCCGATTGGTCGAAGATCCTGAAGAGCGAGTATAGGAGCCATATTGTGATACCAGACTACGACAGCGACGAAGACGACGAGGACGATGAAGAGATCAACGACGGCGACACGACGGGCGGAAGACGGATGATTCCGCCGCACGAATATTTAGCGCGGCGGAGGGGATCTTCGTTCACGGTGCACGAAGGGATTGGTGGAACTGATAAGGGGAGAGATCTAAGGCTATTGAGGAACGCGATTTGGGAGAAGATTGGGTTTCAGGATTAATATCAACTATAGGATTAATAATAAAACTCTAGTAGGTAATATAGATTATGTCAAAACTATTACTTAATTACTTAGAACATAAGGAGGACTTCGTGTTTTTCTGGAGGGTTTAGGATCGGTTATAGTTTCGGTCCGAAGGAGAATTTTTCGATATCCTCTTGTTTTTTTTTGCATATTTGTTCTTGTTTTTTCTGAAGTTTTGATCATCCTATCCTTGTTCGTGTTCGGTAATGTTAAATGATAATTTTATGTTTTTGTGTCTTGAAACTAATTGGTATTTCTGGATCGTGGATGTCAAAAAAAAAAAAAAAAACTAATTGGTATTTCCTTGCATAACTACAAAAATTCAATGATGAAATCAATCAAAAGCGCTCGAGAAAAAAATAATCAAAAACAACATAAGCAATTGTATAGGAATATTTTCATAATATGTAATGATTAATCATATACATTATAAGATACACAAAAATATAAGATCTGTTGAACGGTGACCTAAACAGAAGCAAAAATCTTGTCAAATTATTCATTTGTTAACTATGTATTAGAATAAAGGAAAGAAAGAAAGCGAATGTTAAATATTTATATCAGAAGTATTTCAACAGAGGAATGTATTGTTAGATAAGAATTCTGAATTATGTATTAGAATGCTGAATTTGTTAACTATGTATTAGAATAAAGGAAAGAAAGAAAGCGAATGTTAAATATTTATATCAGAAGTATTTCAACAGAGGAATGTATTGTTAGATAAGAATTCTGAATTCATATTTTATTCAACATATTAGATTTTAATGTTTTTCACAAACCAACCAATCTATAAACAGGTCACAAACCAACCAACATATAAAAACAGGATTAGACACTCCAACATTTTAAAAGGGTCCAAATGGAGAAAGCGGCTCAAGCGTTGCGGACCTAGCGGATCAAGCGTTGCGGACCTAGCGGATCAAGCGTTTTGAGCGGAACAAGAGTGGATCAAGAGTGGATCTAGCGGTTCAAGTGTGCATCTAGCGGATCTAGCGGTTCAAAACGTATGTTTGAATGGAAAAAGTGAATAAAAAGTGGTCCAAAGTATTCTGCTAATTTAAATTAATCTTTTATAATACTATATATTTTCATAATTAAAAATCGTTATTTTAAAAATACTTTATAAATGAATATAAAATTTATTTAAAATATAATAAAAAAATTAAACATATATATTGTTATTTTGAGTTTTAAATTAAATATGTATCTCATTGTGGATATTTTAAATTGATTTTATTTTGATAAAAACGGCGTAAAATAATTTTGAAAATTACTTTTCAAAAAAATAAATTATTATTTAATTTATAATTAGATTTTCTCGTATTTATAATTAAATTAAATTATTTAAAATAGTTGTTTTGAATTCATTAAATATTATAAATAAATCAGATATATTTTCAACTAATTCAAACAAACTACTTTAGAAAAGGTAGATTTTATATTGATTTTAAAATTTAATCAATTAGTTTTTCTTCACAAATATGAAATATGAAAATTATTTATAATATATAGCTCAGTTAAAGATTAATTGGAAAATAAATTTAATGTACATCAAAATTAATTGAATTATTTAGTTCAAAACAAAATTATTAGATAATTAATTTAACAGTTATTCTCAGAACATAAAAGTCAACAATTGTAATATATGAAAAAAATGAAATTTAATAATAAAAATGAAAGAAACCCAAAACTACTCCACAATTGCAATGTGATTACTGTACATGGCAGTTTTTTTATTTTACGCGCAAATCTTGACTGCATGCAGTCCAAATATATAATACTAATATATAAGACGGATCATATTTTAGTTTGCAAAAATTCTTGAATGGAAACAGATGGTTACACCTAATCAAAACCTAAATTCTCCACAAAACATCTACTCAAAATGTTTCATATACCAAGTGTCACGTCTTCTGAAGGTCGCGATTTGTACTATAGGCCACAAAAGTCCTCAGATAGAAATGATATGTGTTTATACATTTTTCTATGAGAAACACTCAATAACATACTGTATTAAAAAGTTGAAGTGATATTTTTCTTTTCTTTATAGAAAAAGAGTAATAATGATACATTCATTGAAAGTTATTGGGATTTCTATTTCTGTGTCTCCCACTCTCTGATATGCTTTTGCAACATAGAGTTCAAGATTTGACAGCATTTTCTTTCTGCACCAATCACCAGAGTATTTTTTTTCTCTTTCTTGGTTTTGTCAAAAAGTTGTAATATTCCTTTTTCCCTCGTTAATACGCGTTACTTGCTTCGTAAGTTTTGACAAATAGAGCCGACTGGTTTTAAACGTGGTGAACTTGATTTTACCAAAGACGATGAGAACGTGAACTTTCAACCATTTATGCGTTAGAGAGACCGTTTCTTATTTTGTGCCGAAGCTATTTATAAATTACAGGCTGAAACAGGTTCGTAAGTTTTGACAAATAGAGCCGACTGGTTTTAAACGCAAATACACTACTTGAAACAGAAAATTTAAATTTCCTAGTAACCATTCAGCAAACGCAAACCTGTGTGATAAAAGTTATCTCGAGAGCTAGGATATTAAATGGTTACACAAATTGACTTATGAACAACACGCAGTAGCACAAAGAAAACAATCAAGATTTTGAGAAAACAGTGGTCTGGTAGAATAAAGAATGAGCAATCAAAATCGAATAGTGTTATGGAATGTGGAGAGGTGGCAATCACACTGTCTCATACAGAGTTGTAGTCAAGTGGTAAACAAGCGGCGCCCTTGGTTTCTTGGTATGAGAAGAGACGTTGGTTTTGGACTGTTGCAATATTTTTACAGTTCACAAAAGTTAATTGTATGTTCTAAATTTATATATATTAGTTATGTTAGGACTATATTAATGCTCTTCAAATAAAAATATTGGCTGGACAACGAGGTTAGTGTATGATCTCACACGCCAATTAGGTGGATATTTGCCTAGGTAAGCAACTAAGCATTGAGAATTGACACCTGCTAAAATAAAATACAATAAAGAAAATAACAAATTTGTATGTATGTTTCGAGGTACTCATCAAGGAATTCTATGAAAGACATCTGTTGGTTCTTCTCGGTTTCAGTGCCGTATAAACCAATATACCCCGGACTAAACATGGAATATAGACTTTTTTATAAATATTTTCTATATTTTTTCTTTGTTGTATTTCTTATAACTTGAGCTCTGAAAGCATATCCATTGCATTACTCTATTTTTTATTCTCTAATCGTGCAACACCAAAATGAAGTTGGATTTTACTCCAATATATTACTCTATTTTTTACACCAAAAAAATATTCTAGAATGATCTCACTTTTATTTAATTAATAATTGTTACTAATACCTTTTACTTATAAAAATTATCAATTAACTCCAACTATCTATATTTACAGAACTTCCATTAAAAATAATTTATTTAAATTAAACATTTATTATTAAAAACTACAATAATGTATATATATATATATATATACAAGATATCATATTTTGGTTCCATAATGAGCATTTAAATATTTTTCACAATGGTCAATTGGTGCATTTCATAATGAATAATGAGCTTTTTTTATCTTTAATTTACCTAAATCAAAAAAGAAAATTTTAGAATCGGTCATTTTCATCGTTTGGACAATAATACTTCACTGATCTTAGCGGTTCCAAAAATGATTTACTGGATTATTAAATTATTTATTTTATGATTTATTTTTTTTATGTTTACTTTTAATATTTTATTAGTTTATGCATCTTTATGTAAAATTATTAATTAATCTCTTATGGAAATCATATTTTCATGTTATTTTACTATTTTAAATATTTATGTATGAAATAAAAAGATTCAAAATTTAAAAGATCATTCTATAAATAAAAATGTTCAATTTCAAAACGGAACAATGAATAAAATTATTCCATAAATGGAGTAACCCTAACCATTACTCCTTTTGGAGTTAAAAATAGAGTAGAGTTAGAGTATATTTTACTTTATATTTTACTCCAATATGATGTTTGGAGTAGAAAATAGAGTAGGATTGAAGATGACATAAGATCTTAAATAAATAGAAAAAGGTATATCAAACTAATAGTAAAAGACTTCTTATTATTTTATTTTTTAATAAGTAAACTAAAATTAACTTAATTATGAATATTTTTTAATAATTTAACAGATTGAAATAGATTTTCAAAACAACACAAAAAAAATTATGGACCTATAGACCCATGGCAAATGTACATGTTGCCAAGGTAAGAGCCGGTCCTGCTCGGTCTTGCTCAACTTGTCCAAGATTTTTCTTAATCCCACAGGTTTCAATTTCTTGAGTTAGTACTTAGTAGTAATCAACTAGTTAAGTTATATTTCACCATATGAGCAAAACACAAATCCCATTAACCATGCAAGTGCCAGCGAGTTCAAGAAAATCTTTGATTCTCTCCTATCAACAGTAAACGTATCAGAGACGAGTCCATCGTAAATAATAGCAACGACTTGAAAGCATAGACAAAAGTTCATAATGCACTTGGGTTATTATCTAAACTTGAAACATAAAGGACCATTACGATCCCAACCGAAAGGTTCACAACGAAAAGAAAATACGGAAAACAGAAAATGAAAAACATTGACACAGACGATCCAATTTTTGCAGAAGCAAACAGAGATCACCTCCCAAGTGCATCAACAAAGCTCAAAGAACACCAGTTTTGACCACACAGATCAACAAGCTTAGAAGCTTCCACCACGAAGACGCAGCACAAGGTGAAGAGTCGACTCCTTCTGGATGTTGTAATCAGCCAAAGTCCTACCATCCTCAAGCTGTTTACCAGCGAAGATGAGTCTCTGTTGGTCCGGAGGGATCCCTTCCTTGTCCTGAATCTTAGCCTTGACATTGTCTATCGTGTCTGAGCTCTCAACTTCCAAGGTTATAGTCTTGCCTGTCAAAGTCTTCACAAATATTTGCATTCCACCACGGAGACGCAACACAAGGTGAAGGGTAGACTCCTTCTGGATATTGTAATCCGCAAGCGTACGACCATCCTCGAGCTGTTTCCCAGCGAAGATGAGTCTCTGCTGGTCTGGTGGGATCCCTTCCTTGTCCTGAATCTTCGCCTTCACATTGTCAATCGTGTCAGAGCTCTCCACCTCCAAAGTTATTGTTTTGCCGGTGAGGGTCTTGACAAAAATCTGCATACCACCTCTTAGACGAAGCACAAGGTGGAGAGTCGACTCTTTCTGGATATTGTAGTCAGCGAGTGTGCGTCCATCCTCCAGCTGCTTACCAGCAAAGATAAGCCTCTGCTGGTCCGGAGGAATACCTTCCTTGTCCTGGATCTTTGCCTTGACATTGTCAATGGTGTCTGAGCTCTCAACCTCGAGGGTGATGGTCTTGCCTGTCAAAGTCTTGACAAAGATCTGCATACCACCTCTCAACCTGAGAACCAGATGGAGAGTTGACTCCTTCTGGATGTTGTAGTCAGCGAGAGTCCTTCCATCTTCAAGCTGCTTACCGGCGAAGATGAGCCTCTGCTGGTCCGGAGGAATGCCTTCCTTGTCCTGGATCTTAGCCTTGACGTTGTCAATGGTGTCAGAGCTCTCGACCTCGAGAGTAATGGTCTTGCCGGTGAGAGTTTTCACGAAAATTTGCATCTGCAAACAAGAAAACAAGTATTAAACACTCAGCCAAGATTAGAATCGTTCAGCTACCGTATTAGATCATGCAATTCACGGAAGAAACTACAGATTGAGATCATCAACGTTCATAATAATAATAAGCTAGATTGACGACACCAACAAAGAATTTTACAATTCGATTAACCAAGGATTCAATAAATCTAAGCAACACAGGATACGAGACGAAAGATACATAAGCGAAAAAAAAAAAAGCAATCGTTGAAGCGTATACCTTGAAAGAGAGGATCGAAAGAGCGATTTAGGTTTCTGAGAGAGATTTGATGTTGAATCTGTGAGAGAGAGACGAAGGTGATTCTGATCCGTAGAGAAGGTTTTCTTATATAGCCGAGTTTTTGTTGAAGATGTTAAATATCAATTTGAGAAAATCTCTTGATATTAAAATTAACATTTAAAGTCCTTTTACACGTGTCTATGTTAACAACCGTTCGTTTTACAAAGACCGACTCAACTAGAAACATCCATTGGTGGTTGGATTAGGTCATTGATGACTTATGCACCCACTGGCCAAACTCAAATAATATCTTTCCTTTATGTTTTTATATTTACTTTTTTATCTACCAGATTTTTTCTATTTAATTACAAAAAATATTCTTTGCCACTAAGAATATGCTTGGTTTACCCAACCCAACAAGTATAAGCAATCCTAATAAATAGTAAATTACTAATTGATAATGATAGTATATCTTCTTCTTTTTTGATATTAACATAACAATATTTGGTATATAAGATTCTCGTCTATTTGATTTTCTATTAAAAATAGAACTTATCTACAATTGACCAAAAAAAAAAAAAAAAAAGCTAATTTGCTAAAATTATTTCAGCTCCTAAAACTTTCACCTAATCTTAGGAAATACAGTTAAGATTGTTAGATTCAATAATTAAAAAATAACACTTTTGCCTTTTCTTTACAAACAGGTTATATTTTGGTATACTGAAAATCGTATAAGGCCTAAAATGTAGTCTTTATCGAGCCCAAAGACTATGAGTTGCACTTTATATGTGTTAAAAGGCCAGAACTGTTTCAAAAGCCCAGTTTGTTGTGCTATAATGATCCTCAGTCATTGGCCCATCAAGAAGCTGCTTATATGTTGACTTGCTTTAACTATGGTGGTAATTGGTAAACTCTACTAACCTGAGCTAAATAAATCCAGTAATGCAATTCGTATCAGTTTGATATTCATAAAACTTTTCATACAACCTGAGAACTAGATTTTGATCCGCGCAACCGCGCGAATATTTGTTTTCATTTTTCTATACATAAATTATTGTTTTAGAACGTCAATCATATACTTAAATGTTTATATAACTATTTCAAATACAATAATTTTATAATTTATATGTTATAATTAATTAATTGTTTAAAACTGTACGTATTTGCCACTTTTTATTATATATTTATCTTATTGTATTTACATTTAGCTATTAAGCAAATTAATATATTCATGAGAAAAAATATTTGAAAATTATTTTGTATTTAATTTATGCTAAATTCTGATCCATCTTTCAAAGCTGGATTTCTTTTTACTAATATTTTTAAGCTTATTTATTTTAGATAATATATTATTGTATATACAAAAATCTAAAATATGTCAATTTTTAGACATGTATTATATAGTTTTCTAATTTTAAGCCGCTCAATCATCATATTATTTTTTTAAAATAAATATTTTATATTTATGAAAATAAATTTTATAAATTTAAAAAATTTATCAATTGAATATACTATTATCATATTTATTTTTCATTTTATCAACGATAACTTAAAATATATTAAGTTATTGTTAAAATATTTTTACACATTTTTATTAGAATTTTTAAAATATAATATATAAATATATATTATATTTAAAATGAAAATATATTATGATTAAAATAGTTACAAAGATTTCATATTATTAACTTTAAAGAAATACATGTTAATTTTTATACATGTATTATATAGTTTGCTAATGTTAACTCATCTTACCAACGTATTAGATTTTATTTTTGAACATAAATATTTTATACTTACGAAAATAAAATATATAAATATATAAATTTAATATAATTTTATTATATTTAGCTCAATATAATAATTTCTTTTAATATGATTGATTATGATTATATAATAGATAAAATATTCTAGAATTTTTTATTCTCCATTTTATAAACGATAATTGAATATATTAATGTATAATAATATTTCAAACTAATTTTGAAATTAGTGAAAATATTTAAATATAATTTCGAAAATGAAGATCTTGTAAAAAAAATTTTAAAACAGATTTGTTAAAATTTTAAAATAAATATATTTATATTTAAAATGAAAATATATCATGCTTAAAGTATTTTAAAGATTCTATGTATTATTAGTCTTAATAAAATACATTTGATAAGATTTCTAAGTGATAGTTCAAATTAAAAAAAAAATCACACATGAAAGAAATCATAACTTCTATTTTAATATATAACATTACTTACCTGAAATTCCAATGTCTGTTTCACATTTTTAAATAAGATTTTTATTCATGGTTAAGAAATTGAAAGGTATGTTAGGTGAGTTAAGAGATGTGAGATGTTGCCTAACATTTAAACATAAACAATAAAAATTTGTACTCCAACATGTACTTTAGATACATTATGTATGTTGAAATGTATTTTTATCAGATTTTTAACATTTTAAAAAACATCTATTGTACTCCATAATGTACTTTATATACAATGAACAGTAACCTTGGTGGTACAAATATCTTGAAATGGGAAAATAATTATAAAGAAAAATTGCAAAATCAAAGCGAAAGTACATGAAATGAACACACACCTGCATAATAGTACGATACTTGTGGACTATATATACCTTCAGAACCAAACTCTATCATGACTTGAATTAAAATGTAAATATTAAACCAAAAATTGTTAAACCGGACCAGCGGGGGAAAATTAAGTACCGGTTTTCGGGATTGAAGTTTTCAAGAGGCGAAAAATTCCAAGTCCAAAGACCACACTTTTCTCCTCACTCTTCTGCTACAGATTCGTTCTCTCTCTCTCTCTCTCTATAATCTGCTAAAAATAGATGACGATCGTTGTCCGAAAAATCCTGTCTCCTACTCTCTCACCTCTCTGTTGTTACTACTATATATCATTACGAGCACAGAAGACTCTGAGATTGATCTTCTTCTTCCAAAAATGGCGTTTATGAGACTTGGCTCCAAATCCGAAGCTTTCCATCGCGAAGGCCAAACCTGGTACTCCATTTCCAAATTCTAATTTTTTGTCCTGAATCGAAATGGCTTTCCTTCGGTTCACGTAAAGCTCTCGTCCTTTTGTTGAAATCAAGATGGGTTCTTCATTACATACTCATTATAGCTCTCTTGTTTTGTAGGCTTTGCACTACTGGACTCGTGAGTGATGTTACCATTGAAGTTGGAGACATGAAGTTTCACCTTCACAAGGTAACAGTTTATTGTCAGAGCGGGGCTTGTAAGGAATATTTTACAACATTTTAACGAGGGTCCACTTTTATGAGGCCCCACATTGTTTTTTAGAAAAAAATTATATATATAATATGTATTTTTGACATTTAGATATAAAAATTATATATATAATAAAAAGGATAATTGGTAAAAAAAAAATTCATATTATTAAGATTTAGATATGAATAATATAAAAATATTTAAATATGATTTTTTGTTCTTAAATTTTGTGAAAATTATGAATTAGTTTGTATAAATTTTTGTTACAAATAGAGCCCAAAAATCTCAAGTCTGGCTCTGTTTAGTTTATATTAATTTGCATAATGTGAAAGCTTGATGATTGAGCTAGGCTGTTTCTGATCGTGTGTCATTTCATGTGTCTTGGTTTGTGGTGTGTAGTTCCCATTGCTCTCTAGAAGTGGGCTTCTTGAGAGACTAATCGAAGAGTCATCAAACGATGACGGATCAGCCTGTGTCTTAACTCTAGACGAGATACCAGGAGGCGGCAAAACGTTCGAACTCATTACAAAATTCTGCTACGGCGTCAAAATCGAGCTCACCGCACTCAACGTCGTCGCCCTCAGATGCGCAGCCGACTATCTCGAGATGACTGATAGCTACGGCGAAGGGAACCTCGTCGGCACGACCGAGACTTTCCTCAACGAAGTCTTTGGCAACTGGACCGACTCCATCAAGGCTCTCCAGACGTGCGAGGAAGTCACCGACCAGGCCGAAGATCTCAACATCATCTCCAGGTTATTGGAGTTAATAGAGAACCGGTTAACCACGTGGTTATGATTGTATTAAACCTGGTCATATAGTATATAAATAGATATTAATTGTAACAGAACGTTAAGTCACATTATCATAACCACATGGTTAACCGGTTCTCTATTAACTCCAATACAGGTGCATTGATTCTTTAGCTAGCAAGGCCTGTGCTGACCCGAGCCTTTTAGGAAAGAAGAAGAACGAAGACGATGAAACGCATCTTTGGAACGGTATCTCAATGCTGCAACCGAACGGTGAAGACTGGTGGTTCGATGATGCTTCTTTCCTCATCTTGCCTCTCTTCAAAAGACTCATCACCGCTATCGAATCACGAGGCATGAAGCACGAGTGCATCGCGATGGCGGTTATGTACTACACAAGGAAACATATCCCTCTGATGAACAGAGAAGCGATCGAGACAACAACGAGTCCTTCAGAAGCCGAACAAAAAACCACTCTCGAGGAGATAGTTGAGTTGCTTCCTACCAAGAAAGGCGTAAACCCAACCAAGTTTCTCCTCAGGCTTCTTCAGACAGCGATGGTGCTTCACGCAAGCCAATCCTCGAGGGAGGATCTCGAGACGAGGATCGGTAATCAGCTGGACCAAGCTGCTCTGGTGGATCTTCTTATACCCAACGTGGGATACTCTGAAACGCTTTATGACGTCGAATGCGTTCTGAGAATGATCGAACAGTTCGTCTCTTCAACCGAACAAGCAGGCATCGTCCCTTCTCCTTCCATCACCGAAGGTGATTTGGTGAAGGAAGGAGACGATTTGCTTACTCCTACAACTTTAGTAGCAACTCTCGTCGACGGTTATCTCGCTGAGGTGGCACCTGACGTTAACCTGAAGCTATCGAAGTTCGAAGCCATCGCTGCTGCGATACCTGACTACGCGAGACCGCTAGATGATGGAGTCTATCACGCGATAGACGTGTATTTGAAGGTAACCACAATGTTGTTTTTGCCATTAGTTAAAAGTTGAAAATCCATAAATTAGTACTAAAATTAATAAATTTGGTAGTGGGAGTTGGACTGGTATAAAATATGACATAATTCGATAAGATAATAATTTTTTGGAAATTGTTTATGTATATATATGATCCCAACATAAACATAAATTAGTAATTAATATACTATATAAATATAAAATATATTGTATATTTTATTTTTATTCACATTGAAGTATATCTTTAGTTTTTCTAAATATAGTGATGTTTTTTTGTCATTTTAATCCTAAAAATTCATTTACATTTAAGGTACATTCAATACACCAATAATCGAATAAGAATAACGTAAAATTTGTATATGTAAAATTTAATTAATACATATATCGCAAAATTAAGTATTTTTATTAATTTTACATAGAACATACTTCAAAATTTATAAGTTAAAAAAATAAAATAAAAAATCTGTAAATTAATATCTGTAGAAACTAATAAATTATCAAAAGTCCATACCTTATTAATTTATGGAGTTTTTACTGTATTAATATTTTTGGAGAGGCTTTACTTTGCAGGCGCATGCGTGGATTACGGATTCAGAGAGAGAGCAGATATGTAGACTCATGAACTGCCAGAAGCTCTCGCTGGAAGCTAGCACGCACGCGGCACAGAACGAGAGGCTGCCTCTTCGTGTGATTGTTCAGGTTCTGTTTTTCGAACAGCTGAGGCTCAGAACGTCTATATCTGGCTGGTTCTTTGTCTCTGAGAATCTGGATAACCCTGAGCTGCAAAAAAGTGGAGGAAATGGTGGTGGTTTGCTGAAACCTAGAAGTGAGAACGTGAGGGAACGGGTTTCTGAGCTAGAGAAAGAGTGTATGAACATGAAACAAGAGCTTCAGAAGCTGGTGAGGTCCAAGAGAAGCTGGAAGAATTTTACAAGGAAGCTTAACTTCAAGAAGAAATCAGAATGCTGCAATCCCAAGGATCAAGCAAAGCCAGCGATTTAGCAAGAACCTTCTCAGATCAAACTACTAGTGTTTATCTTCTTCTTTTTTTTTATTCACTTAGGTAGAAAAGATCATAACCTCGATGATCGAAACAGAGTAGCTCTGTTTTTTCTTGTTCTTGACAGTACTCTGTTTTTCAAAAGTTCTCATCTTTCTCTTAGCATCTCGCTGAGAGATTTGATGGTTTTATTTAGTTTCTTATGTTTGATCAAACTACTAGTGTTTATCTTCCTTTTTATTCACTTAGGTAGAAAGATCATAACCTCGATGCGAAACAGAGTAGCTCTGTTTTTTCTTTTGGCAATACTCTGTTTTTTATGAAGTTCTCATCTTTCTCTTAGCATCTCGCTGAGGGATTTGATTGGTTTTAGGTTCTTATGCTCTTTGACTTATTGAAGATCTTTTTGGAAAACATTTAGATACATTTCTTATGCAAACTTTGTGGGTGTTGTTGTTGTGCAACCCCCCCCACATAAAACAATCTCAATCACGCAAAGAAACAGAAAAATGAAAATACAATCAACAAAGAATCAGATTCTTAACAGGAGGGATAATCTTTAGGCGGTGGTAGAACGGAAAGCTCAGGTGTGTTCCCATTCTCAACGACAAAAGCCATCTTCAGACCCCACATTGTGTGGACTTCCAAGTGACAGTGCATAAACCAAACACCTACAACAACATATGCATTGATCAGTTTATATGCTTATCATATAAGCCCTCCTTTTCAAAATAGATAAAATGTTACAATTTTTCACACATATTAATAAAACACATTAATTATTAATTATAAATGAGAATTCGGCCAAAAAAAACACGAACGACGTTGTTTCACTTAACGGTTTAAGGGTCTACTTCTTTTTATTTTCAAATCATGTAAAACGACGTTGTTTCACTTAACGCCAACAATAAACGACGTCAAACTTTTCTGTTAAATTTGTTGACGGCATGCTAAATTGGCAAGTCAACGAAAACATTGTTAATTAATTCTAAAGTCAATAAAAGTTTTGTGTTTTTTTGGTCAGCTCAAAAGTTTATGTTTATTTTGGCAATTCGTGCAAAGTTCGTGTTTTTTTTTGGCTGAATTCTCAATTATAAATATATAATTTTTTGTGATTATCTATTCAAACCAATAAAAAATAAATTAATGTAATTATTTTAAAAATTGTATGATTAATCATTATTAATTGATAAAATGTATTAAAATAAAAAATTATGTTTTAAAACAATTTTTTTTCTAAAACATGCATTTTATGTAAAGGAGAGAGTATGATCATTCTCATCATATATGTGCATTAACATATCATACCTGGGTTATCAGCTCTGAATCTGATGGCAGCCCACCCACCAGTGGGTACTCCAACTGTGTTTCTCTCAGGCGGGTCAATGAGATTGAACTTAGCCGGATCCGTCTTGGGGTTAAAGTTTCCAACACCAGTTCCAACCACAAAGAAGTTGTATCCATGAAGATGGAAAGGATGTGACTCAACGGTTAGGAGATTTGTGTCTTGCAAAACAAGCTCAACTGTCGTATTGAACTTAACTCGGCTCAGTCTAGTCCCCGTAGAAGTCCCGAGGTTAGCCGTGAGTGGCACACCGGTGTAGTTAAACGGTTTAGGCGGTCTATCTGGAAAATCCGTCCTGAAAACGTTCGGGATGCTGAAGTAATGAGCTTTCAGGAGAGCAACTTTAGGCATAACGAATGTGATGTTGTTTATCGAAGCCGCGAGATTTGTCCCGTTCACACATGTCGGACACGCGTTGATGCCTAGTCCGATCGTGTAGAACAATCTACGGTCGACTTTTAAAGGGACGAGAGCTGGAAAGTTTGGCGTGTTGAGGCTCCTGAGCTTTTGGTTATAGTCCAAAGCGTATGATGTGTCGTTAGGCAGAGGAAGTTTCGGTAGAATCGGTATGACCGTGTTTGGTACGCCTTTGTATTGAAGAATCGCGGTTACGGTTTTGTTGTCTACCGATACCGGAGCGTCCATGAACGGACCAGCTGCCATGAAGTAACGGTTTGGAGAGCGGTCGGTTTTCACTAGAACGTTTGTGGTTTGACCTGGTCCGAGTAGAATAAATTTTGTTGCGAACGGTTTTGTGTAGACTGCATCGATCTCCACCACGGTCATGTCGTGGCCTGCGATACCGAAGAAGAGCTCGTCGTTTAGCGCTGCGTTGACGATCCTTAGAAGGTATGTTTTGCCAGGTTCCACCTCCACCACGAATGTGTCTATATATAGAAACAAATGATTTAGCTAAAAAAGATCTAAAACGATTTTATAAGGTTGAGATTTTTTTTTACGTTTCTCGGAACATGGAAAGAGCGGTCCGGGCTTTCCGTTTATGGTATGAGCATCCGACATCGGAGGCGGTGCGCCCAGCTTGTTGGCTTGGTTAACCGCCGTCTCAACGTCTCCGTTCCACCATTCTCCTACAATTATATTTTTTTAAAAGCCCGGGAAATTAGAAAAAAAGTTCGGTACGTTAAACCGGACCAGGCTAAACCGGGTTTGTTTGTATTCACTAACCGAGGACTATGTTGGTTTCTTGGTATGGTTGTGGGAAAGGATACGGTTTTCCCGGTTGAGGCAAGATGACGATAGCTCCGTACACGGTGGCTCGTAACCAGAGGATGTGTGCGTGCCACCAGAGAGTCCCACGTTGTCCGGTTACGTTGAAATCATAAACATAACTCTGTCCGGTCTGCATCGGACACTGAGTTATGTATGCTGGACCATCCGCCCAACCGTTCCGGTATTGTTTAAGCCCATGCCTGTAAGAAAATCAAACCGTTTAAATTTTGTTCGTGTATAATATGACTAAACCGGTTTTTGAGACGTTACGAAAGAGAGAATTTACCAATGGATGGACAAGTTGTATTGTACATGGTTGGTGACGTTGATGATGACTCGATCACCTTCTCTTGCGTAAACCGTTGGTCCAGGGAACATGCCGTTGACAGTGACAATCGGTTTAGCATTGCATAACCGGCTTACGTTCTTCATTTGAACCTGTTCCAAATTGTGAAACATTTATACATAACCCTACATCTCTAACATATAACTCAAACATATTAATCGGTTTAGTTAAACCAATCTAATTTGTTTGTTGTTAACGTACATCGAATTGGTACTTCTTCACCGCCGCATCCACCGGAGAGTCGCCAAGAAACCCAAGAAGATACAAGAAGAGAAAGAGCAAACCCGAGTTCCGGATTATCTTCATTCCGGTTTTATGCAATGATGAAATCGTATTTTGTACTAAATCTCTTATTGCCTTTGGTTTATAGATTGTATTGAAGATAGAATGGCTGAGTACAAATTCTTATATAGTGTCATGGAGTAAATAAAAGGTTGGTGAATCTCTCAAGAAATATAAAAAAACTATCATGTTTAGGTCTAGAAATGAGAAATTTAATGTGAAAAACGGACTAAAATATATTATCAAGAAAATTTCGAAAACATATAATCGAAGAAGAAGGCTTTTACGCAACTTCCTGAAAGACGTTGGGGGATCAGCGTAACGTTTGTTAATAATATGGAGTACCTTCGAAGTTGATATCTGAGCTTTAAACTAGTATTTTTGACTTGTTCGTTTACCATGATTTTTAAAAATTTAAAAATATCAATATTTCGGTTCAAGTCTCTTTTATTCAAGAAAGTTTATAGTAGATGTCTACCCATACCTGTTTTGTACTTGTTCCATAAGCCCTCAAAATCAAATATGAATTCCGTAAAACCGATTCAGTTGCAAAAAAAAAAAATTCCGTAAAACCGAGTTTTTTACATTTTACATTTTGAGAACTCACTTATTCTACGTGTAAATAAATAACCTGTGTACTGCTTTTTGAAGATTGTCTCGGTAATATTTCGATATTAATATACAATCCTCCTATAACAAACTTAGAGTATCTTTATCCATAGTCTTTAGGAAGATTTTTTAATAAAAAGTGGGTGTGGGGTCCTACTAAAAAAACAAAAACTATTGACAAAATGAAATAAGGGATGTTCTTTTACCTGTTCGCGGATTCCACTAACACGTGGTGACCCATGATTGATTCAATTTTATTTTTTTTTTAAATCGGGGAAAAAATAATAATAAGAAGAACCCAAATGAGGTTTAGGGACAAAGATGCTCTTGACTCGTTTTGTATGTTGCTTAGACAATAGTTTATAGTCTTTATATTTAATTTAACTGTGGTAAACATTGCAATTATATAGTGATGTTATTGGGTAAGGGAAAATGACTGGTCTTTGAATCATGTTTTCTGTTTTGTTTATGAATTTATCAGGAAATTACGCTACTGACCGGTCAAAAAGTATACTAGTTTGTTGAATTATCTGACCACACTTCGGGTCCAAACGCCGACATGCCAAACGATAAAACAACTCATTATCATGCTAAGTAACCCAAGTTAATGTAATGTCCACAGGCCCAAATGGAATGTATTAGCCTATATGGATAGTAACTGCATTTTCTTGAGGTTAATGTAAGCCTGATATCCATTAACACTTAGTTGTAAAAAATATAATTACTGGCATGTGTTAAGAAGGAGAAAAAAATAAAAGATGATCAACTGTGTTGGTAAATGGTAAGTAACATACATTTTTTCATGCAGGATCTTTTATAGAGTGAAACTCATTAGTCTTGAACCTTTTCTAGTGAATTGTCTACTGCCTCGTAGTATGTAACTAAAACAATTTGTTGATAATATATGATATTTAGAATCAACCAACAACATTTGCTCAAAAAAGAATCAATCAACATGCATAACAAATTTGTTAGACTATAAGCAATTGTAATATTACTTAAATTTGCTCCATAAATCTTGTAATAATATTTAACCGTATAACTTTTCTTTAAAGTTTCGAAATCAATTTTCTAAATATTTACCTGAGCTACCACCTTCTCACAAGTGACAAGTCACGAGTCAACTAATCTTTAACTATAAATAAATCATAACATAATGTCACATTGTTAACATATATCTCTGCGTAAAAGGCTAAAACACTCCTGAATCGATCTTATTCTTATCGTTTCCAAAAAGACTCTAGTAAACGAAAGAAAACCGAAAAATGAAGAAAAGCCACTTGTTTAACCTAGAACATTTGTAAATTCGTTGAATCAAACTGGTTAATTGAGAAGTTAGCGAGTCTGATTTGTATCTGACGTATCTTGTTTCGAGGTCAATTAGTAAATGATCATATCGTTAATTCTTATGAACCCACCCACCATGTGTTTTTAGCCCAAGAGAGATTCAGTGAACCAGGAGGGAAAATAATTTCAATTGTCTCTTACACTAATGAAAGGTTATGCTACAAAATCCAATTTATTAATAGGTTAATAATAATTAATTATTTGGACACAAAACCCAAAAGATCACGATCTAGTTAAAAAAGAGAGACAAGAAAGATTCTCTAAGCTGATGGATGATCTGTACCATGTAGCTTTGTTCCCTTATAGGTGTTTACGCTTACTTAACTGCCCAAAGAACGTCGCCGAGGCTTTTAAAAATAGTTTAAGTTGATTTATTGGTCAAATCATGAAGCTATCTTCAATTAATTTTCTTTTTGGACATTAGAAATTGCATATTGTTTTTTCTTTCAACAATTAAAGCTATGTATGATGTGAGTATATATATAAACAAGTCGTGGTTTCTATGTTATGGTTCATTGAACATGTACATCAAACATAGGACTGGGAGGAGCCCATGTTCTTTACATTGCTGCAAAGTTTTAGTTTCTTGTATTTAAATTTGCTTCCTATCCAATACACATATATGCCAAGAGCATGGATAGTGATGAGTAGGTTAAATATATAGGGACAACTTAAATGAAAAGCGGAAAACAAATCCAATCGGGGAAATATAGTAAGGTACAATGTATGAGTAACGAAAGCCCAAGCTGTACTTCCATTTATGTTGGAGATGATTGAGTAACACGTGGATTATATTTGATTACAAGTAGGAGAATTTTTTTTTTTTTGATAAAAAAGTAAGTAGGTGAAATTCTTCTTTGGGTTTTTGGTTTGATTTGTTGTTTCGTTAGTTTGGTTCAGGTTAGTAAAATATGATTTGGTTTATTTTTCGTTTCACCTTAAACCATATGAGTAACTATTTAATTATATTTTTGTTTGACGTAAGTTATCGTAATAATTATGTTACATATAGTACTAAAGAGTTTTTCTTCTTTTTGTTAAAGACCAAAAGATATCGCCTTATCAAATACTTATGAGATTTAAAAGTTACTTTCCAGTAGATTATAATCAAATGACAAGATGAAAAATAACTTATTTCAAAAATAACTTATTTCAAATGAAATTAACAAGATGAAAAATAACTTATTTAAAAAAAGATGAAAATAATACATAACAACAAACATGGAGCTTGGAAAATATAATTAAATATGTATAACTAGTTATATACACATATTTACGTAATAATAACTGTGTTCCAAAAGAAAAAAGAGAGTACATATCTATTAATTTTTGTTTAGTTTTAGTTTTCTTGTAACATATATCTATTTTAGTTATACATAGAAGCTTGCCATATAAAGACATGCTAGTTTTAGTATTACGTGGACTATACTGCGACTGTCCAATCCTGTTTTAATTGCCGGTTTTATATATTCATGAAAGACATTAACGTTCTCACTTATTCTTCCATTTTTTTTTGTAGTCGACAACTCAAATAACTTCTCTCTTTACCGAAAACTTTTGTTATACTGTGTCAAATAACGTAATTTGTCACTCGCAGTTTTATTATTTCATATGTAAAATGGTAGATGTATAATTTCTTTGTAACTTATAAGATGGAACATTTTCCGGCATTTAATTTCAAGTATCATATATTTCTTCTAAATTTTAAACCATTTAATGTTAACATCAAAATATATCGGTCTGAAAAGAGTTTATGGCCAGAATAAAGACTAAAACGCTTTCTTTTATTTTGTTTGTTTAAAGTCTAACTTTTTCTTATAGATATGATTTGTGTTATATTCTCCCGGAAAAATCATGAAGATGCTAATCGAACTAGATTGATGGTTAGTAGCCGTTCAGGTGTGTAGATATTGGACCAGAAAGACCACAACTCGACGAAGAGAACAATGTAATATATATCTAGAAGTCCAGATTTTCAGACCACTAAGATGGTTTGATATGGAATTCAAAAATATTTATATCTTTTAGATTTGCTTATAAGAGCAAGGTAAACTAAAAAGTATAAATTATTATCAGAAAGTTACGTTAAAAGTGAAACAAGTATATAACATATATATCTAAGTTACACCAAAAAAAGAAGAAGAAATCAAAGGTCTATCTATACATCTGAAGCTAACATTTGCAAATAGTTATTTGATATATTCATTCTTCTGATGGCCCTTACAATAAATAGTTATTTGATATAAGCATTTGAAAATGCTAAGTTGATATTAAAAAGGTATATTAGTTTTGATTACCAATGCAATGAGGGGGACCAGAATATTATAATTTATAAATCTCTTGTCCACTTATATTGGAATCAAAACTAACGATGAGTATTAAAAAAAAACAAAAAAAAACGGGTTAAGATATTTGTAAACAATGAACTTAATTTTTTTGTTCAAAAAACAATGAACATAATTAAAAAGACGTTTTTTTTTTCTTTTGTCATGAGAAAAAAGAATATTACTTTCTGCAGTGTTTTTTTTATATACAGTAAAAAATATCTCTCTCTCTCTCTCTCTGAAGGTGGCACAAGCACCCATAATGTGAGTGTGTATGTAAAATATATAAATTTATATATTTGATTTTGGATCTCTTTTCTTTTTATCTCATCTTTCTCTTGGACGAAACTGATCTCTTTCTCTCTTTCCTTTTCTCTCTACCTATAAGAGTTTTCTCTGAGAAGATCCGTTTCTAGACCTCTCTTTCTCTCTTTCCTTTTCTCTCTATCTTTTCTCTGGAAGATCCGTTTCTACACATCTCTCTCTCTCTCACTCACTACTGGTTAATTAGGTCAACCTTTGGGATCACGGCGATTTTCACAGGTAACCTCTCTTCTTTACAGAAACCCTAACTATTTCTGGGATTTTGTACATACTTCCATGGCTTTTCTACAAATTGGAGCTATCGTTTGCCTATGTATACACTCTGTTTCAGCTTTTAATCAATTAGTTGGATCGTATTCGACCTAGATCTCTCTCTGATATTCTGGATTCGCAGACGTTGATTGATTGTTTCTCTGATCTAGGTTTCTGTTTATTTTTTTAAATCAAATGATGTGGAGATTAAAGCTATCTATCTTCTACTGTACTTCGTTTGTGTGTATCTTTTAGTGGTTGACCTTTTTTTTTTTATCTTCTTCTTCTCGAAAATCTGAGTGCGTACATCATACGCGATCTTAGCTTTTCGTCACCGTTACACTTCTCTTATCTTCAATTTTTGGGATTCGCTATTTTTTTTCAATTAATTGAGCTTACTATGATTGAAGATATTTTACCATTTTGTTTTTGTTTTCAGCTCTGAAGCTGTTTGTGGATGGTTTAAGGAGCATATGGGAGTGTGTATTTTGTTCTTGGCTCCATTTGGGCCGACTTAGCTGAAGGAAGCTTGCATTGACTTTAACTTAAAAGCTCCCACTGGTTGGTTGTTACTAGAGGAATCTTACGGTTATTAAGTTAAAAGACTTTATAGAGCTGTAAAGCAAAGACAGCGCATTAGTAACAGAAGAATCTTCGGACTCAGTTGCTGTATGAGCGTTAAAGAGAGTCTAATTTAGCTGGGGAAAAGGGGTTAAGATCATAATCTGTTATTTATAACTCGGTGAGTCTTTCAGTGAACTATAAATCGATTGGTAGTGTTAATAACCCTCGAATCCTCCTCTTGAGTAATCGATTATTATATTTTCAGATAGATATAAGGATGGAAGCTGAAACTGTGAATGTGAGACCTCAGCAAGGGTTCATCCAGCGAGTGGTCCCTGCTCTGTTACCAGTCCTTTTGGTCTCTGTTGGATATATCGATCCTGGAAAATGGGTTGCAAATATCGAAGGAGGTGCCCGTTTTGGGTATGACTTAGTGGCAATTACTCTGCTCTTCAATTTGGCTGCCATCTTGTGCCAGTATGTAGCAGCTCGAATAAGCGTTGCAACTGGTAGAAACTTAGCTCAGGTATTTATTTGTTCACTCTTTCTCTGCTTTGTTGTTGTTGTTGTTATCAGATTTGCTATTTTTGGAATGAATTTTAGTTTTGCAATTATACCATCTGTTCCCCCACCTTCTAATGTTATTTACTTGGACAGATCTGCAATGAAGAATATGATAAGTGGACGTGCATGTTCTTGGGCGTTCAGGCGGAATTCTCTGCAATTCTACTCGACCTTACCATGGTAGTTACTTACAATCTTTTCCCTTCTTAATAGTTAAATCTATGTTTGATGCGAAAATGATTCCATCCCTCTGACTTGAGCTTCTCAATTGAACAGGTTTTGGGTGTTGCACATGCACTTAACCTTCTCTTAGGGGTGGACTTATCCACTGGAGTGTTTTTAGCCGCCATGGATGCATTTTTCTTCCCTGTTTTCGCCTCTTTCCTTGTATGACTGGCCTCTCATCTTATTTCTTTTCCGTGCTCTTGAATTACCATTTATCTGGAAAATAGCTGATATGCATCCAAAATTTACAGGAAGATGGGATGGCAAATACAGTATCCATTTGCTCAGCAGGCCTGGTTTTATTTCTATATGTTTCTGGTGTCTTGCTGAGTCAGTCGGAGATCCCATTCTCTATGAACGGGGTGTTAACTCGCTTAAATGGAGAAAGCACATTCGCACTGATGGGTCTTCTTGGAGCAAGCGTCGCCCCACACAATTTTTATATCCATTCTTATTTTGCTGGGGTAACCTCTATCTTTTCCTATAAATCTCTATAATTCTATTAAGCAACAATAGTCTTACTAAGCAGCGAACGGTTTATTGCAGGGAAGTACATCTTCGTCGGATGCCGACAAGAGCAGCTTGTGCCAAGACCATTTGTTCGCCATCTTTTGTGTCTTCAGCGGACTTTCAGTTGTGAATTATGTACTGATGAATGCAGCAGCAAATGTGTTCCACAGTACTGGCCTTGTGGTACTGACATTTCAGGACGCCATGTCACTGATGGAGCAGGTTTGTTCTGACAATTTTCTTATTAATCTAGAATTCATTTTTAGGAAAGTCTGATTATTAACTATTTGGTTCTTGATTGTTGAGCACAGATATTTGGGAGTCCACTCATTCCGTTGGTCTTTTTGATGCTCTTGTTCTTCTCTAGTCAAATTACGGCACAAGCTTGGGCTTTCGGTGGAGAAGTTGTCCTGCATGACTTCCTAAAGATAGAAATACCTGGTTGGCTTCATCGTGCTACGATCAGAATTATTGCAGTTGCTCCTGCCCTTTATTGTGTGTGGACATGTGGTGCAGACGGTATATACCAGCTACTTATATTGACCCAGGTCCTCGTGGCGATGATGCTGCCGTCCGCTGCAATACCGCTGTTCCGCATTGCCTCGTCTAGGCAAATAATGGGTGTCCATAAAATTTCACAGGTTGGGGAGTTCCTTGCACTTGGAACGCTTTTGGGGTTTCTGGGTTTGAATGTCGTTTTCGTTGTGGAAATGGTATTTGGGAACAGTGACTGGGCTGGCGGTTTGAGATGGAATACCTTGACGGGCACCTCTGTTCAGTACACCACTTTGCTTGTATCGTCTTGTGCATCCTTATGCCTGATGCTCTGGCTTGCAGCTACGCCGCTGAAATCTGCCAGTAGCATAGTAGAAGCTCAAATATGGAACATGGATGTCCAAAATGCTCTGTCTTATCCATCTGTTCACGAAGAGGAAACTGGAAAACTTGAAACAAGGCAGGAGGAAGAAGAATCGGCAGTGCAGTTGGAAAGCAGGGTAAAAGATCAGTTAGATACTACTACGTCTGTCACTAGCTCGGTCTATGATCTGCCAGATAACATTCTAATGCCGGATCAAAAAATCCGTTCGTGTCCTCTAGAGGAAAGCAAGCTGGACGTGAATGTCTCCGCCTCTCAAGTTACTAGTTTTGGGGAAATTTCAGATGTGAAGGAGCAGACAGTTTTGCAGTCAACGGTGATCAGTGAGGTTACTGATAATGATTTGGTTGTTGAAACAAATATGGCAAAGATTGAACCGACGAGTCCTGTGGAGAAGACTGTTAGCATGAGCATGGAGAATCACATCAAGTTCATTGCAAAGGACGTTGAAGGAGTTTCATGGGAAACAGAAGAAGCTACCAAAGCTGCCCCTTCAAGCAACTTTCCTGTTGTATCTGACGGTCCGCCTTCATTCCGCAGCCTAAGAAGCGAGGAAGGGGGAAGTGGTACCGGAAGCCTTTCCCGGTTGCAAGGTTTGGGTCGTGCTGCTCGACGACACTTGTCTGCTATTCTTGATGAGTTTTGGGGACATTTGTATGATTTTCACGGGCAATTGGTTGCTGAAGCCAGGGCAAAGAAACTAGATCAGTTGTTTGGCGCTGATCAAAAGTCAGCCTCCTCCTCTCCTTTGAAAGTGGATTCTTTTGTAAGGGACAACACTAGCGGTGGATATTGCTTGTCACCAACAACAAAGGGATTGGAATCACAGATGAATTCGAGTTTGTATGATTCACTGAAGCAGCAGCAGAGGACACCTGGAAGTATCGATTCTTTATATGGACTACAAAGAGGTTCATCACCATCATCATCACCGTTGGTCAACCGTATGCAGATGATGACTGCATATGGTAACACTGCCAATAATAATAATGCTTATGAATTGAGTGAGAGAAGATACTCTAGCCTGCGTGCTCCATCATCTTCAGAGAGTCGGGAACACCAACAACCAGCTACCATTCATGGATACCAGATTAAGTCCTATGTCGACAGTTTGGCAAAAGAAAGGCTTGAAGCTTTACAGTCTCGTGGAGAGATCCCAACATCTCGATCTATGGCCTTGGGTTCAATGAGCTATACACAGCAACTGGCTTTAGCCTTAAAACAGAAGTCCCAGAATGGTCTAACCCCTGGACCAGCTCCTGGGTTTGAGAACTTTGCGGGGTCTAGAAACATATCGCGACAATCTGAAAGATCTTACTACGGTGTTCCATCTTCTTCTGGAAATACCGATTCTGTTGCCAATGAGAAGAAGTATAGTAGCATGCCAGATATATCGGGATTGTCTATGTCAGCAAGGAACATGCATTCGCCAAACAACAAGAGTGGATACTGGGATGCATCAACTGGAGGAACAGGGTATAACGCTGCTTCGTATGGTCGGTTAAGCAATGAATCATCGTCGTTATATTCTAATTTGGGGTCCAGGGCTTCGGGTTATGAAACCATTTCTCAGTCAAGAGGAGGCTACAGAGATGCATATACTATGTTGCCACAGAGTGCAACAACAACAGGGACTGGATCGCTTTGGTCCAGACAGCCCTTTGAGCAGTTTGGTGTAGCAGAAAGGAATGGTGCTGTTGGTGAGGAAGTCAGGAATCATAGATCAACTCCGATAAATATAGACAACAACAACGCTGCTTCTACCGTCGATGCAGAGGCCAAGCTTCTTCAGTCGTTCAGGAACTGTATACTAAAGCTTATTAAACTGGAAGGATCAGAATGGTTGTTTGGGCAAAGCGATGGAGTCGATGAAGAACTGATTGACAAGGTAGCTGCAAGAGAAAAGTTTATCTATGAAGCCGAAACGCGAGAAGGGGGTCACATGGGGGAGCCTCAGATCTCATCGGTTCCAAACTGTGGAGATGGTTGCGTATGGAGAGCTGATCTGATAGTGAGCTTTGGAGTTTGGTGCATTCACCGTGTCCTTGACTTGTCTCTCATGGAGAGTCGCCCTGAGCTCTGGGGAAAGTACACTTACGTTCTCAACCGCCTTCAGGTAAAACCAAAACCCCTCACATTCTCTCTCTCTCTATTCAACTTGTGTTGTTCTCATTAAAATTTGATTCAACAGGGTGTTATAGACCCGGCGTTCTCAAAGCTGCGGACACCGATGACACCGTGCTTCTGCCTTCAGATACCGGCGAGCCACCAAAGAGCGAGTCCGCCTTCAGCTTCAAACGGAATGTTACCTCCAGCTGCAAGACCAGCCAAAGGCAAATGCACAACAGCAGTCACACTTCTTGATCTAATCAAAGACGTTGAAATATCAATCTCTTGTAGGAAAGGCCGTACCGGTACAGCTGCTGGAGACGTGGCTTTCCCGAAGGGGAAAGAGAATTTGGCTTCTGTATTAAAGCGGTATAAGCGTCGGTTATCGAATAAACCGGGAGGTATGAATCAGGATGGACCCGGTTCGAGAAAGAACCTGAATGCAGCAGCTTCTGTGTACGGATCAATGGGTTGAAGAAGACCATTTGAATCTCATGATGATCAAAGAGATGTCTACAGGAAGCCGAAAAAGCAAAAACCTCTGCTTCGTTATTGTGTATTAAGGAAAAATGGATTTTTGTTGCTTCAGAACTTTTTTTTTTCTCTTGTTAATTTGGTTGTAATGTTATGTTATATACATATCATATTGGACCATAGCTACAAACCAAATCCGGTTTGTGTGTAATTTGTTCCCGAATCGTGAACTAGTTCGTCGATTTGAATGGTTAACATCTCCTTAACCAGTGTGTGGCTGACGCATCCTACACGTGTCCTCATGAGGCAATAATTGTCAGTGATCTTCTTGAATCCTCTTCTCGTTCCTTAAATCTTTCTAAGTTCGAAGGAAAAGCAAGCAGCAGAGCAACAGTCTAATGGCGTTTGAGATCTACATATCGTTTTCCGCGATCCTTCTCCTTTTGATCGTCGCAATCGCTTTTTATCTCATCGGAAGAAAAATCGGCCGGCGAGAAGGTATGTCGCAGCTTCACCACGGACCGCCGTTGGCTGGTATGCCGGCGCCTGCTCCGCCGCAAAATGCTATAGGAAAGCCACCGGCGGTTTAGCAAAACAGTGTGTTGTATACGATGATGTAATATGACGTAAACTTGTATTTTGTTGAATAAGATCAATGAAGTATTTATTACACTCGTTATTGGGCCGATGCTGAAACAACTACACTCTTTATTGGGCCTATGTTTTCAAGAAGACACTTCGTTCCCTTTTGTATTTTAGCGTGCGTACTTCATGCCGTTTTTAGTTCAGTCCTTGTAATTATTCGCTCTAAAAAATAAAGAAAAGTCTTCCAAAAACTTCTGTCACAACGCAGAAAGTCTCCCTCTCGAATCATTTCCTTTTGCTTTCGTCCTTTTGGAGCTTGAAGAGATGACCATGGCAGCCAACTTCGCGAAACGGCTGATCGGAAGCCGATCCACCTCAACCGCAACCACTTCCGTCGCTAGGGCTTTCTGCTCCTCCACCACTCCAATCACCGCAACCTTGTTCCCTGGAGATGGGATCGGTCCTGAGATCGCTGAATCCGTCAAAAAGGTTTCTCTTCCTGATCTATTTTCTCGTTCATAGTCATTTTCGTTGATGATTTGTGCTTAATTGGGGTGGTATAGGTGTTTACAACGGCTGGTGTGCCAATTGATTGGGAAGAACACTACGTTGGGACGGAGATAGATCCGAGAACACAGAGTTTCTTAACCTGGGAGAGTCTCGAATCCGTGCGTAGAAACAAAGTCGGTTTGAAAGGTCCAATGGCTACTCCGATCGGGAAAGGCCACCGTTCTTTGAACCTGACTCTTAGGAAAGAGCTGAATCTATACGCCAATGTTAGGCCTTGCTACAGTCTTCCTGGTTACAAGACTCGTTATGATGATGTTAATCTCATCACCATCAGGGAGAACACTGAAGGAGAATACAGTGGACTCGAGCATCAGGTTTAAATTTTGAGCACTTATGGTTAGTTTTCGTAAGAATTGTTTTCTGATTTCTGTGGCTCGTGTTGTGATAGGTTGTTAGAGGTGTGGTGGAGAGTCTTAAGATCATTACACGTCAGGCGAGTTTGAGAGTTGCAGAGTATGCCTTTCACTATGCTAAGACTCATGGAAGAGAGAGGGTTTCTGCTATTCACAAAGCCAACATTATGCAGAAAACTGATGGTCTTTTCCTCAAGGTCTGCCCATTTTCTTATAAGGAGATCAATGCTGTTATGTGTATAAGTGTCTCAATAGTCTTCTTTGCAGTGTTGTCGTGAGGTTGCTGAGAAGTATCCAGAGATAACTTACGAGGAGGTTGTTATTGACAACTGCTGTATGATGGTAAGCTAGCCTACTTTGGGGAAAGTTTCGTTATTGTTTTGTGTGGAATATGTGAATGATAATCTTAAGATGCCCCCTGTAGCTTGTGAAAAACCCAGCACTGTTTGATGTGTTGGTGATGCCAAACCTGTACGGTGACATTATCAGCGACTTGTGTGCTGGATTGGTTGGAGGGCTAGGATTGACTCCAAGGTGAAACATTCGTTCCTTCATTTTGATTAGTAGTTATTTAGAGTATGATTATGAGCTAAATCAACTTAAAGGATTCTTTTTGTCTTGGACGCAGTTGTAATATAGGGGAAGATGGTGTAGCACTTGCTGAAGCAGTTCACGGTTCTGCACCTGATATCGCTGGAAAGGTAAACAATAGCAAGTAAACTTGCATCAACTCTTGTAGTCAGAAGCTTATCAAGTTAGTAGCATAGTCTCATTATGAACTTGATTTCAAATGGCTTTAGTATACGATTTTGTGTGTGTGTGTGTTTAATTCGTTGTCCTTGTTTTCTTGGTGATGTATAGAACTTAGCGAACCCAACAGCGTTGCTACTGAGTGGAGTGATGATGTTGCGCCACCTGAAGCTGAACGAACAAGCAGAACAGATCCACAGCGCAATCATCAACACCATAGCGGAGGGAAAATACAGAACGGCAGATCTTGGAGGGACATCGACCACAACCGAATTCACAAAGGCAATCTGTGACCATCTCTGAACAATCGTAAAAAGATACTCAAATTCTTTATCGAATTTTCCTTTCTCGAGTACGATTAGAATAAAAAAATGCACTGGCTGAAGAAGTTTTATAACCTTTGGAAGTTCATTGTTTCTGCCTCCAACAACACGTGTTTTTAAAATTCTCTCTGCTGCGGCCGTAAGGCAAGATTCATAACAGAGGAAGAAGGATGGGTTTTTTCTGACTAAGAGTTTTGTTTTCTTGCTTGAATGATTTACAAACTTCCTCTCTTTGTTTGTTGTTCTACTGATCACTACAAACATTTGAAGAAAGAATATTGTTAAATATTTTATCTTCTGTAATATCGTTTGCATTTGTGCCTTCACACTACTTTGGAGAAAAAAACAAAAAACTATATGAGTGGTAAGGAAACTTTGTGGTTGGTTCTCATATGATTTTTGCGGAAATTTTGATATATGATAAAAATGCGATGAAATGGCATAATTCGGCCCAAAAAGTCTGCCGACAGAATAAACATGTACGATTATAATAAAATATTAAATAAATTAAAAAGAAACCTAAAAAAGGAGATTGGTGCACCAACTTCCGCCGAGCTCTTTGATTGATTATAAACTCGGGGCTTCACTCTCCACTTAAAACTTGCCCTCCTCATCAGATCTGAATCTAAACTTCTTTTCTCAATCTATCTTCTCACAGATTCATCATCATGGCTTCCTCTAACTACGATGGAATCCTCCTCGGAATGGGCAACCCGCTCCTCGACATCTCTGCAGTCGTCGACGAGGATTTTCTCACCAAGTCAGATCCCTCTCTTTTCAAATCGCTCTATTGTTTGTTTTTATTTTCTATCGCAGTCGTTTCGTCTGAAATCTAGATTTGATTGAATGAATCATCTCTTGGTGGCGTCAGCTCTATGATTTGCGTTTGTAATCGTGTGTGAACAGATATGACGTCAAGTTGAACAATGCGATTCTCGCGGAGGAAAAACATTTGCCCATGTAAGCATTGCTTTTTTGCTCTACGTTTAAACTTTGTTTTCATGTAGTGGAATCAATGTTCAAGAAATAGCTAGGCTGTACCTAGGCTCTAGGCTCTTTATAGAAGACTAGCTGCTAGGTGGATTATCAGGAGCCTAGGCGTTAAAGTAATTATTAATTTATTATATATATTTTTATATTTATATGAGATATTTTAGTTTTGATTTTTAATTATAAAATTATTGTGATGAATTATTAAAATAGATATACAAAACAAAAGAAATTAGAAATTTTTGTGTATTTATACTAATATTATTGTTTAATTTAACATATGTAGACCAATTTAGATCAATTTTAACCAATTAACCGATTTAGTTCAACTTTAACCGATATGAATCATATAAATTGGTATAAATCGATTTTCGAAAATCGTTTGGATAAGACCGAGTTACCCCTAGGCAGGGGCCTAGGCTCCGCCTAGACCGATTTTTAGAACCTTGAGTGGAATCGTTCGTTACAAGTCGTGTATCTAACTTTTATTTTGGTTTCGTGAGTGAAATTTAATATGGATTGAGTAGGGAAACGCAAAGGTCTTTTTAATAATGTTGCATATTGACTGGTTAAATTAGGTATTGTAATCAAGAATATGATGTTATATATAAATTGACTGTGGACTGTTTCGGAAAACAAATGGATATCTCATCTCTCTTTGTTTTATCTTTTATTGCTACCCTTTGACACACTGTGTTCAAATTCATTGTTAAACACATAGTTGATGGGTGTTTATTATACATGAGCTCAACAATGCAATTTTGTTTTCTTAGGTATGATGAGATGAGTAGCAAGTTCAATGTTGAATACATTGCCGGAGGTATTTCATCTTTTCTTTTTTTGAGTATCCTCTTAAAACTTGACAAGGAGGTGATGATATTTTCTTTATTCATTCCTTTTCAGGTGCTACGCAGAACTCAATCAAAGTGGCTCAGGTACATTCTTTTTTTGCCTTCTTCTTGTGCTTTCTTTTGGGATGTATGAACAACTTCTAAATCAAGGGTGTTTTTTTACTTGCTGGTCTGCAGTGGATGCTTCAAATTCCTGGGGCAACCAGTTACATGGGTTCCATTGGAAAGGACAAATACGGTGAGGCTATGAAGAAGGATGCTACAGCTGCTGGTGTCAATGTAAGCTTTGTGTCCCTGATCTTCTCTGGTTTTATGTTGAGTCTATGTTCAGCAGGTGTTCAGTTTGTCTTTGGGCATAGTTGAATTCAGCATTTGTAATCAAGGTGTATTAACATGACAATATGCTTTTGTATCAGGTTCACTACTATGAGGATGAGTCTGCACCTACTGGAACTTGTGGTGTCTGTGTTGTTGGTGGAGAGAGGTCGCTTATTGCTAATCTTTCTGCTGCTAACTGCTACAAGGTTGAGCACCTTAAGAAGCCTGAAAACTGGGCATTGGGTAAGATTTTTATTTTTTTCCCCTATCGTAGCATCTTTTTAAAACATCTGTTTTTATTTCTTCATGAGCTGATATATCTGTCATCAAATATGTTTTGGGTAGTTGAGAAGGCCAAGTTCTACTACATTGCTGGATTCTTCCTCACGGTGTCACCCGAATCCATTCAGTTGGTATCTGAGCACGCTGCTGCAAACAACAAGGTACAATGCATTTGGTCCTCTTTTCCATGAGACCCTGTTGAACCAAAATCTTATACTTGTATTAACATCCTTGACACGTTCACTAATCTTTCAGGTGTTCACAATGAACCTCTCTGCCCCATTCATCTGTGAATTTTTCAAAGATGCTCAGGAGAAGTTCTTGCCGTAAGAATTACCTAATCATTTTTTATATATTAAAGATATTATGATTGCGTAAACATACTTAAAAGTACTCTGCCTTTCTCTGACAGGTACATGGACTTTGTTTTCGGCAATGAGACAGAGGCAAGAACCTTCTCCAAGGTTCATGGCTGGGAGGTACCATTTTTCTTACACAACTAAATTTCCACAAGCTGCTATGTTTTGTATTACAGAGATAAAACTTAACCTGTTTACACTATATAGACCGAAGATGTGGAACAAATAGCCATCAAGATTTCACAGCTACCCAAGGCCACAGGAACATACAAGAGGACCACCGTGATTACACAGGGAGCAGACCCAGTGGTTGTTGCGGAAGATGGAAAGGTCACGAAGTACCCTGTGATCCTTCTCCCAAAGGAGAAGCTTGTTGACACCAACGGTGCAGGTACTCATTTGACAGTCCAACCTCCAACTTTCAAATATAGGCTTAGTTTTACTAGATAAAAACGTATATGACCATAGAATAAGCGCATCCTTATCATTTCAAGCAACTTAACTGTTGTCTGTTGACATCTCTGGCAGGTGATGCATTTGTGGGAGGATTCATGTCACAGTTGGTGAAAGAGAAATCCATTGAGGAGTGCGTGAAGGCCGGATGCTACGCGTCAAACGTGGTGATCCAAAGATCTGGCTGCACTTACCCTGAGAAGCCCGACTTCAACTAAATTATATACTGAGCCATCCTCAGTTTTGTGATTTCTTCCAAATAAAAACATGCATCTTTGATTCAACAAACTCTCAACGATTATTGCCCGAGTGTTATCTTTTTGGCTTTTTTTTTGGTTTGTTTTCACCCTTTTATCATACCGTAATCATTGATAATTTAATATCATTATTACTACATTAATTCGGCTGAGAAAAATCAAATCGTGCTCCTTAATATAATAGTAGTAAAGGATATGTTGAAGGTTTATATCAGCTACTAACTACAAAGGTCTTCATTAACTCTACATAGATCTCAAGAGGACCGTGTTACATTAGCCGAAAAATCTAAACCTTTAGAAACCTCTTCTTGAATTAGAGACTCGTCAGAAGCAAGAGTCGAGACTAACGGGGAGAAGCGCAACGGAGGACCTCGAGGAAGAGAGTTTCGTCGCAAGGGATACAGAGCTTAGAACCTCCGGAAGTGAAATCATCGTAGGCTTCTTCTTTTGATTGATCAAGCAAAGCCCTGATGGTGGGATCGTGAAGCAACGTGATCTTGATCACGAACCTCTTGTAACTCTCCTCTTCTTTGCCTACGTACACCACTAGGTGTCCCTTTGGTACGTCATGTGGTATATGAGGTTTCTCGGCGGCGGCGGCCCGATGTTTGGCTATTTTGCTAGACATTTGCTTCCATATCTTTGTGATCAGCTTGCTCTTCTTCATCATGGTTATCCTTTACTAGAGAGATGAAAGAGAGAGAGTGAGACGTTTTTTTGGAGGTTAGTGTAAGATGGAATGTAGAGAGGTACTAGTGTCGTACGTCGGTACGTGTATATATATACACAAAGTCACAAACGTAGTAGGTCCGCTATCTAATTTTTGTGAATATATATGGATGAATATGTATATATTGTTAATGATTTGTTTGGACCATGTCGTCGTCTTTTGCAATAATACATTATGAATGTTCCATTCAGTATACTTTACTACCATGAAATACTATATATATATTAATGTTCGTATGATATTTACTAAAGATATAATATGTGTCATTCGTTTGTCAACTAATGCCATGCTGTACTTTGACACACGAGATCGTACGAACATGCATCTTCCCTAATTTATTAGTTTTGTAATCTTTTAATTTCTCATGAAAACAAACGATCTCTATCGGCATGGCACATTGGCACTCAGCTATTGGGCAACTAAAAATAATACTAATATATAACCCCTTCTTTAATAAAGAAAACCGTAAAAAATAGTAAAGTATTTGTGTGTTTGCCCATATATACATAAAAGTACATGCTGTACACGCATCTCCATTTATTATGATAAAATACACACAGGAGCCCATGTACCACTTATTAATGTAATCCTTTGTTGCACAAAAAAACACACAGGAGACCGTAAATGCTGTACAGTGTACACGCATCTCCATTCAGCCACAAGTATGCTAAGTGGTAGAATCACTTTAATTAGGTTATCCTTCATTTCTATTCTTATATTCAAATCCAGTTTATCAACTTACGATTTTAGTACCACTTTGATTGAAAGTGAAACAATAAGGCTATCAATCCCAATCAGATGCAAACAGTACACATGTATTCATTGGTAATGTAAGAAATAGCGTAATCTAATATATGAATGATGATGTAGACTACCCTATGCATTCTCAGCTGATTTTTGAGTTGGAAGTTTATACCCACATATCAAGTAATTCATATAGCTTTGTGTAGTTTTTATGTAGGAAACCTTTATCAAAATATTAAACAAATAACTAAAACTTATGGAGGAACATTTCTGTTTCTGATTAAAAGGAGATATGCATTATTTTTGAAGCTGTGAAAATAAGGGTCCTTACGGTTTGATTAAATGTAGGAGGAAGATGAGATCTAAAAGACATGAGAAATGGGATAAGACTCTTGGACATAGTGCATCGATATGGAACTCTCGTTCTTAAAGCTGTTCATGTATTCATCTAAAAATGTCGAATTTTAAGCATATTAACAAATCTAATTACTTTGACATAATATGTATGCACGACTTCATGATATATACACATTAGAAATGATTATCTATAAATTGAAGTTAAACTGGTTATGCTATTTAGTTCGATTGAACGACCGGTTTGTTTTGCTGGATTCCACCATTGTGATGTGTCACTGGCGATTACCAAAATAAAATACTGCTAAAATATCATCAGTTATTAAACTAATTGATTTGTCTAATCCGAACCGATTTGTAATGCTGGATTTCACCATCGTGATGAGTCACTGGTGATCACCAGAATCTTAACACACACATATAGTACTGTATGTATCATGGCATCAAGCGTAGCATGTTCAATAGTGGTTAAAGGCTGTCAACCATGAACCATTATTATATATTATTGGTGGTTGACCATATGTTTTGTGTTAATATACGGTGGATGCCTAACATAATTTGCATAACCGTGAGATGTTTTACGGAGAAAATTGTTAACATACTCAGAATTGCATACATGTAATCTGTACATGCTTTGTTAGTAGTACGTATCGAGTATCGTGTAGCCGAAGTGTCTCCTTCCGAAACTTTAACAAAGAAAATTAACAAATACGTGTATCCTTGTCATGCATGCATGCAAGAATCATGATACGGAGATTTCCGTAAACAAATGGCCTTAGCCAAACATTTCGTCGACTTAATTACATTACTACATTATTCCAGTATAACATAATTCTACTAGAATATTAATTTTCTTAAGGGGTGGCATCCATTTTTTTCTTCTTATTTATTGTGTTTTGTTTTGTGTTGGATATTCTGATGGACAGGCCGGTGATTCATCCCATTGCTTCTGCCTCTTTCTTTAAGGGAACGAGAGACTTTTGTTAGCCTTTCAACCAGAATAGATTCATTTCTACACGTTCGAGTACATGACTTCCTGGTATTCCACGTGCAATTTGATGGTAACCAGAAACCTACAAAAATTCTATTGACGAAGGTTCATTGTGGTTAAATCTCACGTCGTCCTCCGGACATATATTTATGAGGAGATAAGTGATGGGCTTAGACTACATTTTAGTTAATATCTAATGCGATTTGATGAAGATATCAAAACATTGTAGGATGAAAAAAGCTTTAAAAAAAAAAACGTGCATGCTTCCTGCTTTCGCATTGGAATGTGATTATGTTATACTGCATGAAGCATGCCTATTCACTTACACTCTTGACCCATCTTGAGCCCAAATAAATGGTTCTTGACATCCTGTGTGAACTCTGTCACTTTGACTCTTTCTCGGTTACAAACTTGAACCTAGATGCATGCAGCACGTTGTGCTTATATAGCAGTAATACCGTTCATCATTCGCACTGGCATATCCCTTGTTCATACCCAATTCAGGAAAAACGAACATGTGCTCGATTTATGACAAAAGACGCATTAAACTTTTGAAGTGTGATGAATACAACTTTATTTTGTGTGCTTAGTTGCACAGTTCTCTCCCATATAAGATGAGACACATGAATGATAAAACATTTACTCACCTTTTTTCATATTAAAAAGATGCAAATGGAATTCATTGGTCTGATCATTGTCAAGAAACAATAAATCCAAGCTCCATGTTGTATATTTACGTACGGAATATATATATATATATATATATATATATATATATATATATATATTCCACAAATTTAGTTTTAAAACCAAGAGATCAAAAGAGAGAATTTAAATACAGTATTTTAGTTTTTTCTTTGTATATTAAAATTGATGTTCTAACTTTAATTAATACGTTTTGTTTTAAAAATAAAATATAAATTAAAATCTAAAATTAACAAAAAATAAAGTATGTATTTTATTTTTATTAATAATAAGTGTGTATATATCTTAAAAGTTAAAACAACAAAAAAAGAAAAAACAAGTCGTGTGCTTTTGCAGTCAACAACGTTGACTTCCTCTTGTTGTCTCTATTAGTCGTCGTCTTCGTCCTCTTCTTCTTCTTCCAACTTTTATTTCCAAATCCCTACGTCTAGATTTTTCTTTTCTTTTCTATCCGTTCCTCAATCCAGTTTTGTAATCTAACTCCTTCGCTTCGCTATCCTGAGAAAAAAATTGTTTATGTACTCAAAAGATCTCAAAGGTGAGCTTAGGTTTCGTTTGCTAAATAAATTTTGGGGCTTTTTCTTCAATCTCCGATCTTTGTACTATTCATAGGGTTTCCCTGTGCTGTTTGCTGATCAGTTTGATTCAATAGATCAAATCAGGAATGAATCCAACTAAGTAACTAGTTCATTTGATTAGTTTACTTCTTCTACTTGGTTCTGTCTGATTGCCATGGCGAGAGACTCTGTTTTCTAACTCTTTTTGTCTTTGTTTAATGTCAGTGGAGAAACCAAGAGGGTGTTTTCCTCTCCTTGGGAGAATGAAGGATTTCTTATTCCCTCACGGGGACAACAACAACGAACCGAGAACCCCTAAACCCCTTTCACCCCTCTCTGACCACCACCGTGCTGGTGTATTCACCAACAACACTTCGGACACCTCTGGAGCCAGCACGGTGTCTTCATCCACCACCGGGAGGAGCTCCATGCCCGCTAGAGAAAACAACCTCAGAGAGTTCACCATCGCCGACCTCAAATCCGCCACCAAGAACTTCAGCCGCTCCGTTATGATCGGCGAAGGCGGTTTCGGCTGCGTCTACTGGGGAACCGTCAAGAGCCTCGAAGACCCTTCCAAGAAAATCGAAGTCGCGGTGAAACAGCTCGGGAAGAGAGGGTTGCAGGGTCATAAGGAATGGGTGACGGAAGTGAACTTTCTTGGAGTGGTGGAGCATCCGAACTTGGTGAAACTGGTGGGTCATTGCGCAGAAGACGATGAACGTGGGATCCAGAGGCTTTTGGTTTATGAGTACATGCCAAACCAAAGTGTTGAGTTTCATCTAGCTCCTCGTTCGCCAACTGTGCTTACTTGGGACCTAAGACTGAGGATAGCACAAGACGCAGCTCGGGGTTTAACTTACCTCCACGAAGAGATGGACTTCCAAGTAAGGAAAACATGAAAGCAGAGTCCTCTGTTTTTCTCTTCTTCTTATCAACTTCATTTGATGTGTGTTTTGATTTTTGTTTAGATCATATTCCGAGATTTCAAGTCCTCCAACATTCTATTAGACGAGGATTGGAAAGCAAAGCTTTCGGATTTCGGTTTGGCTCGGTTAGGTCCTGAACCAGGATCAACTCATGTTTCTACTGGTGTAAGTCTTTTGTACATTTCACACTTCATTTGGTTTGATTACAAATCATTAAGTTTTTTATGGGTTTAACAGGTAGTAGGAACAATGGGCTACGCAGCTCCGGAATACATCCAGACAGGTCGTCTCACATCGAAAAGCGATGTGTGGGGTTACGGCGTCTTCATCTACGAGCTCATCACAGGAAGGAGGCCACTAGACAAGAACAGGCCTAAAGGAGAGCAGAAGCTTCTTGAATGGGTGAGACCTTACTTGACCGACACTAAGAAGTTCAGGCTCATTATAGACCCGAGGCTGGAAGGCAAATACTTGATCAAACCGGTTCAGAGACTAGCTGTCGTGGCCAACCTTTGCCTTGCTAGGAACCCAAAGGTACGTCCGAAGATGAGTGAGGTGTTGGAGATGGTGACAAAGATTGTGGAAGCTTCTTCGCCTAGGAGTGGCGGCAAGAAGCCGCAGCTGCTTCCTTGAGGAGTCTTGAAGCTTCTAGAGACGAGGAAGAGAAGAGCAAGAAGGTTGTTGATGATGGTGGCGAAGGTGGTTGGTTGGAAAAACTATGGAACCCAAAGAATGTGAGAGCTTGTTGATTCTGATGCAAAGTAGACTACTACAGCCTTTGCTTATCTTCTATAATTCAACAAATTCAAATATATTTTTTTCCTGGTTTGTTAATTTAATATTTGTAATTTAACAGTGGTTGTGTTGTTTCCATAGTGAGTTTGTAATAAACGAATTAATATTTTTTATTTTAGTTATAATTTATAAACATATTCAGATGATAGTTTTCCTGACATTTCACTGGTTCCTTCCCGTTTTTAGAATTTTTTTTTCGGCTTTAGAGGAAGGCAGAGAGCATTTGTTCTTGTTTTACTTTTTAAAATGTTTTACTTAAAATATGACTATGTAAGAAACTATATCAAAAATATTTATTTGATATATATTAGTTAATATGAAGAACATAATAGACTTAAAAAAATTTCTTTGATCATTATAGATCGTTATGTTTCATTTGCCTCTACATTTATGATCATTGAGTTCCCTAACCAATAAAGCAATTAAAAAAAAAAATTCTTCTCTCGTATTTCCATGTTCTTCTAAAATCTTAAAATCTAACGTTTTTATGTTTGAGTGTTTGTTTTAAAATAGTTGGCATTGCTTCAAAACTCAAAACATTCATGATTCTGTTTCTTCAACTCTCGAATACATTTTGTCACGCAGCAGTGTTTTCAATATCCAAAGTGTTAAGAGGCTCCGTTAGAGGAGCTTCACGATAGACTTTCCTAACATGCAAAGAAAGAAACTACTTGTTTTGATCTTTTGTTGGGACGAAGATGAACATATGTGGACTTATACGACTTGGTGTTCTTATATTGACAACATTTCAATGTTTTAGTTCATCCTCTTTTATGAACAAACCATTAGTGGAAACTAGTTGCAGTATAAAAGGACGTTAAATAAGGCCCAGTAAGTAGGTTCACTATGGTTGAGACTTGAGAGTCCAGTCTAATAACAAACGGCTCAAATCTTACTTTTCTGGATCAAGAGAGGATCGTTATGACTTAACAGAATGCATTATGCAAAGGTATACTATCTATCATTATATTGATATTTATTTAACGTCTTACAAAAATCGAAGATAGTTTAATTTAATTTTAAGAATTCGAACTTTGAAATGCAAATACCAGAAGCAATAAGAGGCATCAGGAGTAATAATTTTGATAAGATTGCATTAACTCATCTGTACTAACAATGGCAAACAACTTGACTTTTGAAGCATTGATTTTTGGCTGAAAACAGGGGAAGCCATTAAATATAGAGCTTTTAGTTGATTTATGATTTATCATAGCTTCCTAAGAAAAACAAAAGAATAATTTCAGAAAAAAAGTAATCTGGAAAGCAAATAGTAGGCAATTAAACCTATAAATAGCTTAACACTAGTGATATTCTCGGCTATACACGGATTCTGACGTAGATTCTTATTTAAATTTATAATTTATTATATGGTCTTAGTAAAGAAAATATGAGTTTCATCTAGCTCCTCGTTCGCCAACTGTGCTTACTTGGGACCTAAGACTGAGGATAGCACAAGACGCAGCTCGGGGTTTAACTTACCTCCACGAAGAGATGGACTTCCAAGTAAGGAAAACATGAAAGCAGAGTCCTCTGTTTTCTCTTCTTCTTATCAACTTCATTTGATGTGTGTTTTGATTTTTGTTTAGATCATATTCCGAGATTTCAAGTCCTCCAACATTCTATTAGACGAGGATTGGAAAGCAAAGCTTTCGGTTCGGTTTGGCTCGGTTAGGTCCTGAACCAGGATCAACTCATGTTTCTACTGGTGTAAGTCTTTTGTACATTTCACACTTCATTTGGTTTGATTACAAATCATTAAGTTTTTTATGGGTTTAACAGGTAGTAGGAACAATGGGCTACGCAGCTCCGGAATACATCCAGACAGGTCGTCTCACATCGAAAAGCGATGTGTGGGGTTACGGCGTCTTCATCTACGAGCTCATCACAGGAAGGAGGCCGCTAGACAAGAACAGGCCTAAAGGAGAGCAGAAGCTTCTTGAATGGGTGAGACCTTACTTGACCGACACTAAGAAGTTCAGGCTCATTATAGACCCGAGGCTGGAAGGCAAATACTTGATCAAACCGGTTCAGAGACTAGCTGTCGTGGCCAACCTTTGCCTTGCTAGGAACCCAAAGGTACGTCCGAAGATGAGTGAGGTGTTGGAGATGGTGACAAAGATTGTGGAAGCTTCTTCGCCTAGGAGTGGCGGCAAGAAGCCGCGGCTGCTTCCTTGAGGAGTCTTGAAGCTTCTAGAGACGAGGAAGAGAAGAGCAAGAAGGTTGTTGATGATGGTGGCGAAGGTGGTTGGTTGGAAAAACTATGGAACCCAAAGAATGTGAGAGCTTGTTGATTCTGATGCAAAGTAGACTACTACAGCCTTTGCTTATCTTCTATAATTCAACAAATTCAAATATATTTTTTTCCTGGTTTGTTAATTTAATATTTGTAATTTAACAGTGGTTGTGTTGTTTCCATAGTGAGTTTGTAATAAACGAATTAATATTTTTTATTTTAGTTATAATTTATAAACATATTCAGATGATAGTTTTCCTGACATTTCACTGGTTCCTTCCCGTTTTTAGAATTTTTTTTTCGGCTTTAGAGGAAGGCAGAGAGCATTTGTTCTTGTTTTACTTTTAAAATGTTTTACTTAAAATATGACTATGTAAGAAACTATATCAAAAATATTTATTTGATATATATTAGTTAATATGAAGAACATAATAGACTTAAAAAAATTTCTTTGATCATTATAGATCGTTATGTTTCATTTGCCTCTACATTTATGATCATTGAGTTCCCTAACCAATAAAGCAATTAAAAAAAAAAATTCTTCTCTCGTATTTCCATGTTCTTCTAAAATCTTAAAATCTAACGTTTTTATGTTTGAGTGTTTGTTTTAAAATAGTTGGCATTGCTTCAAAACTCAAAACATTCATGATTCTGTTTCTTCAACTCTCGAATACATTTTGTCACGCAGCAGTGTTTTCAATATCCAAAAGTGTTAAGAGGCTCCGTTAGAGGAGCTTCACGATAGACTTTCCTAACATGCAAAGAAAGAAACTACTTGTTTTGATCTTTTGTTGGGACGAAGATGAACATATGTGGACTTATACGACTTGGTGTTCTTATATTGACAACATTTCAATGTTTTAGTTCATCCTCTTTTATGAACAAACCATTAGTGGAAACTAGTTGCAGTATAAAAGGACGTTAAATAAGGCCCAGTAAGTAGGTTCACTATGGTTGAGACTTGAGAGTCCAGTCTAATAACAAACGGCTCAAATCTTACTTTTCTGGATCAAGAGAGGATCGTTATGACTTAACAGAATGCATTATGCAAAGGTATACTATCTATCATTATATTGATATTTATTTAACGTCTTACAAAAATCGAAGATAGTTTAATTTAATTTTAAGAATTCGAACTTTGAAATGCAAATACCAGAAGCAATAAGAGGCATCAGGAGTAATAATTTTGATAAGATTGCATTAACTCATCTGTACTAACAATGGCAAACAACTTGACTTTTGAAGCATTGATTTTGGCTGAAAACAGGGGAAGCCATTAAATATAGAGCTTTTAGTTGATTTATGATTTATCATAGCTTCCTAAGAAAAACAAAAGAATAATTTCAGAAAAAAAGTAATCTGGAAAGCAAATAGTAGGCAATTAAACCTATAAATAGCTTAACACTAGTGATATTCAGTCTGCGCCCGGTTCTGATTAATATTCTTATTTAAATTTATAATTTATTATATGGTCTTAGTAAAGAAAATATGTTAAAATATGTAAAATGAAAATATGTAAAAATGATATTTTCTCGATCTTTTGATAGTGGTTTGTGACCGTAGTATATTATTTTGTTTGAAATTGTTAAGTTCAAAGTAGAATAGCATAAGTAGTTGTTACTAATAGATTAATAAAAATAGAATAAAAATCGATAGTCGTAAAAATTTAATTTAGTTGGAATCTTAAATACTCATGTCATGGTGAGCTTTCTTCAAGAAATGTTTGAAGATGTTAAACCCGAAAGTTGATTAACGCATGTAAAAGCACCACCTAAGAAAGGAAATGATGCATAAGAAAACTAATACTTTAAAAGTAAGCAATCATTAAATGGTGAACTGAAATAAGAAACCGTGTACATTCCCATTAATCAACAACATATCAACCCCAATATCTCACCCCTTTCTTAACATTTCAGCTTGCCAAAATTGTTGCGACTAGTCTGAATATCTCTACACCGATTTGTCTTCAACTCCGAGCAATGAAACCGAATTTGACAATGATTGAATTGGGAAAAGTAAAGGGATTATCGTCCAACTCTCACACCGCCTATACATATACAACTAAACCGAAAGCAGAACTAAAGAAGCATTTAATAGGAGATAGTGGGATGAGTGTGATTTCGAATTGATTACGTCGATTGCGTTAAAGAAAGAGAATTGTAGAGGCTATATTCTCCATCGTCAATATCAAATACAAAGAAATCCTATAAACCAATGTTTTGAAACCCGACCGGACACCGAATCGATGATTTACGGATCACTGGATCAACCGCGATTGAATCGCGGATTAATAAATGATTTAGTTTTATTATATAATAATATATTAGCTATGGAAACAAATATATATAAAAACTAAAGTTAAGTATTTTAATTGTACATACAAAATATTAAGAAATAGTTTAGACTATTTAAAAAAATTGTAACATAAGAGTTACGACAACTAAAAAAAATCAAGACATAAAATTAAACTTCCAATACAAAATAAACCAAAATTAAAACATCATTATAATAAATTGTCAATAACAAAAATAAACTAACACCAGATCACATCAACTAATTTTTGTTTTCTCTAAATTTTAAAACTTACCAACAAAATTTTCTAAATTTGTCACTTCATCATCTTTGGGATATCTTCACCAAGAGCATTCTCTAATTTATTATAATCAAGCTCGCCAGGTTTTTCTTCTTCAACAATCCAAAACTCTGTTTTGTAATTCACATGATCATATGATTTTATTCATTTTGATCTGTAAATTAAAAATGTAATGATTTGTTATAAACTAAATTAAATAAAAAATAAAAAATTAATTTACTCACTTTTCTTGCAAACGTAAATTGTAGTGTAGAGGAATAATAAGCCTCATCGTGCTTTACTCTGTTTTACGGACGTGCGGCTCAAGCACAATCATTACTAACCTTTCTCGCAAACGTAAATTATAGTGTAGAAGAAGAGGAAGACGACAATAAAACTGAAAATCTTAAATTTTTAATTAGAAATTTAGGATATAAAAAATAATTTTAAAACATAACTTGAACTAAAAATAGTAAAAAATAAAAATTATCTATTGGTTCAACCAGTGCTGCAACATGTATCGGGTTTTAGTGAGTTTTTGTGTGTTTTATGGGTTTTTCACAAAACCCAAATCCGATTTATATTGGATCACCGGATTTATCGGTTCAACTATAGGTCTGGATCAGATTCAAAACACTCTTATAAACGTTTGTACATGTATGAAGGAGAGTTTAAAACCCCCAATCTATTTCATAATTAATACCAAAATTCATTAAATTTAAATTTAGAAAATATTTTAATTATTAAAAAGAAAATGGCACATGGCATTTTTTCCCCCAAGGAGATAAAAAAGCCTACTTTATTAGTATAGATTATGGTGTAGAAATCAAATATGCTTGCTTTTCTGTGTAAAATAACAGTGAAAGACACTCGAGAGCTAATGATATCATTGTGTCACCTAATAGTTAAGTTTAAGAAAATTTTCATATTGAATCTAATTAAAACATTATGTATATTTAATTATTTATGCAAACCTAGTTATAAAGCTTAGAACTAGTTATATTATGGTAATGAATGGTGACATAAGAATTCGCGGAATTATTCTTTTTTTTTTTACCGAAAACCGCGGAGTGTCACCGATCACTTTTATATTGTCATCAATCAAATAACATTTTGCACCGCTTTTTACTTAGAACCGCAGTTGTCTCGTATCGCACTCTAATTCCGTATGAATCACAGTTGCACAGTCCCGTACTTTAATTCCACACCGTTTTTATTACCAAATCCGTCGTTACTATTCGGAGCTCTGTATTAGTTTTTTTTTTTTTGGTAAAATGTTAAAAAGCATGTATTAGTTTCTTATATCTGTTGGATGATACGTACCATTCTCTTATACTAGCACGTTAATCTCACAGTACTTTGGTACTATATAATAAAATCAACATTTGATTATTCTGTTAAATTTAGAATTACATATAAATAACGTGTCAACTGTAACTAGCTTTTTGTATTCGACCAAAAAAACTAGCTTTCTGTATCTATTTATATGGCATGGTAGGTTTGAACATAGAGTTGATAAGAAACAATACATTAATAGATTTGGTTCTCAATTATGCATTGACCCTTTTGAAATGGACCATTTTAGTTATAATATTCCATAATGGACATGTAACATATAATATATGATGCAGATATGATAATGGACAAAACAGTGTTGCTAGTGACTACTACATCAGCATTATCTTTTTTTTTTTTTGTAACTGATACATCAGCATAATCTTCGCAACGACTAATGTAAATACATAAATTACACAAGAAGTGGCTTTTGAGTTTCTCAAATCATTCATGACCCGTGTCACATGATTAAAACTGAGAAATATCGTAAGATAGCACTATTTTTTTATCATAAAAATATTTTTTAAGGATCAATATGATAAAAATAATTTTCACTAGAGAAATAAAGTATATTTCTACCTTATGGTTAAGTAATCTATATTTAAGGTCTAGATTTTGATGATAAGGTTTTGGAGGTGAAGTGGAGTTTAAGTTTTAAATTTTAAAAATATTTGCAAAAGAATTTTTTGATTTTGAAATAAAATTTCAAAAAACAAAAAATATTCGAAAAGTTTAGAATATTGAATATTCTTTTTTATGTTTTCATATTTTTCATATTATTTGTTTATATTTATATAGTAGAGTATAATTGTTATTTATCTTTCTGTTAAATCATCTCTTGATCATTTGTTTCTTTATGTGTTCTTTTATATATTTTTTGGTCAAACAAACATATTTAAATTTGTTAAAGAGATTTGCGTATTAAAATATGTTGTATTATTACATGCTGATTCAAAATAAATGGAAGATTTTCGTCTTTGTTTTTTACAAACACTTTGACTATTTTATTTCAGTTAACCTTTCTACTCCATATTACTTAATATCTTTTTATCTTACTTAATGTGTAACTCATTAGATCTGATACATCATGAATATTTTAATCTAGGCTTCCTGAAATTAAGCCTATACTTAAAATATTCTATTCATTCTTTTAAATAAACTAAAGAATTCACAAAAGCATCCATATAATTCACCGCCAGAACATAGAACCTAGTTCACTTATTATAACCCACGTCACTTTTAACAATAAAAAATGAAACATTAATCTTTAACATGTTCCCAAGAATATTGAATTATGTACATTTGAACAATTTGTGGATGAGTATTTGCGTGAGTTTTAATTAATTCGATGGTTTCGAAATTCAAACAAAATAGTGATTGCCACGTGGAATTCTTAACCTGATACAAACATTAATTATTTTACTTATTCGCGGCGGATATGATTGGGGAACTTTAAACTATACAGCCATGTGTTATTGGACCCATTTGCCTCTTTAAGAAATTTTCAACATTTCAGCCTAACGCTAAACTTAGCTATTGTATAATTTGTATATTAGCATGCCAAATGCCAATCCTTCACTAAAAGCTCATCAACAACAATACATTGATTGTCTGGGGATTTGGTAAAGATACCACGACTCATCATTTATCACTATATCAATGAAAAATAAACTTAATCCGTATAGATTCCACTTTCGATTTTGATTCATAAATAAGAAAAATAAATTAGAATCAAAACTAGATTCTGCACTTCCTGATTTTTAATAAATGAAGGATTTTGGTACATTAATTGGTAATTTTCATATACGTTTACATAATAAATGACCAAGTTGAATTATTATTGGCAGGCCTCTTTGGAAAATGTTCTTACAGCAGCCTCACAAGAAACAAAATAGTACAGTAAAAGAATAAAGAAAAGGGAATCTTAAAAGAATGAAGAAAAAGAATTAAATATAATTAATAAAAACATGACCATTCATATTAATGATCCAACGGCCACGAGTTCTCATGAACAATGAGTTAAAATCTCTGAAAAAAATATAAATGTAGAGTGGCGTTTAGCGCGTTTTCTCATTTTTTTTTTCTGGGTTTCTCGAATCAAAGAAGAAAAAAAAGCGAAGAACTTTTTTTTTTTAAATCCTCGATCCTTTTTCTGGGCTTCCAAAAAATCCAGTCTTTTTAGAAGAGAAAGTGCGTAAAAAGAAACCCCATTTGAAATTTATGTTTATTTCCAACCTAAATTCTCAATATTTCGTTCCCCAATTCTAAAATGTTTTCTATTTTTAGTAAAAAATAATTGAGTATTCAAGTTGATGAGATTTAGTAAGTGAAAGGTGAGAGCTTTCTTCTTCTTTTGATCTAACTTCTTCCTCTCCTTGCAAACCTTTTCTTTCTCTCAGATCTATTATCTCCAAGTTGTTGTTGTTCTCTGTGTTTGACTATTCATTTTCGTACTTGTAGTGAGTTTTTTTTTTTTACTTTCTAATTTTGAAGTTCATAGCTTTGGTGGTGACAATGACTTTAGTTAATGTGTCTAATTTAGTGAAAACGAAAGTTGATTTGAGATTGTGAGTAACATCGTTAAGAGTTTTGTAATTCTCTGGAGTGACATTTCCTCTTTGTTGAAAAGTCTCTCTTGTTTACTTCCAGAGACGTCTCCAATGAGTTACGCAACTAAATGGTCAGATAGTCATTGATTTTGGAGTGTTAGTTACGTTTTGAACAAGTGTAGTTGATTTGTGTATGGTTGAGATTTCGTATTATTGGTGAAAAGTTTCAACTTTTTTGATTCATTTTCAGAGGTATGGTGTCACATGAAGAGAACACAGGTATTGTGGAATGGTTTCTTGGTCCGCATCCGTTCACGTATCCTCCTTATGGCGTTGAGATGATTCACGAGCAAGACGATGAAGTTAATCATCATTACCATCATCATGATCAGAGCGGTGAGTATTACAGAGGAGAGTATGAAGAAGATCATCGTAGTAGCAGCGATGTAGATAACGATGAGATCATTGCCAGAACTCTCCAAGACGATTTTTTGCAGCTTCAAATTGCAGAAGAAAATAATAATAATAACGATTATTCAAATCAACAACATCAACAACAAGAAGAAGAAGAAGAAGAAGGTTATACTAATAACTATAACAATAATGTTAACGAATATGGTTGGAACGATCAACAAACTGTGGATTACTCTTCAGGTTATTTATTGAACAGTCTCTTCTTCATTGGTTTATGTTTTGAGGATTGGATTACAATTAAAAATGTGTGTGTGTTCTTTTGGTGTTTGTAGAATGGGTAGGAGGAAATGAGAATGATCAAGAGGATGATTCGGCTAATATATATTCGTGTTCAAGCCCGAGTGATACGGATGAGTATGTGTACTCATGGGAATCAGATCAGTGTGATGCTGATGGTGAATTCGGAAGGAGGTTGAATCAGATGGTCCCTCTCCTGTAAGTACTCAATGCTTTATAACTTGTTGTTAATATGTTGTATCATTTTGATCATATATGTTTATGATTACAGTATGTACCCAAAATAAATGGAGAGATACCTCCCGAAGAAGAAGCAGTTTCAGATCATGAAAGACTTCGGAATAGGTTAGAGCTATTTGACTTCGCCGAGGTGAGAGTTCCAGGAGATGGTAATTGTCAGGTAAACTTCTACTTCATCTCTATAATAAGCAGATCATTCTTGAAGAACAAACACTTTACTCACTCGTTAGTTCTTTTTTATGTTTTCAGTTCCGTGCATTAGCTGATCAACTATACAAAACAGCAGATCGTCATAAACACGTTAGGCGACAAATCGTAAAACAGGTTTGATAATCTTTCTGCTGCTCTCATGTGTCTTTTAAGTAGCTTTCACAAATTCATATGAGCTCACTTATTTTAAACTCTTGGTTTAGCTCAAATCTGGTCCAGATGCTTATGAAGGATACGTGCCTATGGACTTCTCTGAGTATCTAAAGAAGATGTCTCGGTAAAAAATAATCTTCTCTCCTTTGAAACTCTCCCTAACCGCATTTCTTGAACCACAGTCTTTTGTTAAGAGCCTTAAGTATTCAACTTTGATCACAGGAGCGGTGAATGGGGTGATCACGTTACATTACAAGCAGCTGCAGACGCGGTATTTATTCTCTATCTTATGAACTGGTCTTCTTATACTACTTTTCATCATTCCATGATTAAACAGTTTTTGGTAAAAACTTTTGAATCTCTGCAGTATCGGGTGAAAATAGTAGTGCTAACATCGTTCAAGGATACATGTTATATTGAAATTCTTCCTACCTCTCAAGAATCCAAAGGAGGTAACGAGTTTATTTAGTCCACTCTATACTGTTCTGCTTCTCCTCTTCACCTTGAATATTGTTATTACGGTGATATGTTATGTTGGTTGTTGTTCTGCAGTAATTTTCTTGAGCTTCTGGGCAGAGGTTCATTACAACTCTATCTACTTGAACAGAGGTACATTGTTTTTGCTATTTCTGCTTTTCATCTTTGATTCGTTAAGAGAGATCTTCGTCTTGATATTCTTGTGTGTGTATGTGTTCAGATACATCTGCAACAGAGCTACAAAGGAGGAGAAAATGGTGGCGTTTTGGAAACTAGGCAGAGCCTTGGGGACCCCTAATAATCATCAATCAATTCATCACTGAGAGTCTATATTAATATATTTATTGACATGAGGATATGTCCTTCCGAGAGAAACGATGAACAAAACAAAGCTCACAGCTTCAAAGTCTTACAAATAATATTGTTTTCTTCTTTGAAATAAAAGATTAAATTCTCTGCAGCTAACAGATTTTAAATACACAACATTTTTGATCTGGTAAGAAAAAACATTCCTAATCCAAGGAGTTTCAACGAATTAATACTATATATATTTGATGTCTATATTTATATCGGTTTGTTTTGGTTCATTATAATGAGAATTACAATTAGTATGTGCCAAGAAAAATAAATAAAAGGACTATGGCTTAAAGTATACGTTTCATTTGTCACATACTGTATATTTTCATTGTACCGGCTAATTATCTTGTGTACAGATATATCACACGTTAAGAAAATGCTTTATATACGTATATTTATTTCATTAAAGCATTTACTAAATCATATCGTACGTATGTTTCTCTCAGCTATGATGTATGCGTATGATTAAGGGAATTGATCACAGTAGAAGACATGCATGGTTACGATTAGCTTAATCTGCCCCCACTAGCTTTTGATGAGTGTGAAACAAACCAAACAGCTGTATTCGCGAAGGGACCGATCGATAATGTTCTGCAGCATTGGTCATGTTGGTTGTTATATCATCAGCATTGGATCATATTCATTAGTGGAATATATAACAAACTGCAAGTGACAATGTTCTTCAGTAACTAGGTCGTTAACGTATACGCAGTACATACAACATACACGACTACCATATGCATGCTTTTTTTTCATAGACATGACTCAGACTTGCAAAAAGGAAAAAAAAAAAAAAAAAAAGAAAGAAGAAGAAGAATTGTATCGTGATGAAAGCTGTGTTTTCTTGCAAAACCTACTTTGCTCCTCGTTAAATAAGTAAATTTACTTCAAAATTCATTAGATACCAACAAACAAACAAAACACACACAAAGGAACCATACTCTTAACTGTAGAGATCATCATCATCTGCAGCAGCCGCTGAAGTGGCAAAGGGATCAGCGGCTGCACCACCAGTGGTGCGTCCAGCAGAAGCGGTTGAATCAAACCTGAACTCACTTCCAATCCCTCTCGACTGCTGCAGCGTCTGAGCAAAAGCTTGGTACTTGCGGATATCAGCATCACTCACACTCCTCCTCGCATACTTCATCGACTCTTCAAAGTGAGCAGCTCTAATCTCTGCCACTTCATCATCCACCAAATCTTCCTCCATTGCCTCTGGATTCTCGCTCCTTCTACGCTCCCTCTCAATATCCTAAGGAACAAAAAAGAAAGTGGCAAGGAATTAGCATTCACAGTTAACGTCCAAGGAGCTAGAAAAAGAAGAGAGGAATCTCTATAACCTTTTCGATGTTTTCTCTAATGGCGTACTTGCAAGCTCTCTGGCAAATCTCAGTGATATCAGCACCACTGAATCCCTGAGTGTATTTAGCGAGTGCACTCACATCAACATCTTTAGCAACGGGAGACTTCCTCAAACACGCTTTGAAGATGTTGAGGCGAGAGTCTTCATCAGGCAGAGGAATGTAAATGAGCTGGTCGAGTCTTCCAGGTCGGAGAAGAGCTGGATCTATAATGTCAGGTCTGTTGGTCGCTCCGATGATGAAGACAGTCTTCTTGGCATTCATCCCATCCATCTCAGTCAAAAGCTGGTTCAAGACTCTGTCAGCCGCACCTCCTGCATCACCCACGCTGCTTCCTCTCTGAGTAGCGATGGAGTCAAGCTCATCGAAGAAGAGAACACAAGGAGCAGACTGACGAGCCTTGTCAAAGATCTCGAACGTTGGCCTCGCTCTCTCCAAACCACATGGTGAGCTTCGGGTCCTTTGACGCTGATGAAGTTTGCTTGGCACTCGTTTGCTATGGCTTTGGCTAGAAGGGTTTTCCCACAACCTGGAGGACCGTAGAATAGAACTCCTTTGGATGGAGACATCCCAAACTTCTCGAACTTCTCTGGATGCTCCACAGGGTATTGAACAGTCTCCTGTAGCTCTCTCTTGACGTTCTCAAGACCTCCAATATCTTCCCAGGAGACATTTGGAACCTCCACAACCTATTAAAGAAGTTGAAATCAAGTGAGTGAGCAGGTTTTGATTCATAATATACAAGGAGAGGATCAACGCTTACGGTTTCACGAAGTGCTGATGGGTTGCTGTTTCCAAGAGCGGTGTGGAAGTGTTCATTAGACACCGCCATGGAGTTGAGGATCTCCGCGTCAATAGACTCATCTTCCAAGTCAATCACATCCATCTTCTCTCTGATGCATTGAAGAGCAGCTTCAGTGCATAGAGCTGCAAGATCAGCACCAACGTATCCATGCGTGTCCTTGGAGATTCTCTCTAGATCAACCTGTTACAACCACAAAGCGCTCTTTAGTAAACATAAACAAAACATGTATTGATCCTATAGAGTATAGAAGATTTACATCTTCAGCTAGCTTCATGTTTTTAGTGTGGATCCTAAGAACTTCAAGACGTCCAATCTCATCAGGAACACCAATATCAATCTCCTGTCAAATCTTCCAAACCTTCTCAAAGCGGGTCTATACTGTTGGGACGATTCGTAGCTCCCATGACAATGACATGAGCACGTGACTTAAGTCCATCCATAAGCGTAAGAAGCTGAGAGACAATCCTCCTCTCAACCTCTCCATTAGTCTTATCTCTTTTAGGCGCAATAGAGTCAATCTCATCGATAAATATGATGGAAGGAGCGTTCTTCTCAGCCTCCTCAAACGCTTTCCTGAGGTTGCTCTCACTCTCACCGCCATTTTCGACATGATCTCAGGTCCATTGATACAGAAGAAGAACGCCCCGTTTCGTTAGCCACAGCGAGCAATCAGAGTCTTTCGAACCAGGAGGTCCGTGAGAGCAAGATACCCTTGGTGGCTTCACACCGATGGACTTGAAGAGCTGTGGATGCCTCAGAGGAAGCTCAACGAGTTCTCTAATCTGAGCCATCTGTTTCCTGACGCCACCAACGTCATCATAACCGACTTCATCAAGCCTCTCTTCGTCCTCCCTCTTGATTGGTTCACCTTCACAGAATATCTCAGTGTCTGGAGCCACCACACAGTACTCAGCAGGATCGGTCGATGACTTTGAACTCCACTCCTCATTCCTCCTCTCACTAGGAACAGATCACCCTTCCTCACTGGACGGTGCGCCTCCAGGAAGTAAGCTGTTGAACAAAACAAATTTTCAATCAAGATTGCATTAAAAGCTTGATCTTAAAGAGAAAAGATTCAAACTATAACTTACGTTTGAGGTAAGCATCGAAGAGGTTTCCGGTGACACCTTCAACGGTATCATCAACAGGCAAGATGTGCACACGCTTTCCGTACTTGACGTCAGGGCATTGGTGAACGGAAACAACATCTCCAAGTCTAACCCTCAAGTTGGACCTCACGACCTTGTTCATCCTGATCTTAGGTTCCTCGCATGATTCATCAGCAAGGGCAATGCAGACAGTGTCCTTCCTTTTCTTACCCTTCAAAGCCAGAAGCAGACCCCAAGTAAGAAACCACGACCAATATAAAGATCAGTTCTAAGACAGGACAAGTTTAGATTCCTAAACCTAACTCCATGCGTTTACAAAGACAGGATTGCAATTAAATTCAAGATTCAATCTTCTAGTATAGAACAACTTAGAGATTACAGATTCCAGTAAATACAGAGAAAAAGGAGAAACCTTGATGAGAATTGTGTCGCCACGGAAGAGCTGGAGCTTTTCCATGGTGGAGGGATGGAGAGAGACGACAGAGTTGTCATCGTTGATGGCTTCGTCGACAACAAGTCGATTAGGAGACTTCTTCCTCTCGAGGATAGCTGTGCTGAAATCCTTCTTCGATTTCCTGTAAACAAAAACCCTCATGAATCAAAACCAGAGCTTAGATAAGAGATCAACTAAAAGAATGAAACTTTATGATCGGAAAACGAGAATCGAAGGCTTACGAGTCGGAAGATTCAGGTTGGCTTGACATGGTGGTGGTGATTTTGCTGAAATTGAGCAGAGAGTTCTCAAAGAAAGTTGCGAACTTTTGTTTCTAGAGAGATCTATCACAACAACTCTGTATTTATATATCTCTTGGAAAAGTTTCCGACTTTAATTCCTTTTTCTTTCTTTTTCCTAAACTCCTGTTGTTTATATTTATCCCGAAAAATTCCCCATACTTTTGTAATTTATAAAATAACTCATTTTCCCCTTTAAAATCAATTTTTTATAATTATTTAAAAACTAACTTATTTATCATTAAGATAAAATTTCATAATAAATAACAACAAATTTTTAGAATTAAAAAAAAAATTGATTTTAAGTTTGAAGAATTAAACTCAGATTGCAGCATGGCAAGTCTTGTAGAGTAGATACACATGTGTTTTGAAAATGTATGGGGCGAAATTGAAAATAGAAGATAATAGAGAGCTAGGATAACGTTTTTCCTATTGGTTTTAGTGATAACAAACACAAGAAAGGAATATAAAAAGTTTAGGTAGGGTCTCAAGCAAGTAACATGTTTTTTACAACTACGCGCCGTTTGTGGCTCGTTGATATCATATGACGTGCGGGTTGACAACTTTGAGCTTTTTCCATATTACAACTACCTGTCGGTTTTCAACTCGTGTAGATTGATCGAGACCCTTCCAACTGTGTTCCAGATGAATGATATGAATTGCATGACGATCATTCGGTTGGTCTAAACCGTGGAAGTTGGGATTATATCTTCAGCAATGACAATGTTCTTCAGTAACTAGGTCGTTAACGTATACGCAGTACATACAACATACACCGAACACGACTACCATATGCATGCTTTTCTCATAGACATGACTCAGACTTGCAAAAAGGGAAAAAAAAAAAAAAAAAAAGAAAGAAGAAGAAGAATTGTATCGTGATGAAAGCTGTGTTTTCTTGCAAAACCTACTTTGCTCCTCGTTAAATAAGTAAATTTACTTCAAAATTCATTAGATACCAACAAACAAACAAAACACACACAAAAGAAAAATACAATTTCTCTCTGTTTTTTTTGTTATGGCTGCTGATGGACCCGGAGATGAATGGAATAGCCTAGTAATAATCTACACCAGCATTCCATTGTGTTGCTTTCTGCTTACTGTAGCATTCCTATGCTGCTGTAACAGACCGGACCGTAGGGTTCACCCTGCTCCCCCAGAGGATGAAGAAGAAGAAGGCATTGGCGAGCCTAGGTAGAGAACAATGGATGCACATGCCCCCACAATAATTATAAAATTTAATATATTTCTTCACACATTTGATGTCTACTCTTATAATCATATGTAAAATTTATACATATTCTAGCATTTTGTTCCCACTGAAAAAAATCTTTGGATTCGCCCCTGGAAGAAGGCCATGTTTAACACAGGTTTTCAGGTTCTTAGATCCATTATACATATAGTAACTGGACCAATATGCTTACTGTCTTACCGAAAGTGAAGGAGAGAGAGAGATATCTGAAATTCTGAACCACAGTCGACACCGAGGAGAGCTGGAGCGAATTAATTGGGCTTTAAGCGCTCAAATGCATCACTGGTCCGATCTTTTTAGTATATTTTCTTATAAGACCCAAGTTTGTGACAAACTACAGTATCTTTATAAATATGTATTGGAATGTCAATCTAGCCTTGTTATACCAAACAAGGTTGGAACAAATGGTTGCACGTGTGGCTGCGCGATCAAGCATATTTTGAAAAGTCAGAATTCCCTTATAAGTTTGAATTTTGTCTTTTATAAACAATATAAGCTGTTAACTTCTTTTCAAGATTGTTGACATGGTTATATTTTGTAACTTGTTGACATGGTTATATTAACTTAGGCTGGAAGAATTAAAATCTAAAAAAATTCATGTATTCACACAAAATTTAGTTTTTATAGGGAATTCGGCTGTTTATCCATATAAACCAATAGATACAATAATAACATATAAGTAAAATAAAGAAATAAATAAGTATAACCAATCTTTTAAAAAGAAAAACTCAATAGTGGGAGATTTAAAAACATACAGAGAAAAATTCGAGAAAGGGCATATACATTTGTCGACATTCTACACCTCACACATGTAAGACCAGCGAGCTCTTATTTGAGTTTCATGGAACACAACTACACAAATTTGATCCAAAAAAAAGGAACACGACTACACAACAAGACATTTATGTTAGCACTTAAAGGGATTATACATTTGTCTTCAGTCTACACGTCACATGTACCGATCAGTAAGTTCTTATTCGAGATTGGTGGAACACAACTACACAATAAGACCTTTCTATTTTCGCAATTACATATTCCAGCTGTAAAAATCGACCATACGGGGAGGCTCGTGCCGTGTCATAAACCGAGACAAAAAAAATTGGAGTGTGGGCCTGACATGGACCGGTTCCACTAATTATAACATGTCAACATAAAACCCCACAGCATTAATCATACATCAGTTATCATCATGGCTCATGCTCATTCATTTATACAATATCCACAACCACAGATGTATTCAGTGTAAAAGATTTTGAACGGCATCTGCTTAGTTGCCATATTGATATTAAGGATTAAGTAAACATTAGTAAACAAATAGTATATGCAACCAGGGGCGAATCCAGAGTGTTTTTTGGGTGGGTGCACAACTCATAAAAAATACAAATGGATGACATTTACTCACATCAAACCAGAGATGTTATGGGTGCACAAAGAGGCTTTTACCATTTTAGCTAACTGAAACTTAATAATCAACATACAATTTTTATTATTTTGATAAAATTACGGGTGCACTTGCCCCCATAGCTCTTGTCATGCCTTAGCCCCTGTATGCAACAAAATGGTAGTCGCTAATGCAAATTTAAGAAAAAGTGGTAATTGTACGTCACATTCAAGCTAATATACGTGGCATTTTAGTTTATGGACTTTTACCTCATCATGTTTCATGATACCACAATTATTTTTATAATGTCGCTGACGGGTCTTCTTTATTTGAATTGTAATTTTATATGACAGTACGTATTATAAGTATAAGTGGTGGGTTAGGTTTTCGTATCAGCAAATGATTTGGAGGAAGTTTAATATATGATTTCATATGTTATCTCTTGGTGGAGCTCACGTATAACCTTATAGATAGAAGTACTCCTGTTTAAGATCTCAAACAATCATGCAAGAACGTAAACGTACATTCAGTTTTAGGTACTAGCTAGTTAAGTTGATTATATCAATTATCACATCACTCTCTGTATGTAAATGTATCCACTGGAGCATGCTAATAGTTATTTTGTCCCTTGGCAATTCTGGCTACTAACAAGTTCTGATGATCATGTCTGATGAAGACAGTTTTAACTCTAGCACAAATTTCCTGATGCAGTAAGATAATACATATAGCAATTTGATGTATAAATTATATGATAAATTAAATTCAACCTCAAAACTTATTTCACACCTAACATCCATAAATAACGTCTCCATCGACTCTTCTTTTTGGCCTTATTAAAACAAATGAGACAAAATAACAGTGTTTCAAATTAATGCAATCATATGCTCATTTGAACAATTCAATCATATGCTCATATTTTTTTTTTAAAAAAAAACACATACGTTTTTCTTTCTTATATGTATCTTTGAATGCAAGTTATATGAGTTTTGTCTAATATAATAGTATAAACATTGCGTTAGAAGTCCACCTATTCGAAAGAAAGACCAGTATGAAATGAATTATTCTTCTCCCGTTGTGATGTTTGATTTGAAATGCAGTAACCGCTTCCTATACGACTCTCTTGTGTCGGTTGTGTTATTGATATTGGATATATATGACTTTCATCCTATAACAAATTTTAAATTATAAACGAGTTGATCATATCATTTTGTAACTATACGTGAAACGATTTTGAACGACTTTAAGACCTAGGACTAGCTGTAATGATCTTTCGTAATAGACCTTCACTTCCATTTCGTCTTTATTTATGTGGAATGTGGTGATGGACCGTTCACTTTCAAAACTTTAAAATGCTTTTCTTGAAGAGAAACCTTTTAGAAGCAAAGATAAATATTCTCATAATGATCACTTGAATTAGAAAAAAGAAGTAATAGAGAACAGAGGAGGATTCAATCTTATAATAGAAGAAAACTAGTATATATATAGCCAATAGACCCGACCAACAAATAAGAACCAACACACGCCTCTCAAAAACCGGTTCTAAACCGGCCAATCTCGCGGGTTTAGTATTACAATTTTGTCATACCTATCATTCTCTCCCTATATTCCTTTTATTATTTACAATGACCCCGGCCCCACTCTCATTTCACTCACATAATAGAACAACCATTTGGATTCTCATCACTAAACATCCCAGGAGCACGCATATGAGCATATGGATCATAAGGATCTCCATACCCTTGGTACGGTTGTGGTGGTGTTGCTTCTTGTCCATACCCTTGACCGTAACCTTGATTCGTATAAGATTCTTGTACGTATCCTTGGTTTGTATACGGTTCTTGAACATAGGATTGAGATGATGATTGACCTTGCATCATGTAGTGTTGACCGTATACTTGTCCTTGTGGGTAGTAATACATGGGCTGAGGCGGATAACCATAACCGCTATACTCAGAATTCTTCACATCCACCGTAGCACCACCGTCTGGGGGTACTTCTTTCTTCTTTTCACCACCACTTTCTTTCTTTTCTCCGACATCTTTATTATCTTTCTTTTCACCAGCACCTTTGTCCTTCTCGCTACCAGCTGCCCCGGTGGCTCCTTCCTCTGTTTTCGAGGGAACGACTTCGACCTTGCGTTTAAGCTTCTCGTTGAGATAAGGAAGGAGTTGTTTAACGTCAATGATCCCATTCACTATCACCAAGTCCTTGGCGCTATCAATGGCCACTGTACTAACCCCTGTAAATAAACATCAAAACATTAATTCGTTATTAATGGGATACTTGACCCATAAATTTAGGCTAACGACTTTATAGCTAACCATTTGATAATTTTTTCCACAAAAATAATAAATAAGGAAGCTACGTTATAGATGTAGTTTCAACCTAACTATAAAAGGATATTTAATCACCAACCTTAACACTCATTTTATTATTTTTAATACTAAGAAAGATTCAAATATGGATATTTAAGGATAATAATAAACTTACCATTAATTTTGCCGACAATTCTTTTGATTTTGTGTTCGCAACCTTGACAGTGAAGTTTCGTCTTAAAAACCACCGTACTCTGCATCACATCAAATAAAATTACATCAGAAACAACGATCAGTCTTAATTAAAAATAACAACGAACGAGTTTGTTTTTCAAAGTAATGAAAGTGCACACACGTCACACAGACCACAAAAGCAAATGGGGACTAAACGTATGAAACTTAAACATTACCTCTTTTGGTGGAGAAGGAGCTTTCTTCTCTCCTTCGTCTTTCTTCTTCTCATCGGCGGGCTTCAGCTCGGCAGGTTTCTCATCCGCCGCCTTCTTCTCACCGCCTGGAGGAGGAGGAGACTCTTTCTTCGGTGCCACGGCCGAGACAATCTCAACCGTTCTCTTAATTTTGTCGGCCACTTTATCTCGAACCGCCGCGGGATCTACGTTTCCGATCACCGTCAACTCGTCGGCTTTGTAATCAATCGTCACATCTTCCACGCCTGTAATTACATAAGCAGAGAATTTCGCGTAAGGGTTTTCATAAAGTCGAAACCTTTCGAGACCCCAACAAATTGCAGAGTATTATAATGAAGAAAGATGATACCTTTGTGATGTTTCAAGAGGCGTTTGATTTTCTTCCCACAGCCTTCGCAATGCATATCAAGCTTCATCACCACGACGGCGACTGGCTTCTTCTCTCCTCCACCAGGTTTCGTCGCCGTTTCTTCCTCTTTCTGCAAAATTGAAACCAATCGTCAAGCAAAACAGAGGGATCGTGAGAGGAAGAAGAAGAAGAAGAAGAGTAACTGACTGACCTCACCCATCGTCATAAAGCTCTGATTTTTCCCTTTTTTTGGGAAGAATTTTCGAATGTGCTCTGTGAATGGAAAATAAAGGGGAAAGAAGAGGCTTTCCATATATATAGACCCGACGTGCATGATTAATGATGATGACGTGCATTAATCGATGATGGTGATAATACAAAACTTTATTATAAGTTTGATGATGTGTATAAACTATTCATCACATACGTAACACGAGGTCAGGGTTAATAGGCCGCCAGATATTTTTTTGTTTTTATTCGAGTTGGGCTCATCATTAAAATGGGCCTTTTTATGTGCTTTTCGTGAACCTTAAGCTTCCTTCTCACACGATCTCTTAAAATAAATATCAGGATTTTATTTATTTATAAATATAAAAGGTGGTAAATAGAAAAAAAAAAAAAAGAGAAGAAAGCTTTTGCCTTTACCTATGAGAGAGTCAGTGTGGTCCGGACATAAATCTCTTCCCTTTGCTTCTTCTCAACATCGAAGATTCTTGTTTCCGACAACGACTCTCGAGGTGTTCTCCGTCCGATTGCAATCCGCCATAACTGAATGCCTCGATTCCTGCAAGAACCCAAGTCGATTTAAGGTCTGTAATCATCTTCTAATTTTCCCTCTAAATAAAATTAACGAATTTTAACGAATTTATAGGGATTCTCTTGTAATTTTTTTTGTGCAGTAGCGGTTTGTGCGGTAGTTAGTTAGGTGAAGAAGAAGAATGGCGACAACAACAACAACAACTGGGTCTAATTCTAATCACAACAACCGCCACGAAGATGGTTCTGTAAACAACAACAATAACCCTAGTGCGAGGTCTTGGGGCACGCCCACGGTGGTTTCAGCTCAATCGGTTTCCACTAGCGGCGGCAGTATGGGCTCCCCCTCCAGCCGGAGCGAGCAAACCACCACCACCTTGGCTACTACATCTGCTACCGACAGTGCCTTTTTACAGCTCAATAATTTGGATATTCAGGGTGACGATGCTGCTTCTCAAGGACCTTCTGGGTAATGTTTTTCACTTTCACCTCTGTTTCTGGATTTTGTAAAGGTCTCTCCTTTTATATGTGTTTTTTATAGCGATTTAGGGTTTCACTCTGTAGCTAGCAATGATCTTAGCCCTGTGAATGTTTCTTTGTTTTGGCATAGACTCCAATTAGATGTGTAACTATGGTAAGCATGGTTTGTGGATAATACTTTTGCAAGCTTCATATTTCGTTTCAGAGACTTTCAATGTACAAAAAATCTGCATCTTTGAATACTTATCGTTAGCCGGTCTCACATAGGAACCTGTTTAGGTTACTACTGTCTGTCTTTGTTGTTAAAATATCTTTTTGTATAGTGGTAAGAAGAAGAAGAGTAGACAGCGTGCGACAGGTCCAGATAAAACTGGAAGAGGGCTACGCCAATTTAGCATGAAAGGTCTCTCTCTTTTCTTCTTTCATCTATATATTTTTTTCACAAAGATTATAGCTATGAGTTGTGGATGGTGATGCTTATTGCCTTCTAATTTTGTTTGTTAAACTTAACTGATGTTGTGTTTCTTCCGGCTTCCTCTTAGTTTGTGAAAAGGTGGAAAGCAAAGATAAAATTTCTCATAATGATCACTGGGATTAGAAAAAGAAGTAATAGACCAGAGGAGGATTCAATCTTATAATTAATAGAAGAAAACTAGTATATTTATATAGTTTACAGAGTAAACCAACCAACAAATAAGACCCAACACACGCCTCTCAAAAACCGGTTAAACCGGCCAATATCGCGGGTCTAGTATTCGATTTTGTCATATCTACCTTTTGCTCTCTCTCTATATTTCTTAGTTATTTACAATCCCCCCCCACTCTCACTTGACTCACATGATAGAACAACCATTTGGATTCTCATCACTGAACATATCAGGAGCACGCATATGAGCATAAGGATCATAAGGATCTCCATACCCTTGGTGGTTCATATACATTGGTGGTGGTGCTTCTTGTCCATACCCTTCACTGTAACCTTGATTCGTATACGGCTCTTGTACATAGGACTGAGATGATGATTGACCTTGCATCATGTAGTGTTGACCGTACACTTGTCCTGGCGGGTAGTAATACATGGGCTGAGGTGGATATCCGTAACCACCATACTCCGATTTCTTCACATCCACCGTAGCACCACCACCCTCTGGGGCTACTTCTTTCTTCTTTTCACCACCACTTTCTTTCTTCTCGTCGACACTTTTATCCTCTTTCATTTCACATGGAGCACATTGGTCCTTCTTATCGCCACCAGCTGGAGCAGCCGCAGCTGCCACGGTGGCTCCCTCCTCTATTTTCGCGGGAACAACATCGACCTTGCGTTTAAGCTTCTCGTTGAGGTAAGGGGTGATTTGTTTAACGTCAATGATCCCCTTCACTATTACCAAGTCCTTGGCGCTATCGATGGCCACTGAATTAACCCCTGTAAATAAACATCAAACATTAATTCGTAATTAATAGAATAATTTTACACCAAAAAAAAAAATCTATAAAATAATTAGGCTAACAACTTCTTTAGATAAACACTCGATATTTTTTTTTTCAATAAACTAATAAATAGGGAAGCTACCTAACTGTTCAAACCTAATTATAATGATATTTAATCACCAGCCGTACCAGATTATTTTCTAAAAATAAGAAGGCTTCCAAATGGATTTGATTGAGGGGGATAATAAACGCACCATTAATTTTGTTGACAATTCTTTTGATTTTGTGTTCGCAACCTTCGCAATGTAGTTTCATCTTCAGAACCACCGTACTCTGCAGCATCGCATCAAAATAAAATTACATCAGAAACAATGATCAAACTTTGGTTAATTTAAATTATAATTAAAGAAAACAAACGAGTTTTATAGTATTAAAACGTTAAAGACCACAAAGCAATGGACTAAACGTACGTGTGAAACTTTATATATTACCTCTTTTGGTGGAGAAGGAGCTTTCTTCTCTCCTTCGTCTTTCTTCTTCTCATCGGCGGGCTTCAGCTCGGCAGGTTTCTCATCCGCCGCCTTCTTCTCACCGCCTGGAGGAGGAGGAGGAGACTCTTTCTTCGGTGCCACGGCCGAGACAATCTCAACCGTTCTCTTAATTCTGTCGGCGACTTTATCTCGAACTGCCGCGGGATCCACGTTTCCGATCACCGTCAACTTGTCGGCTTTATAATCAATCTTCACATCATCCACGCCTGTAATTACATAAGCAGAGAATTTCGCGTAAGGGTTTTCATAAAGTCGAAACCTTTCGAGACCCCCAACAAATTGCAGAGTATTATAATGAAGAAAGATGATACCTTTGTGATGTTTCAATAGTCGTTTGATTTTCTTCCCACAACCTTGGCAATGCATATCAAGCTTCATCACCACGACGGTGACTGGCTTCTTCTCTCCTCCACCAGGTTTCGTCGCCGTTTCTTCCTCTTTCTGCAAAATTGAAACCAATCGTCAAGCAAAACAGAGGGATCGTGAGAGGAAGAAGAAGAAGAAGAAGAGTAACTGACTGACCTCACCCATCGTCATAAAGCTCTGATTTTTCCCTTTTTTTTTTGGGAAGAATTTTCGAATGTGCTCTGTGAATGGAAAATAAAGGGGAAAGAAGAAGAGGCTTTCCATATATATAGACCCGACGTGTATGATTAGTGATGATGACGTGCATTTATCGTCTGATGGTCATAAATACAAACTTTATTATAAGGTCGAATGATGTGTATAAACTATTCATCACATACGTAACACGAGGTCAGGGTTAATAGGCCGCCAGATATTTTTTTGTTTTTATTCGAGTTGGGCTCATCATTAAAATGGGCCTTTTTATGTGCTTTTCGTGAACCTTAAGCTTCCTTCTCACACGATCTCTTAAAATAAATATCAGGATTTTATTTATTTATAAATATAAAAGGTGGTAAATAGAAAAAAAAAAAAAAGAGAAGAAAGCTTTTGCCTTTACCTATGAGAGAGTCAGTGTGGTCCGGACATAAATCTCTTCCCTTTGCTTCTTCTCAACATCGAAGATTCTTGTTTCCGACAACGACTCTCGAGGTGTTCTCCGTCCGATTGCAATCCGCCATAACTGAATGCCTCGATTCCTGCAAGAACCCAAGTCGATTTAAGGTCTGTAATCATCTTCTAATTTTCCCTCTAAATAAAATTAACGAATTTTAACGAATTTATAGGGATTCTCTTGTAATTTTTTTTGTGCAGTAGCGGTTAGTGCGGTAGTTAGTTAGGGGGGGGAGAAGAATGACAACGACTGGGTCTAATTCTAATCACAACAACCGCCACCATGACGATGGTTCTGTAACCAACAACAACAATAACAATAACCCTAGTAATAGGTCTTGGGGCACGGTTGTTTCAGCTCAGTCGGTATCCACTAGCGGCGGCAGTATGGGCTCCCCGTCGAGCAGGAGCGAGCAAACAACCACTGTGGCTACTACTACATCTGCTACCGACAGTGCCTTTATACAGCTGAATAATTTGGATATTCAGGGTGACGATGCTGCTTCTCAAGGACCTGCTTCTGGGTATGTTTCACTTTCACATCTCTGTTCCTGGATTTTGTAAAGGTCTCTCCTTTTATATGTGTTTTTTATAGCGATTTAGGGTTTCACTCTGTAGCTAGCAATGATCTTAGCCCTGTGAATGTTTCTTTGTTTTGGCATAGACTCCAATTAGATGTGTAACTATGGTAAGCATGGTTTGTGGATAATACTTTTGCAAGCTTCATATTTCGTTTCAGAGACTTTCAATGTACAAAAAATCTGCATCTTTGAATACTTATCGTTAGCCGGTCTCACATAGGAACCTGTTTAGGTTACTACTGTCTGTCTTTGTTGTTAAAATATCTTTTTGTATAGTGGTAAGAAGAAGAAGAGTAGACAGCGTGCGACAGGTCCAGATAAAACTGGAAGAGGGCTACGCCAATTTAGCATGAAAGGTCTCTCTCTTTTCTTCTTTCATCTATATATTTTTTTTTTCACAAAGATTATAGCTATGAGTTGTGGATGGTGATGCTTATTGCCTTCTAATTTTGTTTGTTAAACTTAACTGATGTTGTGTTTCTTCCGGCTTCCTCTTAGTTTGTGAAAAGGTGGAAAGCAAAGGAAGGACTACTTACAACGAGGTACTACGCCTAGTTTTCCTCATAACTCATTGAACTATTTTTAAGATCTCATAGTGGGTTATCAACTTCTCTCGTGACAAGTATCGCAAACGTGTAGCTCTGTAAATACGTTATCTGACGGGTGAAACTACTTTCAGGTTGCGGACGAGCTTGTCGCTGAATTTGCACTTCCCAATAACGATGGAACATCCCCGGATCAGGTATGCGATACTTCAGTAGTTCATAACTTCAACATGTGTGATACAACAATGGTTGTAAAAATAACATCATCTGAGTTTCTTTTAAACAGCAACAGTATGATGAGAAGAACATAAGAAGAAGAGTATATGATGCTTTAAACGTCCTCATGGCTATGGATATAATTTCCAAGGATAAAAAAGAGATTCAATGGAGAGGTCTTCCTCGGACAAGCTTAAGCGACATTGAAGAATTAAAGGTTTTACAACCTTTCCCTTGTTAATTAGCTCGTTTAGAAACAGTTCCTGAATTTGAGTTTCGTTTTTGCAGGCTGAACGACTCGCACTTAGGAACAGAATTGAAAAGAAAACTGCATACGCACAAGAACTGGAAGAACAAGTAATGGACACTACTGCTTGATCTTACCGTTTCCTTTTACTTACCATAAAAGATTCTTACATGGTTCCTCTTTCTTCTTCTTCTGCGTGTTTGAAAAGTATGTAGGCCTTCAGAATCTGATACGGAGAAACGAACACTTATATAGCTCTGGAAATGCTCCTAGTGGCGGTGTAGCTCTTCCCTTTATCCTCGTCCAGGTAAACTTCACCAAAGCTTAGTTACCGATCCACAAACAAACCAACATCTTCGTTGTTTCGGTCATTGTCTGATTGTTGTTGTTATGCACCAGACTCGCCCTCATGCGACCGTAGAAGTGGAAATATCAGAAGATATGCAGCTCGTGCATTTCGATTTCAACAGGTTAGAGATCTTCTCTTTTTCAGCCAAATGTGTTCCCTAAAAAACTCTATTTACATGACTAATCTTTTTTTGCTGTTTACAGCACTCCATTCGAGCTCCACGACGACAACTTTGTCCTCAAGACGATGAAGTTTTGCGAGCAGCCGCCATTTAACAACGGTGGTCACAATAACAGCCAACAAACTTCTCACAACTTCTTGCTGGAAAACAGTAACGAAGGCACTAGTACTGATCCAGCGCCGCCTCAGTCAGCGGATATGTACCAGTCGTCTCATCCTCAGCTACCACCACAGCATCAGCTGCATGCTCAGCCACAAATCATTCCTACGCCTGTGACTAACAACGATGTTGCTCAGACGACATCACCGCCTGTCTCGGTGAAGCCGGAGAACTAAAACACAGCGAAGCTCAGCATTTTACTGTACAATATCTGTAAAACTGTAGTCTTAAGAAGAAAACTACCTGTTTTTTTTGACAAGGAGCGTAGCGGTAAAAATTTGTACTGATGGTGTACCGGGTTTCGGTAATACCAAATTTAGGATTACTTTCTAAACCAGTTGAATATTGCGAAATTGAGATTAATCGATGCTTGGTTATGACCATCAATCAGAAACCGGCGATTTTGAAATTTTTTATAAGAATTGAATTAGTCGATATATTATGTTTAACCGAAACCCAGTTTAGTTTAGGACCCCAGGTAACAGTCTCCGGTTTGATGGTAGAAGCGAAGCCCGGTTCGGTTCAACTGTTATATGTAATCACTAGAGAAATAAAATGTTTTTTTTTTTTACTATGTTTCTCTCTCGTCAGTGATAGATGCTGCTGGCAACTTCAGAATCCGACAGCCATGGCGACTTTGTCTTTCTTCTCGTTGGCTTCCTTACACAATCGGAATCCAATGTTCTACCATCACCGCCATCAGCAGCAACGAAAACTTCTTTTTGTTTCTCACTTGAAGAAGAAGGATTTCGTATGTTTCGCTTGCTCCATCAAACAAACCAGGTTCGAAATTTTGGTCACGGTGTGTCAATTTCCGTTGCTGTTGTCTTGTTTAGTCGAGTCTTTTTGAATCCGATTGATTTTTGCAGAGTTCGTAAGAGAGTGAAGAGCAACGAGGAGCTTCGGAATGAGATTTTAGAGTTCGTTGCTTCGGCTGGCCTTCCTCAAGGTCACGTGCCCTCCATGAAGGAACTCTCTGCACATGAAAGGTTCCAACTTTCCTAATTTCCAGATTTAAAGTTGGAAACTTTGCTAGAAAATTCTTCTGACTGAGTTTACTATTGTCTGTGCAAACAATTTATATATGTAGAGTTGATCTTGCCAACGTTGTAAGAAGAAGAGGATATAAGTTCATTAGGGAGCTTCTTGCCAACTCTGAGACTGAAGACTGTAATGAGCTTACAAGTCCTAGTGGCGTCTGTTTGGAAGATTCTCTAGCAGGTCCTACGCAAACTAAGTAGTGAGCACACTACAAGAACATTTTATTGTGTAAGATAGTCTGATAATTATTTATCTGGTGTAGAAGGTCAGGACGACGACGGAAGCTTGTCTACCGAACCACCTTCAAGCAGTGATATATACTCTACTGGAACAGATGCTAGTGTCTCTCTTGATCAAACAACACATAGTTTTCAAGAGGAAGTTGATGTAGCGAGTTCAAGTCCCGGGGCTGGAGAATGTGGAAGTGTGAGTCAAGATGAATCTTCACTGGCTGCAGTTTCGAGCATGGAAGACTCCGTTTCAAACTTGGGTGACAGTAACCATTCAGCGGATATTACAGAAAGTGATTTAAAGACTGAGAGCGTGGAGCTCAGTAATGTAGATGACGCTGAATCGTCTTATTCCGAAGCTTCAGGATTTGAAAACCATGCTCTTGTTTTAGATGATACTTCAAGCTCTTCAGAGAGAGAAGCTGACAATGTTTTGGTGGCAGAGGAGGATGAGGAGGTCAATGATGTGGAAGAGGATTCTTCTCTTACCTATGATCATTACACCAGTCAAGATCTCAATCACACCAAAAACGTTGCTACTGAATACTTGTCTGGTGAGAACACCATGGCAAATGCAGAGAAATTTCAGAATCAGCAGATTGGTGATATGGCTGAAAAACTTACTGGTAGTGCTGACGATAGTTTAGTCGAGGCTCATGATAAGGATTGGATGTCAGGACTTTCTTCTTCAACTTCAAGCATAGAAGAAAAAACAACCAGATTTATCCAGAATGGATACTTGGATACAGTTGATGGTATGTTCGATCTCCTGAATCCTATACTTTTAAAGGAATTGTCATATATATATATATATTTGAAAGCATGTCTATCGCTATCTTCATTATTCGTGCATGGTTCTGTAGCAAATATTTTAACCCCGGTGGTGAAAAAAAGTAATTGATAGTTTGAACCAGTTTCAGAAAATGAAAGCAGTCCTGAAGAAACAACCAAAGGTGTTGAGTACAGTCATGGTGGTCAGAGAAGTGTGAGTATGGCGCCAAATGGAAGTGCCCTAGCATATGAGGAGGTTACCCATGCGACAGAAGTTAATACCTCTAAAAGGTGAGTTTAATCACATGAAAGGTCTAGTCTTAGTATGTTGCTCTTGACCATTATTTTGCATTTTATATGTGATCCTGGATATGTCATTCACAGGAATAGTGATCCAAGACATGGGAACGCTGAATTGGACAAGGATTCACATGATGAGGTGTTGACAGATCACTGAACTCATTGAATGAACCTATTTTTTTGGTATCCATGCTCATAGAACCTTGTTCTGAAATATAGGACATGAAACGGGAAAATCAGGTTGAAATTACTCGGCTGAGGTTCATGCTGGTACATTGGTTGCTTTTTCTCAATATGTGGAATAGATAAAGTGAATTTTTGCAAAACTAACCTTGTTAGTAATGTATTTGCATGATTAGCGTCAGAAAGAGCTGGAGCTGTCAAGGTTAAAAGAGCAAATTGAAAAGGAAAAGGTAGGCTACTACTCTTCAGGAACATTTATGTTTGAACATGTAATAGGCGATTGCTTTATATCTTATCCATCTGCATATGTTCCTTCTTGTGCCTTTTTTGTAAGCTTGGATGATACGACTCTTCTTGGTGTTTCTACTATTCTTGCAAAAGGGTGATACTTGTTTATGTTCCTAATTCTTCAATTTCATGGGTTCAGCTGTCTCTTTCGGTTCTTCAAAGAAAAGCTGAAACAGAGATACAAAAGGCCCAAATGCTTGTCTCACAGAAGGATGTTGAGTTGCAAGAAGCTGAGGAAAGTCTCTCAGGATTGCAAGAGGTATGAGTGTCATGAGTTTGGTGGGCGTACATGATATACTTAAAATAAATAAAAGTAATTTGTTTTCTTCAGGTTGAGGTTGAATATTGTGGAGATGGTAATGTTGTGGAGGTGACTGGCAGCTTCAATGGCTGGGAACACCGAGTGGGACTGGAACTTGAAACATCCAAGTCAACCGGGTCAGTATTGATTGGTTCCTCACTCTTTCTAACATTTTACCTTTAACAAGTGATCACTGTCTCTAGCTAGAAGCAAAACATTTAGATTCCTTTCCTCAAACATTAATCTTCTGATGGTGAACGCTTTGAAAGACTTAACATTCAGGTGTATGCTTCTATGGTGTGTTCTACAGGAAACAGAAATGCTGGTCAACATTACTGTGGTTGTATCCTGGTACATATGAGATAAAGTTCATCGTGGACGGTCAATGGATAACGGATCCTCAAAGAGATTCGGTTACAAGAGGACACATCACAAACAACATTCTCAAAGTAGACAGATGATCCTGTTACTTTTACTGTTTTAGAGTTAAATTCAATCAAGAGCCTCGGAGATGATAGATACTAGCTTAAACAGAGAAAGGAGCAGATCATGTAATCAACTTCTCTGATGATCTCATGCATAAGGTGTTTTGCTCTGTTCCTAGAGTTAGAGTATGTATAAAGTTACAGTTTCAGGTAATTGATTAAATAAATTTCTGAGTCAAGTCTCCTACATAAACCATCATCATTATTAAACCGTTCATGAATCATGACAAAAACAAATAAAAACCAAAACCCTTTTGGGCTACTTTCCTACAAATTCCGTAATAATAAAAGTTGATAAGACATTCAGTTTAAAGGTTCTCCCCGGTTTACTTCATCTCAGCGTCTGCGACCGTTACGTAGAACACTGAAGCCACCTCTCAAGCTTGACAGGTGACTAAACCTGTATCTATTTCATGTCTACGAATACCCCTTCCTTGAACTTCTTGCGTAGAGCCTGTACGGCTGAGTCCATCCGTGCATTATCCTGTAGAACACAAAAATAGAAGGAAACTTATGAGTCTTGAAAAATGAGGAAAGAAATGAAACTAGATCTTGTGTGTTTGTACCTTTCCCTTCAAGGAAATGATGATAGGACCTTGTCTGGATTTCCGGTAACACCCTGAGAAGAAGATTGTGGTTAAGACTTCAGATGCTTTAAAAGTTAAATAATATCAAATAGGTCAAAGATTGTATACCAAGGTATACGTCCGGGAACTCGAGACCAAGTTTGGACAGAGGTTCTGCAACTTCAACCTGCATTTCAAGAAAAAAATCACAAATCCAAAGTCACTCATCCCCAAAAAAACTCCCCACGGATCTATGCGAACTATGAGTCTTGGCTAAACACAAGATTCTTGCATGAAAAGCGAAGTAGCAAAGCCATGGCAAAAAAATGAAAGAGGAAAGGAAAGTAAAACATACATCTGTCAAAGATGTGATCAAGCGCCTTGACGCGTATAGCTCTATGAGTGATGTACTTCCACCCAATTTAGTTAGCTCGGTCAGACATTCCCACTCCTTCTCGAGCTCCTCAGTGTTTGTAGCAGCAAGAACAATCACATTGCGGCACTTGATCTACAGATATTGACCCGTGATCAGTTCAGTAATCGAATTGGAATGGAAGGAGAATACTGCAACTTTGAACACCTACCAATGGCACCGAAAGCTTTTCATGATGCAATAATTCAGTAATGCCTTCCGGTAACTGAGCCATCTGAAAAAGACAAAAGCAATTAACTTGGTGAGGAACCATATACGCAACAACAATGTAAGGATATATCATAGCAAAACGACTTAGCTAGTTTGACTGAAGATATTATATAAAGGTTATTCTCAAGACAGAACTCACTTCATTCCTGTCACCTGTGCAATGCTCGCTGATCAGATGCCTAAGATATTCCTCAAACTCTTCATCAGGTGCCTGTAAAATCGACTTTAATTAGCTTCTTACATTACAACTTAGTGGTCGTTACTTTCAGTTATTGACACTCAGATGCATTGAGATGTTATGGCATTTTTCAATCTGTCTTAACCATGAGCCTGTGTAAGAAAATGAAAGAGATACGTACCAGGCGAACCCCAAATGCCTTAGCAACACCAGCCAGAGTAACATCTGAATGCAAAGGACCAACTCCTCCATAAATAAATACCTGCAAAGGCATCAAGCACAGGAGGAAATCAGTCCGTTGAATCTTTGATTTTATGCTCATCTGTTTAACGGACTTACCATATCACAGATAGACCTTTGGCGGTCAACTTCCTCGGATACAGAATCAATCTGATAAAAGAAAGACAGTGAAGCGTTAATAGAGATAAAAAAAGAATCAATCTACTTTCTCAGGTTGATACAACGAAGAGTAAATCACACTCACATCATTCGAAGAACAGAAGTTTGTTGCACCGACCAACCAACAGAAGTCAGCTTTTTACACAGAGACACTGCTAACTGATCTTCAACAGTGCCAGACCTGAGCTATGGAACATATAAATGGATTGGAAAAGTTCATTGCCCCTACTAGAGTAAACAATCAAGCAGAGGAAATAAATAATTACAAATGAAGAGCCTTTATAATAAGAATTAATGACTTACAGAATCTCATCACCAACAGCAATGACTGAGGCCAAAAGCACCTCGTGTTTTTGTGAATCACTTCCTACGTCATTCTTGATTGAAGCATTTTTCTTGACTCTCCCTGCCCTCTCTAACCTCCCATCAGAAAGCAAATAAGCAGGTTTGAATTTCTCTTTGCTGCTGGTGTCGTTAACAGACAATAACGCGTTGGGAACAGTATCATGTATACTCCCAATCGATGTATATCTGTATAGTGACACACCATAAGACGATTTGGGCAAGAACGACTATTTTACTAAAAGTGAAACTGTGGGGAGAAATTTTACCCCTGGTCATAAAGACTGCAATACTTGACCTTGCAAGTTAGGAGAAATGCCCAAACATCTCTGCATAAGCAACATTTAAAAATCAGAATATATAATCAGAATTGCTCTAGTTTCCAAATTTTCAAATCCTTTTATGGGTTAGACTATCATATTTTGGATGTGCCAGTTACAGTGACCAACGAGTGCAAGTTGATAGATCAATAAAATGATTTCTTCTACAAATATATGCTAATGATTTATTGCACGTCAAGCACATTGATCCACAAAACCACCAATCCATATCTATTGTAGAAGCAATAAGAAGATGTGACTATGGAGAAAAGGGATTACCTATATGACCAATCCAAAATAGGATTCACCCTCATAAAGGGCGGCCATCCAGGGGAACTAGGAGAGAATTGCTCTTGACCAACCTGGAAAAGAAATCAATGAGAAGCAATCAGTGACCATGATCAGAACTTTTCAGTTTTCCACAAGTTCTACAAAAATAGTTGCATATGAATCTTTGAGATATGAAGAGAAGCTAACCGCAGTAGGATCACCAATACGGACGCCAAGAAAGATTGCTCTGATAGGGTTAGCTTTTAACAACGCCTCCAACCCTGATTTGAAATCCTGGCGGATGATATCAAGCTGGATACCGTAACTGCCAATATAGAATCAGATGATCAGCCAACCAGAAGAAAAGAAAAAGAACATTCTAGGAACATACACGGTAGGAACAGAACTTCTTCTCACGTTTGAGCTGCATCATATGTGAAAGCATTGATTTCAGTGAAGGCAGAAGGGCTCTCAAAGTATATGGTCCGGACTGGAAAACTTGATAGACCTCCGTTAGAAGGACTCAGCTCTTTCTTATGCAAAAAATAGCCGGCTCTGAGAAGGTGCAGTAACACCTAAAATCATGATGAGAGTCACTATTATTATTACTCGGAAAATAGAAAAAAAAAACAAAACAGGAGAATTTTTTGGAAGGAAAGAGTTTTGAACTTACAGTGGAATCTTTTCCTCCATTGAAACTAAAAGCCACCTCTTCAATACTGCAGAAGTCGAAGAATCAGTAAAGTAGATTTGTTCAGCATACACACAGACAGTCAATGATCACGACACACACACAGACACATGTCAAACAAGAAATGAACAGAAAGCATCATTAATTTTCAAACAGTACAAAACTTTAATACGTTACTGTGGATTGGATCGACAAAACATTATATAACAGATATTTCAAAAGCGTGCAATGAATCATCTTTGGATTCTCAAAGATAAATCACATCAAAAGAAGAAAAACTTTGCTTCATCCACCATAGAAGTAAAATCAACCAAGGTTTGCAAGACAGATGAATCTGAAGATCAAGACTTTGATGGAAGTAAAGATAAAGCAGAGCAATTTAGAGAAGAGAAGAGATGAGGACTAACGAGTAAAGAGAAAGAGCTCTTCTGATGACGAAGATGGCGTTGTTGTACTTGGTCCTCAACCTCTTGTCGTCACTTTCTCCGATCGCTTTGTCGATCTCCATCTCTCTCCTGTGGCAAAAATGAAAAACAAACAATCCAAAATGCTCTCAAAGGATCAAAATCCACAAAAGTCAATGCTTTGAAATTCGAATCAGATTTATAGTATCCATGAGCTTTGCTCACCTTTTTTTCAACGACTTGAAAAAATCGCGTGGGAAGTTTTATGTATGAGATTGATGCTGGAGAAGAAGAGGAAGACAACAGAAATGGAGATATTACTTTCTTCCTCTTTAATAAAAATTGCAACTTTATGGATATTTTTATTCCAAAGCTCAATCTTTTATTGCCACACCCGATTTATCTTAAAACTAGGCCTCGAAATTATATCCGAGATCCGGATATATATATATATATATGTAAAAATTAATTTAAAATAGTAATATATATATATATATGTAAAACCAATTTTATTTATTATATGATTGATTCTCTTCTCTTAGTCAGTGATAGATGCTGCTGGCAACTTCGGAGTCCGACAGCCATGGCGACTTTGTCTTTATTCTCTTTGGCTTCCTTACAAAATCGGAATCCAATGTTCTACCATCATCGTCATCAGCAGCAACGGCAACTTCTTTTGTTTCCCACTGAAGAAAAGAAGAGTGGTTTCGTTTGTTTTGCTTGCTCCATCAAACAAACCAGGTTCGAAATTCGGACACGGTGTGTCAGTTTCGGTTACTGTTGTGTAATAAGTCTCCTTGAATCCGATTTACTTTTTGCAGAGTTCGTAAGAGAGTGAAGAGCAACGAGGAGCTTCGGAGTGAGATTCTGGAGTTCGTTGCTTCGGCTGGGCTTCCTCCAGGTCACGTGCCCTCCATGAAGGAACTCTCTGCACGAAAGGTTCCAACTTTCTTAAATTTCTAGATTTAAAGTTGAATACTTTGCTAGAAAATTCTTCTGACTGAGTTTACTATTGTCTGTGCAAACAATTTATATATGTAGAGTTGATCTTGCAAACGTTGTCAGACGAAGAGGATATAAGTTCATCAGGGATCTTCTTGCAAACTTTGAAGACTGTAATGAGCTTACAAGTCCAAGTGGCGTCTCTTTGGAAGATTCTTTAACAGGTCCTACGCGTTAATGAGTTAAGAGCACCATAAAAAAAATGATTATGTAAGATAAGTCTCTTATTTTCTGATATAACACTTATATTTATCTGGTGTAGAAGGTCAGGACGAAGAAGCACTTGACTCTACCGAACCACCTTCAAGCAGTGATATATACTCTACTGGAACAGATGCTAGTGTCTCTCTTGATCAGAGAACACATAATTTTACAGAGGAAGTTGATGTAGCGAGTTCAAGTCCGGGGCTGGAGAATGTGGAAGTGTGAGTCAAGATGAATCTTCACTGGCTGCAGTTTCGAGCATGGAAGACTCCGTTTCAAACTTGGGTGACAGTAACCATTCAGCGGATATTACAGAAAGTGATTTAAAGACTGAGAGCGTGGAGCTCAGTAATGTAGATGACGCTGAATCGTCTTATTCCGAAGCTTCAGGATTTGAAAACCATGCTCTTGTTTTAGATGATACTTCAAGCTCTTCAGAGAGAGAAGCTGACAATGTTTTGGTGGCAGAGGAGGATGAGGAGGTCAATGATGTGGAAGAGGATTCTTCTCTTACCTATGATCATTACACCAGTCAAGATCTCAACTACACCAAAAACGTTGCTACTGAATCCTTGTCTGGTGAGAACACCATGGCAAATGCAGAGAAATTTCAGAATCAGCAGATTGATGATATGGCTGAAAATCGTTCTGGTGGTGCTGACGATAGTGTGGTTGAGGCTGATGATAAGGATGGGATGTTAAGTCTTTCTTCTTCAGCGTCAAGCATAGAAGAAAAACAACCAGATTTATCCAGAATGGATACTTGGATACAGTTGATGGTATGTTCGATCTCCTGAATCCTATACTTTTAAAGGAATTGTCATATATATATATATATTTGAAAGCATGTCTATCGCTATCTTCATTATTCGTGCATGGTTCTGTAGCAAATATTTTAACCCCGGTGGTGAAAAAAGTAATTGATAGTTTGAACCAGTTTCAGAAAATGAAAGCAGTCCTGAAGAAACAACCAAAGGTGTTGAGTACAGTCATGGTGGTCAGAGAAGAGTGAGTATGGCGCCAAATGGAAGTGCCCTAGCATATGAGGAGGTTACCTATGCGACAGAAGCTAATAACTCTCAAAGGTGAGTTCTATACATATAAAGGTCTAGTCTTAGTATGTTGCTCTTGACCATTATTTTGGATTTTATATGTGATTCTGGATATTTTTATTCACAGGAATAGTGATCACCAATATGGGAATGCTGAACTGGACAAGGATTCACATGATGAGGTGTTGACAGATCACTGAACTCATTGAATGAACCTATTTTTGGTATCCATGCTCATAGAACCTTGTTCTGAAATGATTACAGACAATGAAACGGGAAAATCAGGTTGAAATTACTCGGCTGAGGTTCATGCTGGTACATTGATTGCTTTCTTTCACTATGTGGAATAGATAAAGTGAATTTTTGCAAAACTAACTTTGTAAGTAATTTATTGCATGATTAGCGTCAGAAAGAGCTGGAGCTGTCAAGGTTAAAAGAGCAGATTGAAAAGGAAAAGGTAAGCTACTACTCTTCAGGAACATTTATGTTTGAACATGTAATAGGCGATTGCTTTATATCTTATCCATCTGCATATGTTCCTTCTTGTGCCTTTTTGTAAGCTTGGATGATACTAGTCTCCTTGATGTTTCTATAGTCTCTTATTCTAGTAAAAGGTGATACTTGTTTCTGTTTCTAATTCTCGAATTTCCTGGGGCTCAGCTGTCTCTTTCGGTTCTTCAAAGAAAAGCTGAAACAGAGATACAAAAGGCCCAAATGCTTGTCTCACAGAAGGATGTTGAGTTGCAAGAAGCCGAGGAAAGTCTCTCAGGATTGCAAGAGGTATGAGTGTCATGAGTTTGGTGGTACATGATATACTTAAAATAAATAAAAGTAATTTGTTTTCTTCAGGTTGAGATTGAATATTGTGGAGATGGTAATGTTGTGGAGGTGACCGGCAGCTTCAATGGCTGGGAACACAGAGTGGGACTGGGGCTTGAAACATCCAAGTCAACCGGGTCAGTATTGATTGGTTCCTCACTCTTTCTAACATTTTACCTTTAACAAGTGATCACTGTCTCTAGCTAGAAGCAAAACATTTAGATTCCTTTCCTCAAACATTAATCTTCTGATGGTGAACGCTTTGAAAGACTTAACATTCAGGTGTATGCTTCTATGGTGTGTTCTACAGGAAACAGAAATGCTGGTCAACATTACTGTGGTTATATCCTGGTACATATGAGATTAAGTTCATCGTGGATGGTCAATGGATAACGGATCCTCAAAGAGATTCGGTTACAAGAGGACACATCACAAACAACATTCTCAAAGTAGACAGATGATCCTGTTACTTTTACTGTTTTAGAGTTAAATTCAATCAAGAGCCTCGGAGATGATAGATACTAGCTTAAACAGAGAAAGGAGCAGATCATGTAATCAACTTCTCTGATGATCTCATGCATAAGGTGTTTTGCTCTGTTCCTAGAGTTAGAGTATGTATAAAGTTACAGTTTCAGGTAATTGATTAAATAAATTTCTGAGTCAAGTCTCCTACATAAACCATCATCATTATTAAACCGTTCATGAATCATGACAAAAACAAATAAAAACCAAAACCCTTTTGGGCTACTTTCCTACAAATTCCGTAATAATAAAAGTTGATAAGACATTCAGTTTAAAGGTTCTCCCCGGTTTACTTCATCTCAGCGTCTGCGACCGTTACGTAGAACACTGAAGCCACCTCTCAAGCTTGACAGGTGACTAAACCTGTATCTATTTCATGTCTACGAATACCCCTTCCTTGAACTTCTTGCGTAGAGCCTGTACGGCTGAGTCCATCCGTGCATTATCCTGTAGAACACAAAAATAGAAGGAAACTTATGAGTCTTGAAAAATGAGGAAAGAAATGAAACTAGATCTTGTGTGTTTGTACCTTTCCCTTCAAGGAAATGATGATAGGACCTTGTCTGGATTTCCGGTAACACCCTGAGAAGAAGATTGTGGTTAAGACTTCAGATGCTTTAAAAGTTAAATAATATCAAATAGGTCAAAGATTGTATACCAAGGTATACGTCCGGGAACTCGAGACCAAGTTTGGACAGAGGTTCTGCAACTTCAACCTGCATTTCAAGAAAAAAATCACAAATCCAAAGTCACTCATCCCCAAAAAAACTCCCCACGGATCTATGCGAACTATGAGTCTTGGCTAAACACAAGATTCTTGCATGAAAAGCGAAGTAGCAAAGCCATGGCAAAAAAATGAAAGAGGAAAGGAAAGTAAAACATACATCTGTCAAAGATGTGATCAAGCGCCTTGACGCGTATAGCTCTATGAGTGATGTACTTCCACCCAATTTAGTTAGCTCGGTCAGACATTCCCACTCCTTCTCGAGCTCCTCAGTGTTTGTAGCAGCAAGAACAATCACATTGCGGCACTTGATCTACAGATATTGACCCGTGATCAGTTCAGTAATCGAATTGGAATGGAAGGAGAATACTGCAACTTTGAACACCTACCAATGGCACCGAAAGCTTTTCATGATGCAATAATTCAGTAATGCCTTCCGGTAACTGAGCCATCTGAAAAAGACAAAAGCAATTAACTTGGTGAGGAACCATATACGCAACAACAATGTAAGGATATATCATAGCAAAACGACTTAGCTAGTTTGACTGAAGATATTATATAAAGGTTATTCTCAAGACAGAACTCACTTCATTCCTGTCACCTGTGCAATGCTCGCTGATCAGATGCCTAAGATATTCCTCAAACTCTTCATCAGGTGCCTGTAAAATCGACTTTAATTAGCTTCTTACATTACAACTTAGTGGTCGTTACTTTCAGTTATTGACACTCAGATGCATTGAGATGTTATGGCATTTTTCAATCTGTCTTAACCATGAGCCTGTGTAAGAAAATGAAAGAGATACGTACCAGGCGAACCCCAAATGCCTTAGCAACACCAGCCAGAGTAACATCTGAATGCAAAGGACCAACTCCTCCATAAATAAATACCTGCAAAGGCATCAAGCACAGGAGGAAATCAGTCCGTTGAATCTTTGATTTTATGCTCATCTGTTTAACGGACTTACCATATCACAGATAGACCTTTGGCGGTCAACTTCCTCGGATACAGAATCAATCTGATAAAAGAAAGACAGTGAAGCGTTAATAGAGATAAAAAAAGAATCAATCTACTTTCTCAGGTTGATACAACGAAGAGTAAATCACACTCACATCATTCCGAAGAACAGAAGTTTGTTGCACCGACCAACCAACAGAAGTCAGCTTTTTACACAGAGACACTGCTAACTGATCTTCAACAGTGCCAGACCTGAGCTATGGAACATATAAATGGATTGGAAAAGTTCATTGCCCCTACTAGAGTAAACAATCAAGCAGAGGAAATAAATAATTACAAATGAAGAGCCTTTATAATAAGAATTAATGACTTACAGAATCTCATCACCAACAGCAATGACTGAGGCCAAAAGCACCTCGTGTTTTTGTGAATCACTTCCTACGTCATTCTTGATTGAAGCATTTTTCTTGACTCTCCCTGCCCTCTCTAACCTCCCATCAGAAAGCAAATAAGCAGGTTTGAATTTCTCTTTGCTGCTGGTGTCGTTAACAGACAATAACGCGTTGGGAACAGTATCATGTATACTCCCAATCGATGTATATCTGTATAGTGACACACCATAAGACGATTTGGGCAAGAACGACTATTTTACTAAAAGTGAAACTGTGGGGAGAAATTTTACCCCTGGTCATAAAGACTGCAATACTTGACCTTGCAAGTTAGGAGAAATGCCCAAACATCTCTGCATAAGCAACATTTAAAAATCAGAATATATAATCAGAATTGCTCTAGTTTCCAAATTTTCAAATCCTTTTATGGGTTAGACTATCATATTTTGGATGTGCCAGTTACAGTGACCAACGAGTGCAAGTTGATAGATCAATAAAATGATTTCTTCTACAAATATATGCTAATGATTTATTGCACGTCAAGCACATTGATCCACAAAACCACCAATCCATATCTATTGTAGAAGCAATAAGAAGATGTGACTATGGAGAAAAGGGATTACCTATATGACCAATCCAAAATAGGATTCACCCTCATAAAGGGCGGCCATCCAGGGGAACTAGGAGAGAATTGCTCTTGACCAACCTGGAAAAGAAATCAATGAGAAGCAATCAGTGACCATGATCAGAACTTTTCAGTTTTCCACAAGTTCTACAAAAATAGTTGCATATGAATCTTTGAGATATGAAGAGAAGCTAACCGCAGTAGGATCACCAATACGGACGCCAAGAAAGATTGCTCTGATAGGGTTAGCTTTTAACAACGCCTCCAACCCTGATTTGAAATCCTGGCGGATGATATCAAGCTGGATACCGTAACTGCCAATATAGAATCAGATGATCAGCCAACCAGAAGAAAAGAAAAAGAACATTCTAGGAACATACACGGTAGGAACAGAACTTCTTCTCACGTTTGAGCTGCATCATATGTGAAAGCATTGATTTCAGTGAAGGCAGAAGGGCTCTCAAAGTATATGGTCCGGACTGGAAAACTTGATAGACCTCCGTTAGAAGGACTCAGCTCTTTCTTATGCAAAAAATAGCCGGCTCTGAGAAGGTGCAGTAACACCTAAAATCATGATGAGAGTCACTATTATTATTACTCCGGAAAATAGAAAAAAAAAACAAAACAGGAGAATTTTTTGGAAGGAAAGAGTTTTGAACTTACAGTGGAATCTTTTCCTCCATTGAAACTAAAAGCCACCTCTTCAATACTGCGACAGTTTCAAGAAACAGTTAAGTGGATTGCATTAAATGATCTGAAACCTTAATGTAATGTTTGTACAGCATAGACGACACAAGAAATGAACAGAAAGCATCATTAATTTTCAAACAGTACAAAACTTTAATACGTTACTGTGGATTGGATCGACAAAACATTATATAACAGATATTTCAAAAGCGTGCAATGAATCATCTTTGGATTCTCAAAGATAAATCACATCAAAAGAAGAAAAACTTTGCTTCATCCACCATAGAAGTAAAATCAACCAAGGTTTGCAAGACAGATGAATCTGAAGATCAAGACTTTGATGGAAGTAAAGATAAAGCAGAGCAATTTAGAGAAGAGAAGAGATGAGGACTAACGAGTAAAGAGAAAGAGCTCTTCTGATGACGAAGATGGCGTTGTTGTACTTGGTCCTCAACCTCTTGTCGTCACTTTCTCCGATCGCTTTGTCGATCTCCATCTCTCTCTCCTGTGGCAAAAATGAAAAACAAACAATCCAAAATGCTCTCAAAGGATCAAAATCCACAAAAGTCAATGCTTTGAAATTCGAATCAGATTTATAGTATCCATGAGCTTTGCTCACCTTTTTTTCAACGACTTGAAAAAATCGCGTGGGAAGTTTTATGTATGAGATTGATGCTGGAGAAGAAGAGGAAGACAACAGAAATGGAGATATTACTTTCTTCCTCTTTAATAAAAATTGCAACTTTATGGATATTTTTATTCCAAAGCTCAATCTTTTATTGCCACACCCGATTTATCTTAAAACTAGGCCTCGAAATTATATCCGAGATCCGGATATATATATATATATATGTAAAAATTAATTTAAAATAGTAATATATATATATATATGTAAAAACCAATTTTATTTATTATATTTTCATTTTTATAATAATATATATAACTTTTATATAAATTTGGTTATAGTATACATAGAAATAATTAAAACATTATATAAATTTTTATTTTTTAATTATTATTAATATTTTGAAATTATTTTTTATTTATTTGAAGGTTCCAAATCCGGATCTGGATATCCGCCGGATATTAAAATTTTTAGAGGGATATCCGACATCCGGATATCCGAGAATCCCAGATCCGGATAAGGATAATAAAATCATGGATCCGCCGGATAAGGATCCAGATCCGGATACCTTAAAATTCCCGGGATACCCAATCCGTTCTATCCCTACTTAAAACCCCCCACCAAAATCTGGAGAAAAAAAATCTGTGATATAAAATAAAAACTAAAAGAATTTTTTTTTTTTTGAATATTGACAAAAAAACATAGAAAGACAAAAAGCTTGCTCATTGTAATTTTTGTTTCCTGCATGCAGATTTTGTCTATTCAGTATTTTACTGTTTACTGAGAGAGCATATAGATTATTCATTTCACGGTAATACAGTAATAATTACAAAGATCTTAAAAGCAAAAGTGACTCCTATGAAGCTGAATAATCGTTAGACCAATAACAAGAGATACACTTACAGGACGATGAATTTGATCTCAATCTGAATTATGTTCATATACATTGAACCTAATAACCAAACGCTTTGATCAAATACAATTATAGTTTAACTGCCTGCATGTGCAGTCTTTTCTGTCGACATTATATTATAGCTAATTCAAATTCTTCTTACAGAGAATAGTTGGTCAAGAACTTAACTTATTACTGAATATACTTTGCGCTTAATTAACAATTTTATCTAGATTAATAAGTCTCGTTCTGGTTAACGCAGACATAGCTATGAAGAAAAGTCAGGGTCAACGATTTTGTTTGTATGACGACTTTTCTTTGGGGAAATCTGAGTGAGTGCGTTTTACACACGACCGCAGCCACTAACAACCAATCGCAGTCACTCTTATCAGGATCTCATACACGTTTTCTTACTTCATCTCCGCATGTTCTAAAGAAAAGTAACAACATTTCATAGGAAAAATACCTAACATTTAAAGGGTAATCAATCCGTTAGATTATACGGTAAACATCATTCCATCACCTCATGTAGAACAGTTTACACAAAAACATGGTCCACTCTTTGTCTGTGACATAAGTGGATTAGTAGAGACTGCAACTAAACTCTGTACCAAGCAAGAAATACTGAGAATATCCCCCCTTGAATTGCCTAGTCGAAAAGACAATCCCCATGCCAATAATCAACCAGAAAATCCACCATCTCCTGCAAATAAGAATACAAACCAAGTTTAGTATACTACCAGTGGATTAACAACAGATGAATGAAACCAAATTAAGAAGAAAAGAAAATGTGTGTGGAGAAACTCACAGCAAGAGGGATGGGCTTATGAAAGGGAGTGTGGTTGTTTAGAAGCATCTCTTCATAAGTAGCGTTGAAGCTACAAAAACAAGATTTCAAGAGTGTTGTTACTTAATATATACATGAAAATAAACATGAAGCGTTGCAGGTTTCGTATGTACCTTATGACAGGTTCCATAGGCAACTCAGAAGTCCTTTTAGACGGATCTCCAACCCAGTTCTTTCTCATCTCTTGCCATGCAATCTCAGCTGCAAGAAAAAAAACAAAAAGGGAACCACAGGTTTAAGTAAGATCCATGTGTGTTTACAGTTACACATTCTTCTAAAGAAAGTGAGCCAAGGCTATGAGAACTTTAGCCTTAATTGGGAATGGTACTGTTAATGCTTACCATGGTTCACAAAGTTCTTCTCAAGCGATGTCTCTTTATCATTGCTCGAAACATTTGCAGGATCATAAGCGTCTTCCATCGTCAAACAGGATGCGAAAAATTAATTTCTATCTAGAAAATAACATTAAAACTATAAATTAATGGTATTCAACCAATTACAAAATAGATTATTAAATATGATTTGTTGAACAATTTTTAATAAAGTAAAAGTTAACTAGAAAAATCGAAAAAAAATCTTATATATTAGCTTATACTACCAATCAGGACAAACAGTCTCCGGTTTGATGGTGGAACCGGATCCCGGTTCGGTTAAACTGTTAAATAAAATGTGATCACTAGAGAAATAAATGTTACTTATTTATTATATGATTGATTCTCTTCTCTTAGTCAGTGATAGATGCTGGCAACTTCGGAGTCCGACAGCCATGGCGACTTTGTCTTTATTCTCTTTGGCTTCCTTACAAAATCGGAATCCAATGTTCTACCATCATCGTCATCAGCAGCAACGGCAACTTCTTTTTGTTTCCCACTTGAAGAAAAAGAAGAGTGGTTTCGTTTGTTTTGCTTGCTCCATCAAACAAACCAGGTTCGAAATTCGGACACGGTGTGTCAGTTTCGGTTACTGTTGTGTAATAAGTCTCCTTGAATCCGATTTACTTTTTTGCAGAGTTCGTAAGAGAGTGAAGAGCAACGAGGAGCTTCGGAGTGAGATTCTGGAGTTCGTTGCTTCGGCTGGGCTTCCTCCAGGTCACGTGCCCTCCATGAAGGAACTCTCTGCACACGAAAGGTTCCAACTTTCTTAAATTTCTAGATTTAAAGTTGAATACTTTGCTAGAAAAATTCTTCTGATTTAGTTTAATTTATATATGTAGAGTTGATCTTGCAAACGTTGTCAGACGAAGAGGATATAAGTTCATCAGGGATCTTCTTGCAAACTTTGAAGACTGTAATGAGCTTACAAGTCCAAGTGGCGTCTCTTTGGAAGATTCTTTAACAGGTCCTACGCGTTAATGAGTTAAGAGCACCATAAAAAAAAAATGATTATGTAAGATAAGTCTCTTATTTTCTGATATAACACTTATATTTATCTGGTGTAGAAGGTCAGGACGAAGAAGCACTTGACTCTACCGAACCACCTTCAAGCACTGAGATGTACTCTACTGCAACAGATGCTAGTGTCTCTCTTGATCAGAGAACACATAATTTTACAGAGGAAGTTGATGAAGAATGTGGAGGGGTGATTGAAAATGAATCTTCGTTGTCTGCAGTTTCGAGAATGGAAGACTCCACTTCAAGCTCTTCAGAGAGAGAAGCTGACAATGTTTTGGTGGCAGAGGAGGATGAGGACGTCAATGACGTGGGCGAGGATGCCCCTCTTACCGATGATCATTGCACCAGTCAAGATCTCAACTACACCAAAAACGTTGTTGAAAGTGTTGCTACTGAATCCTTGTCTGGTGAGAATGCAGAGAATTTTCAGAATCAGCAGATTGATGATATGGCTGAAAATCGTTCTGGTGGTGCTGACGATAGTGTGGTTGAGGCTGATGATAAGGATGGGATGTTAAGTCTTTCTTCTTCAGCGTCAAGCATAGAAGAAAAAACAGCCAGATTTATCCAGAATGGATACTTGGATACAGTTGATGGTATGTTGGAACCAGTTTCAGATGATGAATATAACATACCTAATGAAAGCTGTCCTGAAGAAACTAAAGTGAGTGCAGAAACAATCAAAGGTGGTGAGTACAGTCATGGTGGTCAGAGAAGAGTGAGTATGGCGCCAAATGGAAGTGCCCTAGCATATGAGGAGGTTACCTATGCGACAGAAGCTAATAACTCTCAAAGGTGAGTTCTATACATATAAAGGTCTAGTCTGTTGCTCTTGACCATTATTTTGGATTTTATATGTGATTCTGGATATTTTATTCACAGGAATAGTGATCACCAATATGGGAATGCTGAACTGGACAAGGATTCACATGATGAGGTGTTGACAGATCACTGAACTCATGTCTTAAGTTATTGAATAAACCTATTTTTTTTCGTACACATATGCTCATAGAACCTTGTTCTGAAATGATTACAGACAATGAAACGGGAAAATCAGGTTGAAATTACTCGGCTGAGGTTCATGCTGGTACATTGATTGCTTTCTTTCACTATGTGGAATAGATAAAGTGAATTTTGCAAACTAACTTTGTAAGTAATTTATTGCATGATTAGCGTCAGAAAGAGCTGGAGCTGTCAAGGTTAAAAGAGCAGATTGAAAAGGAAAAGGTAAGCTACTACTCTTCAGGAACATTTTAGTTTGAACATCTAATAATCAAATATATCTTGTCCTCTGCATTTATATAATTAAAAATGTTTAGATCTTTGACATGTAGCTTCTGAATTCTGAAGAAGGCAATCAATATTCTTATGCTTGGATGATACTAGTCTCCTTGATGTTTCTATAGTCTCTTATTCTAGTAAAAGGTGATACTTGTTTCTGTTTCTAATTCTCGAATTTCCTGGGGCTCAGCTGTCTCTTTCGGTTCTTCAAAGAAAAGCTGAAACAGAGATACAAAAGGCCCAAATGCTTGTCTCACAGAAGGATGTTGAGTTGCAAGAAGCCGAGGAAAGTCTCTCAGGACTGCAAGAGGTAAGCTTACTTTTGTTTAATATACTTTAAAATAAATAAAAGTGAATTTGTCTAGTCTACACAAGAGAGGTAAAGTGGAATTGTTTTCTTCAGGTTGAGATTGAATATTGTGGAGATGGTAATGTTGTGGAGGTGACCGGCAGCTTCAATGGCTGGGAACACAGAGTGGGACTGGGGCTTGAAACATCCAAGTCAACCGGGTCAGTATTGGTTCCTGACTCTTTCTCAACTTTAAAGAGTGATCATTGTTACTAGCTAGAAGACACATTTAGATTCCTTTTCCTAAACACACTGTGAAGGACTTTAACATTCAGGTGTATGCTTCGCTTCTATGGTGTGTTTTACAGGAAACAGAAATGCTGGTCAACATTACTGTGGTTATATCCTGGTACATATGAGATTAAGTTCATCGTGGATGGTCAATGGATAACTGATCCACAAAGAGATTCGGTTACAAGAGGACACATCACAAACAACATTCTCAAAGTAGACTGATGATCCTCTTGCCTAAACTGTTTTTAGAGTTGCATTCAATCAAGAGCCTTGCAGATGGTAGATACCTGCTTAAACAGGGAAAGGAGCAGATCATGTAATCAACTTCTCCAATGATCTCATGTATAAGGTGTTTTGTTCTGTTCTGTTAGAGGTAGTAGAGTATGTACAAAATTACAATTACAATTTCAGGTAATTGATTAAATAAATTTCTGAATCAAGTCTCCTAGCATGCAACATAAAATCATATCATTATTAAACCGTTCATGAATCATGACAACGTATAAAAAGCAAAACCCTTTGGGGCTACTTTCCTACAAATTCCGTAATAATAAAAGTTGATAAGACATTCAGTTTAAAGGTTCTCCCCGGTTTACTTCATCTCAGCGTCTGTGACCGGCCACTGAAGCCACCTCTCACGCTCGACCTGTATCTATTTCATGTCTACGAATACACCTTCCTTGAACTTCTTGCATAGAGCCTGTACGGCTGAGTTAATCCGTGCATTATCCTGTCGAAAAAAAGATAGAAGGAAACTTATGAGTCTTTAATTATGAGGAAAGAAACAAAACCAGATCTTGTGTGTGTTAGTACCTTTCCCTTCAAGCAGATGATGATAGGACCTTGTCTGGATTTCCTGTAACACCCTGAGAAGAAGATTGTGGTTAAGACTTCAGATGCTCTGAAAGTTAAATGATATAAGACAGGTCAAAGATTTTATACCAAGGTATATGTCCGGGAACTCGAGACCAAGTTTGGACAGAGGTTCTGCAATTTCAACCTGCATTTCAAGAAAAAGACCCCAAATCCAAAGTTACTCATCCTGAAAGGAAACTAGTAAAGTTTTCTGCAAGTGACTACACATCTCTCCATTGATCTATCGGGAACTACGAGTTAAACACAGATTCTTGCATGAAAAGCGAAGAAGTAGCAAAAAAAGCCATGGCCAAAAATAAAAAGGTGGAATGAAAAGTAAAACATACATCTGTCAAAGATGTCATCAAGCGCCTTGACGCGTATAGCTCCATGAGTGATGATGTACTTCCACCCAATTTAGTTAGCTCGGTCAGACATTCCCACTCCTTCTCGAGCTCCTCAGTGTTTGTAGCAGCAAGAACAATCACATTGCGGCACTTGATCTACAGAACCGGTGATCAGTGATCGAACTGGTATTGAAGGAGAATACTAATTTTTCTGTTAAAACCTACCAATGGCACCGAAAGCTTTTCATGATGCAGTAGTTCAGTAATTCCTTCCGGTAACTGAGCCATCTGAAAAGACAAAACCAATCAACTTGGTGAGAAACCATATACACAACAACAATGCAAGGATAAATCATAGCAAAACGACTTAGCTATTTTGACATATTTTAAAAAGGTTATTCTCAAGACAAAACTCACTTCATTTCTGTCGCCTGTGCAATGCTCGCTGATAAGATGCCTAAGATATTCCTCAAACTCTTCATCAGGTGCCTGTAAAATCGACTTTATTAGCTTCTTACATTACAACTGACTGGTGATTATTTTCAGTTATTGACACTCAGATGCATTAAGATGTTGTGGCATTTTTCAAACTGCCTTAACCATGAGCCTGTGTTGAAATGGAAGAGATTCGTACCAGGCGAACCCCAAATGCCTTGGCAACACCAGCCAGAGTAACATCTGAATGCAAAGGGCCAACTCCTCCATATATAAATACCTCCAAAAAGCATCAAGCACATGTAATCTGTCAGTTCTCTCCTTGATTTTATGATGATCTATTTAACGGACTTACCATATCACAGATAGACCTTTGGCGATCAACTTCCTCGGATACAGAATCAATCTGATCAAAGAAAACACAGTGAAGCGTCAACAGAGATAAGAAACAATCTACTTTCTCTGTTTGATCCAACGAAGACAATGAGTAAATCTCACTCACATCATTCCGAAGAACAGAAGTTTGTTGCACCGACCAACCAACAGAAGTCAGCTTTTTACACAGAGACAGTCCTAACTGATCTTCAACAGTGCCAGACCTGAGCTATGGAACATATAAAAGGGTTGGGAGAAGTTCACTGCACCTACTAGTGGTAAACAATCAAGCCGAGCCTTTATAATAAGAAATTAATGACTTACAGAATCTCATCGCCAACGGCAATGACTGAGGCCAAAAGCACCTCATGTTTTTGTGAATCACTTCCTACGTCATTCTTGGTTGAAGCATTTTTCTTGACTCTGCCTGCCCTCTCTAACCTCCCATCAGAAAGCAAATAAGCAGGTTTGAATTTCTCTTTACTGCTGGCGTCGTTAACAGACAGTAACGCGTTGGGGACAGTATCATGAATACTCCCAATTGATGTATATCTGCATAGTGACACACCATAAGACGAACTGGGCAAGAGCAAAAAAAAAAAATTAAAAGTGAAACTGTGGGGGAGAACTTGTACCCCTGGTCATAAAGACTGCAATACTTGACCTTGCAAGTTAGGAGAAAAGCCCAAACATCTCTGCATAAGCAACACTAAAAATAATCAAAAACCAAAAAATTGCTCTAGTTTCCAAAATTTCAAAAACCTTTCATTATATTTTGGCTGTAACTGTTACAGTGAGCAAAGGGATACCTATATGACCAATCCAAAATAGGATTCACCCTCATAAAGGGCGGCCATCCAGGGGAACTTGGAGAAAATTGCTCTTGACCAACCTGGAAATAAATAAAAAATCAATGAGAAGCAAATCAATCACAATGATAAAAAAATTCTCACAAGAAAATGTTTGCATAGGAATCTTGAGAAGCTAACCGCAGTAGGATCACCAATCCTGACGCCAAGAAAGATAGCTCTGATAGGGTTAGCTTTCAACAAGGCCTCCAACCCGGATTTGAAATCCTGGCGAATGATGTCAAGCTGGATACCGTAACTGCCAATATAGAAAAATAAGATGATTAACCAACCAAAAGAAGAAGAAAAAGATCATTCTGGGAGCATACACAGTAGGATCAGAACTTATGCTTACGTCTGAGCTGCATCGTATGTGAATGCATTGATTTCAGTGAAGGCAGAAGGGCTCTCGAAGTATATGGTTCGGACAGGAAAACTTGATAGACCTCCATTAGAACAGCTAAGCTCTTTCTTATGCAAAAAGTAGCCGGCTCTGAGAAGGTGGAGTAACACCTAAAATCATGATCAGAGTCCCAATTATTACTCAGGAAACCAGTAAAATAGAAAATAATCAAAACCAAAAATTGCTCTAGTTTCCAAAATTTCAAAAACCTTTCATTATATTTTGGCTGTAACTGTTACAGTGAGCAAAGGGATACCTATATGACCAATCCAAAATAGATTCACCCTCATAAGGGCGGCCATCCAGGGAACTTGGAGAAAATTGCTCTTGACCAACCTGGAAATAAATAAAAAATCAATGAGAAGCAAATCAATCACAATGATAAAAAAATTCTCACAAGAAAATGTTTGCATAGGAATCTTGAGAAGCTAACCGCAGTAGGATCACCAATCCTGACGCCAAGAAAGATAGCTCTGATAGGGTTAGCTTTCAACAAGGCCTCCAACCCGGATTTGAAATCCTGGCGAATGATGTCAAGCTGGATACCGTAACTGCCAATATAGAAAAATAAGATGATTAACCAACCAAAAGAAGAAGAAAAAGATCATTCTGGGAGCATACACAGTAGGATCAGAACTTATGCTTACGTCTGAGCTGCATCGTATGTGAATGCATTGATTTCAGTGAAGGCAGAAGGGCTCTCGAAGTATATGGTTCGGACAGGAAAACTTGATAGACCTCCATTAGAACAGCTAAGCTCTTTCTTATGCAAAAAGTAGCCGGCTCTGAGAAGGTGGAGTAACACCTAAAATCATGATCAGAGTCCCAATTATTACTCAGGAAACCAGTAAAATAGAAAATAATCAAAACAGGAGAAGGAGACTTTTTTGGAAGCAAAGAGTTTTAACTTACAGTAGAATCTTTTCCTCCGTTGAAACTAAAAGCGACCTCTTCAATACTGCGACAGTTTCAAGAAACAGTTAAGTGGATTGCATTAAATGATCTGAAACCTTAATGTAATGTTTGTACAGCATAGACGACACAAGAAATGAACAGAAAGCTATCATTAATTTTCAAACAGTACAAAACATTATTATTACAAATATATTCCAAAAGCGTGGAATCATCAAAAGTAACAAACTTGGATTCATCTACAATCAAAGTGCAAGTTTCTTTGGTCAAAGTTTGCAAAGACAAATGAATCTAAAGATCAAAACTTTGGTGGAGTGAAGATAAAAAGCAAAAGCAGAAGAAGAGAGAACTGACGAGTAAAGAGAAAGAGCTCTTCTGATGACGAAGATGGCGTTGTTGTACTTTGTCTTCAACCTCTTATCGTCGCTTTCTCCGATCGCTTTGTCGATCTCCATCTCTTCTCTCCTGTGGCAAAAAGTCAAAAATGCTTTGAAATTTCAAATCAGATTGAGAGAGTAATCCCATCCATATATGTAGTAGGAGCTTTACCTTTCTTTATTCTGACGACTCGATAATCGCGTCGGAAGTATTATAAGATTCGCTGGAGTCTGGAGATGAAGAGAAGATTTTCCTTCTTCTTCTTCTTCTTTGAATAAAAGAATAAAAATTGGAACTTTATTAGATTATTCTATTCTATTGCAAAGCTCAATCTTTTATTGCCACACCCCATTTATCTTAAAATCCGATATAATAATATTTGAATATTGACAAAAGAAACAGAGAAAGACAAAAAGCTTGCTCACTGTAAATTTTCCTTGCAACTTTGTTTGTATTTACTTTTGTACTGCGAGCAAAAAGATTCACTGTTATTCAGTAATTACATTAAATATTGTATTATTTAATCATAATAAGAGCAGTAACAGGATCATTGAACTTGTTCTTAAACTGAATCATGTTCATATACACTGAACCTAATAATCACTAAACTCCTTTTTCTCAGCTTTGATTAAATACAATCATAGTTTAACTAATGAAGTTGCTGCATGTTATTTACATTTGCAGGCTTTTTGTCGACATTGTAAACTACACTATACCAACAACAAAAAAAACAATAATAATAATACCAGAACGTCATTCCAAATCTTCTTACAAAGAATAGCTGGTCAATAACACATTGGATATAATTTGCGCTTAATTATTATTAGATTAATAAAGTGTCGTTTTCAAGGGATTAACGAAAAAATGGTTATGAAGAAAAATCAAGGTCAACGATTTTTGTTTTTATAAAGACTTTTCTTTGGGCAACTCGCAGTGCGTTCAACACGTTTTCTTACTTCATCTCCGCATGTTCTAAAGAAAAGTAACAACATTTCATAGGAAAAAATACCTAACATTTAAAGGGTAATCAATCCGTTAGATTATACGGTAAACATCATTCCATCACCTCATGTAGAACAGTTTACACAAAAACATGGTCCACTCTTTGTCTGTGACATAAGTGGATTAGTAGAGCCTGCAACTAAAACTCTGTACCAAGCAAAGAATACTGAGAATCCCCCCCACTTGAGTTACCTAGTCGAAAAGACAATCCCCGTGCCAATAATCAACTAGAAAATCCACCATTTCCTGCAAATAAGAATACAAACCAAGTTTAGTATACTACCAGTGGATTAACAACAGATGAATGAAACCAAATTAAGAAGAAAAAGAAAATGTGTGTGGAGAAACTGACAGCTAGAGGAATGGGCTTGTGAAAGGGAGTGTGGTTGTTTAGAAGCATCTCTTCATAAGTGGCGTTGAAGCTACAAAAACAAGATTTCAAGAGTGTTGTTACTTAATATATACATGAAAATAAACATGAAGCGTTGCAGGTTTCGTATGTACCTTATAACAGGTTCCATAGGTAACTCAGAAGTCCTTTTAGACGAATCTCCAACCCAGTTCTTTCTCATCTCTTGCCATGCAATCTCAGCTGCAAGAAAAAAAACAAAAAGGGAACCACAGGTTTAAGTAAGATCCATGTGTGTTTACAGTTACACATTCTTCTAAAGAAAGTGAGCCAAGGCTATGAGAACTTTAGCCTTAATTGGGAATGGTACTGTTAATGCTTACCATGGTTCACAAAGTTCTTCTCAAGCGATGTCTCTTTATCATTGCTCGAAACATTTGCAGGATCATAAGCGTCTTCCATCGTCAAACTGAATGCAAAAACAAGATCACATTGTAAAGGGCTACTGAAGAGTATACATATATAATGCCACATCATCATAACACCTTTCTCTCATATTCTTAACAGCAAGAATTGATTCTCACAAGTCACAATCAGAGGCTAGGCAATGCATATATATAATCTACCCAAATATCAGTAGGTGATGATATCCTATAAACTGATCTCTACCTAAATCACGAAAAAGACAAGATCTTTCGCGGGAGATTTGAGAACAAAGAAGAAGATGAAACTTGTTTTAAGGGTTTTGACAACGGAGAAGGAGGATATAGAGATGCTTCGATTCAAATTAACAGCGCTCGTGAAATCAAAAACGAGGACAATCGATAGAAAGAGATGATGACCTTTGGTTTTAATTGGGAGCTTCGATGAACGGAGAATCGACGACGGCTTGAGAAAAACCTCGCCGACCACAGCTTGTCTGAAACAGAATCTAATGTAATTTGTTTTATTTTTTATTTTATTTTTTCTTTTAGAACATTTAATAAAAATATTAATAGTAATAACTAGTAAAAAGCAAGACCGACCTTAGATTTAGAGGGTTTCAAACAGTGAAAAATAATTTTTTTTGCGGTGAGCGTGGATCGAACACGCGACCTTCAGATCTTCAGTCTGACGCTCTCCCAACTGAGCTATCCCCGCTTGTTGGTATTTACAATGTACAGTTTAATATAAACTAGATTAATCGTATCAATTATAATGTGTTCTGTAAAAGACCAGTGTTTTTAAAACCGGACCGAAAGCTGAACCGGAAATATTTTGGGTCACGGTTCCATATGGTTCGATCGGGTCAAACCTGGTTCAATAATACAGTTTAATATATTTTTAGTATGTAAATATAAAAATAATATTAGTAAACATGATGCATAGTTAAAATATAAATCAATTTTGAACATAAAATATTATAAATATAAATTAGTTTCTTGTTTATATGGATGGTTTATAGATTTTTGATAGTTTTAGTGGTGTTTATTGGTTTAATAACTTTGAAATATAATCCGGCTATATAGCCGGTTCATGGTCGAACCAATTACTAGACCAACCCGGCTATATAACCAGTTCATGGTTGAACCCGGTCTAACCATCGGGTCGGTCCGGTTTTAAAAACACTACTAAAAAGTGAATTTTATTGAGTTGCTGTCGGAAAATAAATATTAGGAATCTTATGAGCTTGGAACATGGCTTTACTGCAAAGAAACATTAAGCAATGGCCCTTTTTGGGTATTGTCTGTTTACTGCCCGTCAAAGCTACGTTTATTTCTTCGCGGCGTCAAAACCTTCTGGCTAAGTCAGAGACTTTGCTTTTATTTTGTAGTATTTTCTTTTAATTTTCACAAGTCCACATCTCATTTTCATCTCTCATCATTACAACTTCCGGCGAAAATTCCCAATTCCTGAGGCAAGAGCCCTAATTTCAATATGGTAAGAGCTGTTCAATTTGGTTGTTTGCTGGATCTTTGTATGTAAATCATGCTGTTTATATTTCGGATTGAATGAATCTATGAAGCTCCACACAGGTTTGTATAATGTGTTTGGTGCCGCTGTTCCTCGTCCCGCTCATCAATCTACTCCCCCGGATCATCGATTTCTTAATGGTAATTGGATCTTGCTTTGTTTGTAATCTTCGAAAGTTTAATTTTTTAATTGGTCGGAAGGATGATCAGTCAGATTCATGGGTATTATTAAAAAGTTAATTTTGGATATTAAAAGGCAATGAAGTTAATTTGTTTTTTTTTTTTAATTTGCTTGAGTTGGGCAAAGATGCTAGCAATGTTTAAAACTTAGTGTGGCATATTCATACCAATTTTGATTTTGTAGACACTAGACAGACTGTGTAGGTGGATGTTTTAGTGGATCTTACAGTGTTAGATGTCTTGGTCTGTTGATTTTCTTGGGGGGGTATTGTCTTATAGGCCAAAGTGTATGGATGGCTCGGATGGGAGTACAGGAAGCCAGCGAGAGTTCCTCCAGCTTGTCCTTTCAAGCCGAATGACAACAAAGTAAGCGTAGAGATTTACTCACTTCGTTTGGTCAATGAAAGTTTGGATGCTTCTGTTTATGTTTTACATTATATTTTAACTCAACGATATGCCATGATCCGTTAGCTTCCATGAACTTTATTATAATTTTAATGGTTGGTTTGCGTTTGAATCTTTGTATAACATTTTGTTATTACAGGTGACTGCTGAAGCTGGAAGTGAAGGTAGAGAAGAAACAATAGCTAAACCGGTCGTTGCGGGGGAGAGTGGCGGGGTTAAGCAGGATTGAAGGCTTGAGTCCTCCTTTTCAAATAAAAAGCTTTTGATATTATGTGGATAAGAGAAGAACCTTGTGGAAGAAATTTACACAAAATCATGTCTTCTCTTTGTTATAACAGCCCCTTCGTTTTCTTCAATGGTTATTATTATCACACAAAAATGTAGAGAATATATTATAATTTGAAAATATTTGTTTATCTCCACTACTCTTTTTTTTTTCCCCCTGTTTATCTCCACTACTCTGTTTATTTGATTTCATTATCACAAAATCTAGTGATAACCACTTGTCACTATATAAAGTTCTTTTAATACACGTGTGAGCCAAAGATGAAACTGATAGCAATCCACAACAACATTATAACCACTAACCAGCAACAAAAGTACACAATAGAAACACCACTAACCAGTGAAAACTTCAAACCAGAGAACCTTTGATGAACAAAAGTACACAATAGCAGTGAAAACTTCAAACCAGAGACCTTTAATGAATGAAAAAATTACACTAAATAACGCTTTTTGTCTTTGCAAATACACAAAAAGACACATTTTGCTGGCCACATACTTTTTATGTGTTATTTCTCCATAATACCCTCTACCTCAGTTCTTGTCACACTTATTCTTCGTTACATAAACGAGTTAGACATTAGATGAAATATTATTAATTTAAAAAAAATATCTCAAACACAGAAATTACTTTCCCAATTTGTCTCCACTAATCCCTAATCCTAATCCGCCTAAAACTCCATTCTATCTCGGTCTAATCTCATGTATTTAGAGCGAGTCATCATTGACGCTTCCTGTTGTCCAGACATATACACACACATATTAATACCATGTTGGATTATTATTAGTTGATCAAATGAGTATCGACGTTACACACACATATTAATACCATGTTGGATTATTATTAGTTGATCAAATTATTAGGAGAATCGGTGATATATTCATAAGAATGAGTATCCTCGTTACACACACATATTAATACCATGTTGGATTATTTTTTGTTGATCAAATTATTAGGAGAATCGGTGATATATTCATAAGAATGAGTATTGAGGTAAGATATGATTTTTTTAAAAGAAAGTATAACGATAGATTGATATAATTTGACCTTATTGCATTTTCTTAACCACTCCGATCACCTAATTCAACCTTACATTTATTCGGCCTAAGACAATTTTTAACCCAAAAAAAAAGAAGTTTAAACTCAAAGGCCCAACTTCTACTAGTTTTCACTTTTTTTTTAACATCAGAATAACTTCATTAATTAAAACACTGGCCACAAACTAGTTTTCACTTCTTACTCCTGTAAGATGAACATAACTGATATCCTGGAAACATGTAATAATGTGTATAAACGACTTTTTAACATAAAGTTGTGTAATCGTCCACAATAATTACAGTTTAGTTTGTATTTTCTTTTACGGTTTCGATATCTTCAACGAATAAAGGTCAATTAATTCAAAAAGAGAAGAAACAATAGCTAAACCGGTCGTTGCGGGGAGAGTGGCGGGGTTAAGCAGGATTGAAGGCTTGAGTCCTCCTTTTCAAATAAAAGCTTTTGATATTATGTGGATAAGAGAAGAACCTTGTGGAAGAAATTTACACAAAATCATGTCTTCTCTTTGTTATAACAGCCCTTCGTTTTCTTCAATGGTTATTATTATCACACAAAAATGTAGAGAATATATTATAATTTGAAAATATTTGTTTATCTCCACTACTCTTTTTTTTCCCCTGTTTATCTCCACTACTCTGTTTATTTGATTTCATTATCACAAAATCTAGTGATAACCACTTGTCACTATATAAAGTTCTTTTAATACACGTGTGAGCCAAAGATGAAACTGATAGCAATCCACAACAACATTATAACCACTAACCAGCAACAAAAGTACACAATAGAAACACCACTAACCAGTGAAAACTTCAAACCAGAGAACCTTTGATGAACAAAAGTACACAATAGCAGTGAAAACTTCAAACCAGAGACCTTTAATGAATGAAAAATTACACTAAATAACGCTTTTTGTCTTTGCAAATACACAAAAGACACATTTTGCTGGCCACATACTTTTTATGTGTTATTTCTCCATAATACCCTCTACCTCAGTTCTTGTCACACTTATTCTTCGTTACATAAACGAGTTAGACATTAGATGAAATATTATTAATTTTAAAAAATATCTCAAACACAGAAATTACTTTCCCAATTTGTCTCCACTAATCCTAATCCTAATCCGCCTAAAACTCCATTCTATCTCGGTCTAATCTCATGTATTTAGAGCGAGTCATCATTGACGCTTCCTGTTGTCCAGACATATACACACACATATTAATACCATGTTGGATTATTATTAGTTGATCAAATGAGTATCGACGTTACACACACATATTAATACCATGTTGGATTATTATTAGTTGATCAAATTATTAGGAGAATCGGTGATATATTCATAAGAATGAGTATCCTCGTTACACACACATATTAATACCATGTTGGATTATTTTTTGTTGATCAAATTATTAGGAGAATCGGTGATATATTCATAAGAATGAGTATTGAGGTAAGATATGATTTTTTTAAAAGAAAGTATAACGATAGATTGATATAATTTGACCTTATTGCATTTTCTTAACCACTCCGATCACCTAATTCAACCTTACATTTATTCGGCCTAAGACAATTTTTAACCCAAAAAAAAAGAAGTTTAAACTCAAAGGCCCAACTTCTACTAGTTTTCACTTTTTTTTTAACATCAGAATAACTTCATTAATTAAAACACTGGCCACAAACTAGTTTTCACTTCTTACTCCTGTAAGATGAACATAACTGATATCCTGGAAACATGTAATAATGTGTATAAACGACTTTTTAACATAAAGTTGTGTAATCGTCCACAATAATTACAGTTTAGTTTGTATTTTCTTTTACGGTTTCGATATCTTCAACGAATAAAGGTCAATTAATTCAAAAAGAAAAGAAATATATAGCCGTTGGGGAAGAAGAAAGAGTGTAACGGCTATTTTTTTCCCTTTGAATTTATTTATAGAGCCTTTAGTCACAACGCACACAAGCTTCTCACTCGTCTCTCTCTTCTCTCAAACTCTCACATTCTTCTTTCTTCACGGTAGAAAATCTCAGATTTTTTTAAAAAAACAGAGTTATGTTATCTATCACTTGACTTCTCTCTCTCTCGTTTTGATTCGTTGCTGATTCTAGTATAACTATTTCCAGAAGAAAAGATGAACGCTCTAATGACCAAAGCAGCGATGAAGGATTTGGAAGCAGGACCAGACTCTGATCTCAAGATGGCAAACAAAACAGATGAGAATCTCTCTTGTTTTCTCGAAGAAGCTGAGAAAGTGAAAGCACTCTCTCGGATCCGAGCAGTACAACGATGAGAGTGAGTGAGAGTGAGTGAGTGAGAGTGAGTGAGTGAGAGTGAGTGAGTGAGTGAGTGAGTGAGAGTGAGTGAGAGTGAGTGAGAGTGAGTGAGAGTGAGTGAGAGTGAGAGTGAGTGAGTGAGTGAGTGAGTGAGTGAGAGAGTGAGTGAGTGAGAGAGTGAGAGAGTGAGAGAGTGAGAGAGTGAGAGAGTGAGAGAGTGAGAGAGTGAGAGAGTGAGAGAGTGAGAGAGTGAGAGAGTGAGAGAGTGAGAGAGTGAGAGAGTGAGAGAGTGAGAGAGTGAGAGAGTGAGAGAGTGAGAGAGTGAGAGAGTGAGAGAGCTGCTCGGGAGCTGCCTGGGGAGCTGCTCTGGGAGCTGCCTCGGGAGCTGCTCGGGGAGCTGCCTCGGGGAGCCTCGCTCGGGAGCGCTGCTACTGGCAGACCTGGGAGCTGCTCTGGGAGCTGCTCTGGGAGCTGCTCTGGGAGCTGCTCTGGGAGCTGGCTCGGGGAGCGGCTCTGGGGAGCGCTGCCGGGAGCTGCTCGGGGCACGCTGCCGGGGCACGCTGCCTGGGGCACGCTGGTGTTTTTATCAGTTCTTAAGTGGATGAAGATGAACTACTGTTACGTGAAAATTTCAGTTAGTACAGTTTTTAGTTTATTAATGTTTCATATGTTATATAAGCGATGAAGATAAAGTCTTGTTGGTGAAAATTTCAATTAGTTTAGTTTTTAGTTGATGCGTAGGTTATTAGTGGCTCATATTTCATTATAGAGATATCAAATCAGCAACTACATTTTCTTCAAGTCTTCTGAATTGGTTTTCCTCCTTCTTGCATTTTTTTCCAATACCAAGCCTTGGTACTGCACTCGTGAAGTATGATGTCCGAACCCTCAGGCACTGCAGCAAACACTATGTGATCTCTGTCCTCCAATCCTGCAATTGTTGATGCAATGTCGGAATCTCCTGAAATGACACATATGTGAGACTTCTGCATGTGCTTCAGCTCGTGCCGCGTTGCGTAGGTGTACATGGACATTGGTATTATTGCTTCAGGTTGATCCCTCTTTTTTCAGTACCTGATAAGAAAAGAAATCTGTAAGAACAATGATATAAAATCATATAGAACAAAAGGAAATACTAGCTATAAACAAAACATACCATTTGCTGGCACTCTTGGTACTTCACTCTTACAAGTCACAGTTTCACACTGGCTGATGCTTCTATTGACTAGATGGTGCCGCAACTTGAATCTATGTGAGGTCAAATTACTAGATCAATTGTTCCACGGTGAAGTCCCGTAAGTCTCCGTATGTAGCCAGTACAAATGTTTTTTTCTATACTACTGTACTCTTGATTGCACGTTTGAAGAGCAGATTTCTCCTACAATATTGTACTCTTGATTGCACTTTTGAAGAGCAGATTTCAGATGATTTGCAAGGTTGTCTACATCACACTTCTTGTGTAGTGTTGCTGTCTTGAAGTCCCAACAAAATACGCTCCGGTTTTTCCTTCTTTGGGAAGCTCGTAGTCAAATGGTGGAAGTACATCTCTGAGATTACGCTGGTTACCAATCGCATCAGCATAGACTTTTGCTGCAGATTTTGTAACTGAGCATCGAATGGTGACAATGGCTAATGACAAACCAATCGAAAAAGATTCATCTTTTAAAGGAAATAATCATGAAAGAAGAATTGATAAACAATTATTTAAATTATTTAAATTAAGTGGTTTGAATTCACATGAAGGAATGAACATTCTAATGATTAAAATTAAGTGGTGTTTTTCTAGCAATTCTTAAGTGGATGAAGATGAACTACTTTTGGGTGAAAATTTCAATTAGTTCAGTTTTTAGTTTATTCATGTTTCATAGGTTATATAAGCGATGAAGATGAATTCTTGTTGGTGAAAATTTCAATTAGTTTAGTTTTTAGTTGATTCATGCTTCTTAGGCTATAAGTGGCTCATGTTTCATTTGTTATGTAAATGGCATAATAAATGGAGGTTCTAACAGATCGATGGATCTCAATCTTGTGTGATGCAAGATTTTCCTGTTGAATTGGCCTCATGTGACAAAATGGAAAAAAGTCACATGAGCTTGCAACTGGTTTTGCTTAATATGTCAGTGTAGTAAGAACATCCATTACATTCTTTGGAAATATCATCGATAATCCTTTCCTTGTTCTATTCCTAACCAATCCCTGCAGGTTCGTGGACCAACACGTGCAAGAAGACTAGTGAATTATCTGGATGAGAAGAAAGAAGAAACTGGAATAAAAAACATAATGATCTTGGAACGGGGCTTCAATGGTTGGGAAGCTGCTGGTAAACCGGTTTGCCGATGTGCAGACGTTCCTTGCAAAGGCGATTGCGCCTAAAAGCCATACTAAACAATTCGAGCCTAATTGATCTCCACATTATCATGTATCAGATAGAGTTGAAGATCATCCATCATTCATAATATAATCTATTTCCAATATATGTTGGTTTGCATAAAAGAAACACAAAACACCCATGTAGCTCTCTATTGAGTGTTTTCAATGAGAATATTAAAGGGCCTTTTGGGTATTATCTGTTTACTTGCCCTCAAAGTCACGTTTATATCCTTAAGAACCCCATCCCGCTTAGACTTCTGACGAGATATATGCTCCCGCATTTCACTTTTAGGCGCAAAAGAGTATATAGAATGAATGGAGAAAACAACAGACTAGAGCAGATAGTAAACAAATCCTGAGAAGATGTAAATTGCGCAAAAATTGAATCCACAACAACCTGAAGTAAAACGCATACAAGCATAAGGAATCGGTCAAAGGATAATGAACATATAGGACTCTGTTCAGGCATATATAGCTCTGGTCTCTTACTTGAAGATCCCAACCACAGAAGCAAAGAGTGAGTGAGTGAGTGAGTGAGTGAGTGAGTGAGTGAGTGAGTGAGTGAGTGAGTGAGTGAGTGAGTGAGTGAGTGAGTGAGTGAGTGAGTGAGTGAGTGAGTGAGTGAGTGAGTGAGTGAGAGTGAGTGAGTGAGTGAGTGAGTGAGTGAGTGAGTGAGTGAGAGTGAGTGAGTGAGTGAGTGAGTGAGTGAGTGAGTGAGTGAGTGAGTGAGTGAGTGAGTGAGAGTGAGTGAGTGAGTGAGTGAGTGAGTGAGTGAGTGAGTGAGAGTGAGAGAGTGAGAGAGTGAGAGAGTGAGAGAGTGAGAGAGCTGCTCGGGGAGCTGCCTCTGGGAGCTGCTCTGGGAGCTGCTCTGGGAGCTGCTCTGGGAGCTGCCTCTGGGAGCTGCCTCTGGGAGCTGCTCTGGGAGCTGCTCTGGGAGCTGCCTCTGGGAGCTGCTCTGGGAGCTGCTCTGGGAGCTGCTCTGGGAGCTGCCTCTGGGAGCTGCTCTGGGAGCTGCTCTGGGAGCTGCTCTGGGAGCTGCCTCTGGGAGCTGCTCTGGGAGCTGCCTCTGGGAGCTGCTCTGGGAGCTGCCTCTGGGAGCTGCCTCTGGGAGCTGCCTCTGGGAGCTGCCTCTGGGAGCTGCTCTGGGAGCTGCTCTGGGAGCTGCTCTGGGAGCTGCTCTGGGAGCTGCTCTGGGAGCTGCTCTGGGAGCTGCCTCTGGGAGCTGCCTCTGGGAGCTGCTCTGGGAGCTGCTCTGGGAGCTGCCTCTGGGAGCTGCCTCTGGGAGCTGCTCTGGGAGCTGCTCTGGGAGCTGCCTCTGGGAGCTGCTCTGGGAGCTGCTCTGGGAGCTGCCTCTGGGAGCTGCTCTGGGAGCTGCCTCTGGGAGCTGCCTCTGGGAGCTGCTCTGGGAGCTGCTCTGGGAGCTGCTCTGGGAGCTGCCTCTGGGAGCTGCTCTGGGAGCTGCCTCTGGGAGCTGCCTCTGGGAGCTGCCTCTGGGAGCTGCCTCTGGGAGCTGCTCTGGGAGCTGCCTCTGGGAGCTGCCTCTGGGAGCTGCTCTGGGAGCTGCTCTGGGAGCTGCTCTGGGAGCTGCCTCTGGGAGCTGCCTCTGGGAGCTGCCTCTGGGAGCTGCTCTGGGAGCTGCCTCTGGGAGCTGCCTCTGGGAGCTGCTCTGGGAGCTGCCTCTGGGAGCTGCTCTGGGAGCTGCCTCTGGGAGCTGCTCTGGAGCTGGCTAGAGCTACCCCACTGGGGATTTACTTGAACCATGTTGAAGATTCTTTGTAAGCTTTTCTTCCGTAATCTGCATAATTGTTTAATAAATCGCTTTCTCCGAGAATTGAAACCTGGACTTCCCATAGTGTGCAAATTGCATAGCTTGGGATTCGAATCCCAGACCTGGATGTAAAATCCTTTAAAACTTAACCATTAGGCTATACGGAGGTGTTATTGGTTTATATATTTTGATTGATTTAGAAATCCATATAATATTTATAAATCCAAGTAAAATATGCAAATCCGGAGGTTTTCCCTCGGATTTGAATCTTTGGAGGTGTTATTGGTTTATATATTTTGATTGATTTAGAAATCCATATAGTATTTATAAATCCAAGTAAAATATGTAAATCCGGAGGTTTTCCCTCGGATTTGAGTCTTTGTATTTTTAACTAAAAAATCTAAACAAATCCATTCAAATCCACTATAAAATCAAATATATTAGTAATTCCGTATGATTGAATAACACTTGATTGATTTAGAAATCCATATAGTATTTATAAATCCAAGTAAAATATGCAAATCGGAGGTTTTCCCTGATTTGAATCTTTGAGGTGTTATTGGTTTATATATTTTGATTGATTTAGAAATCCATATAGTATTTATAAATCCAAGTAAAATATGTAAATCAGGAGGTTTTCCTCGGATTTGAGTCTTTGTATTTTTAACTAAAAAATCCAAACAAATCCATTCAAATCCACTATAAAATCAAATATATTAGTAATTCCGTATGATTGAATAACACTTGATTGATTTAGAAATCCATATAGTATTTATAAATCCAAGTAAAATATGCAAATCCGGAGGTTTTCCCTCGGATTTGAATCTTTGGAGGTGTTATTGGTTTATATATTTTGATTGATTTAGAAATCCATATAGTATTTATAAATCCAAGTAAAATATGCAAATCGGAGGTTTTCCTCGGATTTGAGTCTTTGTATTTTTAACTAAAAATCCAAACAAATCCATTCAAATCCTTATAAAATCAAATATATTAGTAATTCCGTATGATTGAATAACACTTGATTGATTTAGAAATCCATATAGTATTTATAAATCCAAGTAAAATATGCAAATCCGGAGGTTTTCCCTCGGATTTGAATCTTTGGAGGTGTTATTGGTTTATATATTTTGATTGATTTAGAAATCCATATAGTATTTATAAATCCAAGTAAAATATGTAAATCCGGAGGTTTTCCCTCGGATTTGAGTCTTTGTATTTTTAACTAAAAAATCCAAACAAATCCATTCAAATCCACTATAAAATCAAATATATTAGTAAATCCGTATGATTGAATAACACTTGATTGATTTAGAAATCCATATAGTATTTATAAATCCAAGTAAAATATGTAAATCCGGAGGTTTTCCCTGATTTGAATCTTTGAGGTGTTATTGGTTTATATATTTTGATTGATTTAGAAATCCATATAGTATTTATAAATCCAAGTAAAATATGTAAATCCGGAGGTTTTCCCTCGGATTTGAGTCTTTGTATTTTTAACTAAAAAATCCAAACAAATTCATTCAAATCCATTATAAAATCAAATATATTAGTAAATCCGTACGATTGAATAACACTTGATTTGATACAGAATTTATGAATCATTAAACCAATAACACTTGATTTTAATACAGGTTTGAAAATCATAAAACCAATAACACTAGATTTAGTTCGGATTTTTAAATCCATTAAAATACAACAACCAATAACCCATACTTTGTATTTTTAACTAAAAAATCCAAACAAATCCATTCAAATCCATTATTAAATCAAATATATTAGTAAATCCGTACGATTGAGTAATACTTGATTTGATATAGAATTTATGAATCATTAAACCAATAACCCATGATTTTAATACATATTTAAAAATCATAGAACCAATAACACTAGATTTAGTTCGAATTTTCAAATCCATTAAAATACAACAACCAATAACCCCTGCTACGGTGATTTCACAAAGACTTATTCTTGGGTTCACCCCCTAGGGTGAACCTCTAGGTTCACCAACCAATATGATTGTATTATTTCATATTTGATATCTTTTGAAAAAGGAAATAAAATATTGTCAAATTATATTATGTTTTTAAAATTAAAAGGTAAAAATAAAAAATTAAAAAAATAGTAGTAATTAAAAAAAAAAAAATTTAACATCGTCGGCAAAACATGAAACCCTAAATCCTAATCTCTAAACCCTAAATCCTAAACCCTTGGGTAAACTCTAAACTAGAGGATAAATCCTAAACTCTAAATCAAAATCACTAAACACTAAAACACTCAAGGGTTTAGGGTTTAGGGTTTAGGGTGTTAGTGTTTTTTTTAGAGTTTAGAATTTATCCAAGGGTTTAGGGTTTACCCAAGGGTTTAGGGTTTACCCAAGGGTTTAGGGTTTAGGGATTAAGATTTAGGGTTTAGTGTTTTGCTGACGATGTTAAAAATATTATTTTTAATTCTTTTTTCTGTAGTTACTATTTTTTTACTTTTTTTTAATTTTAAAAACATAATATAATTTGACAATAATTTGTTTACTTTTTTAAAAGATATCAAATTTGAAATAATGAAATTCTATTGGATGGTGAAGGTTGACCCTAGGTTGTGAAGAATAATTCTTTCACAAAAACTGATATATATACTCCGGTCATTTTTGTAGTGCTTATTCCTATTATTTGATTTGGAAAATTTACATTTTATAATAGAGAAAGTAAAAACTAACATATATTTTACCAACAGCCAGAAGCTACAATAGGCTTCAGGACCGTAGCTAGGGTTTGTAGGGTTTGTACACTAGTCAATGGAACTTCGTATCGGGAGAAAGTACAAGGCGGAGGATCCGGTAAACATGAGATGGTACGGTGTCGAAATGGACCAGTACAATGTTCTAGTGATGGATTTGCTCGGTCCGAGCCTCGAACATCTTTTTAGTCACTGCGACAAGAGATTCACTTTAAAAACAGTTTTCATGCTAGCCGATCAAATGATAAACCATCTCGAGTTCGTACACTCCAAGTCGTATCTTCACCGCGATTTAAATCCTAGGCGTGCTGATCAAGTCTACATCATAGACTTTGGGTTAGCTAAGAAGTATAGAGACGGCTCGACGCATAGACATATACCGTATAGGAGAATAGAATTGGGACTCCGAGTTATGTGAGCGTGAACACTCACTTAGGGATCGAGCAAAGTCGGAGAGATGATATCTGGTTGTTTGATTGATTTTAAATCCATATAATATTTATAAATCCAAGTAAAATATGTAAATCCGAGGTTTTCCTGATTTGAATCTTTGAGGTGTTATTGGTTTATATATTTTGATTGATTTAAATCCATTAAAATACAACAACCAATAACCCATGATTTTAATACATATTTAAAAATCATAGAACCAATAACACTTGATTTGATATAGAATTTATGAATCATTAAACCAATAACACTTGATTTGATACTGAATTTATGAATCATTAAACCAATAACACTTGATTTGATATAGAATTTATGAATCATTAAACCAATAACACTTGATTTGATATAGAATTTATGAATCATTAAACCAATAACACTTGATTTGATACTGAATTTATGAATCATTAAACCAATAACACTTGATTTGATATAGAATTTATGAATCATTAAACCAATAACACTTGATTTTAATACGTGTTTGAAAATCATAAAACCAATAACACTAGATTTAGTTCGATTTTAAATCCATATAGTATTTATAAATCCAAGTAAAATATGCAATCCGAGGTTTTCCTGATTTGAATCTTTGAGGTGTTATTGGTTTATATATTTTGATTGATTTAGAAATCCATAGTATTTATAAATCCAAGTAAAATATGCAATCCGAGGTTTTCCTGATTTGAATCTTTGAGGTGTTATTGGTTTATATATTTTGATTGATTTAAATCCATATAATATTTATAAATCCAAGTAAAATATGCAATCCGAGGTTTTCCTCTGATTTGAGTCTTTGTATTTTTAACTAAAAATCCAAACAAATTCATTCAAATCCATTAAAATACAACAACCAATAACCCATGATTTTAATACATATTTAAAAATCATAGAACCAATAACACTTGATTGATTTAGAAATCCATATAGATTTATAAATCCAAGTAAAATATGTAAATCCGAGGTTTTCCCTGATTTGAATCTTTGAGGTGTTATTGGTTTATATATTTTGATTGATTTAAATCCATTAAAATACAACAACCAATAACCCATGATTTTAATACATATTTAAAAATCATAGAACCAATAACACTTGATTTGATACTGAATTTATGAATCATTAAACCAATAACACTTGATTTTAATACGTGTTTGAAAATCATAAAACCAATAACACTTGATTTTAATACGTGTTTGAAAATCATAAAACCAATAACACTTGATTTGATACTGAATTTATGAATCATTAAACCAATAACACTTGATTTTAATACGTGTTTGAAAATCATAAAACCAATAACACTTGATTTTAATACGTGTTTGAAAATCATAAAACCAATAACACTTGATTTGATATAGAATTTATGAATCATTAAACCAATAACACTTGATTTGATACTGAATTTATGAATCATTAAACCAATAACACTTGATTTGATACTGAATTTATGAATCATTAAACCAATAACACTTGATTTTAATACGTGTTTGAAAATCATAAAACCAATAACACTTGATTTTAATACGTGTTTGAAAATCATAAAACCAATAACACTTGATTTGATATAGAATTTATGAATCATTAAACCAATAACACTTGATTTGATACTGAATTTATGAATCATTAAACCAATAACACTTGATTTGATATAGAATTTATGAATCATTAAACCAATAACACTTGATTTGATACTGAATTTATGAATCATTAAACCAATAACACTAGATTTAGTTCGATTTTAAATCCATATAGTATTTATAAATCCAAGTAAAATATGCAATCCGAGGTTTTCCTGATTTGAATCTTTGAGGTGTTATTGGTTTATATATTTTGATTGATTTAGAAATCCATAGTATTTATAAATCCAAGAAATATGCAATCCGAGGTTTTCCTGATTTGAATCTTTGAGGTGTTATTGGTTTATATATTTTGATTGATTTAAATCCATATAGTATTTATAAATCCAAGTAAAATATGCAATCCGAGGTTTTCCTCTGATTTGAGTCTTTGTATTTTTAACTAAAAATCCAAACAAATTCATTCAAATCCATTAAAATACAACAACCAATAACCCATGATTTTAATACATATTTAAAAATCATAGAACCAATAACACTTGATTTTAATACGTGTTTGAAAATCATAAAACCAATAACACTTGATTTGATATAGAATTTATGAATCATTAAACCAATAACACTTGATTTGATATAGAATTTATGAATCATTAAACCAATAACACTTGATTTGATATAGAATTTATGAATCATTAAACCAATAACACTTGATTTGATATAGAATTTATGAATCATTAAACCAATAACCCATACTTTGTATTTTTAACTAAAAATCCAAACAAATCCATTCAAATCCATTAAAATACAACAACCAATAACCCATGATTTTAATACATATTTAAAAATCATAGAACCAATAACACTTGATTTGATATAGAATTTATGAATCATTAAACCAATAACACTTGATTTTAATACGTGTTTGAAAATCATAAAACCAATAACACTTGATTTGATATAGAATTTATGAATCATTAAACCAATAACCCATGATTTTAATACATATTTAAAAATCATAGAACCAATAACACTTGATTTTAATACGTGTTTGAAAATCATAAAACCAATAACACTTGATTTTAATACGTGTTTGAAAATCATAAAACCAATAACACTTGATTTGATATAGAATTTATGAATCATTAAACCAATAACCCATGATTTTAATACATATTTAAAAATCATAGAACCAATAACACTTGATTTTAATACGTGTTTGAAAATCATAAAACCAATAACACTAGATTTAGTTCGATTTTAAATCCATTAAAATACAACAACCAATAACCCCGCTACGGTGATTTCACAAAGACTTATTCTTGGGTTCACCCCTGTATGTAACCTTCAGGCTCACCAACCAATATGATTGATATTTATATTTGATATCTTTGAAAAGGAATAATATTGTCAAATTATATTATGTTTTAAAATTAAAAGGTAAAATAAAAAATTAAAAAATAGTAGTAATTAAAAAATTTAACATCGCCGCAAAACATGAAACCCTAAATCCTAAACTGGGTAAACTCTAACTAGAGGATAAATCCTAAACTCTAAATCAAAATCACTAAACACTAAAACACTCAAGGGTTTAGGGTTTAGGGATTAAGATTTAGGGTTTAGTGTTTTGTCGACGATGTTAAAAATATTATTTTTAATTCTTTTTTCTGTAGTTACTATTTTTTTACTTTTTTTTAATTTTAAAAACATAATATAATTTGACAATAATTTGTTTACTTTTTTAAAAGATATCAAATTTGAAATAATGAAATTCTATTGGATGGTGAAGGTTGACCCTAGGTTGTGAAGAATAATTCTTTCACAAAAACTGATATATATACTCCGGTCATTTTTGTAGTGCTTATTCCTATTATTTGATTTGGAAAATTTACATTTTATAATAGAGAAAGTAAAAACTAACATATATTTTACCAACAGCCAGAAGCTACAATAGGCTTCAGGACCGTAGCTAGGGTTTGTAGGGTTTGTACACTAGTCAATGGAACTTCGTATCGGGAGAAAGTACAAGGCGGAGGATCCGGTAAACATGAGATGGTACGGTGTCGAAATGGACCAGTACAATGTTCTAGTGATGGATCTGCTCGGTCCGAGCCTCGAAGATCTGTTCGGTCACTGCGGCAAGAGATTCACGTTAAAACAGTTTTCATGCTAGCCGATCAAATGATAAACCATCTCGAGTTCGTACACTCCAAGTCGTATCTTCACCGCGATTTAAATCCTAGGCGTGCTGATCAAGTCTACATCATAGACTTTGGGTTAGCTAAGAAGTATAGAGACGGCTCGACGCATAGACATATACCGTATAGGGAGAATAGAATTGGGACTCCGAGTTATGTGAGCGTGAACACTCACTTAGGGATCGAGCAAAGTCGGAGAGATGATATGGAGTCGCTTGGTTATGTCTTTATGTACTTCCTTAGAGGAAGTCTCCCGTAAGGGACTCAAACGCGAAAAGATTTTGGTAAAGAAGGGTTCTACTTCCGTCGAAGAGTTGTGCAGTGGTTATCCGACAGAGTTTGCATCTTACTGTGGTCATTGCCGCTCGCTTAGGTTTGATGATAAGCCGGATTATGCGTACTTGAAGAGACTATTCCGCGAGCTTTTTATTCGTCAGGGTTTTGAGTTTGATTATGTGTTTGACTGGACGGGATCATCATCATCGAGACGACTTGTGTGGGGGCTCAAGTAGTCGTGAACTACCATTCAGTGGTGTGATCAATAGTATTGATGTTCTGCGGATCAATGAAGGCGGAACCTAAAGGAAAAGTCTTCTCAGAGTGATTCATACACGAAGCTTTTAAGACAAAACGGGTACGTAATTCACTTATGTTGCTTGTCAATCTTTTTGAGGGTTTTCAAGGTTGGAGGCTAACGTTGTCTATGGTTCTATAGATTAAACGAAAAGGAATATGTTACAGCTGAAAAAAGAGAAAAAGATCATAACATTATATTATAAACATCTACGCAATGATGTGGTCATGGAGTATTAACACTATTATCCCATGACTCTCTTGGAATGCTGTGGTGGTTATTCACATCAGTGTCGACTTCTTCTCCGGCTATCTTCGCGGCCATTAGGGTGGTCTAATAGTCGTAGCCACAACCAGTACCATAAGCAGTATAAGAGCGATAAAGACTTGGTCATCTTCATTCTTCATGGCTTTAATTTATTTACTTTCTAAAAAATCTCTTGTTTGAGTCATATCCAATACTTTATGAGTCGGGCACTGTAAATAGAAGGATTTATTGATCTTTGACATACTGACATTATAGTTGATTACCACATGAAATAGTTATCCAAAAATGGCATTGCCTAGTGCGCATTATACTTTCGTTTTCTTATTTATCAATGTCAAATCATTCGGGTGGTGATGTCCACATTAGTTAGTTAAAATCATTTTATCCATTAATCACGATGCACCACGTTCACCAGACATGATTGATGAAATTAAGATATAATAGTTTTTTTCTAATGGAGCTTATCAAGATATTTTTGAAGATATTTGGCAATATCTTTTTTGACAAATATTTGGCAATGTCGTTTTGTAATTTTCGCAGTATTAATTAATTAGTGCTAACAGGCACAACCAATACTATTGATGTCATAAGTGAGTGAGATGTATAGAAAATGGTAACGTCTCTCTCGCTTGCATGATTTTATTTGTGTTTCTGTCACTCTCATGTACGATAACTTCTTCACAAATCACGAGAGCAAATCATACGAAATGTATTTTTATATAAGGTAATCATGTTTCGTTTACTAATCACATTTGTATGTCGTCAAAAAAAAATCACATTTGTATGTAAGCATTTACTTACACATGATAATATTTTTAATTTTGTTGCGACTTGTGAGCTATTTCTAGTCGTAATTTACTTATGTTTTGATTAGATGATCTCTCTCTCTTTCTACCCTAACCTCTAGATGATTCTTGCAACGACTCCATAACGGTTTGTGAAAAGTCTTTCTCAAAAGTTTTATATTTTTTAAAAATTGATTTTTTTGTTAAGATGATGAATGATCGATGATTAATTGATTATGCTGATGATCAAAAGAGTATATGCCTTGCTTGGGGTGAGTAGTGAAGCTATAGCTAGCTAGTTGGCAAGTAATGGCTACTTCTTTTGGTGGCCAAGCAAGTCTCTAAACAATTCCTTTCTTTTTATGTCTCTCACACACACAATCCCCGACGTCAAGACTTAAATGTGATTATAAAATTGTGATACTACCTCTACAATACACTCAAAAATATTCTTATTAGTAATCTATTATATATTATCAATGAATAATAGAGCTGTGGACAACTAATTGTGTGGAGTTGGATGAGTAAAAGTTGGATATCAATCCATCTCTAATGAACTCATCATTTTTAGATTAATTTTGAAATGTTTAGACTTTGTCATAAATTTTTTTCTAGTATTCAGTCACCAATTAACCGCTAACAATATCGGTATAAATCACTCCTCCCCGTTAAAGTTAAACTTATAACTTCGAAGTTAGAATAGTTTTTTATGCAAAAAAACTAATAATTTCAAAGACTAATTTGTTAACACTTTGGTTAAAAAATTAGTGAATGATGAATTTTCCCCCCAAATTTATAGATAGTTGCCACCAAGTTATTGATATACTACAAGATCTCATAGGACAATATAACTAATTGAAATTAAAAACTAAGATAAAGAGGTTACTTCATCACATGTTAATAATGGGTTGATCAATTAATTGAGTGACAACAAAACAATATTACCTTAGAAAGAAGCCCAAACATAGGAAGAGTGATATTATAGGTTGATTGGTTGAAGTTATGGCTTTATGAGTTTTGCTCTAAGATTTAGAACTTTGGTTTTGGCTTAAAGAAAAATTTGCTATAGAAGTTTTCCTAAAAACTAAATGAAAAAACTCTTCAAAAAACTTATTTCTAGAACCTACTTCCTTTTATATCACTGTCGCTATAGATTCAAGTTTAAGAATTAAAACATTGTTTCAAAAAAGGCTGTAAAATGTAAGTGGGTATCAGTTTCTACAACTTCCCCAATCAACGCCTATGTAACTCGTTTTAACATATATCATTATAATTTAATAACTATGATCATGATTCTTAATTGTGTGTATAATTGTGGGTTGGCTCAACTGCTCGGTCTCAAAATTCGATAACCTTTTACTTTCTAATTAATTAACTTAATTAATTAATGAGTTAGTTAAGTTCAGTGTACAATATATTCACAATAATTAGTAGAATTACGATACATGTATTATATGTGGAATTGTGTTTCAAAGTTAAAGGCTTATATGCATTTTAGTGGGATATATATCACATTTGGATTCAAAGCTTAGATATAATTACCCTACAGATTACATAGAGTTTGCGGAAGCTGACGACATTGTGGTACATGTGATCAACGTTGCGTGACCGTGAGATGAATCTATTTCTCTGATGAATTGTTTGGATATGCACATTTGGGGATTTGGTTATATTTTGTTCAAGCGAAGACACACGATCTCTCAGAACCAAAGATGTTCTTTTAAATCATGCTTATGTCATTACTTCAAGTATAATTTATTCAAAAAAGCTTAAATGTAATTTATTTTGGTATGTTGATGGAATTGAGTTGATGTACTGTTGTTGCTATATGTTGTGTGTTGAATGTTGTATTTGTGGACAAACCACTAAAGATGGAGTATAAATTATAAAACATAAATGTTTCAAAAAATTGTACAAGCATACTTAGAATGCATAACAAATGAAGCAACAAAATGTCTTGATATATATAGAAAACTAATACAATTTATTTTTTCTTTCCTAAATTTTTTTTTGAACACTTTTAACACTTTTTGAAATTTGTCCACTCAAATTATTATAGAACACTAAACAAGAAAAAAAAGTCTAATAAACTATACATGCAAATGTATAAGTAAACCATGCTTGTGTCACTACTTCAAGTAGATTTAATTTATCCAAATGTTTGTTATTAGCTAGTAGTACCCAATATATTATAATTATAAGGATGAAATGGAGAAGTTTTCATGAGTGATTAAATTTAACAAAAACCAACTGAATTCAAAATTGTTCCATAAGACAAGCATAACAAACTTAACCAAATAAAGAGAAAATTAATTTAAATAATAGAAAAACAAGAGGAGAGAAACAAGTGGTTGTTCCAGGCTTGCAAACCAAAACTTCCAGAAAGGAATCCTACACCAAAAGTTATTTTGGGGTTGCTTCTTTTCTCATCCTTTCTCTTACCCTTCATTACATATATACTTTCTCTACAATAGTAATCTGTATATAAACAAATATAATCACAAACTTACATATAAACAAAGCCCACCAAACACTCTTTGATACTTCTCTCCTTAAATACATCTCTCTTGTGTTCTTGAAACAGCCAGATAAAAAAAGGGACGATCATGACAAGTGTTCATGAGGAGACTCGTCTAGTACTCCTCGTCAAAGGCAAACGCACCAAACGTCAGCGATCTGCGTCTCCTCATATGAACGCAGAAGCAGTGTCTGGCGTTTGCAGCGAGGAACCATCACTGGAGGCAAGAGAAGAAGGAGCTGGTGAAGTCGAGTTCCAGGGAGCTACGGAGGAAGATCAAGACATGGCGAACTGTCTGATGTTATTGTCACAAGGACATAAAGAAAATGGCAGTGGAGATCATTCGTCGACGCATAAACTTGATTTCTTGAGCTACAAGAAACCGGCTGCTTCTCTAGGTTTAGGTCTAGAGGGTGTTTACCAGTGCCAAACGTGTGACAAAAGCTTCCACTCGTTTCAAGCGCTAGGAGGGCACAGAGCTAGCCATAAGAAGCCCAAACTCGGAGAAAACGTTCTCAAATGCCACGAGAAGAAATCTTCATCAGCGTCTGCGGTTGAAACAGCCAAAGGAAGCTTTCTTTCTCTGCAAGTAACTAGCAGTGATGGTAGCAAGAAACCGGAAAAACACATGAATGTTCGATCTGCAAGGCCGAGTTTTCATCAGGACAAGCCTTAGGTGGTCATATGAGGAGACATAGAGGTTTAATAGTAAACGCAAACGCTACTTCAAGTCATCATCAAGAATCTATACGGCCAAAGAACTTTCTGGAGTTGGATCTGAATCTTCCAGCGCCAGAAGATGAATCCAAGTTCGTGTTTGCGTCCAAAGATCAGATTATTCTCTTCACGACCGCGTCCAATTCTTTAATTGATTGTCATCATTGATCAAGTAGTTCTTGTAATAACTCTTTAACCTTGATATGTTATCTAAATATTGATTCATGTAATTTGACATTGATTGAATTTAACTTCAAATTATTTTATTCTTTACTCATTGCTTGATAATTAGCACATTTCTAACGATCATCGAAATATAAAAGTATATAATATATTAATATATGTAATACTTGACTTTGGGAGAATGATTAAAGATGCTGATGAGGTTTGTTACTTGAAGAGTGGAAGAAGCATGTGACGATGACTTTCATATAAAGTCACTTCACTTGCGTATAGTGACGCATGACCTTCTTTTTTCAGGCTGTCCCAACAGCAAAGAGTTAACCTTTGAACTTGTGAAAAATCAAACTGTTGTAATGTGTATATAATAAACTTGCTTAACAGTTTATTTGAAGAAACATTTGATAGGGGTTTATTCACACTATTATATGATTTTATTACAAATCTCATTCCAGAAAGCAAAAGATGAACAACATGAATCTCACACATTTACAGAGACACTAATCATTATATTACACACAAGAGAGGCAACCTCAGAGAGAAGAATCAGTTTGAGTTTTTAATACACAAAAGAACCATTCGGGTTTTTTGTATGAACATAGATTGGTCTCATTAGCTGCAACATCCAGCTTGAGAAGTAGTCTGGTGTTCTGTTTTCTGCTTCAAGATGTTTCTCTTGACAGCACTTGATCCTTCTTCCAAAAGACTAGGTACCTCCATTATCTGTCTCATTCACAAAACATTCATGTGTTGTTTATATATAAACCCCTTCTCTTTTTAAATCTAAACCTGTTTATGATCTTTTACCTTCAAAGCCAGCTCTTCGAAACACTGCTCTACGTTTTGTCGAGTTCTAGCACTACACTCAAGAAACATGCACTTGAGTTCTTTCGCTAGAGCGATCCCTTCTTCTCTGCTTACTCCTCTCTCAGATTCCTGTAACCAATCATACACATTTAATCAAGACAACCAAACCGAGAGAGAACAAGGGGTTGTGTAGTTTTGGGTTGCTAACTCACTCTATCAACTTTGTTGCCAACAAGCATCCTAACGCAATCTTGGTTAGTGGAATAAAGCTCAATCTCCTTACCCCACACATCAACTAAGTTTGTAAATGTCTCTCTTCTCGTCACATCATACACTGACATTCACCAAGAAACAACTAAAACAGATTACAAACATGGAGATAGATCTCTTTAGACTAATGTAACTGATTGATATGAATGATGGACATTACCGAGTATGATTCCTTGGGCGCCTCTGTAGTAAGAGCTCGTCAGTGTTCTAAACCGTTCCTGTCCAGCTACAAGAACAAAAACCAAGAATGTTATATAAGAACCATTAGTTTCCATAAATAAACTTTTAAGGAAAGAATCTCCCACCTGTGTCCCAGATTGTGAGTTTCAGTCTTTTTCCTCCTACTGTCAACTGTTTGATCTTGAAATCAACACCTAATTAAGGTAATAATTAGGTTAATATCAACAAATTATAAACAAGTAGGGTTCAGACACAACACAATTAACATACACCAAACCAAACTAAGAGACCAACCAAGAACTCATTCTTCAGACAGATTATTAGGATCATCAAACAGAGAAGAATCAACACAAAGCAGATAAATGATTATTTAAAAATTCAAGCTCCTTCATATAATGGAAACTAACTACTGTTTGATCAAACAACACATAAAGGTAACACATTTTCTCGGTTGAGAATCAAAGAGAGACAAAGACAAAAAAAACTAGTTACCAATTGTAGGAGCGAGATCTTCAACGGAGGTGGAAATGAAGCTGACAAGCAAACTGCTTTTACCAACACCAGAATCTCCGATCAACAATATCTTAAACGACAGATCGTATCCACTTTGCCCTGAAGACGACCCCATTCTTCTCTAAAAGAACAAACTTTCAATCACAAAACCCACTTAGATACTTGCTCGATCTGTAAGAAACCTTACGAGGGGAAAGAAAGAACAAGGTAGGAGAAGAAACCCACGAGAAGATCAAATCAAATCCAACTTATTCAACAACTTAATAAAAAGGCGATTTTTTAATTAAAAAAAAAAAATGCGAATCTCATGTAGCTGTCTGTTATGCTAATGATGATGATGCTTAGCTACATTCTTCTTTCCTCAATTTTATAAGTCGAAAAAGGGTGGAATTTTTATTTCCCCGTTTATGATGCTAACCAAATTTGAATTTAAAAAAAAAAATGTGGATGAAAGATTTTATTCGAAGAAGACAAGGAACACGCCTGACAGTAACCTTTGGTCTTTGCTTTCTCTCCCGACACTTTACTTCACCCAAACGTCTCTGTTTTGGTGGTTTCAAGTTTTTTCTGCCAGCTTCTTTTGTAGACGCGTTGCGTTTCAGACTCGCGGTTGCGTTTGCCCTTGCAATATTAGGTGGCAAAACAGTTAGAAAGTATATTATGTACAATGATTAAAAGTTTAGTCGCCGATGGAACCAATTATTTCGTGTAAGCACCTTTAAGTAGAGAATTATTTGCTAAATACTTTGATTAGTAAACTAATTTTTTCCGGAGAGTTGATCAAATGAAGAAGTCGTTTTGTTTATAGAGTCTGCGATTACTAATTAGTGGTTGTGGGAGCCAAACGTGGCCTCTTCCTATGCTGTCAGCCTACTCCCTGCAAAGCCCCACCTCCGACCGATGCCAATGTTCACGCGCAAAGTGGGTGTGTGTGTATTCAACGATCTCATACTGATGTTTATATGTTCTCCAAATTTTCCATTTAATAAAAGTAGTACTCCAGTAAACTGATTGTTGCAATTTTCAAGAATTTAGAATTATGATGTTATTTTTTTCTCTATGATAAATATCGAATAAAAATGTGAGAGTGGTGTCCAAGGTTTTAGGAACACAATGAGTGAAGGAAAAGACATGAAAGGTAAAGGTATATTAGGAACCTTTGAGTTTACAAAAAAAAAAAAATATATTAGGAACCTTTGATGGCCTAACCTTTTTTCTCTTAGTTTCCTTTTAATTTAAATATTTATCAATTGAATGTTTAATTTGTGTGTGTGTTTGGTGTTATTTCAATTCATCGGAGGATAGAACTGGTTTTGTCGAATTTAACCCACCAAAGTTCCTAGTTGTTGAAGAAAAAGAGGTGCCTAAGTTGAGTAAATATCATCTCTTGAACTTTAATAATATCCTCATATGCCAAAATCTTCTCTTCATTTACTCGTTTCTGCTAACAGAAAAAATGTCAAAAAATATTTTTGTTCAATTCATTTGTCTATATTTTTGTCTGTTTCGCAAGCTACAAATAATAAATCATCTTTCACATATTTTATTTCGATGTAGAGCCCTCTATTGTCTGAGAGCTCGGCCGTAACAATGAGGATAATGCAGGCGCTTCAAAACAACCTGGAGGGAAAATCGAAACAGTACAAAGATCCTGCATTGACGTGTATATGGAGTGTCGATTATTCATGTTTTTGTTTGTATTTTTCTTAGTGATGACTGTGTAAACGTGTCGTTTCTTCCTTGTATAAGACTATCAACAATGTTTTGATTTATTCAACATCCTATTTTTTTTTTTTTAACGTTCCACGTCATCTTCTCTCTCTTTCACCTATTATTATTCAACACGCATTTCATTTTTATACTCTGCAATAGCTTTTTTTTTGGCGACACTCTACAATAGTTTTGTTTAATAAAATTCAACACCCTACTTCATTACTTTTAATTCATACTTATATCAATTATAATTTAGCAACTACATATTAATAATTATTTAAGGTATTAACAAATTATAATGAATATCTATTTAGCAAAAAAAATAGTTTAAGAATACCAAAACATTTGATTAAAAAAAAAAATTATAAATAAAAAGTGATGTTTTTTATATATATCCAAATTAAATGAAAGTAATCTCTATTTATAGACTATAAGAAATGATGAATTTTGCTATAATTTTTATTTTTTTTAAAGTTATGTTTTTATAAAATAATTAATTTCTAAGAATATGGTGAAAATAAAAAACACTAAAATGTAAACAACTAATGAGAAGGGAATATATAGCAGTGTGTGTCAAAAAAAAAAAATATAGCAGTGTGGGTCCCATTTGTTTTTTCTTCAACATGTTGAAGTTTTTCGATGGGTGTTTATTCCACCTGTATTTTTTCTTAATTCAACATCCTTTTGCATTGGTTTAAGTTGTTGAATAATTTATTCAACGGATCCCATGTAGATGGTCTAATAAGCATGGCATATTAGTAAACCACCTTTTAGATGTCCCACCCATATGGCGATAACTACTAATAGATATTTGGTTTGTGTCATACCCAAAAACAACATAAAGAATTATAAAACTAATGTGAAGACCTTCAACAAATAGAAAACCGACCACAACACTGTTTTTGAACCGGACTAGACAATAGAGGTCGATTTACATTCATATTTCGGTTCTAACTGGTAACCAATAAATGAATACGAGGAATAAGAAAGAAAATAATAAAGATGAATAAAATAAGAAGAAAAACTATTCCTCTTTTTATTTGATAAAAAATAATTGTAGTCTATTATTATTTAAATATTAAGGAATGTAAAAAAATTATAAGTATCAAATATTTTTTGTAAATGGTGTAAATTGTAAGAAATGTTAATGAATTCACTATTCTCATTCATTTCTTTGGTCACCATTTAAAACCTTCATTTGTTTCTCCTCTGTTGTTGCGCTACCCACAGAAATAACAACAAAAATAATTGGATAAGCAAATCCAATTCATGATTTGAGTGTGAATTAATAAACTACCTTTATGGTGGTTCCCTTAATTAACTTGATGCATACACAACATTGACTTCCACTTCTGTGAGTGCGCCATGAACCTTGGTCGTCTTCACTGCATTGAGAACATAACTTCCGCAAGCTTTTAACTCCGCCCCTGGTGTAGCAAAGTCTCCATCACATGTCATGATAATATAGTAGCCCATTGTACTGCCTCTCGGTAAAGCAATCCAGATTCAATCTCGGTATAGCCTATAAGATGTTCAAGATAGCAGCCCTTCGTCTTAGCTATAGATTCAATTTTAAAAATTAAAAAAAATTGTTTTTAAAAAAGCTGTAAAAATGAAGTGGGTGTCAGTTTATATAACATCCACCAATCAACTCCTATATAACTCATTTTAACATATATCATTATAATTTAATAACTACGATCATGATTCATAATTTTGTGTATAGTTGTGGGTTGGCTCAACTGCACATGAACTGCTCGGCCCCAAAATTATATTAGTTTAGTGACGCATGTGACCTTCTTTTTTCAGGCTGTCCCAACTGTTGTAGTGTGTATATAAAACTTGCTTAACAGTTCATTAAAGAAACATTTGATAGGGGTTTATTCACACTATTATATGATTTTAATACAAATATCATTTCATAAGCAAAAGAAAAACAACAGGAACCTCACACATTTACAGAGAAAACTACACACAAAAGAGGCAACCTCAGAGAGAAGAATCAAATTGAGTTTGTAATACACAAAGGAATCATTCGAATTTTTTTGTATGAACATGGATATACGTCTCATTAGCTGCAACATCCAGTCTGAGGAGTAGTCTGGTGTTCTGTTTTCTGCTTCAAGATGTTTCTCTTCACAGCACTTGATCCTTCTTCCAAAAGACTAGGTACCTCCATTATCTGCTTCATTCCACAAAACATTCTTGAGTTGTACATATAAATTTCAAATCTTTATTTTTAAAACATGTTTATGATCTTTTACCTTCAAAGCCAGCTCTTCAAAACACTGCTCTACGTTTTGTCGAGTTCTAGCACTACACTCGAGAAACATGCACTTGAGTTCTTTCGCTAGAGCAATCCCTTCTTCTCTGCTAACTCCTCTCTCAGATTCCTGTAATCATCATCATATAAACGTTTCATCAAGACAACCAAACCGAGGACAAAGGTTGTGTTAGTTTTGGTTTGCAAACTCACTCTATCGACTTTGTTTCCAACGAGCATCCTAACGCATTCTTGGTTAGTGGAATAAAGCTCAATCTCCTTACCCCACACATCTACTAAATTTGTAAATGTCTCTCTTCTCGTCACATCATACACTGACATTCACCAAGAAACGTGAACTAAACAGATTACAGACATGTAAATAGATCTCTTTCTAGTCTCATGTAATTGATTGATATGATGGGACATTACCGAGTATGATTCCTTGGGCGCCTCTGTAGTAAGAGCTTGTCAGTGTTCTAAACCGTTCCTGTCCAGCTACAAACAAGAAAACAGAGAATGTTATATAAGAAGCATTAGTTTCCTTAAATAAACTTATATAATCACAGCAAAGAATCACCCACCTGTGTCCCAGATTGTGAGTTTCAGTCTTTTGCCTCCTACTGTCAATTGTTTGATTTTGAAATCAACACCTATAAAAGACCACAAAACATATTTTCCATAAACCAAACCAAACCAAACTAAGAGACCACACCTGCCAGATTATTATTACAAGTGTCAAGAACTCATTCTTCACACAGTTTCAACACAAAGCAGAAAGATCATCATAAAAAAATTCAAGCTCCTTCAGATAATGGAAACTACTGTTTGATCAAACAACACACAAAGGCAACATCTTTTCTCGGTTGAGAATCAAAGAGAGACAAAGACAAGTTTTTCTACAAAAAAAAAAGAAGTACATACCGATGGTAGGAGCGAGATCTTCAACGGAGGTGGAAATGAAGCTGACAAGCAGACTGCTTTTACCAACACCAGAATCTCCAATCAACAATATCTTAAACGACAGATCGTATCCACTTTGCCCTGAAGACGATCCCATTCTCTACAAAAACAAAGATTTTCTTGATCTCTCTCACTCGGATACTTGCTCGATCTGTGAAGAAACCTTACGAGGGAAAGAACAAGGGTAGAAGAAACCCACGAGAGATCAAATCAAATCAAACTTATTCAACAGCTTAATAAAAAGGCGATTTCTTTATTACAAAAAATGCGAATCTCATGTAGCTGTCTCTAATGCTAATGATGATGATGCTTAGCTACATTCTTCTTTCCTCAATTTTATATAAGTAGAAAAAAGAAAGGCAGAATTTTTATTGCCTGATGCAAAACCAAATTTGAATTTAAAAATAAGAGAAAAGTTAAAATGTGATGAAAAGATTTTATTCGAAGAAGACAAGGAACACGCCTGACAGTAACCTTTGTTCTTTGCTTTCTCTCCCGACACTTTACTTCACCCAAACGTCTCTGTTTTATTGGTTTCAAGCTTCCATCTTCTTTTTTTTTCTACGTGTTACGTTTCGGAATCGCGGCTGCGTTTGCCCTAGCGATATTAGGTGGCAAAACAGTTTGGTTTGGCGGTACTAAAACGCAAATTCAGCAATTATTGGAGAAGACTAGAAAGTAGTATATTGTAACGTCTAACTACAATGATTAAAAGTTTAGTCACCGATGGAACCAATTATTATGGTGTAAGCACCTTTTAAGTAGGGAATTATTTGCTAAATACTTTGATTATTAAACTAATTCTTTTCCCAAAGTTGATCAATGAAGAAGTCGTTTTGTTTTTTAGAGTCGGCGATGAGTAATTAGTGGTTGTGGGAGCCAAACGTGGCCTTCCTATGCTGTCAGCCTACTCCCTGCAAAGCCCCCACCTCCGACCGATACAATGTTCACGCGCAAAGTCAAAGTGTGTGCATTCAACGTTCTCATACTGATGTTTATATGTTCTCTAAATTTTCCAACTAATCAAAATAATAATCCAGTAAACTGATTGTTATTAAAGGACGACCACTCTAGCAATTTTTAAGGACATAAAATTATGATGTTAGATTTCTCTGTAATAAATATCGAATAAAATGTGAGAGTGGTGTCCAAGGTTTTAGGAACACAATGAGTGAAGGAAAAGACATGAAAGGTAAAGGTATATTAGGAAACCTTTGATGGCCTAACCTTTTTTCCTCTTATTTTCCTTTGAATTTAAATATTTTTAAATTGTATTTTTTGTGTGTGTTTGGTGTTATTTCAATTCATTGGAGGATAGAACTGGTTTGTCGAATTTAACCCACCAAAGTTCCTAGTTGTTGAAGAAGAAGAAAAAGAGGTGCTAAGCTGAGTAAATATCATCTTGAACTTTTAACAATCCTCACATGCCAAAAATCTACTCTTCATTTACTCCTTTCTGCTAACAAAAAAAATGTCAAAAAGTTTTGTTCAGTTCATTTTCTATATATTTTTAATCATTGTGAATTTTGATATATGTGGAATTGTGTTTCAAAGTTTAAGGCATATATGCATTTTAATGGGATATATATCACACTTGGATACAAAGCTTAGTCCGATGAAAGGCTTGAGATTAATGAGAGGCGAAACCACTATAATTCTGAAAATCATTCAAACCATATTCTCCGATACTATGGTATTGATGTCATCGATCCTTACATTTATGTCTCTTTACAACCTTGGACATGCACTTTAAGTTACTTGATTAGATTATGTTCAAGTGAAGACACACATCTCTCGTTGAGAATCAAATGTGTTCTCTCGAAAATTTTAATTAAAGAAAATAAGTGCTGGGAAGCCAAAATAAAGCTTAGATGTAATCTATTTTGGATTTTGATGAAATTGTGTGTTGTTGTGTTATTGCTTTATGTTGTGTGTTGGATGATGTATTTGTGGATCTATACTATTAAAGCAGGATCATATTTTGAAAATTTTGGATCATGCCCTTAAATTTTTATCATATTTACAAGATAATACATTTCCTTATTTTAATTAACAAATATTTAAAGAATATATTTAAGTTCTATAAACGATATATTAAAAACATTATCAAAATTTACAGAATCACAAATCATATATTTTATTCAAATCATGTACTATTAAAATATATCAAAAATTGAATCATTTTAAAACAAATACAATCAAATTTATATAGATTTTTATCGGGTTAACAAGTGTCAGATCGCAGGTTAGTGACAGACTTTAAGATGTTTATGGATTTATCTGGTTTTTAAATATTGGATTTTAACTAATCTGAACTATACTACATACATGTTATCGGATTTACCGGTTCGACTGCGGATCTGAATCGAATACAAAAACATTGGTAAAAACTATTAAAACCCCTGCAAATATATATTATTAAATTAGTCTAAAATATGCCAAATAAATCTCATGTCTCACCGATTCAACAAATTTAACTCTTATAAAACGCATAAAAAATACAAAGATGATGTTGTGAGATAAGAATGTGCATACAAAATTTCAAACAAAAAATTGACAAATTATATAATTTTAAATAAAAAAATATATCTCCCCTTCAATTTTAAACAAAAAATATATCCACCATTTTAAAAGACGGGTCAGAATCTAGTAAACCATTAAAGATAGAGTGTAAATGATACAAATATATTTAGAATACATAACAAATGAAGCAGCAATATGTATTCATATATTTAGAAAACTTAATACAATTTATCTTTATTCCTAATTTTTTTGGAACACTTTCAACACTTTTTTGGAATTTATCCACTCAAATTATAGAATGACACTAAACAAGAAAAAAAGGTCTAATAAACTATACATGCAAATGTATAAGTAAACCATGCTTGTGTGACCGCTTAAGTAAGATATAATTTACTCACCAAAGAAGTTTTGCATCCAAATGTTTGTTTACTCGTTTACTCGTTTTTGCTAACAAAAAAAATGTCAAAAAAGTTTTGTTCAATACATTTTTTTTATTTATATTTTTGTCTGTTTCATATGCTACAAATTATGAATTATCTTGCACATATTTTATTTCGATGTAGAGCCCTCTAGTATCTGAGCACTCGGCCGTAATATTTAATGGGCTATTTTGAGATTGGGCCATAGCCTTTAACTTTGCGGGCCAAGTTTCTTTAATTACATGTCCAACTGCTCTACAAACGCGAGTAACGTGCACGCTTGAGACTAATTAGTAATAATTACTGTATTTTCTTAATTAAAATATGAAAAACACGAGTCGTCCTTCTTTCTTTCTTTCTTCTCTTCAACTTCGCTTATCGACGGCGAAGAAAAAGTAATTTCTATCAGTTTTCAGGATTTGCCATGGCCATCGATAACGGAATGGATCTGCTCAGCGAAAGAGCTGTGTTGATGAGAGAATCTCTTCAGAAGAGTCAAACCATCACCGATAATGTCGTCTCCATCCTCGGCTCCTTCGATAGCCGTCTCTCTGCTCTTGAATCCGCCATGCGTCCCACTCAGGTAACCGTATCTATCTTCTCCCTATCCAGATCTGGATTTAAAATTATCTGAGGAACTTTCGCTGACTTGATCGGATTATTGGTTGACTGTGTCTCAGATTAGAACGCATGCGATAAGGAAAGCTCACGAGAATATTGATAAGACTCTCAAATCTGCTGAGGTTATTCTGTCTCAGTTTGATCTCCTCCGTCAGGTTTGTTTCATTCCTTTGTAATTAGGATCTCCCGATTTAGATAAGATTTATCTCGAGAGCTTGAGCTTTAGCAGAGATTTGATTTGTGTTTAGCTTCTTGTATAGTCTCTCACTCACTCATTTGTAATTAGGATCCACCGATTTAGATGAAATTTATCCTGAGAGCTTGAGCTTGCGTTTGAGCAGAGATTGGATTTGTGTTTAGCTTCTTGTATAATCTCTCACTCACTCAAATGATATCTTATGCGTTTACTAAGTATAGTTCAATACAATAGCTTTTGTAGACTGTAACTCCGAATAGAGTTAGAATTTGTTGGTTTTTGAGAGGCCTTTGTATGGATTTTGTATTCTTAGACACCTAACTGAATATTCCTATTTTTAACTTTACATGTCTATCTCATTATATGGCCTTGAAACCGATTTTTTATTATGCTCTCAATTCATTTCTAGGCAGAGACTAAAGTACTCAAGGGGCCACATGAGGACCTGGAAAGTTATTTGGAGGCAATCGCTCAACTCAGAAAAGTTATTCGTTATTTTAGCAGCAACAAAAGCTTTAAGAACAGTGATGGAGTCCTTAACCATGCTAATAGCTTGCTTGCCAAAGCTCAGTCCAAGCTGGAAGATGAGTTTAAACAATTGCTAGCTTCTTACAGGTTTGTGCTTCTTTATCTAAAATGGGTTTGTAGAACGCATTGTTGAGTGTCTTACTATATATATGCTTATGTAGAACTTCATATTTAGAGTAGATTACATAGTTCCGAATTCAAATTTTATGCTCCTGCATGCTATATCCACGATTCCTACCCTTTCACTTCTGGGAACATTGCTAGTTGTTGATTTTTGCTACTTTTTCTACTTCCTTACTTCCTTGCAAATAACCAAGAGTATTTTTGGGACGAGCAGTATCTTGAAATGACATATTCTTTCCTGGAATATCGGAGTTGTCAAGTATATGTTTATCAAAACTAACACTTGTCAGTATAAAAGTTCCTTATGATACTAGTCAGGTTACAGAATAATTTTAATACTTAAGTCTAATCTAAGTGTCTTTTTCAAAATCACCTCCATTCGTCTTCTCCTCATTCCCCTTTTATTTATCTTTGATATAATCAGCAAAGCTGTGGAGCCTGATCGCCTTTTTGATGGCCTTCCAAACTCACTGAGACCATCTGCTGACGGTGAGGGTAATGGAAAATCCCACGGAGGACACCATAACGATGACTCAGAAACTGCTGCTTATACACTTCCAATCCTCATTCCATCAAGGGTATTGCCACTTTTGCATGATTTGGCTCAGCAAATGGTTCAAGCTGGTCACCAGCAACTGCTGCTACAAATTTATAGGTGAACTGATTCTTGGCCATTCATCCCTAATATTATACAGTCCATTGTCAAATTTTGCTCTGCTATAATTTTGATATCCTTCTGTTCAATCTATTATGTCTTTTATTTCTCAGAGAAACACGTACTTTTGTATTGGAAGAGAGCTTAAGGAAATTGGGAGTTGAAAAACTTAGCAAAGAGGATGTTCAGAGGATGCAGTGGGAAGTTTTAGAGGCCAAAATTGGAAATTGGATTCATTTCATGCGCATTGCTGTAAGAATACTAGTAAAGATTTGCAATATTTGTAACAAGTTATGTAGAATCCTAACTCAAGCTACTTTCAACAGGTTAAATTACTCTTTGCCGGAGAAAGGCAAGTATGTGACCAGATATTCCGAGGCTTCGATTCTCTTAGTGATCAGTGTTTTGCAGAAGTTACAGTGAGCAGTGTCTCAATGCTACTTAGCTTTGGGGATGCCATAGCTAGGAGCAAGAGATCGCCAGAAAAGTTGTTTGTACTCTTAGACATGTATGAGATAATGCGGGAGCTTCATACAGAGGTAATATGTTTCTCACTTAAGTAGCCATATACGGAAGAATCTTCTGTTAAATGGAAATATTATTCTCTAGCTTCAGCTTTTGGTGGATTTTTTTTTTTATATATTTATGCTACTTTTCTGTTTTTTTAGTTTTTTGTTGTACATGCTTGATTCACCATTGAACCTGTATTTGATTTGTATAAGCTAGTAGTAAGGTGAAATATTAGAATACAAGATGATACATACGTCTACTTTTCTGTTTTGACTCGCATGTAATGATTCACAAACTCATGAATTTGTGTCCATGGACAGATTGAGACAATTTTCAAAGGTAAAGCATGCCTTGAAATTAGAAACTCTGCTACGGGGTTGACAAAGCGGTTGGCGCAGACTGCTCAGGAAACATTTGGTGACTTCGAAGAAGCTGTAGAAAAAGATGCTACAAAGACTGCTGTTCTAGATGGGACTGTCCACCCACTAACAAGCTATGTCATCAATTATGTCAAGTTCTTATTCGAGTAAGTACCGCATATATGTCTTCTTGGTTAGAACTAATCTATTTGAAACTTTTTCTTCTCCTTCATCCTGCTATTTGCATATTGTTTGTTTCCATGCTTCTATTAACGATTCATCGATTATCGTTGGTGTCAGCTACCAAGCGACTCTGAAGCAACTTTTCTCGGAATTTGGAAATGGAGATGACTCAAACTCTCAGCTTGCATCCGTAACAATGCGGATAATGCAGGCGCTTCAAAACAACTTGGAGGGAAAATCGAAACAGTACAAAGATCCTGCGCTGACACACTTGTTCTTGATGAACAACATACATTACATGGTTAGATCTGTGCGCAGGTGGGTTCATTTTCGTTTGAAGACTGATCAGGGTTTATAAAAACGCATTCAGCTGGTTTTATGGATGTCATAAATGTTTTCAGGTCAGAAGCTAAGGATCTATTAGGCGATGATTGGGTTCAAAGGCATAGGCGTATCGTTCAGCAACATGCAAACCTATACAAAAGGACTGCTTGGACAAAGGTTCGATCTATTATGTGTCTAACTCTATACACAAAAAGTAGATTAAAATTTTCATAATATGGTTTACTAAAAACTAGATATATATTTTTTGTAGATATTACAAACCTCGTCGGCGCAAGGGTTGACCTCATCCGGAGGAGGAAGTGTAGAGGGAGGAAACAGCAGCGGAGTTTCGAGAGGGTTATTGAAAGAGAGGTAAGCCTTCAACTAACCAAGAACATAGTTATTGTAAAATGTTTGTCTATTAATTATCAGAAAACAATATTTATATGTATGATAATATGATGAGTTAAAAGAAATATGAAAAAAATGAAACAGGTTCAAGATGTTCAATATGCAATTTGATGAGTTGCATCAGAGACAATCACAATGGACAGTTCCAGACACAGAGCTAAGAGAGTCACTAAGACTTGCTGTTGCTGAAGTATTATTGCCTGCTTACAGATCATTCCTCAAACGCTTTGGGTAAAATCTCTCTTACCTGCAAAAGGTTTTTAACATATTAATAATATCAAAATGTGAACCCTAATGAGATTTAAACTGATTGATTCGTTGTAGGCCTCTGGTTGAGAGTGGGAAGAATTCTCAGAGATACATAAAGTATACAGCTGAAGATCTTGAGAGATTGTTGGGTGAGTTGTTTGAAGGAAAGTCTGTGAACGAACCACGACGGTAAAAGCAAACAACCAAAGCTAATTGTTGTAAGGTAAATCTCTGTCCAAACCATTGTACATGGATTCTCGAGTCTTCTGGTTTGTTTGTATTTTTGTTTGCATATGGTTTGTTTAGTAACTGATGAGTGTAAATTACTTTGGGAACGGAGTTGCTTCTCTTCTGTATACTCTCACGTTTTGAATAATCATAGCCTGCATATCTTTTATTATTTCTTGTATCTAATAAAGAGTTTGAGCAGTAAACAGTAAAACACCTTTCAAATGTCCCATAAGGCGATAGCTACTACCTGTAGAAATATGGTTTGGATCATACCAAAAGAAACAACATAAAGAATTCGAAAACAAATGCGAAAGAAAACAATAAAAAGCTGACCACAGCATTGATCTTGAATCGGACAAGACAATAGAGAGCTCGGTCGACATCCATACTTAAAACGAAAATAGGAGAAAGAGGCTTATATATTAGTAAAATAATGAGTGGTGAGATGTGTTTGTTGTTATAAACACATGTTTGGTGATAACATATCTTTTTGTTAAGTTTGGTAATGGCATATTCCATTTAGAAGATCCGAATTCTCCCAACATCATTACATAGACTTTCCATTTACATCATCTCCTTCTACTTTCCCCAATATATTAATTTGATTTCTTTATTGTCATCTCTACACCAGTGACAGTAGATACTTTTATTCCCCTTTACACCAATAATCTATACATCTTTTTCCAATATTTCATTTTGTATTCACTTAAAATAACTTATGGAGACATATACTTTGAACTCATATACAGCTCTACATATAAATGCAAATGCATTGTTCATAAATAGTTTTAATGTCTGTTTACTTTACAGTAGTATATAAATTAGACGTTAGTTTGGTACATAAACAGTTTAGGAGAGAAAAAAAAATTTTATTATCAACAGACACACGGTACAGTGGTTACACTGAACTGATTAATTATTGCAGAAAAATAGTATTTTTAAAGAAAAAGTGGAAAGAACACTATGGCTTATGTAATGGGTGCTTTCAATTTCTCTTTTAATGTGTCTCCAAGACCAAAGACAAAGAGAGAAGCCATAAAAACCCTAACAACATCCATTGTTGAAACTCTCTTTCGCACAACACCCACATGGCCATCCCCTAAAGAAATGAAGAAGAAGAATCCTCTGACTTAATCAGAAGATCTAACCATAGAGGGTTTGGAGAGGCTCAGATCTTTAGGGGGTGGCCAAAAAAGCAGAAAAGGTAAGAAGAAAGAAGAGATCTCTTGGAGATTTTGATTATGAATGGTGTTTTAAGCGTCGGTGTTGTCTGAATGATAATCATCATCATAATCGTTATCATTAGATCGTTACGGTGATGATTAGGATGTGGATTATGTGTGAATGGAATGATGAAGATTGCATGAAGGTTGATGAAGACAAGCTTGGTTTGTCTTTTGTTATCCCTCGTATGGGCAACTTCGATCCTTTGGCAAGCTTCGGTTCCCCTCGGAATCAGCAGATTAATTACTATCTTACTCTATTTGTCTATGTGCTTCGTTAAGTTTGTTTCCAGTTTGGTTTTGTTAAGTGTCTTTAATTACGCTGTGTGTTGTGTTTGAATGTGTGTATGGTGTTGTGATCCCATGTGATCGATGCACCACTCAGGTGTGTTCCAATACCTGTGAGGAATAAAAGAATATTCGGTTTCTTATATATTTTCTCAAGTGAAAGATTTATTTATTAAAAATCAACTGAAACAAGAGAAAAGAACAAACTATAACTTACAGACTATAACTTACCTTTAGAATATGTTTTGAACTAGGAGTTTGTGAGTGTTCCAAAAAAAAAACTAGGAGTTTGTGGAAGTACAAACACGAAAATCTTAACAAGAATCCGAAATCACGAGTAAGAAACTAAATAACATCATCTAGGAAAGTGTCGGGAAGCCGAAGATATCGGGTAAGACGTTCATGTGTCTCGTCCTAAGCTCTAGGTCTTGTGATTGAACATGCAGTGCAGTTTCTGGATCTCTTCAAAATCCACTTAGCTATACTCGTCTGGGAAAGAATTAAGAATGAAGCCAGGACGATACTTTCAGCAAGAAAAATAAATTTAATTATTGCTTCATTATCGCTGATAACCACTTCTTGGCAGCAAAAGAAATAAAACGTAAACTTTACAATTTTCATCTTCCTTTTTTGTTTTTTTTTTTCCCTTTTTATGCGTGTACCGCACTCAACTTAGTCTTCTATAGAGTTTCATAGTGAGATCTGGCTTTAGCAAGTCCATGGACTATAACAAACCCGTAAAAGCCTATAACAGTTAAAAGGCCTAATATGCTCAATACTAACGGGTACATGTTTGCTCATTATTAACAACAAAGTTATTATTCAGCCAAGTATATGAAAAATGTAAATGATTTACAAAAGTGGCTGTGAAGAGGTGCTCTGTTTTCTTCTCATATATCTGGACAGTTCCAAAAGTCATGTCTTCATTTTTTTCTTGGCCAGAAATTTCTTTGGGAGGTTATCATTCAAAAGTCTTGAATTCATTTCTTCTCTTCTTTTTCTCTCTTGGCCAGAATTTTCTTTCTCTTCATTTCCTCTCTCTCTTCATTTCTCCTCTCTTGGCCAGAAATTTCTTTGGGAGCTTATCGAGTGGTGTTGATTTAAGTAAGAAGAGCCTTTCAGCTCGCTCTTGTAGCGTCCCTCCACATTTCAGTCCTCTTGACTGAAGCTCAATCTTCACTCTTTCCATCCCCAAAACCTAAAAGCCAACCCAAAACACACAACAAATGATAAATAGATTGATCAAATTGTGTGGTAGATGGCGGGTGATAATACACACCAGGCCGAGTCAATTATTATTGGAGTTTCTAACGTTTTTATCGGGTGTTTACTAATAAACTAGGATCGGCCCGCCCTACGGGCGGGATTTGATTTTTAAAATAATTTTAACAGTTAGAATATAATAAACATTGTTTAGTTTTTTTATTATAATTTTTTACATTTGTTTCATTCCCCTATATTTGTATTCGATTTTTTTTGTATTCAATTAGTATTCAATTTTTATTTCATGTCTCATTATTCGGTGTTTGTTTCCCTTCTCAAAATGTTTAAGCTGTTAGTATAATAAACTATCATTTGCTAATTTTCTTTTAGATTTTTGTATAGTGTAAATTTATTAAACTTATGTAAAAAGGGTGTTTGACAAAAAAAAATGTAGAGAGGGTGTGAGGTGTAACAAATAAAGTTCTTTGGTTCATAGATCAAACGAAGAAGGTTCTTAATTTTATTACAGTGTAGTTTTCTAGCTGCCGAAGTTGAATAATACCATATACATATCGCATGTGAGCATGACACTTTCCAAAATAATTTATGTCACATATTATCTTTGCTACTACTGATTTTGATGACCATTTACCATTATGGCTCATATTATCTAGGAATTTATCGAAGGAGAATTCTCGCCAATCTTATGATCATCTGCTTCCTGCGTTGCGAGTGTAAAATCATATCCCAAAACGCAACGTAGCAAGCCTGAATTCACAATATAAAACTTCAATTCAGGAATGAATGTAGCAGACATAACAGTTCAACAAAAGATTAAACATGTGTTCAAAAAAATTAAAACAGTTCAAGAGAATCAGATTGACAAACCTTTTGAGTTGATGCCTTAGACATTCCAATAGGTTGGTAAGGTTATCTCCCCCACCAAAGGCACATGCAGAGACTACAATTTGACAACTTCGCATATACTTCTTATCCTCATCGAAATTATAAACCCTCCATTCTCGTTGAAAATCCCACAGTACACCGAAACTGTCTCACTCACCTGATCACAACAAAACAACACTCAGCAATCAAGAAGCATATAATGATAAGGAAAATCAAGTTATTAGCCTTGTAAGAGTTACCAAGTGATGACCTCAAAACTATTCTCTCTCTCAGCAAAAGTCTGGGTGCCAGTAAACAAATTAAAAAGAGTCTTGTTCCCACGAACATGAGAGCTTGAATCTGCACCAGTCAGGCACACAAGTTTCTTAACAGGGGAGCTTTACTCTTTACGCTATAAAATATCAAGATGCTCAAGCTCTTCAGGAGCAGAAGCTTTAAACAACCTGACACATACAAATCTATCAATGGCAGATTCAAAGATGAAATGATGATGGAGAGAGAGCTTACACTGCCAATGGCTTTAATTATTAATTGACAGAATCAATCTCTTTCCAGGCCAAATCAACTTCTTTTCTCTTTATTTCTTCCCGGGTGGAATCAGCATCCTCACAAACAGATTATTACAGTTGACAGAGATGGAACCTTGTAGCAGCGTCGACTGTCAGTAAGAAAGCTTGGAGAAGTTGGTCAAGAGTATTTTTGTATGTTTTTACCAAAAAAGAAAGATTATTTCTGTGAGTAGTAAAGAAGAAGAAGATAAATGCGTACCTCTTTTCATTAATCAAGAGAGTCAAATCCCATGAGTTCCACTTTTCTTGACGTTCAGCCTCCCAAAAACGCAGAGCCGGCGTCAAAACCGTCTTAGAAGCACGCCCAATATTCAGATGGAAAGCAGGATTAGCGAGGTTACCATCTTTGAAAGCTCTATTGGTAAAGGAGTTGTATAAATAATACGGTGAATGTAGCATCAAAATATTCATTAGAAAGTAACTTAGGGTAATCTTAATTCTAAAGCCAATAATCACTTAAAATTACTGATCTTCACATAGTTACAGATGCTAAAATAAAAGACGATCGAATCAGCATCAAAGATATGAACTAAATTTTAAGTGTGAAAGTAATAAGAGTGTTTGGTCGCCGGAATTACCTTTTCATCGAAAAGTAGCAAGTCGAACCCTATAAGCCCGCCGCTTTTCTTCACATCACGGGGTCCCAAAATCTTAGCAAAGGGACTTCGACAGTGTTGCTACAACATCCGGCTTTCAAGTTCGCGAGCAGAAGGGAGGAGGTTTCCATAGTTGTTTATGGGTTGTGTTCTGATTAAATGATTGAGAGGGAGAAAGTGATGAATTTTAACAAAACGAATTGAACTCCCATATTTATAGGTGAAGATTCATAACATGGAAGGACAGGGAGGTGCATTGAACGATACGTGGTGGGAGTATGTTGTTTAAATGCAATCGTTTACCGTAACGGCGCCAGATCTTCATACCGTAACGGCGCTAGATCTTCATAGATGGTGTGTTGAAGATCGATCAACATTACGGTGGCTGCGTCTTACTACAGAGATTGATTTAATGAGTACTCTGTAATGGTGGCCAATCTTCAAAACAGGTGGGTTGAACATCAATCGACACCACGGTGGCACAGTCTTTCCATAGAAAAGCAGTAATAGAAAATCGTGGAAGAAGAAAACAATTTTTAATTGGGAGTGTCAAACATTTGGAATTAAACTAAAAAGCCCATAACTTATGAATACGACTAACTTTGGAAATAGACGCATAACAAATCAAGCCCAACAAACAGAGAATGCATGAAGTGATGCGTTTCAAGCGGGGACACGTGTCAACTCAGGAATCTTCGAATTTATGACATGTCCGCTGAGGTGGCATATATCCCAGGAGTGAACAAACTCAATTTTATATATATAGAAGATTTAAAAAAAAAAAAAATGAATCAATAACATACCTCCACATCTTTCGCTGAATTGAAGTGATGTAATATACTTGTCCAAAGCCATATCGAGCTTACAGAACCAGTTAGATATGCGGATGCGCTCTCCACTTCAGGTTGTACTAAGAGTACATTATAACCTCTCTCTTTCAATTTTAGAAGAGTATCCACAAACTCGGTGTAGGCATAAGTATTGACGAACTCCTTGTCTTCTTCCAAGAGGATTACCACCAAATTTAGTCCAGTCTCACGATTGTCAAATGCCCATATAAGAATGTCCCACATCATCTTATAAACTCTAGCAGCTTTATCCCATGCACCACGATGAACTATATTTCCCCCTGCATGCATGAATAAAAGATATCGTTGGAATCTCAAGTGAAAAAAATAATAAAAGAGAGACAAAAGGGTAGTTCAAATAGGTAAAAAGGTCAATTCACCTAGGGAGAAGGGGGTTTCGACAGAATATTCAGACGGCAATGTCTTTCTTTTACCGTAAGTGAATACTGACATGTCACCATAATGACCTTTATTCTCCTCAACAAGAGCATATTTGATGCTGAAATATAGTGACCGGACAGAGAAACCTTCAGGCAATGTCTTTCTTTTACCGTAAGTGAATACTAACATGTCACCAGAATGATCTTTATTCTCCTCAACAAGAGCATATTTGATGCTGAAATATAGTGAGCGGACAGAGAAACCTTCAGCCAATGCGCAATCCGACACGTCCCAGAAGACACGGGTCGTAGCGGTTAGCTACGGAAGAATAGAGTCTCTTTGGATAACGCGACCCTCAGCTTCTTAATACAAAGCTTTCTTTGCAGATGCCATATCTTAACAGCTAGAACTGTTCCAGCACAACATTTATGTACCTTTTTGAGGTCATTTATGACAAAAAAACATATATGCATAAATAATAACATGAACAATGGATATGGCAGTTCATATTTAGAGGAAATGGAACCTCAACCCACAGAAGAAGAAGAAAGAAACAAATAAATAAATTCCTTCTAGTAAAACTGATGTAGATAGATATTTGGAAATATTTCAAATATCTTATTATCTAGTTTATTAATTATTTTGATAATTATCTTTATTATTTTAGGGTTTTTAGATTTTTTTATATATAGCTATCTAGATTTAAGTTTGTATACAGTTTATAATTTGATTAATAAAAGTTAAGAATTTTCTCTTTGTTCCTTGTTTTCGGTATATCATTGGTGATCTCAACGAATTTAAGAAGACATTGATCTTAGACATTCTTAGACTAAATAAAATTTTTGTGATTTTCTTAATTTTTCGGATATTCTCAGAATCAACGGATCTCTAATTCTATCCTTATAAAGCTTCCGCTACATCAAAAACCCAAACAACAGAAACATAAACCAGTTCCATCCATTTGAATCAGGACTTTTAATCAGACCTATATGGCGGGACTTTAAAACGTTTTAGACTTTTAGTATTCCATAAGCTGCCAGTTGCTTCAACCTCTTTTGCATGATATGCTTTTGCACGAGCTGAAAGTTTGAAGAAAGATGATACTGAAAATGTAAATTTCTATTTTTTGATTCTTAAAGGTTTTACAATAGCGATGAACAAACTTAAATAGACAAAGATGAAAGCCCTAGTTCTCAATCCAGTTGTCATCATCATTCTTCTTGTTCTAACGATCCGAGGGCTGAGAATGAGTTGTACCACTCAGGATCACACGGTGACGTCAAGAGCTTTCCTCTTCGTTTCTTCTCTCTTCGCTTTCCTCTTCGTTTCTTCTCTCTTGCTCTGTCTTTGTCAAGAGCTTCTTCCACTATAGAAGAAGGAGGTTTACAAGTATAGCAAAAGTCATCAGGAACATCGTCTCCACACATGCTGCAAATATCATCGCGTTGAGGGCTGCTTCCACCGTTCAAAATGCTTGTCCAGAGCCAGTCCAAGCTTTCAGTTGAGATTGTTGGATCAAATAAAAAGCCTGGGCTTTTTATAAAATAAGTGAATAAATATTACTTGGGCTTAAATGATATTAAGCCCAGAAAAACAAGTCTATTTTAGTAATGAAGAAGATGAAATTGCCCCACATCGGAGAACAAGACAAGAGAGGAGCAATATATATATATATGTTCCCTTGTCATGATAGTTTAAAAAGCTTGGAGAGAGAGGAAGGCTCTCCACGCGCGCCGCCGCCATCCGGCCAGCTTGGAAGATAGCTTAAAAAGCTTGGAGAGAGAGGAAGGCTCTCCACGCGCGCCGCCGCCATCCGGCCAGTTTGATCTTGGGTCTTGGTGGAGGACCTCCGGCTCAATAAGATTTTTTTTGGACCAGATTAAACCCAACGTTTTGCCCATTTAATTTTCAAAAAAACAGCATGCATTTTTATTTTAAACGACATATAGTTCGTTTAAAAACAACACGCTGTTTCTCTTCTTGACGATAAGTTTAAACGAGAAAAGATCTTGTGGAATAAGTTTCATAATGCCTCACCTCCGAGATCTTCGTGAGATTTCCGCCAACGTGCGTACGTGCTGCTTCAGTTGCAGAAAGTGGCTCGTTGTCTCCTCTTTAAAAACTCGTCTCCTTCTTATTTCATTCTTAACGTTTGATGAAAACAAAAAATCAACAAATCCCTTAGCGTAAGTCTTGTAGATCGAGAGTGTTTCGTAGTATTATTAGTTCGTAGGAGCAGTTCACGAGTACTGCGTGTCTGTTCGTCATGGTTTTATCCTGGGACTCCTATTCGCTATGATCCGTCGCATTTACGGAGCGAATATAAAGAGTTAAAGAAAGAGATATCATATCTCGATTCCATGGTCATGTTTTCGAAAACGATTTCAAGTCGTCTTTCCATTTCATCTATTTTCCTTAACATCGTGTTTAATTTTCGTTTATATTCAATTCGGTTTTCCGGCTTCTACAGAGATATCATCAAGCTTCTCCTTCTCCGCAGATTGTACCAAGAGAATGTTGAAGTTGAGCTGCTTCAAAGCTTCAAGAACTCTGACCAGCTCCGGTTCATCTGAGAAACTGTCCGAGACTATCACGATATTTGATGTGCTGTCATCGGGTCGAGTGCGTAGTAAAACTGCCCACATAAGAATGTTTCCAATCATGCTTCTAGCTCTGGCAGATTTACTGAGCGGATCATTACCTCCGATCTCTGTATCAAAACAAAACAGAGAATGAATTATTTAGTATACATATATTCCATAAAAATTCCAAAAAAAAAAAAAAATGAAAAGAAACAGAAACTTACATGCATGTCATCACTGACTGGGTCATCCTCGCAGTAGTAAAACAATCTCAAGAGACCAACTAATCCCTTAATAGTCTCAAGAGCTTTGGTTAAATTTGAAACCACAAAGTATGGATTGAAAGAAGCAGCTATCGGCAGATCGAAAGCGTCCCAAAAGACGCCTTGTGTGATCCACTGCTAACAATTAAAAGAAAGAAAAAAAACAATAAGACGTTGTCAGATCGTGACACTAGCCCATCTAATCCAGATATATAGATAAACAATCTCGAGCAAGAAGCAGAGAGAGATCATACCGACGTAATTTGGGTTAGAGGAAGGATTATCTCCGGACATGGCTTTGCTCGGAAAGAAAGTTTGAAAAAAAGAAAAAGTTTGAGACTTGGAAGAAAAGAAAATGAAATTTAGGGTTTAGAGGCTTAATAGCTGAGGATGAGAGGCGGGCGGTTAGTGAAAGGACATGTTTAACACAAATGGGTCAAATGTATAAAAAGCCCATACGAAGTATACGTATCGGAAAGCCTACTTAGTTACGAGTCCAAATTAAGGGTGATTTAATCACGAGTCATCCACATGAAGACCAGCTTGACCAGTGATTTGATCGGTTTCAGATTTTTCGAAAACCAGGAAAAGTTAGGGATGGTTAAAGCTAGAGTTGACCAGACACTTATGTTTGCCCTTAGCTACGGGATAAGGGAGTCCAGAGGTTAGCTTGGATAACAAGGAAAGCATGCGACGGAACTCACCAGCTCTTTGACAAGGAGACAAGAAGTGAGAGTGATTGAGTAATTCTCGAGATTTATGATTCCGTCCTGTCCTCTCTAGACAATACAGAGCTAAGCCAACTAGAAACACTGAGACAAAAGAACTCGAATGGAGAGTACCGAGCCAAAGGTGGTGTGTGTGACCCGGTAAGAGCAAGAAGATAGCACAATACAAAAAATGATAAGTAGAAGTGATTGATTTGTTGCATGAACAACATGATAGATGAACAAACCAAGCCGAGATCGAGTTTATGACATTTGATTATGTTCAAATTCATTTGAATCCATTACATACCTCCACATTTTTTGCTGAATTGTAGTGGTATATATATATATATATATATATATATATATATATATATATATATATTTGTAACTTAAGACCGATTATGTTGTTCCAACCGAATAACGGTTATGCTTAGCCTTAGACATAAGATTTATTTAGATCATAGTTTGTTTTAAATTTTTAGTGTTTGTGTCTTCTAAGAAAGTATTATTGTTGTTGAGACAATGAATGTAACCAAAAGAATGCACTGTTTTGCTTGATTAAACCAAAAACAGTAACATCCCAAAGTCAACTAAACTGGTTGTAAGAATTTTTGTTTTTTTTAATGCATACACAACTTATATTTGTATGTTATCTATATAAACTAGTTACAGGCTTAGTGCTATGCACAATGGCCAGGCAAGGACACAAACATTTGACCATCATCAAAAGTGTTTTATTTCAATCAGGAAATAGAATATGAGAGGATGTGGTCTATAAATTTACAATTTAACCATGTAAGAATGTCTTCACGGTTACATGTATGTAACCATAAGTTAGCGATAATATGGATAAATCTTATTATTTTGTTAAGTTAACTCGAATTGCAATTTCGGTCTGAAGCCTGGAGGTATGTGAGGATGTAAGTTCATGTAAAACTTTATTTAGAAAAATGTTAAGATAGGAAATGATGATGACCACACTGATTAATATAATTTTTTATTGTGGCCCGTTCCTTTTCTTGATCTTCCTGGATTTCCGAACATTTTAAGCTTTACGAAAACTATAAGATGCTAAAGAATGCTAATATGGTTTAAAAATCAGCTAAGCCTTAAGAAAAGTATCAAGCTTTTTGTATCTCGCAACCTTTGAATATTCAAGAGAAAACATTATAGTTTCCTCGAGCGAAGTGATTGTATTAGATTATATTTCTAGACTTATAGTGATTAAAGACCTGCATCATTATTGTCAACTGGACATTTTATCATCGCCTTTTTCATAAAAGCAACTTAATCAATTTCTTAGAAATCTAATACAAATCTACAGCCTGAAACTCAAATCTTCAACTTTATTGCAACAAGACATGGTTATATAATCAACTAAACCCATTAAAATGTGAAAGACACATGTCAACGAATTTGACACGGCAATAATCAGTAGTGATCAACATGTCAAGAGACCCCATCGAATTAATCAAAAATATTTATTATATTTCGTTGTTACATGAGACCCACAACCGTATGACATGGGTCCCTTCTTTTGTTCTTCAAACTGCCCAGAGAAAGTTGCAGAATCCTTTTCAAACCCCAAAACAAAAAGAAAAGAGAGAGACAAAGAAGACGATTCTACAGCTATCCTGTCTCTCTGTTTTGTCAATTTACCCTCACAGGTACTGTCTTACTCTTGTTCATAAATGAATCAAGATGATGACATTAAAGTCTCTTCATCTTTTTTTTTTTTTGTAACTCAATTAAAGTCTTCATCTATATATTTGTTTCTTTCATAAATTTTCGTGTTTCTGTTCTGAGTTGTATGCAATAATACATGCCTAGGGTATATAAAACGTATAAATTGCATGAAAATTATTAAAAATGTCAAAAAGTTGCAAACAATATGAACATATGAAAATGTTGTATTTGGCGATGAATCATACTTCCTATAAAAAAGTCTCACTTCTTAATGGCCTTTATGGAGACATTGGGGAGCTAAATTTCTCAGACATAGGTTGTTGTGGGGTTGTTGTGTTATGTTTCTTTTCTTAAATTTTCTCTGTCCTGTCCTGTTCTGTTCTGTTCTGTTCTTATGAATATGTGTTCTCTTTAGAGTTAAATTTTCATCTAGCAGAGGTTGGATCTTTTAAGTTATGTGTGTGTTTTAAGCTGACCTATACGATATGTGAAGATTATTTTCAGGCTAATGTGGGATCAAAAATGTATCTACTGGATTAGTTTACTGGGCATTACCGCGGTTACTAAGATGCTGTATGACTAAGCTTTAAGGTTATGGGTTCATTTGCCGGAAAGTGTGAAATCGTTGAAGAGAAAGAAGACCACCAAAACTCGTTTGCTTACTCCACAAGATCACCAATCATTCCACATTTTGGTTCAAGCCTCGTTGACGACAAGGACCTGGAGCGACCGGTACTGAAACTAGGTTACAGAGGGTCACTAGAAGATGATATCAACCAACTTTTCGAGTCTATAAGTATTCGAACATCCGGAATGATTCCTTCTTACCAACACGGTGCAACCAGTAGAAACAACAACAGTCCTTTGCAGCGTAATGCTCGATCACCAAGCAAGAGAGTAGCTGAGATTAAAACAGTCTTTGAACCACCAGCGACGTTAAAACAGTCTTTGAGAGATTTATGCGTCACCAAGGCATCGGAAACAGCAGCTAGCAAACGGACTCCTAAGCCTAGTAGTAGCAGAGCTGGCGAAGAAGGAAAAGCTGTTCTTGTCGAGTTACTAGACGAGGGTCAAAGCAGTTCGACAGAGAGTAGCATAGCGCAGCAGCTACGTCTTCTTAAGATACACTCTTCGAGCCAAAACTCTCTTACGTCTTCTTCAAAGCTGTATAGCGATGAGATGGTCCTGAAGAAAGACAATAGCTGGTCTCTTGATGACGCGGAGTTGAGTATGGCGAAGAGGAGCTTCGGTTCACCGAGATCAGTGAACAATAAGACAGTGGTTGGACTGAAGTCAGTTAGAAAAGTGAAGTTGTTGTATGCTAATACACCCACTTCCACCATAGTTAACGGCAAGAGAGTGGCTAAGTTAACTAGAACCATTCCACGTGGCGTTGGTGGAGCTAAACCGGCGCTAAAGAGCAAAGATTCCTTGAAGAAGAAGAAGGAGGATACAAATGTGTATGATGAAGTAGATGGCTTCTATGATCCCATTGCAAAGGAGCTTCTCTGCCATAGATGCCATTTCACTTTGAAGAACACTTCAACTAAAGAAGAGCCCTCTAAAGATTCCCTTATAGCAGCAGATCTTGAGCCGGCTCCGTGTGTTGAAGAAGGCTGTTTAGATGAAATGGCTACTGATTTCTCCAGCTCAAGCTATGAGAGCTCTCATGAGATCAGTGAGACCAAACTTGACAAGTTGAGAAGGTCTCTAGATTTGATGAATCCAGAGACCTCTCAGGGTTCGCTAGGGTTTGACTTCGGTAGTAAAACCCTAGTGAAACCTGTTGAGGAAGAAACTCTATCAGGAAAAGAAGTAGAACAGAAAGAATCTGTCTACATGTCGGAACAGAGTGTGGAGATTGGTTCATTCAGTGAGAAATCTGTTGTAATGAATCCAGATAGTCCTCCTCCAAATAAACTCACCTTACACGGAGCAGGCACTGAAGACGTCAGCGAAAACTCTGAGATCGAAAACAAAGGTGGGGAATGTATCGGATACAACAGCTCAAACACTAGCGAGGAAGAGCAAGAACAAAGCAAGAACGATATAATGACAAGATCTAGCTTCGGAAACAGACCTCACATGTCTAAAGATGTGAGATGGGAAGCTATTCAGCATATAAGGGCACAGCACGGGCTAGGCTCACTGGGACTTAGACATTTCAATCTTCTGAAGAAGCTCGGCTGCGGAGATATAGGAACGGTTTATCTCGCTGAGCTCACGGGAACGAACTGCCTGTTCGCTATAAAAGTGATGGATAACGAGTTCTTGGAGAGAAGGAACAAGATGTCTAGAGCACAAACCGAGAAAGATATTCTCAAAATGCTGGATCATCCGTTTCTTCCGACATTATACGCTCACTTCGTTTGGATAACTTATCTTGTCTGGTCATGGAATGTTGTCCGGTGGCGACTTGCATGTCCTAAGGCAGAAGCAGCCCGGGAGGTGGTTTCCCGAGCCAGCGGCTAGGTACTTTGTTTCTTACAGTTTAGTCGCTAACTCTTTTTTTAAACTAATTATTTATGCTATTACGAACTACGAAAAATAGAGAGTGAGAATCCTAAATTTTTTGTTACAGGTTCTATGTCGCAGAGGTGCTTCTAGCATTGGAGTATTTGCATATGTTAGGGGTTATATATCGCGATTTGAAGCCAGAGAACATTTTGGTACGTGACGATGGACACATTATGGTGACAGATTTTGATCTCTCCTTAAGATGTACCGTAAGTCCAACGCTTCTAAACTCATCATCTCCGCTCCATGGAGATGCCATGATGAGACTCTCTTCGGGTAGCCGCACAGGATCTAGCTGCATCGAGCCATCTTGTTTCCGACCTAAACTCTCCCGCGGGAACAAGAAGAAAGGGAAACAACACCGTGTGATGATGAAGAAACTCAAGAAATCCGACCTAACCGCGCGGTTCAAGTCGTTACCTCAGCTGGTCGCGGAACCGACAGATGCGAGATCAAACTCTTTTGTCGGAACACACGAGTATCTCGCACCCGAGATCATCAAAGGAGAAGGTCACGGCGCAGCGGTCGACTGGTGGACGTTTGGGATCTTTCTATACGAGTTGCTTTACGGGAAAACACCGTTCAAAGGGGCTAGTAACGAAGAGACTATAGCTAACGTTGTGCGACAGAGCTTGAAGTTTCCTGATAGCCCTAGCGTGAGTTTCCAAGCTAAGGATCTTATAAAAGGGTTGTTGGTTAAGGAACCTGAGAACCGGTTAGGGACAGAGAAAGGAGCAGCGGAGATAAAACGGCACGCGTTCTTCGAAGGCTTGAACTGGGCTTTGATCCGGTGTGCGATACCGCCTGAGCTTCCGGATTTTTATGACTATGGAGTTCCGAATCATGAAGGGAAAAGTAATTACTTGGATTGCAAGGCAGTTGGGGAACATCTTGAGTTTGAGTTATTCTAGAAAGGAACGTTCAGTAAAGAGAGATGTATCGCAGGTTATGTAATCACTTTGTGGGGACTATTAATTTTATTTTGTAATGGTTTTGCTAAACAATGTATTTTGATGATTAACTGATTATAGTCTTTTATATATTTTGAAATTGTTTTGACTTGAAGAAAACAGAAAATTATCTTGCAGGATAACAGCATATATGTAAGAATATTAAATTACTTGCAGAATAGTTATAAAATTACGAAATTAATATTAAAACGCAACTGAAGAAGCAGAATACTAAATATATTTTTTTACTTAAATTACTAAATTCAAACTATAATATCCACAAGTCACGAAGACTGATAAAGTGGCATATCCAATGAAATACAGAAAAAAAAAAAAAAATAACACGTCCGGTTGGATGCGAACCCACAATCGTTTGATTAGGTCACGTTTGATGCACTCACAAGACCCTAACAAAGATCATGATTAAACTCATCCGTGTATATAAAAATATCAACAAAATGTTAATATCTAATGATTTTATTACCTCGAAGACTAGGTCACAAAGAGAATCGGATAACAATGTCAAACAATGACAACAATGTGAGAACCATGCGTCCATTAGATACCATTTCTTCAAGAGGTGAACCCAGATTCGAAAACATATTTCTTTTCTTACTATTTTGCTATGGTACGAGACCGATGGATGCAACACAATTCATTATGGTGAAAACACGCAAAATAAGGTGGCAAACTTCAAGTTTTCTGAATTTGAAATGCGCACCTTCAGTTACCTTGTTAAATCGGCTAACTTTTTAGTCGATTAAGCATATAAATGAAATACTTTTTGTTCAAAGAAAATAATAAACCAGATGACACATAAAATAGGTTCCAATTGTTCTAGTCAGCCATTATTTGAACAAGTCACACATAGTTTTAGAAATCACACTTTCAAACATCCTGTCTTCATTTCTTTTTCTTTGCTTGATATTTTTTTGGACCTTTTGGATTAATGTTGATTGAAGTAAAAAGAGTCTTGCAGCGCACTCTTGCAACGACCCTCCACATTTCTACCCACGTGACTGAAGCTCAATCTTCAATCTTGCCATACCCAAAACCTGAAACCCACCAAAACATCAACTATGTGATAATAAACTTTTAATATGGGAAAATTGACAAAATAGTCTTCAACTTTCGGAAATAAACAAAAATAATCTCCAATTCACAGATACGCCATTTTAACCTTCAACTTCTAGTCAAACACAATTAAATCTCATACTTTCGTTGACCAAGCCATTTTAATCTCTTCAAAATTCAACCGTTTAGTACCGTTAGAAATATTTAACGGTTGATTTTTAATGAGACCAAAATGGTTTGGTCAACAAAAATATGAGATTTTTTTGATTCAAAATTTAAAAGTTAATGATTAAAATTACTTACTTAATATCTTAGTTTAAAAAAATTGCTTTCTTTTTTCTTTAACAAGAAAAACTCTAGTTTATCATATCAATTAGAATGACTAGCTTAATAAAATATGTTCAAATAAGCTTAATATTCTAAAACTGAATGCAAAACTAAAAATTAAAAAATATATATATTTAAAATACAATTATAATGTAAATTCAACTATAACATAAAGCAATTAAGTGTTTAAGTTCAACACAATTTGAAAAACAAACACAAAAGTTAAAGGTAAAACCCTAAACACCTTTTTGTTAGAAGTATGATCACAAAAGTTAAAAGTAAAACCTTTTACGTGTTTGATTTGTTCCTTTTTTCACTTGTTTCATACATCTTCTATCGAGTATATGTGATCATACTTCTAAAAAAATGTGTTTATGGTTTTACCTTTACCTTTTATATTTATTTTTAAAATTCTGTTGAACTTAAGTACTTAATTATTTTATGTTATATCAGAATTTACATTGTAAATTTATTTTAAATTAAGTATTTTTATCAAAAACAAATTGTTTTTAATTCATTTTTAAATATTATATCTAAGTTTATTTGAACATGATTTTAAGTCAGTCACTCTAATCGATATGTAAATCTACAATTTTGTTTTCAAGAAAAAAAACAACAAATTTTAATTTAGATAGTTCTAGGTAAGTAATTTTAATCCTTAACTTTTAAATTTTAAACCAAAAAAATCTCATAATTTTGTTGACCAAGCCATTTTGGTCTCATTAAAAGTCAACCGTTAAATATTACTAACGATACTAAACGGTTGAATTTTGAAAAGATTAAAATGGTTTGGTCAACGAAAGTATGAGATTTATTCGTGTTTGACTAGAAGTTGAGGGTTAAAATGGCGTGTTTATGAGTTAGAGATTATTTTGGTTTATTTTCTAAAGTTGAGGGTTATTTTGTCAATTTTCCCCTTTTAATATTATCAATTTATAGTGTTTTTGCTGTATGATGTTCAAAGACGAGATTTCTATTTGAATAGATTACATATCTCCATATTTTCGGCTGAATTGAAGCAATCAAAGCTTCCGGTAAGGCCGAGTTGGTTAACTCCAGAAAACAGGCTTTTTGAAAGCCATACCGAACTTGACGCAGAACGTGATTCTGACTCAAACACTTCACCAGGCTGTGCTATGATGACATTATGATTTGTCAACTTCAAGGAACTTGAGAACCGGTTAGGGACAGAGAAAGGAGCAGCGGAGATAAAACGGCACACGTTCTTCGAAGGATTGAACTTGGCGTTGATACGGTGTGCGATACCGCCTGAGCTTCCGGATTTTTATGACTACGGAGTGCCGAATCATGAAGGGAAAGGTAATTACTTGGATTGCAAGGCAGTTGGGGAACATCTCGATCGAGTTTGAGTTATTCTAGAAAGGAACGTTCAGTAAAGAGAGATGCATGCAGAAGCTTCCGTTTGCTTAGGCATCTCGTGTGTGGCAGGTTATGTAATCACTTTGTGGAGATTATTAATTTGTATTTTGTAATGGTTTTGCTAAACGATGTTACTGTGTTACTTGGTTTTAAATATTTTTTTCAGAATAATTATGTGAATTAAAACGCGTTTGGAATAATCATTTTCTTCTAGAAACAAAGTAAATTATCTTCAAAAAAAGAGAGCATCCCCAACCCTAGTTTTTCAGCAACTTAACATTATTATTTTATTTAATAAAAGTTAGTTTTATATTTAAGTTGTTCGTGTTTTACAAAAGGGACGAATCATGATTAAAAAAAATAGCAAAAAAAAGATATCTCATAAAGGTATCAAGGTATCTCAAATGACAAACAGTTTCTATCTTTCTCCTATTCTTTTTTTTTTTGTATTTTGTACTCAGATATGCACTAAAAATCTGCGATTGAGATGCTCTTTAGACTATTGTTTTATTGAAATCTCGTGAAAGTAAAGGTGCATGCATCAGCATCTGTCTCGCTATAACAAAGAGGTGTGTAGAAAATCACGTGGTCTACACTAGACAAAAGAAGAATAAGTTCTGTTCAGAATAATATTTGCCGAAAATTGGATTTGAAGGAAACAAAGAGTAAAAAAAATGGACGATGGGGAATTGTGAAATGTGGTGGACCCCACTAACACTGATCTTTAAGCAATCGCTGGTTCGTCCGTTTCGCAATTCGCAAATCACAAAATTACAAATACAAAACGATTAATAAGAAAAAAAAACATTAGCAAACCCGCCACTCGTTTTCGATTTCGTTCCCCAGATTTTTCTTACTTCTTCTTCTAGATCTCTCTCACCTCTCTCTCTCTCTAGGAATCGCCGGAGAAAGCGAAGAGGGGACATGGTGGTGGTTCATGGAGTGTCTCTGACTCCAGGTGTTCTCGTCTCATCCTTCCCTCTTCCTCTCTCTTCTTCCAATGCGCGATCTCTCAATGGAAACTCAACCGTCTCTTTCTTCCTGAAGAAACGCCCTCTCTCTCGTAAGCTCTCTCCCTCTCTTCCCCCATTGTGATTTTGAGTGCGATCAACTACTAATCAGACCTCCTAGTTTTAGTTTCTGGATTAGCTTAGGATGATGGCTCGCTGCTATGTTCAAATTGAGTAGAGTACAGAAACATTTGTGCAGTTTTGAGCAAAACATTTCATTATCCGGAAATACCTTGATTATTTCCATCTCTGTAGGGAAGATCTTCGCTGGGAATCAATCTGCTAAGTTTGATTCTAAATCACAAGCTCTCTCGGCCTCCAAGAAAGTCTTAGTACCTGATAATGTTGATGATGGTGCTTCTTTGGTGACTGATGATCATCCCCTACAAGGTCCCAGCACCGTTACGGAAGAATCACAGGTGGATATCTTGTCATCTATATGCAGAGGCAAAATTTGCAAAATGTTTTTAACATGAAACCTTTTGTAGATATTAAATCTAGAAAGTCAGACAATGGAAGAGGATGGCACAGTAATAACTGAAGACCAAGCGTCTGTTTCTGTTAATTCGAGTAAGGTCGTCAGGGAGAGAGAGGTGAAACCAAGAACAGTTCCACCACCTGGTAATGGGCAGATAATATATGAGATAGACCCCATGTTGCGGAGTTACAAAGACCATCTTGATTACCGGTAAAATGTTTTCCCCTTACGTGCTTCTAGTTGTTTCGTCGCACAAGTTCGTGAAAGGTTGGATGATGTTGCTACTTTTGATTCCGCTTAAGTATTCTGCGTTTTTTTTGTTGTTGGCTACAGTTATAAACAGTATAGAAGATTGCGAGAGGAAATAGACAAGTATGAGGGTGGTCTGGAGGCATTCTCTCGTGGCTATGAAAAGTTAGGATTCTTACGCAGGTAACTATTTGCTACCACCAATAGTTCTTTAAGTAAACATTCAAGTCTAGGCTGTATGTTGTTGCAATGGAGAAGACACAGTCACTGGATATTTGATTTGAAATAATCTACAGCCGGAATTTATTTTCATCACAGGTTTCTTGATTGTGCAACTCATGAAATGTTTTCTACATTAGATTGTAGTCGTTCTTGGCACTATTTTTATCCTTCTGGTAGTCAAATATCCTGATTGTAGTCAAGCAAGCCTTCATCATCTACAAATTTAAAGGTTGAGCACCAAATATATTAGCGAGAAGTAGTCCTTAATGATGCTATTATGCATTGCTAATATATGATTATTCTTAACTTCACTCATCCCTAACCCCTCTCTAATTTAAAAATCAAAGTCGAGTTTATAAGATCTGTCATCTTCTTAGAGATTTTTGGTTATGTTTAACGCTCTTAATATTCTGTTCTAATTGTTTTCATTTGCTATTTCAGTGATGCCGGTATAACTTATAGAGAGTGGGCGCCTGGAGCTAAGGTTGGTTTTTTAAAAAAAAAATTCCACTAGAAAATTATACATTGGTTTTAGTAATTTATTCATTCACGACTATTGTAGAGATTTGTTCAGGGTATTAAACTTTGTAAGAATAATCCTTGCATTTGCATTTGCATTTGTGCTCACAGAGAAAATTTTAGTCATAGAAAAAGGGTCGATATCATACGTCAGTCACTATGTGGTAAAAATGTTAAAAATGGTTGTGTGAGGAATGAGGATTAACTTTTAAATCTTGCTGGTTGATCCTGGAAAATTAGAGAATTGGTTTATTCATTATGAAACTGTTTACTGGAGAAGCGATTGGTCAATAATACTAAAGTGGAGAAGGTGGTTTCAGTTACGTGTTTCTTTTCTTATGTGATAGAATGAGAAAACTGGTGGCGCCAATTTAGTTTTGTTCAGTCAAAACTGCTCCTAGGAGGTTTAGCATGTTAATAACATCTATATAGTAACTTTTACTTCTTGACTGCATCTGTTTCTGTGTTATGCGTGTGATTTATAACTAGTTTGATCGTTTTTGCTGAACTTCTATCCTTGCCTGTTTCAGTCTGCGTCACTAATTGGAGATTTCAACAACTGGAATCCTAATGCAGATATTATGACTCGTGTATGGCCCATTGACTACTTTGCTTACATTTCTTTCGCTTGGTAAATTCATATAAAATATCGTGAACTAGAACCGATGATTATCTCATCAAACTTCTACAGAACGAATTTGGTGTTTGGGAGATATTCTTGCCCAACAACTCGGATGGTTCGCCTGCAATCCCCCATGGCTCACGTGTAAAGGTAATTAAGAAGTCGCTACATTCATTCATTTTTTGCCTCCTTCAACTATTTTTCTTAATAAGATTATGTCACTGTTGCAAACAATTATTTTTAGATTATGGAAAGAAGGTATGTTTTTGTACTGTGGGGATATAAAACTTATACCAGCACCAGATATAGAAAATGGTGAACGCTTTGGTTGTTCTTGTCACCTCCGTAGGAATGCAAAAAAATTACTATCAGTATGGACTGCATCCACACTGCCTTTACAAATATTCTGCTTGTCACGAGTATACATTTGAATTAATCACAATGAGTCAATACATCGTGTGGGTCGGAACTTTCTGAGAATGCTTTGTAATGTAATGATGATTGAATTTCTGATACAAAACTCCAGATTCGTATGGATACACCATCGGGCATTAAAGACTCAATTCCTGCTTGGATCAAGTTCTCGGTGCAAGCTCCTGGTGAAATCCCGTTCAATGGCATATACTATGATCCTCCGGAAGAGGTAAGGTTCTGCAGTCCTTTGATAATTATATTGTGTTGAGGATATATAGCCAGTGCTAGTCTGAAGTTTATAAGATTCAGATTTATAGACACGCCGCTAGTGTGAATGCAAAAGTCATGGATTACTAAGTCTTGGACGATCCTACATCACATACGTTTTTTGTTAACCCGCAAATTTGGCCATCTATCCTTCCTTAGATTATGAAAAATGATATGTGTTACAACCCATTTAAATGTGTCCTTCAACAGATAATTTGGCTGTACCTTTATGTCTAATTTATCGACTAACAGTTCCAAATTTATTTACAGGAGAAGTATGTATTCAAACATCGTCAACCAAAGAGACCTAAGTCGCTGAGGATTTATGAGTCGCATGTTGGCATGAGTAGCACGGTGCGTGCTGCTTCTTATTTTGTATATAATTAGCTTTTCTTCTTTTAAAGCTGTGTCCCAAACTTGTTTATAAGCATTAATATGCTATAATGTGTATTTCTTCAGTATGGTTGTTTAAGCACACCAACATAGATCCAACTTAACAGAAAGAATTCTAAAATACAAAAAGTATGAATAGATGAATAGAATACTTTTCACTGCGATGTTGGTTTTTTACACTTTCCATTTTCCCTCTGTGGACATTTTTCTATATCACGTGAATTATAGTGTACTTGTCATGCAGGAACCGATGATCAATACTTATGCTAATTTTAGAGATGATGTGCTTCCACGTATCAAAAAGCTTGGCTACAATGCTGTTCAAATCATGGCTATACAAGAACATTCATATTATGCCAGCTTTGGGTATTATTCTAACCTGAGTGGACTCTAATGAATCCTATCTGTTTGCATTTAATTTATTGCTGCAAAACTATCGCCTTTGTGCCATGATGCTATCTGTATCTTCAAGCAGCTAGTAGTACAGGGATCTCATACTTATTGTTATTTCTTACTGAGGATCATGCATGTTTCTACTGTGTATGCAGGTACCATGTCACAAACTTTTTGCCCCTAGCAGCCGTTGTGGGACCCCAGAGGAACTAAAATCACTGATAGATAGAGCTCATGAATTAGGTCTGGTCGTTCTGATGGATATCGTTCACAGGTAATAAAAAATTCATGAAAGCAAACGAGGAGATACACCTTTGGTCGTCCACAAAGTCATTTAATATAATGAAACTCCAATCTTCCGCAGCCATGCTTCAAAAAATACTTTGGATGGACTGAACATGTTTGATGGAACTGATGCTCATTACTTCCACTCTGGACCTCGGGGTTACCATTGGATGTGGGACTCGCGTCTTTTCAATTATGGGAGCTGGGAAGTATGTAACTTCTTCCTGGATTTTAATCGAAATATAAGAAACTTTCTTTAGCAGCTTTAGTTAACAGTCACTTTTTTAGGTGCTACGATATCTTCTTTCAAATGCTCGGTGGTGGCTAGAAGAATACAAGTTTGATGGATTTAGATTTGATGGTGTCACCTCAATGATGTATACTCATCATGGACTCTCGGTACTTCAACCTTTTCGATAATGGATGACTAATCTAGTTTTTGCTTTCAGTTTTTACACTTGTCTGATGTTGGTGCCTTCTATTTTCTTGGATTCTGGATAGGTTGGATTTACTGGAAATTACACTGAGTACTTTGGGTTGGAAACTGATGTGGATGCTGTGACTTATCTGATGCTGGTAAATGATATGATTCATGGGCTCTACCCTGAAGCGGTTACCGTTGGGGAAGATGTAAGTTTTCTAAATGCCTTATAAGGTAAACGCATGGGATTATCGTATTAATGATAATCCCCAACTCAGAAGATTAATCAAATCATTGTCAACTAACAAGTGAAAGTCGGTAAATATATTTGGTTCTGGCAACTTTTGTGATGTATGCTTATAATAAGATCGTTTCATTCAGGTTAGTGGTATGCCAACATTCTGCATTCCTGTCCAAGATGGTGGCGTTGGATTTGACTACCGGTTACACATGGCCATAGCTGATAAGTGGATAGAAATTCTCAAGTGAGCTTCTTTCTGCACTTTCTTTGAAAATGCATCTTTGGTGAACTGCTTAAATCTCACTCTCCTCCTTGTGAAGGAAGCGAGATGAGGACTGGAAAATGGGGACATCATTTACACGCTTACCAACAGAAGGTGGTCAGAGAAGTGTATTGCCTATGCTGAGAGTCACGATCAAGCTCTTGTTGGTGATAAAACAATTGCCTTCTGGTTAATGGACAAGGTATAGGCGCCATTATAGTTGTCTCTATTCCTTCACTTTAACCAATTCTTAGAAGTTACTTGAATGGTGTATGTTTTTTCCAGGATATGTATGATTTCATGGCATTAGACAGACCATCAACTCCACTTGTTGATAGAGGAATAGCTTTGCATAAAATGATTAGGCTTATAACCATGGGATTAGGCGGTGAAGGCTACTTAAATTTTATGGGGAACGAGTTCGGACATCCAGGTACACTATGTCATCATCAGTTTAAGCTACTTATTTCCTTTACCTTGTATACGAAAAGGGTTTCTAGAGTATACATCTCATCTTCATCTTCTCCTGCAAATTTTTAGAATGGATCGATTTTCCAAGAGGCGAGCAGCGTCTTTCTGATGGGAGTGTGATTCCTGGGAACAATTTCAGTTATGACAAATGCAGGCGCAGATTTGATCTTGTAAGTTGTCATAAGTACAATATATATATATATTGAGCTTATATGCTTGGATGTGTTCTCTGATTCAGAATATAAATCATGTATAGGGGATGCGGATTATCTTAGATACCACGGACTGCAAGAGTTTGATCGGGCAATGCAACATCTTGAAGAGAGATACGGTGTAAGTCTCCTTCCTTGTTAATAAAACCTTTCTAGAGAATCTAGTTAGGGCAAGTCTGACTTTAACATGTAAGCAGTTTATGACTTCGGAGCATCAATTCATATCAAGAAAAGACGAAGGAGATAGAGTAATCGTGTTCGAAAGAGGTGATCTGGTCTTCGTCTTCAACTTCCACTGGACCAGCAGCTACTTTGATTACCGCATTGGTTGCTCCAAGCCAGGCAAATACAAGGTATACTCACACATCTAGCTCTACTTTCATAAATGAAAATATAAACATAATCTGTTTCTACGATTGTTCACCAGATCGTATTGGACTCGGACGATCCTCTGTTCGGTGGATTCGGCAGGCTCGATCGCAAGTCGGAGTATTTCACATTTGTAAGAAAATTCAAAAACCATTTGAATTTTTGAAGTTAATATTCACTCGAAATGTTCCAATCTTTGACCAATTATGCTTCATGCAGGATGGCTCATATGACGGACGACCCTCCTCGTTCATGGTCTATACACCGTGTAGAACTGCCGTGGTTTACGCTTTAGCAGACCGTGATGACGGTCTCGAGACTTTGGATCCAAAATCGTAAGCAGAGAAGAGAGTATGAACATATGTAATGTCACTGAGAATGTAAAGTCTGTAAACGAAAATATCTAAAACACTAAACCGGAGATATAGCTCTTGATTAACTAAGAAAGCCAGTTTGTAATAACCGGAATAAACCGATGTTAGACTGAACAACACAGCTGGTTTGTCTTAAAATTGGATAACCAAAGCTTGATAAATTACATCTTTGATACGTCTACCGTTGACAACAACACAGTCCCTTGAAGCTTGAACTATCGTTTGGAGTTTGGACTATGAGAGCACCCGCATCGACGGGTTTGGACAGGGTCGTGGGCTCGGGGTCATAGGCCTTTTTATTTAAAATAAATGAGTAAATGGGTTTTAATCCGTGAACCGGATCCTGCGTGTGAGCCCGTATGATACGGTGTCGTGCCACGCGTCGAAGGGTGAGAGGGTACGCGTTTTCGCGTGTAGACGGAGGAAAGAAGGGTTTCGCGTGAGATATCTCATTTTCTCTTTTCTCCTCGAAAGCTAGGGTTTCGTTTTCTCTGAGGCGATTTCTCGAGCGTCGCTTCCGCCGGAGATTTAATCAATCAAATCGTCGTCGGACTCTCTCGTAGACGATCTCAGGTGAGTATCTTTAACTTTGACGGTTTGATTCAATTGATTTGGGGTAGAAAGCGTTGTCGGTTAGTCAAATCGATTTGGGGGTTTCGTCTTAGGGTTCGATAATCGATATGGGGCTTTCGATTTCTTGTTTATAATCGTCATGGGGGTTGGTTTTATCGGGGATTTGAAATCGATTTTGTGGGTTTCTAATCCACTTTCTTCTTTTGATTAACTGTTGATTGAGTAATTTTTTTTTTGTTTTTCTATACTGGCAGATGGATCCCGCAGCAGAGATGAGAGACACAAAGAGGAAAAAGGAGTACATCAATTTGCTCATGACGTGGCTGATTCAGAATATGGGATTCGGCGAGGTGTCCACGTGGTGGAGAATCATCCACGAGGTTCGTGGGAAGGAGGAGTACGACACTCTTCCTGGGAAACGCTTCTTCACATGCAAGAACTACGAGGTTCTCTATTTCATTCTTTAGATTTTTTTTTCATATGGGAATATAAGAGATTCTCATCCTAATTTTTAACCAAGGCTGATGGGGTTCATTACCGTCAGCCTTGGGTCGCTGGTGTCCAGGAGCAAATTGAGCGGCTCACCAAGCGTGTCGAGGAGTTTGAGGAGGTAATCAAGTGGGTGCGGTGGTTAATACTAAGATTCACGGTGGAGGTAATGTGACTTCAATGAAATTCATATTTTTCCCTAAGATTATTCTGAATTTTCTAACAACAATGTTATTGTTGTTTCCATGTCTGCAGAGGTTAAAGCCCTCACCGTGGAGGTTGATAATCTCCGCAGGCGGGTTTATAACCTCTCGTGCGAGTGGAAACGTTGGAGAAGCTCGGTTCGACTGAAAACACAAGGTAACCCTATATCTCCACCGCTTAACTTGAGTTGTAGCTAGTTCAAGAGTAATGAATGTTTCAGTTTGAAATTGGTGTAGTTGTTGTTTAGGTTGGTTTTGTATTGAATTGTAATGAATGTTTGAGTTTAAAAATTGATTTGATGTTCATTGAATGCAATCTGTGGACTAGTTGTAGGGTAATTAACTTGAAAACTGTTTGGTAGTTAGAGTATGTTTAATTTTTCTGTTCTTTCAAACACCAAAACTAGTTTAAAACCGTAGGCACTTCACATCTGAAAACACAAACCACCTAAAAATTAAATCTACAAAAATGGATCCCTTTTCCCTTTTCCCTTAACTTTCAAGGGTTTTCTGAACACCTTGCTTCCCAGAGCAGTCAACCAATAGATTTAGGTAGTTCTCAGGGTCCTAAACCTGCTGAAAGGCGAAAGTGGAGCACCAAAGAAGATTTGGTGCTGATCAGTGCTTGGTTGAACACTAGCAAGGATCCTATCGTCAGTAATGAGCAGAAGGTTCTTGCCTTTTGGAAGCGAATAGAGGAGTATGTGAATGCTAGCCCTCTGCTCGTTGGCTCCGCTTCTAGGGAGTGGAGTCAATGCAAGCAGAGGTGGAGAAGGATTAATGAGCAGGTCTGCAAGTTTGTGGGTAGCCATGAAGCGGCTATGAAGGACCAAGCTAGTGGACAAAATGAAAATGATGTCATGAAGGCCGCTCATGACATATTCTTTAATGATCATGAGGTGAAGTTCAGTCTTGAACACTGTTGGAGGGAGCTCAGGTTTGAGCAAAAATGGAGATCACAAGCTTTCACCAGAGATGGTGCAAAGGAAAAAAGGAAGGAAAGTGCGGAGGAGGTTGGTGCAGAGGAAGAGGATGTTAGGCCTGCTGGTGTTAAGTCATGCAAAGCAGCCAAACGCAAGAAGCACGGGAATGAGGCTGCATTTGATCAAATAGAGACCATATTAGCAGCTAAAAAAAACATTTCCAAACAGAAAATACTTAATAGGTTGCTAGCAAAACAAGAAGGCACACTCTCTGAACAAGAAGTCTGCCTGAAAAATAAACTCATTGTTGAAATGCTTTGATTTGGTTAGTTGGTTTTGGCTTTGAATATTGTAGGCTTTGATATTTTGATTTGGTTGGTTGAAATGTTTTGATTTGGTTACTTGGTTGAAATGCTTTGATTTGATTAAGTGCATAGGATATGTTTTGCTTTGAATATGTTTTTCTTTAAGATAATTGATATTTGTTTCAATATGTTTTGCTTTTCAGGTCACGGGTAGGAGGAGTTGGATGCGTGTAGGCGTGGATGGTTGTAAGATAGTCTCGGTTGCTGCTTCTTGTCATGTTTCAATCACGGGAAAGTGTAGTATTTTGTATCATTCTACACTTGGTTTAGTTTAACTGGATTTTACATGTGCTGTAGTCTCACATGTTTGTTTTGTACTCACGGGTGTATGTACCTACTCTTACGTTGTGTAATCACGGGTGTCTGTACCCGTGCAACTTGTATCATTGATGTGTAAAATGTAGACTCCACTTCTCTATATATAATGTTTCACTCTTCCTCTTCTTACTTGTATTTGTTACACTACTCTTCCTCTTCTTACTTCACACATTCACTACACCAAGACTACAAGCAGAAACCACATCCAGCACCACTAGTTCTTCTTTTTGCAACAAACATCAGACATTGACAACAGCACCACACATTGACAACACCACCACTACGAGCACAAGGAGCACCATTCACCTCAACCTTTCATCAACTTTTCTACAGAGGTTAGTTGAAATAATTAGAAGTTTAAAATTGGAAAAAAAAATTGATTTCTGTCTAATTTAAAGGCCTAATCAATAAAAAAATTTAGAAAAGTTGTTATGATGAATAATTAGAAGTTTAAAATTGAAAAAAAAAAATTGATTTCTGTCTAATTTAAAGGCCTAATCAAAAAAAAAATTTAGAGAAGTTGTTATGATGAATAATTATAAGTTTAAAATGGAAAAAAAAAATTGATTTCTGCAATTTAAAGGCCTAATCAAAAAAAAAAATTAGAAAAGTTGTTATGATGAATAATTAGAAGTTTAAAATTGAAAAAAAATTGATTTCTGTCTAAATTAAAGGCCTAATCAAAAAAAAAAATTTAGGGAAGTTGTTATGATGAATAATTAGAAGTTTAAAATGGAAAAAAATTGATTTCTGTCTAATTTAAAGGCCTAATCAAAAAAAATTTATAGAAGTTGTTATGATGAATAATTAGAAGTTTAAAATGGAAAAAAATTGATTTCTGTCTAATTTAAAGGCCTAATCAAAACAAAAATTAGAGAAGTTGTTATGATGAATAACTAGAAGTTTAAAATGGAAAAAAATTGATTTCTGTCTAATTTAAAGGCCTAATCAATAAAAAATTTAGAAAAGTTGTTATGATGAATAATTAGAAGTTTAAAATTGAAAAAAAAATTGATTTCTGTCAATTTAAAGGCCTAATCAAAAAAAAATTAGAAAAGTTGTTATGATGAATAATTAGAAGTTTAAAATTGAAAAAAAATTGATTTCTGTCTAAATTAAAGGCCTAATCAAAAAAAATTTAGGAAGTTGTTATGATGAATAATTAGAAGTTTAAAATGGAAAAAAATTGATTTCTGTCTAATTTAAAGGCCTAATCAAAAAAAAATTTATAGAAGTTGTTATGATGAATAATTAGAAGTTTAAAATGGAAAAAAATTGATTTCTGTCTAATTTAAAGGCCTAATCAAAACAAAAATTAGAGAAGTTGTTATGATGAATAACTAGAAGTTTAAAATGGAAAAAAATTGATTTCTGTCTAATTTAAAGGCCTAATCAATAAAAAATTTAGAAAAGTTGTTATGATGAATAATTAGAAGTTTAAAATTGAAAAAAAAATTGATTTCTGTCAATTTAAAGGCCTAATCAAAAAAAAAAATTAGAAAAGTTGTTATGATGAATAATTAGAAGTTTAAAATTGAAAAAAAAAATTGATTTCTGTCTAAATTAAAGGCCTAATCAAAAAAAAAAATTTAGGGAAGTTGTTATGATGAATAATTAGAAGTTTAAAATGGAAAAAAAATTGATTTCTGTCTAATTTAAAGGCCTAATCAAAAAAAAAATTTATAGAAGTTGTTATGATGAATAATTAGAAGTTTAAAATGGAAAAAAAAAATTGATTTCTGTCTAATTTAAAGGCCTAATCAAAACAAAAATTAGAGAAGTTGTTATGATGAATAACTAGAAGTTTAAAATGGAAAAAAAAATTGATTTCTGTCTAATTTAAAGGCCTAATCAATAAAAAAAATTTAGAAAAGTTGTTATGATGAATAATTAGAAGTTTAAAATTGAAAAAAAAAATTGATTTCTGTCTAATTTAAAGGCCTAATCAAAAAAAAAATTTAGAGAAGTTGTTATGATGAATAATTATAAGTTTAAAATGGAAAAAAAAAATTGATTTCTGTCTAATTTAAAGGCCTAATCAAAAAAAATAATTAGAAAAGTTGTTATGATGAATAATTAGAAGTTTAAAATTGAAAAAAAAATTGATTTCTGTCTAAATTAAAGGCCTAATCAAAAAAAATTAGAAAAGTTGTTATGATGAATAATTAGAAGTTTAAAATTGAAAAAAAAATTGATTTCTGTCTAAATTAAAGGCCTAATCAAAAAAAAAATTTGGGAAGTTGTTATGATGAATAATTAGAAGTTTAAAATGGAAAAAAAATTGATTTCTGTCTAATTTAAAGGCCTAATCAAAAAAAAAATTTATAGAAGTTGTTATGATGAATAATTAGAAGTTTAAAATGGAAAAAAAAAATTGATTTCTGTCTAATTTAAAGGCCTAATCAAAACAAAAATTAGAGAAGTTGTTATGATGAATAACTAGAAGTTTAAAATGGAAAAAAAAATTGATTTCTGTCTAATTTAAAGGCCTAATCAATAAAAAAAATTTAGAAAAGTTGTTATGATGAATAATTAGAAGTTTAAAATTGAAAAAAAAAATTGATTTCTGTCTAATTTAAAGGCCTAATCAAAAAAAAAAAAATTAGAGAAGTTGTTATGATGAATAATTATAAGTTTAAAATGGAAAAAAAATTGATTTCTGTCTAATTTAAAGGCCTAATCAAAAAAAAAATTTAGAAAAGTTGTTATGATGAATAATTAGAAGTTTAAAATTGAAAAAAAAATTGATTTCTGTCTAAATTAAAGGCCTAATCAAAAAAAAAATTTGGGAAGTTGTTATGATGAATAATTAGAAGTTTAAAATGGAAAAAAAAAATTGATTTCTGTCTAATTTAAAGGCCTAATCAAAAAAAAAATTTAGAAAAGTTGTTATGATGAATAATTAGAAGTTTAAAATTGATAAAAAAACCTAATACCATACCATACCAACCCCCTTTTTTCCTTTTCTAGGAAGAAAACCTCCAGGAACATAACATCAACAATGTCTTCCTCATCTACTGATGAAGCAGATGAAGCTTTTGATGAAATGGTCGACGAAGTTGTTGATAATTTCATCGATACAATAGTTGACGCTCAAACCAACAAACCGAAGAGACGAGCTTATATTGAAAGAGATCGAGAACGAGGCCACCACCAACTATGGAACGACTATTTCATGGCTAATCCTACATACCCACCAGAATTGTTTAGGCGGCGTTTTCGAATGAATAAGCCATTATTCCTAAGCATTGTCGAGCCTAACTAGTGAAGTTCCATACTTTCAAAGACGTAAGATATGCTTCCGAAGGTACGGTCTATCTCCACTACAAAAGTGTACGGCAGCCATCATTATGCTGCATATGGTCATCAGAGATACATATGACGAATATCTCCGACTTGGTGAAAGTACATCACGTTTATGTTTGGAAAATTTCACTACTGCAATAATACAATTGTTTGGAGATGAGTATCTACGAAGACCTACGGTGAGGATCTTCAACGATTACCGATCTTGGAGAGGCCCGTGGGTTTCCGGGGATGATAAAGATCGATTGTATGCATTGGGAGTGGAAAAATTGCCCAACGGCTTGGAAGGGTCGATACACGTGGTTCAGAAAGCCGACAATTGTCTTAGAAGCCGTGGCATCACAAGATCTTTGGATATGGCACGCATTTTGGATTACCGTGTACTCTCAATGATATCAATGTTCTTGATCGGTCACCGCTTTTGATGACATCTTACAAGGTCGAGCACCGAAGTTAAGTTCAGGTCAACAACCACACTTATCGTATGGCCTACTATCTTACCGACGGAATTTATCCAAACCGTCAACATTTATCCAATCCATCTCACTTCCTCAAGGTCCTAAAGCGAGCTATTTGTCGAACGCCAAGAATCCACGAGAAAAGATGTCGAACGGGCTTTTGGAGTATTGCGGTCGAGGTTTGCAATTGTTAAAACCCCACTCTACTATGGGACAAGGAAAAGATAGGAAAGATAATGAGAACTTGTGTCATATTGCACAATATGATAGTAGAGAACGAACGACACGGATATGCTCAAATTGATACATCTGAGTTCGAGTTTGGAGAGTCTAGCAGAAGTTCCAAGGTAAAAAGAAGAACAAGTATTCATGGCGGTAATATGTTACAAGTTCGAGAGAAATTGAGATCTGAACAAACACGATCGCCTTAAAGTCGATTTAATGGAAAATGTATGGCAAAAGTTTGGTAATGAATAATCTTCGTATGTTCATGAATTCTCAATGTAATCAATTATCTTTGTATGTTTATGAATTCTCAATCTATTGAATAAATTTGTTTTTAATGTATTGAATAATTTTTTTTTAACAATATCTTAAATAATTTAATATTTTATTCCCTTATTTACAAAATCTTTATAAGTTTTTTAAAAAAATAATATTATAATATTATTTTATATCTAAGAACTCCGTTTCAAGTTCACCAATGCAGTCTCCCAATACATAGAGGTTCATCACTATTCATGGTCCCACACAAAAAATAATAAAAAAATTCTATGACCCCCAAGTGGGGTCACCAATGCTGATGCTCTCATGGAAAAGTTCTTAACAAAACCAGATCCGATTGCAGATGAATAAAACGAACCGCTACCGGTTTAATTTAAATTTGGTTTGGATGGATAGTTTCGGTTAAGACAAAGCAGTTCCGCCAGGTCACACACCCCCTTTCGGCTTCCATTATTACTAAGGAGTGAGAGAATCCAACGGTCATCGTAGATCGCATCAGATAAACGGCTCAAAAAGCAAAAAAAAATCACTGAGAGAAAGAAGAAAGAAAGATGCAGCCGACAGAGGCGACACGTCCGGCGACGGCGGATCAGAGCCGGCGTCTGAAGGATGAGCTATCGGAGAGTATGAGCTTCAGCAGCCAAATGAAGAAGGAAGACGAGGAGCTGTCGGTGAAAGCTTTGTCGGCGTTCAAGGCCAAGGAAGATGAGATCGAGAAGAAGAAGATGGAGATCAGAGAACGAGTTTTAGCTCAGCTCGGCCGTGTTGAAGACGAGACCAAGCGTCTCGCTTTGATCCGCGAGGTTTGATCTACAATTTGGATCTTACTTTGGTTTTAGGGTTTTTCAATTGTTCTAGGTTACAGAATTTTGGGACTATTTTTAGAAGATGAACTCTGGCTCTCAAGCTTAAACTCTAATTGTGAAACAAGAAGCTTAATGGTTGAATGCATCAGGAACTTGAAGGATTTGCTGATCCCATGAGGAAGGAAGTTACTTTGATCCGGAAGAAGATTGATTCTCTCGATAAGGAGATCAAGCCATTGGGGAATACTGTTCAGAAAAAGGTAATTGCTTTTTCTCTGGGATGCTCTACTTAAGAACTAAGCTAAGGTTGTAGCTAGACTCTAGATTTCAAGATACACATCGACCATCTTATAGATTTGACCAATATTCGGAATATGCTTAATCTGGTGTTTTAATAAAGTACAGGAAGTAGAGTACAAGGACGCACTAGAAGCGTTTAACGAAAAGAACAAGGAGAAGGTGGAGCTGATCACCAAGCTACAGGAGGTTAACTCATTTTTATCTCACTTCTCCCTTACGTTTTTACTAGTTAGATCAGTCATGCGTCGTGTTTGAATGAATGTTATAGTTCTGTCTGATCGTACCACCGTGCATCTTGATGGTGTGAGTTTTAGTGCTACATATTGGTGTGTTCTCTATATAACTGATTATCTGTTTCTTGAATTGAGCATACGACTTTTCCATTACCTTCCTTTAGAACCTTACAAAATGTGGATAAAAGACAATTCCACCGTAGACTTGTTCCAAGACTTGGGAGAGACTCTCATTGCAATAGGGGGAAATCGTAATATTACGTGTTTCAGATGGGTTTTTTAGACTTGTATACTTGTATGATCCTGACTCTTGAATGAGATTCACGGTTTTAGAAACTAAAAATCAGTATAGAGACTTAGTATAAGGACTCGCCATGTCTGGATGCTTTGCTTTGTTTTTCTTCGTTCTTCTATTAGTTTCTTCCAAATTAGATGGAACACATGATTTTGGGCACCTCTTCTGTGCAAGTCAGACATCCAGAGAACAACCATGCCTTTTTGTTTTCTTGTCTAATTTCCATTGAAACACTTGCGCAGTTATACTGATCTGTGCTGCTGAATCTAAAGCGTTGTTGATGTGTACCTTGATTGTGTTCTTGTGATGGGTTTTGAGACAGAGAGACTTAACGGTGTCTCTTTTTATAATGATTGGGCGTAGTTGGAGGGAGAAAGCGAGAAAATGAGATTAAAGAAGCTGGAAGAACTAAGCAAGAACATTGATCAAACCAAAGGTTAGTGTTGGACGAGCAGACTCATTTGGATTGGGGGCTATATGTGGTAAATCCCGTTTAGTGTATTTTCACTGTTCTTCTATCATTCTAGTCGTCTATCAAATATCACATATATATAAAATAAAGTAATAGTGAATGGTTTTGAACTCAGGTGTTTCGAAAAACATGTAACCAGTTTACAATGTCAAGACATTATCGATGTGATTCGCAAATTTGTACTAATAAATGTAAAGAACTATGTTTGTGTCAACTTTTATGCATGATTGTATCACGAGGCATCTCATTTCTCAAATGTCTCTTGATCATATGTTAATGAAACAGCATCATCTATATGTACAAAAAAAAACTGAAAAAGTGTTCAATGTGTCATGGAACGTAAAGAATATATATAATGCTAACTATTCTAAACGAAAAATATAATCATATTTTCCTTTCAACTATGTAATCCTAGACTCTAGTGTGTTACCAATCAACGTACATGTGCAGACGAATCCTTTAAGACCTTAGCTACCAAAAATGTCGGATAAAGCCTAAGTTATTATTGTGTCTTTTCGTAAAAATGTGGATGACATTAGATTCAATCTAGAGCAGCTTTAATAAATAAACAAAATAGAATCCAAAGCAAAAGGGAATAAACAAACGTTTTTTCGGTGGAACTATCAACGATGTTTCCTTGTAAGCATCTTCATTTCATCATATTGTGTGCATGAATCTACAATTATTAATCATATACTTAGCACATCTACCATTTTCCAAACTTGAAGCCTATCAATCAAATAGGAGAGAGATATTCGTCACTCTTTAGATGTATGAATATATAGACATCCAATGCATATTTGTATGCTTTATCAGAATACATATGATCTCCTTTGGCAAATTGAAAATGGTCGAGACATCAATCATATACTGTATCGTCATTGTCTTTTACACAATATATATGTGTTTCTTACTGTGACGTGTTCAGTGCCGGCTTGCCACAATTGTATATGTTATGAATATAGTTTCTTACTTGTAATGAGATGTGCGTGAATGAATTGTAAGATATAAATGTAGCGATCGTGCATGAGCATGGAGGAAAGCTACAAATCGAATCGAGCGACACGATCCAAGTCTAAGATACGTTAGGAGACATTGTCTCACAATAAGTCAAAGTCAGAAGCTTTGGAATATAATTGGACCAAAATTTTTGTCAATAAGTCATGTATCTATAAGTTTGTTGGCGTTTATATTTCTAGCTATTATTGTATCTTCCACATAAATTGCATTGGGACATTCTTCTTTTGCTCTGCCCATATCACATCAATATCTCATCGATCGGTTCACATGAATAGCCGTATACTTACAATGTAAAAGATACATGACGTCTACGTATATACTAGTATATCCAACATATATGGGTTGGTTATACATGCTGATATAAATTTCTTGTCTGTTTCCTAATTCTCTTTAATTAAAATAATAAATCATTTTAGTGTCTTCTTGCTCGGAACCTTCTCAGAGAAATAAATTTCACATAGTCTTATAGAGATTAATTAACAAAGAAAATAATAAGGTAGATATCAGACGAAAAACATGCATCAAAAGTGTTTAATATTTGGCGGCCTCGCATCATTAATTGACTAATACACGTGTGAAATACTGAAAAACTGTGCAAAATCTGACAACAAAAAAATCTAAGTTCGCAATTAGAAGAGGGAAAAATTAGTTTTTAACCTTTTCGAAAGTAAATTTTATCCAACGTTAGTTTTATCATTTGGTTTCAAAATTAGTTTTGGACTAGAGAATAGATAATTCTCAGGTTTGTTTCCATATTCTATATATATTTACTGTCTTATGGATCAAGTATACACTTGATCTAAAACAAAACACTAACAATATAGAATTATTAAATTAGCCAAAGATCGTATGAGTGTTTGCAAAGCGATTTAATAAAACGTTAACTTTGTTTTATTCTTTCTTAACTTCTTGAGATCTTTCTTATGCTTTGATCTCTTTATATAGGAGTTAGCTTTTCCTATTACATAATGATCTAGCAACTTAACATAAACATAAACCTAAGAAAAAGGAAACTTGTCTTTATCCTTAATCTTTAACATTATTCAACTTTAACTTAAAGAATAACTTGGTTACCAAGTAACCTTTGAAGCTTATCCAACATTCTCCCTTCTAAGCTTCAAGCCATCTTTGCTTAAGTCTTGAACTTGAATTAGCTCCCTCATCTCTTTGAACTTGATTCTTGCTAAAGCTTTAGTTAAGATGTCGCTTTACGCTTTGTTCGGTACATATTCCACATCGATCTCGCCTTGCTCCACTCGTTCTCGAATGAAATGAAACCTCTTGTGAATATGCTTGCTCCTTCGGTGAAACACGGATTCTTGGCTAGTGAGATAGCTGACTTGTTGTCCACTCGAATCAGTGTCTTCTTCAGTTCTTTTCCGTAATCTCACTTATCAAATCTTGTATCCAGACTGCCTGTTTTGCTGCTTCCGTTGTCGCCATATACTCGCTTCGCAAGAGCTTAAAGATAATGTGTCTTGCTTCGTGAGCACCAAGTTATTGGCGTTTCTCTAGACAAAACAAGTGTCTGTCGTGCTTCTTCCATCGTCCGGATCAGTGTTGTGACTCATCACTGTATCCCACGAGTTTCATTGATCCACCTTGCTCGTAAGATAACCCGCACCGACCGTTCCTTTAAATACCTTAGCACTTGCTTGGTCGCGTTGCCGTGTGGCGTTCTTGGTGAGTGCATATATCTACTCAAGATTCCCACCGCGTAACACATGTCTGGTCTTGAATGCATAAGATATCTGAGACAGCCAATTCTTCTTCGATAAAGTGTAGCATCTATCTCGGTTCGTCGAGGCCTTTTGAGAGTTGCAGACCAAACTCCATCGGTATACATGTTGCGTTGCAGTCGCTCATCGCAGCTTCCTCCAACACTCTCCTTGCGTATGCTTCTTGGTTAATCATGATACACCTAGGACTCGCTTTTACTTCCAACCCGAGATAGTAAGTTAACAGACCCAAATCGACATCTCAAAGTTCTTCGACATGTTCTTCTTAAACTCTGAAATTTCCTTCGTAGAGTCTCCGGTAACAAACAGGTCGTCAACGATATAGCCACGATAAGAATCTTTCCTTTATCATCCTTTCGGTGAAGCGAATTTTCTTTTGAACACCTCTTGAACCCTAGTTGCTTGAGTTCGATCAAGCTTTATGTTCCAAGCTCGTGGAGCTTGTTTCAACCGCATAAGGCCTTGGAGAGTTTGAAAACCTTATGCTCTTCTCCTTCTTTTCAAACCCTTCAGGCTGTGACACATAAACTTCTTCGTTTAACTCACCATGTAAGAACGCTGTCTTGACGTCTAGATGGTGAATCTCCCACTTGTTCGCAGCAGCTAACCCAATCAGAGTCTTATGGTCTCTAATCGAGCCACAGGAGCAAATACTTCGTCAAAGTCGATACCATGTTCTTATGCGTAACCTTTAGCTACGAGTCTCGCTTTAAACTTGTTGATAGAACCATCGGCGTTTCTTTTGATCTTGAAGATCCACTTGAGGCCGATGATCTTTGCTCCAGCTGGCTTGTCTATTAGCGCCCATGTTTTGTTTATGTTGATAGAATGGATCTCGCCTTCACATGCCTTCGTCCATCTTTTATCTCCCTTTGCTTCTTGGAAATTCTTTGGCTCATCGTTGATATCATGAAGCAACAGCTCACATTCTATCTCAGCAAGTAAAACGTAGTCATTAAGGTAACTAGGTTTGCTTGTTTGACGAGTTGAGCGCCTTGCTTCCGGTGTCGAGCTTTGATCAGCTTCTTCTTCTTCGTTGTGTGTTACATCGGGTTCTGCGTGTGTAACACCTGTTTCGTCTTCTTGCTGCTCTGTTTCTGCATCTGTGGTTTCTTCTTGTTGTGTGCTGGCTATAAACGGACCCTTCCCTTCGTTTACAGTCAATCCCCACGTCATACGGAACATGCCGAGTCGTCTTGACCTTCCTTAGCTGCTCCTTCCAATTCCAACAAGTCTTCGTCGAAGATTACGCCCCGACTTACGACTATCCTTCTGAGAGTAGGATTATAAAGTCGATAAGCTTTCGTGCCGGGTTCGATTCCGAGATGGACAAGAGCTTGAGAACGATCATCAAGTTTCCTTAGATGAACTGAATCTACTTTGGCATGAGCAACACAGCCGAAGACTCTCATGTGACTTACGTTAGGCTTTCTTCCCTTCAAGCTTTCGTATGGAGTTTTATTCTTCAAAGCTCTAGTAGGAACTCGATTGATCACATATGTTGCGTGTCGTACGGCTTCTCCCCACATGTAATTCGGTACCTTCATAGCTTTCAACATGCTTCGCGGTCATCTCCATTAAAGTACGATTCCTTCTCTCCACAACTCCATTCTGTTGTGGAGTATATGGTGCTGTTAAATGGCGCTTGATGCCATGTTTGTTGCAGAAGTCTTGGAAATCCTTTGACGTGAATTCTCCTCCTCTGTCCGTACGGAGTGTTCCAATTGTCTTGCTTGCATCCTTCTCAACAAGAGTTTTAAAACTCTTGAATCTGTCAAAGGCTTCACTCTTTTCTTTCAACAAGATAGACCACATATATCTCGCATACCATCAACAATGACGAAGATATACTTGTTGTGAGCTTGTGTTGCCGGGCGATATGGGACCGCAAAGATCCGCGTGTAACAGTTCGAGAGCAACCGAAGATCTATATGCCGTTGCTGCAGAAATCAGACGTTTGCTTGCCAACCAAACACGAGTCACACAGCTGCTTTCTTCATGTATTTCAGGCAAGCCACGAACCATATCATGTTTTGCCATGTCCCTTATTGTCTTGAAGCTTATATGACCAAGACGCATGCCATCTCCATGGTTCCTCCTTGATTTTCGCGGTAGACAAGTAGGTTTACCAACCTTGAGTGATATCTTATACAAACGATTAGAAGTTCTCGAACTTTCACCAAAGTCTGCCGCTTGGATCTCTCAAGGTGAGGTAATTCTCTTTCATCCTTATATCACACCCTTGTTCAGTTGCTTGACCCGGACTTAGTATGTTACTTCTCAAGTTCGGTATGTAATATATGTCGGTTAGAGCTTCGTTCCCTGTCTTGGCTTCAAAGAGGATAGATCCTTTGCCGCTTATATCTACATACGAGCCGTCTCGAACTTGACTTTTCCTTTGATGTTCTCGTTGAGCTCGAGAAGTAAGACCTTTCACCGGTCATGTGATTGCTTGCGCCGTTGTTCAGATACCACATACCATCTTCCTTCTTGCTTGGTTCTAGTGAATTCGGTAAGACCTTTTCTTCGTTGAGATACACAACTTGATGCATGTATAACGCAGCTTCGCTACCTCTGTCTCTGTCTTATTTAGCTCTTGTTTCTCTTCTTTCTTCTCGGGACACTGATTTGAAGTGACCCTTCTTCTTGCGGTTGAAACATATGATCCGTGAGTAATCCTTTTCTCACCAGTGTTACTTCTACCTCGTCCTCTTCCACTGTTTCCTCCTCGACCACGCCCACGGTTCGAGCCTCTTCCACGTCCTGTTGAGCTTCCTTGACCATTCGAACCTTCGAAATGGAGAATAAAAGATTTTCTTGTTGCCCTTGAGTTTCCTTTTCGCTTGACTCGTTCTTCATATGCTTTGAGTCTCCCAATCACGCCTTCAACGTAGTATTATTCAAGTCAGCATCTTCTAAAGATGCAGTCATGTGAATAAACTTGAACGGTAAACTATCAAGGAACTTCTTCACAATCTTTGATTCTTCTATGCTCATCCCAACGTAGCTGCTCTTGACTTTAGTTCCGTTATCTTTGCAGAGAAGTCATCGATGGTTTCTGATTCATTCATGCTCGACGATCGAACTCGTTCATCAACGCCTCAGACGAAGCTATCCTCACACGCCAGCACCGAGATTCCTTGTCTTGATGGCTTCCCAAATATCTTTAGGGAGTCGTCTTCCTCGATCTGTAACACCAGGTTCTCGGTAGAGATTGGTATAGCAGAGCTGTAGCGATGTCGTTCTTCTCTTCTTCATCTCAGGGATCAACGGCTTGCCACGCCTTTATGAAGTTTTAACAAAACCTTCATCCTCTTCGCCAAACCGTATAGTTCGATGTGTTAAGCATTGACAGACTATCGCACTCGAACTCCTTCTTTTTCCGAAAGTGACTTCATCTCTATCAATGCTTTCGTATCAGCCATGGATACTCCTCTTTCACTTCGCAATCACAGAAACAACCTGATGCTCTGATACCAAATAAAGTAGCCAAAGATCGTATGAGTGTTTGCAAAGCGATTTAATAAAACGTTAACTTTGTTTTATTCTTTCTTAACTTCTTGAGATCTTTCTTATGCTTTGATCTCTTTATATAGGAGTTAGCTTTTCCTATTACATAATGATCTAGGAACTTAACATAAACATAAACCTAAGAAAAAGGAAACTTGTCTTTATCATTAATCTTTAACATTATTCAACTTTAACTTAAAGAATAACTTGGTTACCAAGTAACCTTTGAAGCTTATCCAACAATTATTGGATTGAGAAGGCAACAAACAAAGATGTTTTGGAGGATAGAGACGAAAATATTAAATAAATAAACAAAAAGAGACAAAAAATGCGAAAAAGAATCCAATGAGGAAAAACTGCCACGGCGAATTGGCCACGACTTGTGGACGTCCATAACGAGCGGCTGGACAAAACACCGACTCTATTTGGCAATGGCACGTTTGGTTTTACTTTTTTATGGACGCACACGAAGCTCGGCCTATCTTAATGTGGCGTTGCAAAGTAACCATGAGTGAAAATGAAAAGAAATATGGGGCCCGTTTTAATTCATATTAATATTTCATTAATCGATGTTATTGTCTCCTCATGTCTTATAAGTAGGCTTTTTATATGACTACCTTGTACTTAAATTAACTAACTAAAAGTAAAAAATGATTTAAAGTAATTGGCTAATACAGCTGTAAAACGAACAAATTGGATATTCCCACGCAAATGACTAGTATAAAAATAAGTATGTCGTAAGTTTGTCTTGAGATGTGAAAACAAGAATAATATTGAATAATACTTACCAAACACACCAACCATTAGAAGCGCCACCAACGTTTACCTAGATACAAAGATGATTAGATATCGCAACGAATTATTTAGTTCTTTGGATAAACTAAAGATCTATTAGCTATATCCATTATTGTCCTTTGTGATGTTATTGTATTTTACGATCTGACTTGACTACCAATTGCTTGATTAATAGGGTCGAGTAAAAACTAAAAATAATAAGTGATATCGATTATGCTTTGCTTTTAACCTTTCTATTAGGAAGTTTTTGAACTTTTCTTTTCATTTTCTTAGCTCTGCGGGCATATATATATATATATATAGCTTTCAACGATTTATGTGTAGATTAATCTGTTTAAAAACACTAGTATGTTGATGAAGTGCTGCTTACTTTCTTTCTATTGAAGTGTTCCAATCATAGAATGATAGAAATGTCGTTGTCTATGCCAGTTAAGCACAATAATTAGTATGGTGTTTATAAAAAAAAGTTAGGAATGTTTCTGTATATCTTATGTTAACGTAATTAAACATACGATTCTATATATCTTGGTATATATATATAGGGATACTATATAGTTGTTCCCATATACTCACTAATCATTTCATGTTTGATTATCATTTATCATCTATATATTATAGAAAAGGTTATGAGCGTGACCCAATCTAAAAGTTGATCATCACGCCAATAAAGTCACTGGTGAATAAAACCTTTTAATCTTTTTCGTTTGTGTTCACAGAAAGAGAGTGACGTTAACATTTCATCAACACTCCAAATCACTGTCATGGACCCTATCCTACAGTTCACTCGCGCTAGATTACTTGAGATTGCGACTGTTACATATTCTGAATATCAATATAACTGTATTATTTTCGTGCAGATCACAATAGATAAATTGTCAAATTTTTAACTCCATCCACGAAGGAGACGGAACTCATGTGGTGACACCAAGACACCAAATAACTAAGTCCCGTATTAGTAATACGATTTGTAATGTACTTATTCCATGCATGCATATTCGCAACGATATAATTTGACCATTTCTGTTCCCGTCCACAGTTACAAAAGATGAAAGTGTTAGGATCGTTTTAAACGTAATAGAGATCTCATGGTACGTACGTAATCATATGTTAAAAGTTAAATTGGTAATCATGTTAGAAATATATACTCGTATTTGTGGTGAGTGTTTATATTTATATATTTCGATATTTTAAGACAGTTGGGCATTATTTGCCGTAATAATGTGTTACGATCTCTAAATATGTACATTAAAACCAAAGAATATAATTTAGCATAGAATGTAAAACCTAAACACGTGTAAAGTAAAACTATTTGTGATCTTTATGCCTATAATAATGTTACTTTGGAATAGTTTTTTAAAATTGAAATTTTAATTTGGAGTAGTTAAGAAAAAGAATACAAAACTAACTTTTAGGGTGGCTGTGAAACATTCGGAATCTCTTTTGAGAACAAGTATAGTTACTTTCCATCATCATCCACAAGATGCTTTTAATCATTACTCCATCAGTTTTTAAAAGATTTATATTTTAAGATTTTCACACTTATTAAAAAATAGATCAAATTTTAGTTACCAATACATTATTTTCCATAATCAACTATTTCTCACAAGTTTTCACCAATAGAATTCTAGTAAATAAAATTATATTTTTTGAAGTTTATAATTTATATTTAATTTATACATTGAAAATATGAAAATGTATCTTTTTGAAACAATTTTTTTTCTAAAAGATAGAGCTTTGAGAAACAGAAGGAGTATATCCTAAGAGCATCCACAATAGTTGTCTTCGTTTTCATCTTCAAATATTCACTTTCTTCAAAATAAAGAAAAAAATGAAGCAACATTTCTTTCAATGGTTTACTTCATTTTCTTCTTAAAAAAGAATATTCTAAATATATTCCTTTTCTGACTTATTATTATTTATTAAAACACTTTATACTTTTTCATATTTACTATTTTGACCCAACTATTTGTTTTGACCATAATACAACACAATAACTAATTATTAAATATTATTTTGGGCAGTATCTTAATGATCTTAATGAATCTGGAAGTGATTTACTAGATTATTAAGTATTACTTTATGACTTTATGTGGTATTAATTTTTTAATGTTTAATTTGGTGTTATTAATCATGTATTTCACTTTTTATATTAGTTATATAATGTTATCTTTTATTTAATATATATTTTTAGCATTTTTAATATTGTTAATTAATTAAATTAAAATAATAAATGAGTATTTCGTTAATTAATTGGGTCCGTTAACATATATAATTTATTGATCAAAAAGTAAGAACATATAAAAGTTAGAGACCAATTTATAATTTAAAAAGTTCATCTTCAAAAAAATGAAGATGTGAATAGAATATCTTCAAATTTGAAATAATATTGTTCATTACTTTATTTTGAAGCAAAAAAATGAAGTACCATTTGAGAAAAATTTTCTTCAAAATGAAGCAAAAAGTGAAAAATGAAGAACCATTGGAGATAGTCTAAGTATAATGAAATAACTAAGCCACAGTGTGTACATCTCTCTTCTGTATTTCTTTTAATTAATTTCTCTCTTTCTTTTAATAAATGACTTCCTTCATTTATAGTTTACAAAAAGAAAACACCAAGTATAGGAAAATGGTATTATTCACTTGTCAACGAGTTTATTCTGTAAAATCTTTTTGATTTTCTGTAAGAAAATAAATATCGAATTTGTCTGTTACAAATCACTTATATATCTTGTATTTATTTGAAAATCGAATGTGTTACAAACTAAACAAGAATGATATTAGAATAAATTAAAATACAATGATTCAAAAAAGAATTAAAAAATACAATGATTCTAGTAATCTAACTCTGTTACAGTCAAGAGCCAGAGACAAATCTTCAACTTATTACTATACAACGGAGTGATTGGGTTCTTTTTAATTATTATGAGACATCTGATTTCCTGCCTAGGATTCTCTTATACTTCCAATTTTCTATGGAATGGGAGTTCGCTTATCTCAGATTTTTTTTTTGTCTAAATGTTAAGAATCTCAGATTTTCTTGGGTAGTTAAACGTGTATATTACCACAGTTTTATGTTTATTTATGCGAATCTTAAAGACCATTATGAAAAGCTGAACCATTTTACGCACACGCAATGGCTCCATACAGTAAAATCTTATTCCTATAGATAACTTTAACTTAATAATTAACTCAATGTTTCGATGTTGCATATACAACAAAAACATTGATCTATGCAGTTTATACTAAATTTTTCTTGTAACCTATAAAACTTTAGGTTGGAGACACTCGACTTTATCAGAGAAGCCCACCCCACCACTGGAAGCAGAAAGTGATTGAAGGAAAAGAAAGGAAGGCACGCCTTGCTATGACCTAACATATACATCTGGGAACTATATAAGGAAATAACTGTACTCAACTTTATAAAAATTACCAGTCTCAGAAACACAATCATAATTACTTCTTTTCAAAACCAAAAGTTACAAAAGGTTATTTATTTTTAAATTAAAGTTGATGTGTTCATGTAGAAACCAATCAGATGACAGAAATAAAATGTCGTACCGCGTCCTTCTTACTGGCAAATCTCTATGCACGAGGATCATATATTATATACCTTTTCTTTCCATTGCATGTCGAATTGTAAATTTGAATTTCCCTTGCAGAAAACTTCATGTGTTTGTTGTGTTGTGTATATATGTACACAAAGAGCCTGTCAGCATATTAACTTAGTTTCATTCTCTATTTAAAATGCATTAATTTATATGTAACGTCAAATTGGTAGTTACATAAATTTGTACTAAAGAAAAATATCAAACTATTTTCAGTCAAAAAATTAGGATATCATACACATAATTCGAAACTTGATAGTTGATATGTTTCACAGATTTTTATTGTTGTGAAACTTCGTATAAGTTTATAGGATTATAGTGATAGTTTTTTGTTATTTATTTGCCAAAAGAAACATATTTTACGCATCGAAGCTTAAGTTATCAGTGTAGAGTCTTCTAACTTAAAAACACCGTTCAGTGTAATTTAATTTTATTCGTGTGAAGTTTCATAGAGAGACTAAAATATTTTTAACATGAAGGTGAGAAGGAAAGGGTCGTCAAAGAAGCAGATGCAGTCAATATCCAGTTCCTATAATAAATTGTGCATGCGTGTTTTTATCTTTTGTCGTTTGTATTAACTTCTTTCACGATTTCTTTTAGTTAACCCTAAACATTTTTGTGTCTCTTTCCTCTTTGTGATCGTCAACGCTTTTGCCTTTGGAGGAAAAGAAGAGTTTCACGCAAGTGTGAAAAATGAAAACAACTATTCCATGCTATTATCGAAACAAACGCTCCCTAGATTTTGTTTTGTTTTGTTTCTATTTATACATAAAACACAGAGAGATGAAACAAAAGAAATCACCCATCAAAATATATTTTTTTTAAAAAAACTGGAAGTGAAATAAATTGTGGGCATGAAGATAATAAATAACAAAGAGCAATTAAGTTCAAAGGGGACCAATTCCATTAAATAAACATTTTTGTGTTCATGGCTAGTATAACATCGAAGTTGCCATATGAATTCTAAAATATTTTTATTTTTGTTGGTGTGCTTAAATCACTTAACAAAACTAAACAAAAAAAACTAGACAAAAAAGGAAATTAATTTTTATTATTTGTGTTTTGTTTCTTCCTAGCTCCTACCTACAAACTATAGTATTTACTTAGCCCTTTGCCTCGATCTTCTTAACCATCCACATTTTTTGAATCACCATCACCATCTCTCTCTCTCTATCCTTAGCAGATTTCAAACACAAAAGAAAGAAAGCAACACTTTCTCTTTAGTTCCAAACCGAAAGACTTGAAACATTTGAATAAACTCACGTTAAGTACTGTCTTTCTCTTCTTACTCTGTTGTACTTGTTGTCGGAATTTTGTTAAATGGCGTCTCAGAGACACTTAAAGGATCTTCTCGAAGAAGATCAAGAACCGTTTCAACTTCAGAGTTACATCTCCGACCGACGTTGCCAGATCAATCCTCCGGTAACGCATTTACAGGTCAAGAAACGGAGAGCCATCTGTCGAAACGCTGGTCTCCCTTCGCGTTTCCGCCGCAACGCTTGTTTCTTCTCCCTACGTGAATCGCCCGACCCCAAGAAGTCTCCACTCTTCGAACCCAAGTCCCCGAACCGGAGCCAAAACGCGATGTTCGTCAACATACCGGCGAGAACCGCGTCGATGCTGCTAGAAGCTGCGGTTAGGATACAGAAACACTCTTCATCGGATGGGACAAAAACAAGAACACGTAACGCAGGAAACGCGTTTGGGCTATTTGGATCCGTGTTGAAGAAGCTAACGCACCGTAAGAAACACGAGATCAGCGGCGGTAATGAAGGTGACCGAGTGAAAGATATGTTAACATGGGAATCTCCCGTTGTTCGTAAAATAGTCACGAGAAAGTCCAAACGCGAAACGCAGAACCACGCGTCTGAGTCGCAGTTCTCACGGAGGTCTAGTAGTAGTGGTGTTTGGTCAGAGAGTGTTGCTGCCAACGAAGAGAGATCTTATGACTGCGATTTCGAAACGTCGATTAGCTGCAGCAGCGGATCGGAGGGTTCAGATGAGTTTGGGAGCGAGCTAATGAACGGTGCAGATTTCTCCGAAGATAAACGTTTTTGTGAAAGCCCGTTTCATTTTGTTCTTGGAACAATGCCTTCTACCGGCGGTTTCAGAACGCCGAATTTCTCGTCGCCTGCGGCTTCTCCACGCCACGATTGTCAAGAGGTTTGTCTCTTTCTCTATCAAACAATTAAATATGATTACATTATTGATCACTAGTGATATTCCGGCGCTACGCGCCGGATTCGTATGTTGTATTCTTACTTAAATTTATAATTTATTATATGGTCTTAGTAAAGAAAATATGTTAAAAATATGTAAAATGGAAATAAGTAAAAAATGAAATTTTCTGACTTTTTGATAGTGGTTTGCGACCGTAGTATATTATTTTGTTTGAAGTTGTTTAGTTCAAAGTAGAATAGCATTAGTAGTTGTTACTAATTGATTAATAAAAATAGAATAAAATCGATAGTCGTAAAAAAGTTAATTTAGTTGGGATCTTAAATACTCATGTCATAGATTGAGTTTTCTTTCAAGAAATGTTTGAAGGTGTTAAACCTGAGAAAGTTGATTAACGCATGTAAAAGCACCACCTGAGAATAGAAATGATGCATAAGAAAACTACTACTTTAAAAGTAAGCAATCATTAACTGGTAAAATGAAATAAGAAACCGGTGTACCTTCCCATTAATCAACAACATATCAATCCCAATATCTCACCTCTTTCTTAACATTTCAGGCTTGCCAAAATTGTTATAGCCTAGTCTGAATATCTCTACACCGATTTGTCTTCAACTCCGAGCAATGAAACTGGGAATTCGACAATGATTGAATTGAGAAAAGTAAAGTGATTATCGTCCGAACTCTCACACCGTCTATACATATACAATGAAACTGAGAAAACAGGAACTAAAGAAGCATTCAATAGGAGATAGTGGGATGAGTGGAATTTCTGGATTGATTATATGAACGATTACGTCGATTGCGTTAAAGAAGGAGAATTTTAGAGGTTATATTCTCCATCGTCAACATCAAATACAAAGAAATCATATAAACCGGTGTTTTGAAACCCGACGCGACACGAATCGGATGATTTACGGATCATTGGATCACCGCGGATGAATCGCGGATTAATAAATGAATTAGTTTTATTATATAATAATATATTAGCTATGAAAACAAATATATATAAAAACTAAAGTTAAGTATTTTAAGTGTACATACAAAAGAAGAGGAAGACGGCAATAGACTGAAAATTTTTAATTTTTAATTAGAAATTTAGAATATAAAAAATAATTTTAAAACATAACTTGAACTAAAAATAGTAAAAAATAAAAATTATCAATTGGCTCAACCAGTGCTGCAACATGTATCGGGTTTTAGTGAGTTTTTGTGTGTATTTATGGGTTTTTCACAAAACCCAAATCCGATTTATATTGGGTCATCGGATTTATCAGTTCAACTACGGATCCGGGTGAAATTCAAAACACTCTTATAAACGTTTGGAAATGTATGAATGAAAGTTTAAAACCCCCAATTTATTTCACAATTAATACCAAAATTCATTAAATTTAAATTAAAAAAAATATTTTAATTATTAAAAGAAAATGCCACATGTCATTTTTCCCCCAAAGGAGATAAAAAAGCCTACTTTATTAGTATAGATATTTGTTAGTTAGGAAAGACTGAAAATAATTGATGTACATACATTAATAATTTACTAATCATTAATGGTAATGTGTTTTTATTTAGAATTTAGGCTTGAAAATAATAAATAAAGGATAAAGCTATAGAAGTTTAGTTTAATGACGGACTAGTTTGACTCGGTTTTGACCCATTTGAATTAGGCAAAGTAGGAATGATTAGAGTAAATGACAAAACTACCCCGAAAACTCATCAGTTTGGTCTTTTTCGAAGATGTAACAACCAGTTGAAGCCAAAAGCAGTTTTCAGTCTTTTCGAAAATCAACTCAGCCTTTTGTGATGTTGAAAACAAAGACGATCTTTGTCTCTGACATGCAAATCTTTCTATTATGTTTTTGTCTCCACAAACTAATCTAAGATAATCTGTCAAAAATAGCATCTTCTAATCCTGATTTGATTATAAATTAAACAGATGAAGAAAGAGAGTTATGAAGTAGAGGAGGAGGAAGAAGAAGAAGAAGATAAGGAACAGAGCAGTCCAGTTTCAGTTTTGGACCCTCCATTTCAGGACGATGACGAAGACATTCACATGGATGACAATAACATCACTTCAAGCTTCAGATCTGTACAAAGTACGTTTTTTCTTTCTTTTTCTAACCAATCTTTTGTCTTAAATTTTCATGTTTCTTTTCATTTAATTCGATCTTTTCGTATCTTATAGTTTACCCTACTCATTTATTGTTTCTTATTACTACATGGTTTCTAAAACTGTTGGGTATCTTGTACTGAAGTTATGTTTTCTAAACAGAACAGTTGCATGTTCGTGAACGTATAGTGTTTGTTAATACTGTATGTTTCAGTTACTTTTACATGTCAGCGCGCATAGTGTTTGTTTAGAGTGTCTCACTGACATTTTTCTGGTTTTAAAAAATCTTGTCACCTTTTCTTTTAAATTTTGGAAAATTAAAATTGTGTATATATATATTCCCATATTGTTAAATAGGTAGATTTCTTATGGAAAGTTAATATATTTACTCATTTTTTGCAAATAATTTATAGGTTAATTAAGTTAGCATTTTTTATGAATAACAATTATAAGCCCTTGATATCGATCATTTAGACTGATATTTTAAGTGTCTGAATCTCGATTTACAGAAGCAAAGCAGCTGCTTCTACAGAAGCTTTGTAGATTTGAGCAACTCGCGGGTTTGGATCCTTTGGAACTAGAGAAAAGAATGTCAGACCAAGAGGACGAGGAGGACGAAGAAGAAGTGAAAAGTCATTATCATTGTGAGATTATAACTCAGAGAGTTGTTAAAACGTACTTTGAAGACATGAGAGAAGTTCCAGAAGGCATAGAAGCATTGATCTCAGACCTTGTAGCAGAGGAATTACGTAAGGACAGCTTTATGGAAGGCGGTGAAGCCCAAGTAACCAAAAGGGTATGCGAGAGATTGAGATCTTGGAGAGATGTGGAGTCAAACACTATCGATATGATGGTCGGGCATGATTTCAGAACAGAGCGTTTGGGGTCATGGAGATCAAAGAACGACGCAGAAGTCGCAGAGGTGGTTTTGGATATCGAGTTTGAGATTTTTGAGGATTTAGTTGAAGAACTATCACAGGAAATTGGTGGAGAACGGTGATAGGTTATTTATATTCGGGTAGCTTGTGTCACAAGTAATGACAACTAACCATGTGTAATTTTAAATGGATGTATGTAAAAGTTTTGCAAAAGAGAGTATTAAGGTTTGTTTAATTCCTTATAAGAACTGAGAAATTCATAGGGCCGATGAAGTTATCAAATCTCTCGGGTCGGGTTTTGACTCTGATGGATTGAGTTGGGTCGAGGTTCTGAACTTGGTAGCTGTAAATGTAAAACTCACTCAAATCAGATGCAAAATGTAAGTCACAATCGTCAGTGTTCTAGAGTAATAAATATACTCATGGGCCAAGAAATTACATTGTTTTGTACGGTCCACAAGGCCCAATAAAACGAAAAAAACAAACACTTTATAGATTGCCGTTTTGTTACATATGCTGCTTTTGTATCATTATTTTATCATTAATCATCAGATGTATAGTAAAGAAGGTTGGAATTATAAAAAGTTAGTTAAAAAATCCTCAACTATTAGTGCTTGTATAATAATATCAGATAGTGTATATTTTATTGACAAATCTTGGCAAGATCTATAAAAGGAAAACGTTTCGAAAAGATAACGAAAAAGAGAGGTATGCTTTTTTATAAATAATCAAATACATACTATTAACGTTTTACCTTTTGAAAATAGGAAAATCTTTTTCCTGTGGGATCGGTTTTCTTGTCACATAGATCTTCACCTAATAATTGAGGTCGATGTTAATGGCATACCATGCTTAGTTAATTTGTTTGTTTTCTTATACATTAATAGAAAATTATTTGGAAGGAGAGCGTTACGCTCACATCATTTTTAGAGTTTAAAATTAATACAGTGGTGAAACTGTTAATTAACATAGCAAAATGTTTCAAAATACCAAAATCCGTTTTGTAATCGAAACTTAAGAGAACCCTGATTTGATAAAAAAAAAAGAGAACCCTAATTTAGATTGAACACTCTTTGTTGAAGTCGTTATTTCTAAACATTATTTTTAATTTTTTTTTAACTTCTCTTTTTAGCAAATTATCAGTTTTGTCGCTCTTGATGCGATCTAGATTTTCGTCAAGTTTTTTTTTTTTTTTTACCATTGAGAGAGAATTGTAAGGTTTGTACCAGTTTGTGTGTATGATATATACTCGCTCAATGCGAAAATATCACTTAAGGTTTGTACCAGTTTGTGTATATGATATATACTTTCAGGGTTCCCTAATGCATGCATCCGTCGTTTCAAACCTACCATCAACATGGGCCTTCGCACTATATTACCTTTTCTTTGTTAGAAAACAGAGAGTTATAAAAGGAAAAGGTATAACTAAATCAAGAGAAAGCCTAAAAAATCAAATTCCAGCTGGTGGGTGTAACCCCACATTCTTATCGACATCCATCAATGTTCTCCTCTTATCAAACATCAACTATATAAGCTAGTACAGTTATATTTCTTTCTTTTTTTAGTGTTCTCATTGGTTCATTAGATGATTGCGTTATATATAAAGAGTAAGAGAGACAGTGGATGTTATACGAGTATAATAACTGTATTTTCAAATATAATTCCTACATAAAACTATTAATTGGTTATTGTTGTGCAGTTTTAAAAATGATGTATGATTTTAAAAGTTATATTTAATACTTCTATAACTTGATCCATTAGGCAATTCGATTGCTGCAACACCTTATATAATCTGATATGCAATTTTCTGGCGTCCCTCCTGAAATATATATGTTTTGCAAATTGTTTCTTATGTACAAGGAAAATGAAATTATTTAACTTCATATACCTAAATTCTCCTTTTTGTACTATAAAACAATCTAAATAAATAGAAAAACTGTTAGAGAGCAATAATGGTGTATTTTACGAAACACTGTGTCTGCACATATGAACATACGTATATATATATTTATATGTACATTGCATGGATCGAACTTCTACGTACGTGAAAAGCAAGTCATCAGGTCTGATCACTCTGAGATTCAGACTTCCATTAATATTTTCCTCTTTAATATAATAGAATATTATAATTTCATTGGTTTTTAGGAATTATAATACATGTTATTATAATTATATTTCTTCTATTCATCGATCTTCTTAAAAAATGTTTTATTTGTCGGGCTTAAAACAAAGACTGAGTGGGTAAGACTGAGATTCTTCTGTTCAGCATGTTTCCCTCATTAGGAACTCTCTTCTATCTTCTTCTCTTACAGTTACTATGCACTGTCCATGATTGCATCACTCTCTCTATATATACGTTTCTGCTTTCATTTCTTGTTTTTTTCTTTAAAATGTATCTCTGCAAACTGCAATATTAAGAATTGATTACGCATCTCTCTTTCCACACCAGTTAACACCTCGTTATATATAATCTTTCGGCATTAAAACAAAAGATATTATAGCCCAAGATATTGTAACTGTATATATATTGCTTTTGGTTGTCCTTGACTCCTTTCTAAGAAATAATTACATCTTCACTTATTATTTCTTTAAGAATAAATCAAAGTGATCATTAAAAGAATTTGTCGGCATCAAGCTCTCTCATGTCATATACTAATTAAGTAAACTTAACTATTGATAATTTGGAAATAAAACCCTTGTATATTAATGATTTCGTACCCTGGTCCACGACTTCGTGAGGAAGAATGTCTTTCAGTATTAATATTTAAACGATATGATTGCTAAGGAATAGTATATATTGATTCATACACAACGATGGAAAGATAGATCTTGTTAACAAACTAAAGGGATGGATGATAGATCTTTGATGATAGAACAAAATATATTATATAAAATAGATCATGGCTGAGGCAACTTTCCCTTTTTTCAATAAAACGAAGTTTGCTTTAATGAGAATCATAACATTTTGTAAAAGGATCATATAATACAATAATAAAATCCCGATGGCTAATGTTGTCAATCTAGGAAATGGTATCCCAGTATATAAGTGAATTAAAGTTGATCGTAAGTAAGCCACATTTTGGATGTATAATTCACATCAATGGATCTTATATTCAGTAGTTTCAAATTGAAAAGTTGTACCTTCATATGAATTCTATACATTTTGTTCATCATAAAGTACGAATTTATAATCAATGTAGGAATACTATGGTGATGTACGAATGAGTAAAGGCCCTACCGCAATACTATTGTTACATATTTGAAAATTATGAAGTAGAGGAGGAGGAAGAAGAAGAAGAAGAAGAAGAAGAAGAAGAAGAAGAAGAAGAAGAAGAAGAAGAAGAAGAAGAAGAAGAAGAAGAAGAAGAAGAAGAAGAAGAAGAAGAAGAAGAAGAAGAAGAAGAAGAAGAAGAAGAAGAAGAAGAAGAAGAAGAAGAAGAAGAAGAAGAAGAAGAAGAAGAAGAAGAAGAAGAAGAAGAAGAAGAAGAAGAAGAAGAAGAAGAAGAAGAAGAAGAAGAAGAAGAAGAAGAAGAAGAAGAAGAAGAAGAAGAAGAAGAAGAAGAAGAAGAAGAAGAAGAAGAAGAAGAAGAAGAAGAAGAAGAAGAAGAAGAAGAAGAAGAAGAAGAAGAAGAAGAAGAAGAAGAAGAAGAAGAAGAAGAAGAAGAAGAAGAAGAAGAAGAAGAAGAAGAAGAAGAAGAAGAAGAAGAAGAAGAAGAAGAAGAAGAAGAAGAAGAAGATAAGGAACAGAGCAGTCCAGTTTCAGTTTTGGACCCTCCATTTCAGGACGATGACGAAGACATTCACATGGATGACAATAACATCACTTCAAGCTTCAGATCTGTACAAAGTACGTTTTTCTTTCTTTTCTAACCAATCTTTTGTCTTAAATTTTCATGTTTCTTTTCATTTAATTCGATCTTTTCGTATCTTATAGTTTACCCTACTCATTTATTGTTTCTTATTACTACATGGTTTCTAAAACTGTTGGGTATCTTGTACTGAAGTTATGTTTTCTAAACAGAACAGTTGCATGTTCGTGAACGTATAGTGTTTGTTAATACTGTATGTTTCAGTTACTTTTACATGTCAGCGCGCATAGTGTTTGTTTAGAGTGTCTCACTGACATTTTTCTGGTTTTAAAAATCTTGTCACCTTTTCTTTTAAATTTTGGAAAATTAAAATTGTGTATATATATATTTATATGTACATTGCATGGATCGAACTTCTACGTACGTGAAAAGCAAGTCATCAGGTCTGATCACTCTGAGATTCAGACTTCCATTAATATTTTCCTCTTTAATATAATAGAATATTATAATTTCATTGGTTTTAGGAATTATAATACATGTTATTATAATTATATTTCTTCTATTCATCGATCTTCTTAAAAATGTTTTATTTGTCGGGCTTAAAACAAAGACTGAGTGGGTAAGACTGAGATTCTTCTGTTCAGCATGTTTCCCTCATTAGGAACTCTCTTCTATCTTCTTCTCTTACAGTTACTATGCACTGTCCATGATTGCATCACTCTCTCTATATATACGTTTCTGCTTTCATTTCTTGTTTTTTCTTTAAAATGTATCTCTGCAAACTGCAATATTAAGAATTGATTACGCATCTCTCTTTCCACACCAGTTAACACCTCGTTATATATAATCTTTCGGCATTAAAACAAAAGATATTATAGCCCAAGATATTGTAACTGTATATATATTGCTTTTGGTTGTCCTTGACTCCTTTCTAAGAAATAATTACATCTTCACTTATTATTTCTTTAAGAATAAATCAAAGTGATCATTAAAAGAATTTGTCGGCATCAAGCTCTCTCATGTCATATACTAATTAAGTAAACTTAACTATTGATAATTTGGAAATAAAACCCTTGTATATTAATGATTTCGTACCCTGGTCCACGACTTCGTGAGGAAGAATGTCTTTCAGTATTAATATTTAAACGATATGATTGCTAAGGAATAGTATATATTGATTCATACACAACGATGGAAAGATAGATCTTGTTAACAAACTAAAGGGATGGATGATAGATCTTTGATGATAGAACAAAATATATTATATAAAATAGATCATGGTTGAGGCAACTTTCCGTTTTTAAATAAAACAAAGTTTGCTTTAACGAGAATCATAACATTTTTTAAAAGGATCATAGAATACAATAATAAAACCCCGGTGGCTAATGTTGTCAATCTGGGAAATGGTATCTCAGTATATAAGTGAATTAAAGTTGATCGTAAGTAACCCACATTTTGGTTATGTAATTCATCAATGAAACTTGTATTCAGTAGTTTTTAAGTGAAAAGTTGTACCTATGAATTCTATACATTTTGTTCATCATAAAGTACGAATTTATAATCAATGTAGGAATACTATGGTGGTGTACGAATGAATAAAGGCCCTACCGCATATTATTGAAAATACTATTGTCACATATTTGAAAATTATGGCATGTGTACATAACATCGACCCATCTTAGTAGCAGTAGTAGATCTCAGATTTTAAATTCACTTTCGCGCAAAAGTATATGCTACTTCGACTCTAGCCGTTGTGGAAACTATAGGCCACCTATTAGCAATGGTTAATTACATCTCTTCAATTTTTTTCATGGCCGACAGAAGTTTATTTGAGTCCATATATACTTAGTATTAGCAATATTATGGACGACAATAATTCGAGTAATGCCATAGTATTGATTTTTCCTGTTATATTAATATCAAAGAAATTTCCTTTTATTTTGTCAGTGATGAGTATATACCAATAGAACCTAACTAACTATAATATAGGCAACATACTTACATACGTACGATAAATGATTTCATAGATTATTCCAAATAACCTATATTTAGCCAACATAATGATTAAATAGGTAGATTTCTTATGGAAAGTTAATATATTTACTCATTTTTGCAAATAATTTATAGGTTAATTAAGTTAGCATTTTTATGAATAACAATTATAAGCCCTTGATATCGATCATTTAGACTGATATTTTAAGTGTCTGAATCTCGATTTACAGAAGCAAAGCAGCTGCTTCTACAGAAGCTTTGTAGATTTGAGCAACTCGCGGGTTTGGATCCTTTGGAACTAGAGAAAGAATGTCAGACCAAGAGGACGAGGAGGACGAAGAAGAAGTGAAAAGTCATTATCATTGTGAGAGATTATAGAGAGTTGTTAAAACGTACTTTGAAGACATGAGAGAAGTTCCAGAAGGCATAGAAGCATTGATCTCAGACCTTGTAGCAGAGGAATTACATAAGGACAGCTTTATGCAAGGCGGTGAAGCCCAAGTAGCCAAAAGGGTGTGCGAGAGATTGAGATCTTGGAGAGATGTGGAGTCAAACACTATCGATATGATGGTCGAACATGATTTCAGAATAGAGAGTTTGGGGACATGGAGATCAAAGAACGACTCTGAAGTCGCAGAGGTTGTTTTGGATATCGAGTTTGAGATTTTTGAGGATTTAGTTGAAGAACTATCACAAGACATTGGCGGGGGTCGGTGATAGGTTATTTATATTCGGGTAGCTTCCGTCACAAGTAGTGACAACTAACCATGTGTATTATTAAATGATGTATGTAAAAGTTTTGGTAAGAGTATTAAGGTTTGTTTAATTCCTTATCAGAACTGAGAAATTCATAGGGCCGGTGAAGTTATCAAATCTCTCGGGTCGGGTTTTGACCCTGATGGGTTCCCGAGTTGGGTCGAGTTCTGAACTTGGTAGCTGTAAATGTAAAACTCACTCAAATCAGATGCAAAATGTAAGTCACAATCGTCAGTGTTCTAGAGTAATAAATATACTCATGGGCCAAGAAATTACATTGTTTTGTACGGTCCACAAGGCCCAATAAAACGAAAAACAAACACTTTATAGATTGCCGTTTTGTTACATATGCTGCTTTTGTATCATTATTTTATCATTAATCATCAGATGTATAGTAAAGAAGGTTGGAATTATAAAAAGTTAGTTAAAAAATCCTCAACTATTAGTGCTTGTATAATAATATCAGATAGTGTATATTTTATTGACAAATCTTGGCAAGATCTATAAAAGGAAAAGGTATAACTAAATCAAGAGAAAGCCTAAAAATCAAATTCCAGCTGGTGGGTGTAACCCCACATTCTTATCGACATCCATCAATGTTCTCCTCTTATCAAACATCAACTATATAAGCTAGTACAGTTATATTTCTTTCTTTTTAGTGTTCTCATTGGTTCATTAGATGATTGCGTTATATATAAAGAGTAAGAGAGACAGTGGATGTTATACGAGTATAATAACTGTATTTTCAAATATAATTCCTACATAAAACTATTAATTGGTTATTGTTGTGCAATTTTAAAAATGATGTATGATTTTAAAAGTTATATTTAATAATTTTATAACTTAATCCATTAGGCCAGTAGATTGTTGCAACATCTTATATAATCTTTATATAATCTGATATGCAATTTTCTGGCGTCCCTCCTGAAATATATATGTTTTGCAGTTTGTGTATATGATATATACTCGCTCAATGCGAAAATATCACTTAAGGTTTGTACCAGTTTGTGTATATGATATATACTCGCTCAATGCGAAAATATCACTTAAGGTTTGTACCAGTTTGTGTATATGATATATACTTTCAGGGTTCCCTAATGCATGCATCCGTCGTTTCAAACCTACCATCAACATGGGCCTTCGCACTATATTACCTTTTCTTTGTTAGAAAACAGAGAGTTATAAAAGGAAAAGGTATAACTAAATCAAGAGAAAGCCTAAAAATCAAATTCCAGCTGGTGGGTGTAACCCCACATTCTTATCGACATCCATCAATGTTCTCCTCTTATCAAACATCAACTATATAAGCTAGTACAGTTATATTTCTTTCTTTTTTAGTGTTCTCATTGGTTCATTAGATGATTGCGTTATATATAAAGAGTAAGAGAGACAGTGGATGTTATACGAGTATAATAACTGTATTTTCAAATATAATTCCTACATAAAACTATTATTTGGTTATTGTTGTGCAATTTTAAAAATGATGTATGATTTTAAAAGTTATATTTAATAATTTTATAACTTAATCCATTAGGCCAGTAGATTGTTGCAACATCTTATATAATCTTTATATAATCTGATATGCAATTTTTATGGCGTCACTTCTGAAATATATGTTTTGCAAATTGTTTATTGGTTACATGGAAAAGGAAAATGAAATTATTTAACTTCATATACCTAAATTCTTTTTTCTGTACTAGAAAACAATCTAAATAAATAGAAAAACTGTTAGAGAGCAATAATGGTGGATTTTACGAAACACTTTGTCTGCACATATGAATATACGTATATATATGTACATTGCATGGATCGAACGTCTACCTACGTGAAAAGTAAGTCATCAGGTCTGATCACTCTGAGATTCAGACTTTCATTAATATTTTCCTTTTTACCATAAATCTATAATATAATAGTATAATTTCATTGGTTCTTAGGAATTATAATACATGTTATTATAATTATATTTCTTCTATTCATCGATCTTCTTAAAAATGTTTTATTTGTCGGGCTTAAAACAAAGACTGAGTGGGTAAGACTGAGATTCTTCTGTTCAGCATGTTTCCCTCATTAGGAACTCTCTTCTATCTTCTTCTCTTACAGTTACTATGCACTGTCCATGATTGCATCACTCTCTCTATATATACGTTTCTGCTTTCATTTCTTGTTTTTTTCTTTAAAATGTATCTCTGCAAACTGCAATATTAAGAATTGATTACGCATCTCTCTTTCCACACCAGTTAACACCTCGTTATATATAATCTTTCGGCATTAAAACAAAAGATATTATAGCCCAAGATATTGTAACTGTATATATATTGCTTTTTGGTTGTCCTTGACTCCTTTCTAAGAAATAATTACATCTTCACTTATTATTTCTTTAAGAATAAATCCAAAGTGATCATTAAAAGAATTTGTCGGCATCAAGCTCTCTCATGTCATATACTAATTAAGTAAACTTAACTATTGATAATTTGGAAATAAAACCCCTTGTATATTAATGATTTCGTACCCTGGTCCACGACTTCGTGAGGAAGAATGTCTTTCAGTATTAATATTTAAACGATATGATTGCTAAGGAATAGTATATATTGATTCATACACAACGATGGAAAGATAGATCTTGTTAACAAACTAAAGGGATGGATGATAGATCTTTGATGATAGAACAAAATATATTATATAAAATAGATCATGGCTGAGGCAACTTTCCCTTTTTTCAATAAAACGAAGTTTGCTTTAATGAGAATCATAACATTTTGTAAAAGGATCATATAATACAATAATAAAATCCCGATGGCTAATGTTGTCAATCTAGGAAATGGTATCCCAGTATATAAGTGAATTAAAGTTGATCGTAAGTAAGCCACATTTTGGATGTATAATTCACATCAATGGATCTTATATTCAGTAGTTTCAAATTGAAAAGTTGTACCTTCATATGAATTCTATACATTTTGTTCATCATAAAGTACGAATTTATAATCAATGTAGGAATACTATGGTGATGTACGAATGAGTAAAGGCCCTACCGCAATACTATTGTTACATATTTGAAAATTATGGCATGTGTACATAACATCGACCCATCTTTGTAGTAGTAGTAGAGTTCAGATTTTAGTTTCACTTTCGCGCAAAACTATGCTACTTCGACTCTAGCCGATGTGTAAACTATAGGCCACCTATTAGCAATGGTTAATTACATCTCTTCCATTTTTTTTCATGGCCGACAGAAGTTTATTTGAGTCCATATATACTTAGTATTAGCAATATTATGGACGACAATAATTCGAGTAATGCCATAGTATTGATTTTTCCTGTTATATTAATATCAAAGAAATTTCCTTTTTATTTTGTCAGTGATGAGTATATACCAATAGAACCTAACTAACTATAATATAGGCAACATACTTACATACGTACGATAAATGATTTCATAGATTATTCCAAATAACCTATATTTAGCCAACATAATGATTCAAGAGGGGAGGGATAATTTTACTTACACCTTGTCTACAACATTACATATCTATATTTCTTTTTGAGCAACATATCTGTATTTAATTTATGACTTTACTACAGATAATTTTATCAGCACTGAAAAAATATCTGTGATTATCGAATCACATAGACATGCATAATTTGAAAGCATTAAGCCATTGATTGATCACTAGACGTACCGCATGTCCTTTGATTGATCATTATACAAAGACTTACACATGTCCTAGTGTTTAGTAACTGGCTTTGCATATTAATACACAGACAAAATTTATAATACTTAAAAAATCAAATATATTATTATAATCTTGACAGAAATAATTATTGTTCTGTCAAATCTATACATATATAGTAATAAAAATATTTTTACATGAGATTTAACAGTATTATAAACATACTTTGTGAAATTATAATCACAACCCGAACATATAACTGAATTTTATAATGTAATAATTTTATAGTGTTGTCTTGAGACAGTATAAATCCAATACAGCATAAATGTTATTAATGATATTGAGTTGTTGGTAACTAAGAATTCAGAATAAATACCTAAAAAAAGAATTTAAAAGGATTTAGAATAAATACCTAAGAAAGATGAAATAAAAGGATGTTAAAAAAAAAAGAATTTAGAATAAATACCTAAGAACATTTTATATTTATTTTGATTTTTGGTATAGCCTATACTGATTGTAAGTACATTATTCTTTGTGACAAAAAGTACATTATTCCATATATATAAACTGATTTTGTATTTAAAGAATAGGTTAATGATTTCTAACTCAAAGATATAGATTCTTAAAGTAAAATCAAAATCAAAAGAAGAAGATAAGGGATCAATCGATTTGGAGGTGGTGAAACAATAAAGAAGTATGTGATAAATGCAAACCCTAGCTACTTGTTATTTGCCATCAAGCCATGGAAGAAGATAGCAATTATTTGCATATTTCCTATCTAAATAAAATAAAAGCAATAGAAAAGAAACGGCATCGTTTTTTTAACGTAACGTTCAGAGGAACTGTTGAAGTCTTTCATTCCTATATCAAGTCAAAAGGAAAGTTTTTAGGGTCGTATAATAATAGACGGGTCCAAAACTGACACGTGTCTTCAGCCATCATTAATATAATAAAGTTCTTGTTCTTTTTCCAACTATTTTTGTTTTCCTCATAATCTTGTTTCTTTCTTCATGTGTCCACTAATGTTTTTTAATTATGAAAATATATAATTCATCGGTTCATGACTATGAAATAATTACAGTGGAATTTAGCAAAGAATTCCAATAGCAGGATCTGAATAAAATCAATTATTTTATGATCCCAAATTAATAATTGAATGGAATAGCTGAACAACAAACTTATGTGATGAGCAACAATAGCTAGTTATCTCTTTGAACCAAGCCAGGCCCAAATTGTTCTTATTATCACTGTTTTCTTTCACCTATGAAACTTTATAGCTTCAGCCGATCTCTGGTTAAGTATTTTTTAAAAATCTTTTGAAAAGGTTAACTATACAGCATGAATCAAAAAATTGGAGAGGATAAAACGTATTATAGTACTTAAATCTTATATATCTATGAATCATATATTTACTATATATATATGAATTTGAATGTTCCAGTTTCATGAAATGAATGAAGGAATTAAAAACTCGGTGAACATTAGGATTGAAGCAATAAAAGTGTCAATAAAGGAACAACAAAGCCAAATGGTTAGGGATTAGACAGGTTGAAATGTTGGGGAGCATAAAAGCCAATAATTTGGTAATTTTTCAGAGGACCCCCTCTTATTGCGGCCAATTGGTTTTGTTCAATATTCTAATAAATTCAATCTAGCGAATTTTATCTTTAAGAGTTATATGCACTATGCAGAATACTTCTATTTTTAATGAAATACGAAGCTTAAAAGCTGAATCACGGATCTAAAGTTAAACAGTAGTACACGAATCTATTAACATGACAACAGAATCGTCGTAAATCTAATGTTAAAAAGAAAACTATATTATTGTTAGGATATAACATATAGATTTACTCACTTACATATATTTTTGTTTAGAAGTAGGAATATAGAAACACAAAAGGTATATCATACTTTGATATAAAACACAAAAGTATACCATACTTTGATATATTTTTAAAAAATCCTAGAAAAATAAGAGATGAAACCAAATAATGATGCTACCTAACAAATCAAGGGAATGATTTAATAGGGAACCCTTTATTTTCAAATTAAGGAATTGTGCCAATTATGAAGCCACATGTACAAACTGAAGTGAAATTATCATCATACAGAATCCAAATAACTAGTGGATCCAATATCAAGTTTCTTCAGATAATTATTTAAAACCAAAACTAGAGCCAAGATCTAAAGAAGAATGCGTCGATATATTATTGTCTCTAAGTGAGACAAACCCTTACATTGTTATGAGTATATACACATCAATGCACACATGCATCAAATTATTTGATAGAAATAATGGAAACTGAGACACGCATATGGTATAATTTTAAAAGGAAAAAATTAAAACAGATACATACAAAAATCTGTACCTGTGTCTGTATCCATACCATCTCTCTCTCTCTCTCTCTCCCTCTCGCCCACACACATTCAAGAAGAAAAATAAAAAAGGTTATTAAGTCATGGGACCATATCGTCTCTATAGCTTACATTCGACCTTTTTCGTGGACTACACGATCTGTCCCTCTCTCTCTCTCTCGCCCACACACATTCAAGAAGAAAAATAATAAGGTTATTAAGTCATGGGACCATATCGTCTCTATAGCTTACATTCGACCTTTTTCGTGGACTACACGATCTGTCCCTCTCTCTCAAAAAAAACTTTCAATTTTTTCTCTCTCTTTTTTGGAATTAAAAGACTAAAACCTTTACTCTTTTCTTCTTCCCTCACTGTCGATCGATCTTCTCTTTCAGCTGAATATATATCTAAAAATGGAAGATCATCATTCTCAGTACGGTATACCTGAGCTCCGGCAGCTCATGAAAGGTGGAGGGAGAACGACCACGGCGGCATCACCGTCGACATCTTCTCAGTTCCCCTCTGACTTCTTCGGCTTCAACCTAGCTGCGCCGCCGCAGCAGCAACACCGTCTACATCAGTTCACTACTGATCATCAGGAGATGGGTTTCCTGCCACATGGCATACATGGATTGGGTGGGAGTTCTTCGACGACGACCGCTGGAAACAACAGTAACTTAAACGCGAGTACTTGTGGGGGAGGAGTTGGGTTTGGTGGGTTTCTCGACGGAGGAGGTTTCAGCGGCGGGGATGGCGGAGCAACGGGGAGGTGGCCGAGACAAGAGACCCTAACTCTGCTGGAGATTAGATCTCGTCTTGATCATAAGTTCAAAGAAGCTAATCAAAAGGGACCTCTCTGGGATGAAGTTTCTAGGTTTGCTTCACTTACCCTATCTCGATTTTACCCTAGTCTCTCTCCTCATTTTCGGTTCTTTTTTTTTTTATAAATACATTTTATAAGTGAAGTTTATGCATATTTCTCAAACAGATTCATACCACAAGACTTTTTTATTCATCAACAATGTCTCATATTTTTAATGTTATAGTCATAATTTGGAGAAAATTAGTTTCCAACTGAGGAAATTAATACCATTTGTTCATAAACACTAAACAGCTCTCAACTTCTTCAGTTTTTTTAAGATGATATTTTAAATCTTGAGTTTTTTTATGGAACAACACTACAACACTTGAGTATTTTGTTTTATGGGTTTTCTTTCAGATTTGAAAAGATTTGACCTTTCATACGCTTTCTTGTTAAATTTCAGATCTTTCATCAAGTGAAAATCCCGAAGACAAGTTAAATCTTTATTTATTTATTTATTTATGCATTAATAACTAGAAATAATGTGACCCAACATTTTCCTTGCTCCTCAATTTCGACATACTTATTCAGCTGATCAATATATAAATATTACATTCCCACGTATTATATGTATACACATATTGATGATGCGTGTATAGACAGAGTAGTCAGTTCCAAACAATTTCTTTAGTAGATCGTTTTGTTTCGGTCAAGAGAATGACCAGACCTTGGCAGTTTCAGTTAAGACGTTATCAGGTGCTTTGAAAACCCAAAAGGGTAAAACATAAACAAGAGTAAAACAAAAAGATTTATTATCTTCTTTGACTTCTGATTTTAGTTTTCTCCTTTTCTACTGATAACTTCTGATTCATCTTTCTTAGCTTCTGAAGATATGTACCCTCTTTTTTTGTGTAACTATGCATAGAAACATGTTCTTGTGTTAAACTATTAGTCCAAGTCTCGAAAAACAATCTTGGTCCGAAAGTTATAACCAGTGTATGTTAGTAAAAAGAAAACAAACTTTTATGTGGGTCACTATCTAATCTTAAGCATATACACCACACAATGATATATATATATATATATATATTTTTACGCATGAAAATAATTGTAAATATGAATATCTTGTGAACATTCAATGATTCAAAGCTGGTTTCAATATTAGGGCACTGTTTTAAAATTTCAATCCAAGTATACGCACCATTGTAGTCTTCCTCATTCATTTTGGTTTTATATATTTAGGATTATGTCTGAGGAACATGGATACCAAAGGAGTGGGAAGAAATGCAGAGAGAAGTTTGAGAATCTTTACAAATACTATAAAAAGACTAAAGAAGGCAAAGCCGGAAGACAAGACGGTAAACATTACAGATTTTTCCGGCAGCTCGAGGCACTCTACGGAGATTCCAACAACTTGGTTTCTTTCCCCAACCATAACACACAGTTCATGAGCAATGCTCTTCATGGTTTCCACACTCAAAACGTTACCACAACAACGTCTAACATTCATAGCGTTGATGGTCTTCATGGTTTTCATCATCAGCAAAGCCTAAGTATTTCTAACAACTACAACTCCTCCGAGCTGGAGCTGATGACTTCGTCCTCCGAAGGGAATGATTCTAGTAGTAGAAGGAAAAGAGGAGTTGGAAAGCTAAGATCAAGGAGTTCATTGATGTGAGCATGAAAAGTTGATAGAGAGGCAAGATGCTTGGCTTGAGAAGCTGACAAAGGTTATCGAAGACAAAGAGGAGCAAAGGATGATGAAAGAAGAGGAATGGAGAAAGAGTGAAGCTGCGAGGGTCGATAAAGAGCATTTGTTTTGGGCTAAAGAGAGGGAGAGGATGGAAGCTAGGGATGTAGCGGTGATTGAGGCATTGCAGTATTTGACCGGGAAGACGTTGATAAAGCCGTTAGGCTCGTCCCCAGTAGAAGGGAATAACGAGATGCAAAACAACAGTGAGAATCAGAATGAGAATGGAAGCGATCAAACAATGACTACTAACAATGTTTCTGTTGAAGGAAGTGGTAGATGCTGGGATGAGCAAGAGATCATAAAGCTTATGGAGATAAGAAGTAGCATGGACTCAGCGTTTCGAGAGATATTGGAAGGATGCTCGGATGAATTGCTATGGGAGGAAGTCGCAGCGAAATTGACTCAACTAGGGTTTGATCAGAGAAGTGCCTTGCTTTGCAAGGAAAAGTGGGAACTGACTAGCAATGGAAAGATGAAAGAAAAGAAGCAAATCAACAAGAAAAGGAAGGAGAATTCGTCAAGCTGCGGCGTGTACTATCCAAGAACCGAAGAAAACCAGTTCTACAAGAATCAAGAAAGTGGATATAGTGATAATGATCAGCATCATCAGAAGATGAATGAAGGAGGCAATAATGTTGGTTCTTCAACTTCAAACGCAAACGCTGGAAATCCAAGCGGCGCAATGGCGGCTAGTACAAACTGCTTCCCTTTCTTCATGGGAGATGGAGATCAGAATTTGTGGGAGAGTTATGGTTTGAGGCTAAATAAAGGATCAGAGAGTCAGTGACTCTAATTTCTCCCAACGAAGCAGCAGAAGAAGAAGGTGATCATGAGGTTAAACTAATTCTTTTGAGTTAGCTATATATATATATATGAGATAACCCTTGACTTAACTATTATGTCACATGATGCTTAGAATGAAGGGATAATATTTATTTTGCTGGGTCTTACCGAATGTTATAACAGCATATATAAGATGAAAGTCAAATTAAAGTAGGCTTTAATCAATGAGTATTATGTGTATTTATTTTGTAAGACTTTTTATATCAATATTTTTCCTAGTGTTGAACCATGATCCCACAGTAGCATACATATCTTTACACCTGATTTAAGCTTCTTTTTTCTTAACCTGATTCGAGCTTTATATAAAGATCGCATCTCGAAATTAAAATAAAACCTGAAGCTCCTGCGGAAGCTTGCCACCCAAACTGTCATCTTTCATCTTTGGAAACAAAGAAACAATCTGATTCATAACCAAATCTCACTCCCAGCTGCTTCAGTGTTTTATACTATTGATAAGGAGATGAGAAACATTATTTCAGCAAGGAAGCAGAGGAAACAATTATGTTCGCTCATGGCTTGCTGGCTTAAATGATCTTGTTTTTAGATGTAAAATGGTGATTCATCTTGTTTTTATTCTTTTTGCCAAGATGGCTCAAACTTAAGATCTTGCTCTTGTAAAATCTTCTTTTCATTCTAATGATATTTTACAATTTAGCAAAAAAAAAATTTAAATAAAAAATTTAAAGAGTTTTTTTTTCACATCGAAAGGTATAATAAACACCTATAAGCGACAAGACATATCCTAGGAATAGGTAACTAAAAAAAAAACAAATCATGCATGTCTCTAAACCACTCCACATTACCGTTAAATGAGGTACACTATAATAAATACTCATAAATAAATAAAAGAAAAAAAAAACTCATAGTTTTTTTTTTTTGTAAAAGGGCATTTGAAAAAAAAAACCTCATAGTTCCTATGTCAACAAGACTTCCCCCCAAATCAAACCGAAATTTTGATGACTCGTATCTATTGAAGACGTGAATAAATTGACTGATCCCATACTTCAATGTTTTCTAGTTTTCTTAGGACGATTATGATTAAATGGAGAGCAATAACATATGAACCAAAATAAAAATATATAACATATGAACCAAACGATTCTTGTCCTTTGATTTCACAATATCACATGTTAATGTTGATTGAGTGAGACCGATAAACATATATGAACAGAATTATTTATATTAGGGAAAGGTGATTTGTTATGCCTTTTCTTTCAAATGTGTTTGTTTTTTTTTTTTTTGCTAAATTCAAATGTGTTTGTTATACAGTATCTTCAATATACTAAATCAATCTTGTTTCCTTTTCTATTCGGTTTTGGACCCAGTTTTCTGCCGCGGTTTGGTTCATATATAACCACTTTTTAAATGGATCAAACACTTATACTGAGTTTTTATTTGATTGTTGTAAATCGTAAAATTTAGTAAAACTTTGGTCTAGAAAAGTCAAACTAATTAATGTATGTACATAAATGGAGATACAAAGAAAACATACATAGAAGGCTAGAGAAGTAAATTTGGGGTAATCCTAGAGAGAGAGAGACAAAGAGTTATGAAGATGGGGACAGGGAAGAAGAGTGGTGAAGTAAGCTCTGGTCGATTCAGTGTGTTGATGGTCAGAGAGAAAGTAACCATTTGCCTTTATCTATCTCCATGATCTCACTCTTCTCCTTTTGTCCCTATTCCCTATAGATACAGTGAGACACGAGCACGAGTCAATACAATCTTTTGTGCGTACACATTATTGACAATGTTGATTAATTCTGAATTGTCTCTATTCTCATTTAAATGCTTGTTTTATTTTATGGGTTCCACGCAAGACCAGTCCTACGTCTAGAGTTTGATGATTCTTCTTGTCAAACTTTATATTTACTGTTCAAATTAATTTAGATATTGATGCTGATATTTGCACATGTCGACATATATCTTGTGGAAATATAGAGAACACGTCACACAATAATTTTCAGAAGCTCAATGTATACTTACTCTTCAATACATTCCATTACAGACCACTGATAGATCTAGCTAGAGATAGATCCTCAAAGTTTTCTTATTCTTTTAACAAAATTAATAGGTTACAGCATCAAAAGAAAAAAAGAGGAGATTTTGTAGTGTTTGTATTCTTTTAAGAGTTTTGGTCTAAAATACGAAAAAGTAAGAAAAAAAGATTGTTGACTTGTTGTAGTAGCTAGTGAATAAGGACTGAAGTTAGTGGCAGACTCTCGTAACATTATCCATCACTAAACAATTAAAACTGTTTTCACGACCCTATTTTACGTTCAGTCACTGCCATTGTCTCTCTATATCTACACTGTTCCGCCCTACGACTAGACATATCATCACCTCATTATATGAGTTTCTTATTTTTATATTCCTCTCATTAATTTTGATAAAAAATTATCATATCTTGCTCAGTAAAGTATCTTTTATTTTCGTTACAAGTTTGATAACTAGGAAAAAACAAGTAGCAGAACATAACCAGACATGTTATTTTATTAAGATGTTAATATGTAAGTTACATATTTTCAATAAATTAAGTTTACAAAGCATATATATCATTATTACAACAAAATTTCCCTGGATAAGGATTTCATCATCACTATTTGCAAAAAAAAAAAAACTCATAGTTTTTTTTTGTAAAAGGGCATTTGAAAAAAACCTCATAGTTCCTATGTCAACAAGACTTCCCCAAATCAAACCGAAATTTTGATGACTCGTATCTATTGAAGACGTGAATAAATTGACTGATCCCATACTTCAATGTTTTCTAGTTTTCTTAGGACGATTATGATTAAATGGAGAGCAATAACATATGAACCAAACGATTCTTGTCCTTTGATTTCACAATATCACATGTTAATGTTGATTGAGTGAGACCGATAAACATATATGAACAGAATTATTTATATTAGGGAAAGGTGATTTGTTATGCCTTTTCTTTCAAATGTGTTTGTTATACAGTATCTTCAATATACTAAATCAATCTTGTTTCCTTTTCTATTCGGTTTTGGACCCAGTTTTCTGCCGCGGTTTGGTTCATATATAACTACATTTTAAATGGATCAAACACTTATACCGAGTTTTCATTTGGATTTTGTAACAAAATTTGGTGAACTTTGATCTAGAAGAGTCAACCTAATTAATGTATGTACATAAATGGAGATACAAAGAAAACATAGATAGAAGGCTATAGAAGTAAATTTGGGGTAATCCTAGAGAGAGAAACATAGAGTTATGAAGATGGAGACAGGGAGGAAGAGTGGTGAAGTAAGCTCTGGTCGATTCAGTGTGTTGATGGTCAGAGAGAAAGTACCCATTTGCCTTTATCCCTCTCCATGATCTCACTCTTCTCCTTTTGTCCCTATTCCCTATAGATACAGTGAGAAACGAGCACAAGTCAATACAATCTTTCGTGTGTACAACATTATTGACAATGTTGATTAATTCTGAATTGTCTCTATTCTCATTTAAGCGCTTGTTTATTTTTATGGGTTCCACACAAGACCAGTCCTACTTCTAGAGTTTGATGATTCTTCTTGTCAAACTTTATATTGACTGTTCAATTTAATTTGGATATTTTGGATTTTAAAAAAAAAAAATGATCATTCACGAGCCACCGCGTAGTGACCCAAGAAATAAGCAATGATTCACTAAGAAAGAATTCTTATTTAGAAATTTTAAAGATTGAATCCTTAGTTTTTGGTGGGATCCACTAATTATTTAATTATTTTTTTTCTAAGGACTCGCATTTAAGGATTCTCATCGCGGATGCCCTGAGAATTTTACGGATGAAAAGAAACGGTGGCCGACGAATTAACAACGATGATATTTCGTTGACTTTCCAACGTGGCAGTTAAAATAATCTTCAATCATGTAAATATAATTGGTTTTTGTTATTGACATATCTCTTTTATTTTCGTTACAAGTTTGATAACTAGGAAAAAAACAAGTAGCAGAACATAACCAGACATGTTATTTTATTAAGATGTTAATATGTAAGTTACATATTTTCAATAAATTAAGTTTACAAAGCATATATATCATTATTACAACAAAATTTCCCCTGGATAAGGATTTCATCATCACTATTTGCAAAAAAAAAAAAAAATTATGTACACCAGGATAATATATATACCCCACCCCCCTCCCCAAAATACTTTTTAGTGTTTGTATTCTTTTAAGAGTTTTGGTCTAAAATACGAAAAAGCAACAAAAAGGGATTGTTGACTTGTAGCTAGTGAATAAGGACTGAAGTTAGTGGCAAGACTTCTCGTAACATTATCCATCACTAAACAATTAAAACTGTTTTCACGACCCTATTTTACGTTCAGTCACTGCCATTGTCTCTCTATATCTACACTGTTCCGCCCTACGACTAGACATATCATCACCTCATTATGTGAGTTTCTTATTTTTATATTCCTCTCATTAATTTTGATAAAAAATTATCATATCTTGCTCAGTAAAGTATCTTTTTATTTTTACTTTAAAAAATGAAAACATAATTTTAGATTTTTTTGTGTTTGTTTTTAGTTTTTATAATTATAGAAAACTGTAATTTAAAAAAAAATAAAACTGATAATATGAAACATTTATGATAAACGTTTAATATATTTTTAATATGAATAAACAAATAAAAATATTATATTTGTGGTCTATATAACAAGAAGCTATGGGAACATATATTACTAGAATCAACGAGTTGTTGGTCTAGTGATGAAGAAATATCTAATAAATGTTCTACCATTTGAATTTAATTTTTGTTGGAAAGAACCATTTACACTATTTGGATTTTCGGTAAAGACGTGAAATCACTAGAAATCTATCTTATTAAAGTAGAAGTACCTTTTGGTTTTGTTTGGCAACATGAATTGCATAGTTAAAAAAAATAGAATATTGTTTGGACACAAAGATAACATCTAACTTGAGCTTATATAATTGGGCCACATTATTTAATTTGCTATTATGATCCTTTTTGATAACTTGATTATTTATTAGGTCTTTGTAATTATTGGTTGTTTTGTTATAACTATTTGTATTTATAGTTTATATATAATAAATAGGTAAACATATAATTCTCTCAAAAAAATTGTTGTTCATTAATACAACAGATATGTAATTATTAATTTAAAAATTACATTTTTCTATATTAGGGTTACAATATCAAATAAACAATGTAAAATATATATATATACTAAGGTATTGGTATTTTCCGTGTTACAAATACATTAAATACAATAACAAAAATATGATAACTAATAACGTGAACCATATTTTATACAACCCAATAATTTTTTATTGGTATAAGTTGATAATATTTTTACAAATTAAAACAAACACACGCCCGACTGGGCGGATCAAGATCTAGTATATATTACTAGAGGTAAACAATTTTTACGAATCATGGTATTAGATGCAAAAACAGAACAGTAGAGGGCAAACCCATAAATACGATACAACAAAACAACAGAATCGTAATTATGAAACAACCCGAGGGCAGCGCAAATATGAAGTAGTCAGAGGATAAGTAAGTAAATAAGAAGTTTATGTTTGAAAAGAAATGGCGGCCGACGAATCAACAACGATGAGATTTCGTTGACCTGTCAACGTAGCAGCTAAAATAATCTTAAGACTAATTCTTTTTTTTTTTAATCTTAAACCTAATTCATGCATGTATGTAAAAATTTGTCCTTGTTATTGACATAGTGTTTTATTTTCGTTACAGAATTAATAACTAAGAATAAAAAAGTAACAGATCATTGAGAGAGAAGCCTTCTTGGTCCAAGCCATCGAGGGTGGAAGCCTCTTTGATCCAATGGTTTGATCAAGGGTTCATTAATGCTTGTATACCAGGAGGTATATGTTTCAATTTCCAAAATGCAGAATTATGCGAATTAAACGAGAAAAAACTTACAATATATTAGCAGCATGGCGCAAGGAGTATCGTCAAGTCAAGCGTGGATCGTATAAGGCGGCTTAAATGATGCAATCAGACGTGAATCTTCATTCAACAAATAGAATTGTCGGCTGTACAATCGTCTATAATATTTCTTATAGTTGTAATAGCATACTTATCTAGTTTTAAAAGAAAAAAACAGAGTATCCAGGAAAAATGTTTATTTTATTAATTAGATGTAAGTATGTAACATACACATTTTTTTTAATTGAAAAAAGCGTACACACTTTTTCCCAGTAACCAAATTTACAAAGCATGGAATTATTGCAACAAATTTTCCCAAGGGAAGTGTTTCATCGTCAGAAAATATGAAAAAGTTAAAAAATTATATACACCAGGCAATACCACCCAGAAAAAAAGAAAAAAAAACAAATAATTACACACGGTTAGGTTATGATTATATTCTTATATAATTACCAAAATTTTCAACAAATTAATTAAACCCCCAAATGACCTTTTTAGTATTTGTAGTCTTTAACGTGAAGGCTCTCAGAAGCACCTTCACCGAGCTGAGCATCACCTTTGTAGGCACCAGTAGTTGCCTCCGAGTTAGCCTTGGCTCGAGCCAAGAACGCCTTTTGAGCCTTCTCCACATTCTCCTCTTTACCTCCCCAAGCCTTGAGCGTACTCTGCTGAAGCGCACGTCCATACGAAAACGTCAAGCTCCATGGTTTCTTACCTTTGAGCTGATTTATGGCGTTTAAATTCACAGTTGCTTGTTCCTCACTCTGTCCTCCAGACAAGAACACAACGGCTGGAACAGCGGCGGGGACAGTACGCTGTAAAGCACGGACCGTGTGCTCCGCGATCACTTCAGGTTTAGCCCTAGACTTACAGTCGGAACCTGGAGTAACCATGTTTGGTTTCAAGAGCGTTCCTTCCAAGATCACATGGTGATCATTGAGAGCCTTGTAACAAGCTGCGAGGACACGTTCCGTGACGTAAGCACATTTCTCGATATCGTGAGATCCGTCCACAAGGATCTCTGGTTCCACGATGGGGACGAGACCGTTCTCTTGGCAAATGACCGCGTATCTCGCTAGACCGTAAGCGTTCTCGTGGATGGCTAACTCGGAAGGCTCGTTGGCTCCGATTTTGAGAACGGCACGCCATTTGGCAAAACGTGCACCGGCTTCGTAGTATTTCTTGCAACGGTCTCCGAGTCCGTCGAGGCCAATGGTTGTGGTTTCACCGTTTGTACCCGCGAGCTCAACAGTTCCTTTATCGACTTTGATACCTGGAAGGACTTTAGCTTCCTTCATTACATCAACAAATGGTTTACCTGTAGCACACGTCAAGTTATTTCAATGTAATAAAGATATATAATTTTTTTTTTTTTTAAAACACAATAAAAATATGTAATTACTTATCATATTCTTGTGTATATCATCAGACTACAAAAATCACTATAAAATGTGATTACTACTGTGAGGGTTTGAGTCTTTTACCTGAAGCTGTTTTCTGGTAGAGTGTTTCCTCAAAGAGGATGATACCACTGATGTATTGGAGAGCTCCGGGAGTGGTGAACAAAAGCTCACGTAGAGCACGTCTGTTTGATTCAACGTTCTCGACGTTAATGCTAGCGAAACGTTTTCCTATGGTCCCTGTGGATTCATCAGCAGCAAGAATACCTTTCCCTGGAGAACCGATGTATGCGGCATTGGCGATGAGCTCATCTGTCGATATTGAAAAGAATGATTAAATAACGGAGGTAACATATAAACCAAATGATGAACAATGAGGTGGTGGTAATATTTACCGGCGAATTTGGATTTGAAGCACGACATTGTTTTTTTTTTTTTTAAAGAGAGGGCACGACGGAGAAGATCGGTCTTAATATGATGTAAGATCGATTTGAAAACGGGCCTTTGGGTTTTATATTGTAAAAGGCCGCGTTAGAGACGGATACAAATACAAAAATAGAGTTTGTTTCTACGAGAGGCCGTAGAGATTGTCACGCGAATCCAATGACCAAATATAGAAGTTGTCGCTTTGCCTCTAATATTGTAGACTAGTTTTTATTTATTTCGGAAAGATCATTCTTTGTTTCATTTTACTGGTAGTTGCGGCCATGAAGCACGTGAACTAAGCCACTAGATGGTGATGCGAAATAAAAGTAATATATAATGAATCATATCTATCGAATTTGAAGAAGAAATGGTTATAAAAATAAGGATAGTGGAAGTGTCAACTCTCAAACATGTGGGCCTAAAGAAGAGTCCACCATCCATACTTGTTAGCGTCACCCATGACGCCATTACACATTTTTATAATATTTCCCGCCTACACCCATCAAAGATTTATCCAAACACCTTTTCCGTAATAATTAATTTAGTTTTGATAGGTAAAAAGTTCATCAGCAAGAATTTAATGGTCAAATTGCATAAAAGCAAACCAAAAAAGAGAGGTTAAATAATTTTATATATGTGTAACTAAAAAGCTATCACCTACGGCTCATTTCAACAGATCTAAAACTATCCGACCCGAGATTTTTATACGGGCCGGGTGATAACCCACCATCTTCTGCCTCTAGTGCATGTTTCTCTCTACTCCATATCCTAAACGCAACATAAACCATCGCCGCCGTTAAAGCCGACGCAATCAAAGCGAGCACTGACATCCCAACCGTTAACCCCACTCGGCTTTTCTTCTTCCCTACACCTTCACGTACCTTAAAATAACCCATTTTACTCGGATCCGCGACGCCCAGCATCGTCGGGATCGGGTAATTAACCAAATAACAAAACCCGGATCCGTTATTATAAACCGACCCGAAACACTTGCAATCCTCCACACACATCTCCTCGCACTCTCCCAGAGACGACGTCGTTTTGTGATCCATCAGTTCCTTAAACGGCACTTCAACGCCTCCACGTCTCACCACTCTAAACTTCTCCGTCTTAACGCCGCCGCAAAAGTCCGCCGCTCCCGAATTCCCGTGACTACACTCTCCGATCACGGTGCTGTTGTCGATGCACGAGCATCCCGATCCAGGGTGCAGAGACTGTAAGGACCACACGGATTCGGGAGATCGCAGGTCTCGCGGATAGCTTCGTAGTTCAACGCCCAGCGTGATCCGTCCCAGAGATATCCTCGGAGATTCCCGTCGGATTCCAATCGGAGGATCATGAGACCGTTAACCGGTCGTTGAAAGCTGTTGAACGCTTCGACGTCGACCGGAATGGTTCCGGTTTGGTACATACCGAGATAACCGTTCGGGTTGATTCGAGCTAGAATCGGACCGGAACCGTCTTTGATTTTGGCTTTGGCTTGGAGAGCGCTGTGTTTCCAGTAGAACTGCTGAGAATCGTCGCTGACTTTAGCGTACAGTCCGATGAAATCGCGTCCTAATCGCATCGAATACAGACCGTTGGATGAAACCAAAGCCATCGTAGACGTGAAATTCTGGTTCTCGACGAGTGTGTTTCCGGGAAAATCGAAACTCTCCCACTCGACGGAGGAGGATGACGACGACACCACCTGGAGATTCGAGTCGTTACGGAGGACGAGACGGTCTCCGTTAGTGTGAGTTGACCACTCTACCCTCGAAGAATGATCTGAAACCACGAGGCTGCCGTTAAAGAATAGCTTCGTTTTGTGTGACCAGCTCGCTGTCCGGGTCGGGTCGAAGACCCAGAGGGATCCGTTAAGTTCGGGTGGGTTACCGCGAGTGAGAGTCGTGACCCGTTTAACCGTAAGAAACCGAACGAAAAGTTTCCGCTCGGGTCAGTGAGGAGTGGCTGGAACGAGCTGATAGACGAGTCCGGTTTAGCTTCGAAGCCTTTGGTTAACTCTAGAACCGGTTCGGTCGCGTTGACTTGATGCCATGTATAACAAACTAAAAACTGAATAACAAGAGTGAACGAAAACACAAACCTTCCATTTTCGGAAGTTTGAATCAAAGAGAAAGAAAGGGATGTTGTACTAGTTTAACAGAAGTGGAAAGAGATTGTGATGGTTTTGATTCGTTCATGCAGAGAGAGAGAGAGAGAGAGTCCATTGCATCAGTTTACTTACAATATATATTTATAGGGAGACGCAGAGTATATTAAAGTTATATAGTATAAATGATTTAGTATGTTAGCCGGTCGTATAAAATATGAAGAAAATGGTATTATAAGGTGTCCATATCGTGGGACTAGTATTGAATATTTGAAGTCTGATTTGAGAAGATATGGTTTTCTGGTGGAAATATTGGGATGAAATGTTAATCATATTAACCATTAATCATTAGTCGCTAATCGCAATTGGACCAGTTGTCTGATACACTAAAACCACAGATATATTACATAAAATAGTGTAGAGACAAATTATTGCACGCACTAACCATGTGTCAGTGTCAGTACATGTGTATGCGATACATAGCTAAATACACATGTATCATGTATGCATCTAACAATGAGCTTGTTAAATCACTGAAATGTTTAAATTGTATTTCTTATCTTTTATTGTTTTTACAAACGAGAGATTAAGTAAGAGTAAAACAAACGAGACATTTAGACATAAGTCAGACTGTGATCGAGCCACGCGCGCGCTTCTGATCCCAGAAACATATCTGGATGCACAATTTCATGTAAATCCTTGCAAATGGAAAGGGGAAATCTAGAAGACAATAGGTGTTACAATTTGAGAAGTAGTTGTTATTATATATGTGAAATAGAGCTAGGACAAAAGTCGCACCAGATCTAATTAAGGGTCAAAAGACTCAAGCTCTTCATTAGTTTCTGTCAATTTACCTGTCAGGTCGTTGAATGTCTCTATAGTTGCAACTTGCAATCTTTTTACACCTCCTAAAACTTAAGGGACCATGTATACTACATGCATGCTTGCATGCATGGTGTAGTTATATCAACATGCATGAGACTTGCTTAGACTTGTCGCTCATGCTACAATCTTATTGTATTTGATCTGAAAGGAACAAACATCTACGTAACAACGTTTCCTCAAACTCCAAGGAACTATTTTCAAGATTGTGAACCGAGTAATCCAAGACGCCATCCAGAGCGAAACCTGGAAATATTCCGAGATCTAATGCAACATTGACTCGCTCTAGCCTAAGCAAGTGTATATTGTACCTGTCCTTGTAGGTTTCCTCCTAATTTTCACAATAACGTGGTGGTTATTATCCATTCACATGGATTGACTTTGTAAAAGGCTCATTAAATGCAAGGAGTGGACTAATTGGCGGGAGGAGGATATGTATGAATGGTGTCGTAACAAACACATCGAAAGTCTCACCATCTCTCGTTCGGATTTTGACTTACTTTAATTTTTTTATTAATTGTTTGTGTTGACATCATTTAAGTTCAACCATACAACAACTCTTTTGTTCATTTACGTTGTCCCTCTCAGAATACAAACCTACGTTTATTTATTTTCTTACCAAAAACTAATCGTTTTGTCTAGATTGCATGTTTTATGTAATGACTAATGCCTTCATGTTTTGAAAAATATGTAATGACTAAAGCCTACATTTTCGTAAAGAACTTACTTTATACAACTTGCGTAGAGAAAAATAATATGAAATTGATTGATGGTAGACTATTCTATCTATACCAAACATATCAGACGATTCACATCTAATAATTTTCTTTTGGATTCACATGTCTTAATTAGCTTAATAAGTCTTCACATTTATATATTTTATATGTTTAGCTATGTCATGTGGTAAACTGAAGATCCACTGAATATGCTCATATGTTTTATGTCAAAGTTGGCGGGCTTAACCTTTAGGGCCAATGTTAATTTTAATTCATTATAATATGGCCCCTTGAGTCTACTTTTCAAACAAAGTGTTACCGATGGGCCGATACTAGAAGCCCAAAGATGATCAAGCATTGAGAAAAAGAAATGTTGACAGTGGGATTTGAACCCACGCCCTTTCGGACCAGAACCTTAATCTGGCGCCTTAGACCAACTCGGCCATATCAACTAATTGCTTGCTTAACTTGGCTTTTTTGATTTCACAACTCAGAAGAGTGATGACAACTGTTGGTAAGAGAACCTACCTACATTACTTCAATTTAATTCATTTTCTATCTGAATGACAACTAAAATCTAACACTGTCGACAGATGAACTTGTTTGCAAAATTTTCACACTACATATTTTCGTTTCTGAAGACTAAATTAAATTAATTCATAATATTCTACGAACGGTATGAAATGAAACCAAATCTAAAACACACAGGTTTACAATAATTGCATATGAATTATTAAAGCGAAAATTAAATGACAAGGACTACCACCAAAATCGAAAGAAAGTCATGAGGCTCTCTTTTCTCTGTCCCAATTGATATAATGAATGGACAAGGCCTAGTTTTATCGAATTGTCGGCTTACTGGAAAAATAGTATACGATAATGACTCCCATCAAATAATCAAATTAGGCTCGTGATCATTCCTTGTCGTTCTATGTCACAAAGACTTTGGTTTAGTCAAGATAGATCCGAATACCTAAATGATGTGACCCTATGTTAGTTTTAATTTAGACCCATATCATTAACCATGTGGAGTTATGCTTTTCTTCTTCTTCTTTGTTCACATGATCTGTTACATTTTAAAATTACTTTTCCCTAAATTACAAAATATACGGAACAGGGTTGGACTGAGCAAAGAATCACACTTGAAACTGTTATATGTGAACTAGTTTTGAAAAAGTTACATTTAATAATAAATAATAGGAAACAAAGGAAGACGAGACGTGAATAATATGGGGAGCAGTAACGAATTTTGGGTGTAATGTCAAAAGAGAGTGCGTTCGTTTTGCTTTTGTCACTGCATTACACAATCAACGAGGAGGAATCTTTCTCTCGTGGGTGGGATATCGACATTGAGATGTGTCAACTAGAAAACAAATACTATGTAAAAATGTAGAACTAGTTAAGTAAGGTGTATAATAACTTGTATATTGATATCCAAAACATTATTTCTTTCTTGGGAAAAACTAAAGAGAACTCTTTACTTACTAATCAAGAAGAATAATTGTAAGTAGTTGTTTACTTATTTCGTCTTATAGGATAAAACGTAAAATTTGATACAAACTCTTAAGTGGATGTCGTCTAGTTGTTTAGTCTGGTTGATGAAGTCACTGACTCATTCTCGCTAAATGAACTGTTTTTATAAAGTGGGATCCACTCCACATCAGAGACGGGCGTAGACGTAAATGTAACGAGCATGTGAGAGATCTACACGTTTATTAAACCTTTTGACTTGTTCTTCTTTTTCCTTCCTTCTCTTTCATGTTTTAAAATTTAGGCTTGTTTTCTTTTTCATCTCTTTTCAAGTTGAGGTCCTATTCACAAGAGCTCTGAAACAGAAAAATGGAGAAAAAACTTAGCATTATGCTCTTCCTTTTTGTTCTTCTCCTTCTTCAGTTATCTGGGCTTCGTACAGCTCAACGACCTTCCCAAGTGGATAAAGAAGGTACTTGCATGCCATATATATATACAGACCCACATGCATCATGCATGTCTTTGTAAATTGTATATAGATGATGTATATACATGCTAATTTACTAGTTTGATTATGACTTTTATGTCTACTTTTCTAGTGCGGTCTTATGAATTGAAAAATGTAGCAAGAAGAGCTAGCTATTCTTTTTAAGTTTGGACCACATTTTAATTTCTTGATGATATAAGTCCTTTGTGGATCATCTATGTGTTTAGATCTTGAAATAGTTCATATAATCACCAATTTCAGGAAAATTGCTTCAGTGATCCATAGCATGAAATTTAATGTTTCCGTTTCATGTAAGAACCTTGGGATTAAATCAAATGCTTTGATTAGATCCATTTTTCTTACATGAAAGAAAAAAGGAAAGATGTAAATAATTCTTTGATTTTATGATTTTTTTTCTTACCAATTTCCCATTGTAGTAGAAGAAAAAGAATCAACAACAATAATTGGGCCTGGACTACACAAGCAGTGAAGACATCTGACATGGGCCAAGAGTTATCAAATGTAAATATTCTTCCTTATTCAAATTATTTAACTGCATATTATTCATAGTGTTATTTAAGTAAATTGATTTTTATTTTTCCCCCTGAAATGTGGTTTAAAGCTTATGGGAGAAGAGAAATGTGAGGAGAGCGATGAAGAGTGTATGAAGAGAAGGATGATCACAGAATCTCACTTGGACTACATCTACACTCAAAGCCACAACAAACCTTAATCCAAAACCACAGAGTGTTTTAAGTAAGTAAAATAATTAAATAAAAGGATTGTAGTGTGATAACAATGGTTGTATGATTATGGGGACATTATCTTATATATTAATATAAACCACTATAGTGCATATCAGGATCCCTTCACGACAATTTTAACTTAATAGTGAATAGTGATCACCAAGTTAGAATGTTGGATTAATACTCAAAAAAGTTAAAATATCACAAAGCATTTTGATTCTAAATCCATGCATTACTGTCTATCACTTGTAAATTGTAACTGGACCACAAAACATGCAAAGGAGAGAAAGAAAAACACAGTGAGAGAGAGAGAGAGGAAAGCTGACCTGGAACATGAAGATCTTCCCTTCCATGGAAGATTGTGATGAGCAAAATATTCAGCTTCAGAAAGAGTCCTCAAACACCTGCAGATAGAGAACCCAAACAAAACAAAACAAAACAAAAGCATAGTTTTGTGTCATCCACTAAAACGTTAGTGCAGAGACATGGATACTAAATAAGAAGTGCAAAATCATTATTTATATATGTATAAAAGGTGCATCTCAAAATAAACAATCAATCAATTAATAGTTCACCCGATAATAAACGGGTTTATGGTCTAATATTATATTTAATGAAAGGTCTTAAGGATCATCCATTGGTGTAGTATCATCACCAGGTGGCCAGTTGAATCCAGTCTCTGTGATTCCTGCAGCAAACTGTTCCCAACAGACATCAGGCAAACAACCACCACTTGATGTTTCTGCAACAGAGCCAAACTCTGAGACATTATAGTCCATCATGGTTCCCCACACATCCTCATTGCTGAAACTAGGTATTGTAGTGTCGAAACCCATACTCCACGTCTCTTCTTGTTTGACAAGTCCTTCAGGAGTTGGGAAGGGAAATAAGTAATCTCGATTCATCATCTCTTCTTCTGATGGATTTATCATGTTCTTGCCTTTTGGGTCTGTTCCTTCTATGCTTGAAGTCATACCTTGGCTAGAGAGTGGAATGTTCTCAGTCTCTTCCTCGGACATTAACAGTCTCTCCCAATCATCAGCTTCATACTTCACAATCTCTACTCCTGTTGGAGAGTGCTTGATGAGCTTTTTTCTCGCCTTTTCGAATCCAAGAGCTCCTCCTCCTCCTTCTCCTTCTCCTTTGAGGTTCTTGAGTCGGTCCAAGAAACCTGGGTTCTGAAACAACTTAGCCAAGAAAGAGAGCATCTGCTTCTGACGCTGCTCAGCAGCTTTCAGCCTCTGGTTCACAGTGTCCACGTGACGAGCCGTGCCTCTGTTTTGCTGCTGAAGCTCCACCATTTCTTCCATCAACGCACGCCGCTCTTTCCTCAGCTTATCGATCTCTTCTCCAACCTCGGTAGGCGAGCCTTGGCTCTGGCTGGTGCTACTGCTGCAAGCTTGGTTGGATTGTGGTGAACGGCGACGGTGGATGTTCTTGAGAAGATGCTTCTGTCCTCTAAGGAAAGCCTCGTTGGCGAATTCCCATTTGTCAGTATCAATCTTCCGGAATCCCTGAACACATTCAAACCCCACAGAAACAACTCAAAGAAAGAACATTAAAGGTAATATCACAATCACATCAAGAAGATCACAACAACATTTTTTTTGTCAGCAAAACTAGATATTTGGTCAACAACATATTGATTGCAAAACTAGATATTTGGTCTGTTTAATTATTAATGAGAAGAATAAACCTTTGGGTTTGCGTGGTAAGCAAGTGTACCATGACGTTGTGAGGAAAGAATAAGAAACCATAATTACACAGAGGATATGATCATTTCAACTCAACAAGATTACAAGCTTACTTACACATGACAAGTAAACATGATACATAACACAAGCCCAAATTCATAGGTACATGATCAGAAATCTTTACATTACAGAGATTTCAAAAATCCCCAAAAAACATAATTACAGGTATTTACAGTTTTATCAAAAAAAACCAGTTTCAACAATCTATACAGCATGTTGCAAATTACAAAAATACAAAAATAAAATTTGAAAGAAAAAAACAGGTAAGAATTAACAAATGGTAGAGAACAATTAAAAAATGATCATCCATGAGTCATCATCATCAGTCATCTATCCAAATCTACAAAACACAAAAGCAGAGGAACATATTTCATGATATTTTACACTAAGGGAGACACAACAGAGATACCGACATAAGTGTTAAGCTGTCTGACGAAGCTGGAGAAATTGTTGTGTTTGAAATTCCGCGGGAGTATGATTCTGGCGAACTCCACGGGGTCCCAGACGACGAAGCTCGCTCCGGTCAGTCCCCAAGATATGACCGGGTCGAGACTCGGGTCATCCACCAAATCGAATGTTTTGGACAGAAAAGGCGGGATCGGGTTCCCGTGCAGGATGTCTAGCGGCATCGGGAGTGGAGAAGCCACGTCTGCGTCGACGTGGAGAGGTACGGATTCGGGTCGGGTCGAGATGGGTATGGAGAGTGGAGTGGGTTTCGAAACAACATCTTTCTCTGGCCTCATTTGAAAAAGAAATATAGAAGTTGTATTGGTTATGGCAAGAGAAATAATTTATGAGAGTGGTGTGGTTAATCGAAGGAGTTTACTTATGAAAATGGATTAAGGGGAAGATGATGGGGGTTTATAAAGGTTTAGGGAAGGGATGTAAACCGACAAACTGTTAGTGAGATATGTAAGAAAATATCTGTGGGGGGGGAGAGAAAGGCGGTGCGGTGGGGCAGTTCCCAGCCACCGTGGATTCGTCTTTTGCGTCATCTTCCATCGTTGATTCGTTGTTTTTAGAGTTGAAAACCGACATTGAAGAAGACTGTTGTTTCCTTTCAGGTTCGCTTCTCTCTCTCTCTATCTCTAGTTTTCTTGCAATCCGAAGGAGAAAGAAAGTTTGTGAGGTGATGGGTCCCCCACGTAATCTTAAGATTTTTAAATGGAAGGAGTGATTTTCCGTGTTTGCCAGGTCAGCTTTAGAAGTGGACCCTCACGTTCATAGATTGCATTTCACGCAATCCTATTGGTCACCAGCCCATCAACACATACAGTGTCTGTTCTGTTTGTTTTTTGAATTTTTATATAGTTACGAAAAACGAGTACTTAAGGTAAAGTCGTTTTCAATAGGTAAGGCCCAATTTACTTCATAGTGAAGGCAACACAAAATTCTTGGTAGATATTTTCTCAAATCTTGAGATATTTTTCTTCTTCAGTTCTCAGTTCTCACTCTTCGTTTTTCTAAACTATGAGCAACCTTACGAGTTACAGTCACAATTCCTCATGATAATTTCGTGTGAATAAATGTACCATCCAATGAATCACATACTACGTTTGCAAAACCACACTGACACACGACTCTTTTTCTTGGTTTGGACTCTCTTAGCTACAAGGAGCTACTCATTTAGTAGCTTAATGTACAACAAGGTAACTTTACGGAAACATTATATGTAGGATTAGACAAAAAATAGCTTTTAAGTGTCACTACTACAAAAGGCTTACAACAAAATATTGCTCACCCCTGGGAGGTAGATAATAGAATATCCCTTACTGTTTCCACTACTACTTTGATTTACTTTTTCCTTCCCTGTGACAATAATCATGTACATTATTAACAATCTGCAACATAAAAAAAAAAAGAACAAAGAGAATGCAAAAAATCAAAATGAAAAGACTGGGTACTAGAACAGCGATTGGATAGAGAGGATAAGATCATTAGCTCACGAAGCATGTACCTTCCAGCTATCTTAACTAGTGTCTCCCTCCGGGGCAGCAAAATAATGCTGAGAGTATATGTGCACATCATCAATTATTAATATCGTGTTTCCAAGTGGGCCGGTGTTTCACAGATCCAAGCGGTTGGGTGGAGGAACCGCTGATTTGATCAATGGTCTTAGCAAGTCCATTATTGTTGCAAATGATGGACGCTTCCGCGGCTCACTGGCAATCAAAAAAAATGAAGGATGATTCAAGGTAGGAATCATAAATGAAGTGTCGAGGAAAAAAAAAATTTGTAACGTACTTTGTCCAACAACCCTCGATTATTGCTGCAACTTGAGGATTCAGATTCCGTGGAATCTCAAGCCGTTTATCCTTGAAACCAACCGCAGCTACAACCTGTAGACCAGTTTTTATTTAAATGACCAATATAGCATGTTGCGAAAGAGGAAAACTTGTGATTGAGCAACTTTCTGGCGCAAGACATCTTTCTGGAGTGGAGCGTACCTGAGCAGGATTCAAATTACCCCACGGTTGCTGCAATGTAGCAAGCTCCCACAAGATGACCCCGAAGCTGTACACGTCTGACTTTTCATTAGATTGCTCATCCCGCAGGACCTCTGGTGCCATCCACTCGGGCTGATAAATCAAAAGCCAATCAATTTTACTTATCTTCTACATAACAAAAAGTCAATAGGACCGAAACATAGTTAATTTGTTAAGCTTGTTTTTAGCTTCAGACTAAACTTACGGTTCCAGCTGCCGACTTAGATGAAAGGAACGTGCTGGCCTTTAACCGCGAGAGACCAAAATCACAAACCTGAAATTTCAAGAGAACCGACGACTCAGAAGTAATAACGTTTTGCAAGAGAGATGCCTTTTCAGAAAATAGCTTGGGAACAAGGATTTCATAGGTTAGAGTACTAATGCCTTTTCGCAATGTCTTTAAAATGATTTAACATAAAAATTCTACACTGGTCCCGCAAGAAGAATGATAAATACTGAAATAAATTCAAGACACTGGACAAAACAATTCTGTAATTCAGATTCAAACCTTGACGGTGTATTTTTTGTCGACTAACAAGTTTGGAGATTTTAGATCTCTATGTACAATCGGAGGATTACGATTATGGAGATAGTTCATTCCTTTAGCCTGCAACAGAGAAATGGCATGAAAATTCGATGAGAAATACACCCAAGATCACAAAGTAATCAACTCAATTTGAAACCCGTTCAGGAGTGGTCATGGAAGGAGGTCAAACATACCACATCATATGCCATACTCAAGCGCTCTCATCCAATTGCTCCCTTGCTCCACTTTTATGCAAAAGTCTGAATAAACTACCTCTGTTTAAAAGAGACGATTGCATTAGCAATAAAATAGGCTAAAACTCTTCAGCAGACACAAAACCAGTTTCAACAATCTATACAGCATGTTGCAAATTACAAAAATACAAAAATAAAATTTGAAAGAAAAACAGGTAAGAATTAACAAATGGTAGAGAACAATTAAAAATGATCATCCATGAGTCATCATCATCAGTCATCTATCCAAATCTACAAAACACAAAAGCAGAGGAACATATTTCATGATATTTTACACTAAGGGAGACACAACAGAGATACCGACATAAGTGTTAAGCTGTCTGACGAAGCTGGAGAAATTGTTGTGTTTGAAATTCCGCGGGAGTATGATTCTGGCGAACTCCACGGGGTCCCAGACGACGAAGCTCGCTCCGGTCAGTCCCAAGATATGACCGGGTCGAGACTCGGGTCATCCACCAAATCGAATGTTTTGGACAGAAAAGGCGGGATCGGGTTCCCGTGCAGGATGTCTAGCGGCATCGGGAGTGGAGAAGCCACGTCTGCGTCGACGTGGAGAGGTACGGATTCGGGTCGGGTCGAGATGGGTATGGAGAGTGGAGTGGGTTTCGAAACAACATCTTTCTCTGGCCTCATTTGAAAAAGAAATATAGAAGTTGTATTGGTTATGGCAAGAGAAATAATTTATGAGAGTGGTGTGGTTAATCGAAGGAGTTTACTTATGAAAATGGATTAAGGGGAAGATGATGGGGGTTTATAAAGGTTTAGGGAAGGGATGTAAACCGACAAACTGTTAGTGAGATATGTAAGAAAAAAATCTGGGGGAAAGAGAGGCGGTGCGGTGGGGCAGTTCCCAGCCACCGTGGATTCATCTTTTTCGTCATCTTCCATCGTTGATTCGTTGTTTATAGAGTTGAAAACCGACATTGAGGAAGACTGTTGTTTCCTTGCTGCTTCGCTTCTCTCTCTCTCTCTCTCTATCTCTAGTTTTTTGCAATCCGAAGGAGAAAGAAAGTTTGTGAGGTGATGGGTCCCCCACGTAATCTTAAGATTTTTAAATGGAAGGAGTGATTTTCCGTGTTTGCCAGGTCAGCTTTACAAGTGGACCCTCACGTTCATAGATTGCATTTCACGCAATCCTATTGGTCACCAGCCCATCAACACATACAGTGTCTGTTCTGTTTGTTTTTTGAATTTTTATATAGTTACGAAAAACGAGTACTTAAGGTAAAGTCGTTTTCAATAGGTAAGGCCCAATTTACTTCATAGTGAAGGCAACACAAAATTCTTGGGAGATATTTTCACAATATTGAGATATTTTTCTTTCTTCACTTGTCACTCTACGTTTTCCTAAACCATGAGCAACCTTACGAATTACAATCACGAATCCTCATGATACTCTCGTGTGAATAAATGTACAATCCAATGAATCATACTGAGTTTGCAAAACCACACTGACACACGACTCTTTTCTTGGTTTGGACTCTCTTAGTTACTACAAGCTACTAATTTAGTAGCTTAAATGTACAACAAGGTAACATTAAGGAAACATAATATGTAGGATTAGACCAAAAAAATAGCTTAAAGTGTCACTACTACAAAAGGCTTACAACAATACATCATTGCTCACCCCTGGAAGGGTCGATACTGTTTCCACTACTACTTTTGATTTACTTTTTTTGCCTCCCTGTGACAATAATCATGTACACTTTTAACAATCTGCAACATAAAAAAGAACAAAGAGAATGCAAAAAATCAAAATGAAAAGACTGGGTACTAGAACAGCGATTGGATAGAGAGGATAAGATCATTAGCTCACGAAGCATGTACCTTCCAGCTATCTTAACTAGTGTCTCCCTCCGGGGCAGCAAAATAATGCTGAGAGTATATGTGCACATCATCAGTTATTAATATCGTGTTTCCAAGCGGGCCGGTGTTTCACAGATCCAAGCGGTTGGGTGGAGGAACCGCTGATTTGATCAATGGTCTTAGCAAGTCCATTATAGTTGCAAATGATGGACGCTTCCACGGCTCACTGGCAATCAAAAATGAAGGATGATTCAAGGGAGGAATCATAAATGAAGTTTCAGAAAGTAAATAAAAAAAATTTGTAACGTACTTTGTCCAACAACCCTCGATTATTGCTGCAACTTGAGGATTCAGATTCCGTGGAATCTCAAGCCGTTTATCCTTGAAACCAACCGCAGCTACAACCTGTAGACCAGTTTTTATTTAAATGACCAATATAGCATGTTGCGAAAGAGGAAAACTTGTGATTGAGCAACTTTCTGGCGCAAGACATCTTTCTGGAGTGGAGCGTACCTGAGCAGGATTCAAATTACCCCACGGTTGCTGCAATGTAGCAAGCTCCCACAAGATGACCCCGCTGTACACGTCTGACTTTTCATTAGATTGCTCATCCCGCAGGACCTCTGGTGCCATCCACTCGGGCTGATAAATCAAAAGCCAATCAATTTTACTTATCTTCTACATAACAAAAAGTCAATAGGACCGAAACATAGTTAATTTGTTAAGCTTGTTTTTAGCTTCAGACTAAACTTACGGTTCCAGCTGCCGACTTAGATGAAAGGAACGTGCTGGCCTTTAACCGCGAGAGACCAAAATCACAAACCTGAAATTTCAAGAGAACCGACGACTCAGAAGTAATAACGTTTTGCAAGAGAGATGCCTTTTCAGAAAATAGCTTGGGAACAAGGATTTCATAGGTTAGAGTACTAATGCCTTTTCGCAATGTCTTTAAAATGATTTAACATAAAAATTCTACACTGGTCCCGCAAGAAGAATGATAAATACTGAAATAAATTCAAGACACTGGACAAAACAATTCTGTAATTCAGATTCAAACCTTGACGGTGTATTTTTTGTCGACTAACAAGTTTGGAGATTTTAGATCTCTATGTACAATCGGAGGATTGCGATTATGGAGATAGTTCATTCCTTTAGCCTGTAACAGAGAAATGGCATGAAAATTCGATGAGAAATACACCCAAGATCACAAAGTAATCAACTCAATTTGAAACCCGTTCAGGAGTGGTCATGGAAGGAGGTCAAACATACCACATCATATGCCATACTCAAGCGGCGTCTCTCATCCAATTGCTCCCTTGCTCCACTTTTATGCAAAAGTCTGAATAAACTACCTCTGTTTAAAAGAGACGATTGCATTAGCAATAAAATAGGCTAAAACTCTTCAGCAGACACAAAACCTTCAAAATCCATGTGAACAGTACCTTGACAAATATTCTGTCACTATTGACAAATTTGGAGGTTGAGTGACAGCTCCCATGAAAAGAACAATATTAGGGTGGCGAAGGCGTTTCATTATTGCAACCTAGCGGTGAATCAAAGATCATGAAGGGTATTAGTACACCAAGTTCGTTATTAAAAAAAAACGAGAAAATTTTAGTTTGTGCACCTCTCTCAAGAACTCATTGACACGCTCAGCATGGAAGTCTTGCTCCATGAGAATTTTCACAGCAACATCCTGAAATTGGTGGTGAACAATTTTGCAATAATCAAAGTTAAAATTCCTCTCGTGATAGCAATGGAAGATTTAAACAGGAAGATTTATTTATGATAGAGAGACAACTAATTTGAGTATACTTTTTCATTAAAATCTACGATTTAGACTTTATGTCAGACCAGAGAGATTAAATAATTTGCCCTTTATCATCCAGCAGATCCAAGTATCACTAGTTAAAAATCGGCCATGCAAAATTCAGATATAAAGTTCTTACCGAGCCATGCCACTCAGCACGATGAACAGTGCCAAAGGAACCTGAAAGAGCAGTACGAATATAAGTGGACAGGTAAGATCATTCCCGACTCTCAGAGAATAAAGTAACTTCTAAATGGCAGGACCTCTTATTTTGTTCGAGACCAGATCACGAAGCAAACCGACTTACATAGGAATTTCATATTTCTTTTTCATAAACTAAATCATCGCTTCTTTGGGTAAAACTAATACCTGCTCCAATCTTCTCTTTTATATTAAGATCACACCATGGGATGTCCATATCATCACCACCAAGTCCAAGATCCCTGTTTGCTCTGCTCACAACCGGCTGATTGATTGGTGGGGCATTCATAGGTACTGCATCTTGGACTTGATTCTGTGGAGGCATATTAGCACTGGGAGGCACCGACCCACCCCCATTTTCTGCCGAACCATCATTCTCTCCACCCCTATGAAACATTGAGAATCCTATATCATCTACAAGAATTCAAACAAGATATAAGAAATCAGAGTCCAGAAGACAAGTACATCAGAAATTTAAACTAAAATATTACTAAATTCAATTCCACAGCAACCCACCAACATCCACAACCATTACAAACGAAAAGACAAGAAAACAAACAATAGAACAATTCTAAGACAGCTAGCCCTTCAGATAACAAAGCCATAATTCAAAATAATCTTACAATGACGGGAGATTCCAGTTTTAGGAAAGATACAAAATGAGATGTAAAAAGCATGCATATACTTAACATATAATTCATGTTCTTTTCATCGGAATACCTGATGCAGGATCGAAAACAAGATTAAGAGACTGACTGTCGGTGAAGTACTGCTTGGCTAGTGCCCTAAAATCGACAGCAGGTTCAACTGGCCTGGGTCGCGGAAACCGCAAAGGTGATGAAATTGAAATAGTTGAGGGACCATTTAGCAAGGAATCGGGCTCCCACAAGTGGCCTGGCTTTCCAACTAAATCAACCAGATACTCCCTGAAACAGAAAAATAAAAGTATTTCAGGTTATCAACCTAATGAGAAACATTTGGGGTCATACTTGTTCCTATAGAAACAAAAAGGTAGAGAAGGCACTATCACAATCACTTGGACCCGTACCTATCAAGCCCAAACCTGACAAGGCACGATGCAGCATCGTCTCTATCACAATATTTGCACCCCTTTGCAATTCGACAAGGTAAATCTATTATGTCAGCCAGTACCTGCATGCACCAAATGCGGGGATAAACAACTTAAAAGCAAAAAAAAACATTACGGGATAAATTAAAAATCCAGCTAAAAATACACTGTTTTTCAAGCCAGTAACACCACTTTCTTCTTTGAAAAGTTTTTAATAATATTTGTTCGAAGAAAAGTTTCTTCACCAGTATTAATATACAAACAAATCCATGAAGGAGAATAATTTATATGATCATATCAAAAGATACGTCTTATGGCCTGGCAATAGTATCGAAGTTGGGGATCTCACTTTGAAGAGTAAAGCTCGGTGTCTGCAGAGTCCTACAGAGAGGCTACCTATGGGAACCACCACTTTAAAGCATTCTTTTAGACCATTAATGCACTCCTTCCACATGGGAACCAACTCATCTTCTCCCATGATAACTGGACCTCTGAAGGAGATGAAAATAATGATTACCAAACAATGTGAGAAGCCATAGGAAGAAATACATTATTACTTCAAAAATATTATGAGGATTGTATGAGTACAAACCCCATACGATTGCAGATTAGTTTTGCCAGCTGGTCAACAACCTCTTTTGTTGTTATGCAGCTACCAGATATGTCGTGGACTCTATCGTGAAGTTCCTTGAAGGTTGGATCAACACGCCGATCGACTAAGATAGCTTCCAGCGAAGAGTCAACACCGGAATCAACAGCTCTAAGTGATTCAATTGATGGGATGCGGCCACTTTCATGTAGATCAATGCATAAAGTCCAAATATATGGATCCAGACCATCAATCATATAAAACCATCAGGAACTTTATCATAGTACGATAAGCATCCATTGACCTGATACAGTACAGAACACAATCATAATCTGCAACGCATCTAAAACAATGTCACATCTGTTAATATAAGAACTGCCAACAAACTAAAACGCACTGCTCAAATGTGAGGGCATGGTAATCCGCTGCCCTGTACAGTATGCATTAGCTCATTCATCACAGCAGGTCTACCTTTAATCCACTGGGTGTTTTTCAGCTCTCGCATAGCTTCGTTTACTAACTCTCTACTAAGCTCCAAGTAATGGAGACCAGAAATTTAGATTTAGTGCCGAGTACAATTGGCAATAAGTATTTAACTACACAGTCCATTGCTTGACCGCATAGAGACCTATTCTAAGCAACTCATCTCAAGCAGACATATTGATAATCTCAACCTCTATACCTTCAACAACTCCTGAAGATAGAACTAACACCCATTATGCAATAACATCTAAGACATCTACAACAATAGAATTCCTATATTCCCATATCTCTTTCAAAGGTTGGCTAAGAACTCTAGTTGAAACTTGGAAACAAGAGCACCATGTCTCTATAACAACTTCAAAGCATTCAATAAACCAAAGATTCAAGAATGTTGTGAAACAGAGCTAAACAGGAAGGAGCAAAAGGCATCTAAACCAGTACCCAGAAGCGATGTGAAACGGTTTCAGCCGAACTTGGTGAAGTCCGCAAAGCAGACTCGTCCGGTACAGGATCCAGAAAGTTCGGATCGTCAGCGCAAGTAGCCTCCGACGAGAGCCGCAACGCCAACGCAAGCTGCAGCTGATAACTCTCCTCCGTCTGCTGCGCCCAGCTCTTCCCAGACGACGACGACCCCGCAGCCGAATCCGTCTGTATCCTCGAATCACCTCCGCCAAACCCACCGAGCCTAAACCCGTCGTCTTGCGGAAACCCAACCATTTCGATCTCGTTACCCGCCGCGGAAAGCGTAGTAGGCATATAGTAATCACCGGACAGCGAGCTCTCGCCGAAACTGCTCCCGCTCGATTGCCTCTGCAAACCAAGCGACGAAGAATACATACTCCCTACGCGATTCGGCCTGTGATCACCACCACCACCACCGCAAGGATCCCAATCGAATCCGCCTTTGGATTTTCCGTTGTTGTTGTTGTTGTTCCCGCTGTTGTTGTTGTTGTTGCTGGCGCTGGACAGGGAGGAGTCATAGTGAGGAGCTCCGGTGACGGAGACGGAGACCTGGTCGTCGGGGAATTGACTGAGCAGAGTGTAATTGGATCTTCTGGTACCGGGCATTTCCATTGAAGATTTTCGCGATCTTAGATGAAAGAGACTTTTTTTTCTCCGATCAGGTATAAGCTGAAAACCCTAAGAAACCGCCATTGTTGAACAAAGTTCGGCGAGCTAGCTACTAGCCACTTGTTTCTCTCTCTCTCTCTCTAGTTTTCCATTTTCCACCTTTTTCAAAATTCTCTCTCTTAATGAATTTGGAATTTTTTTCTTTCTTTTGGGTTATCTGAGAAAAACTGTGAGCTCGGTGCGTTTCTGTTGATATAATCTCGTTCTATTCCTTTTTGACCCTCTTTTTTTAAGGAACTTTGACATTTGAACCCCAAAAAAATATTGAGTTTCGGTTGATCAATTTTTTTTTTGCTAACTCGGTTTATCAATTTGTTTTGCCTTTTTCTTTTTCATCTAGCATTGCTTAGTATAAATGATTTAATTACTACTTAAGGTTTAATTTTGTTCTACTTTTCATGATCTTCTTTGTTGCAAAAACAAAGAGGAAGTAAAAATCTTCTATTTAAACAACTAATTTGGTATTTTAATTTTCTTGGTGGAATGCAACTGTAGTTTTAAGATAAAAGAATGATGTAAATCTAATTAGTAGGAATCGTATTCAAAGAGGAGACAACTTAGAAAAGGAAAACCATGTTGTCCGGTTACATCTCTCTTAAAGTTGGTAATAAATAATCCTTTAGTTTTTTTTTTTTTTATTATTTAGACCAATCCGAGTTGAAAACATTGAAACCAAGCTTGTGCTAATGTCATTGTCGTATCACCACTCATCAAACATGTTTATAAAACAAATTAATCAAATGTGCTTTTAAAAGTCCAAAATGTGACATTAAACGTCCAAAGTGTATGAATCTGCAGATATATGAAGTGTTTTATAAAGGAGAACATACTTTGAAAAATAAATCGGTAAATGAAGGAATGGGCTAAGGGCAAGATTATAGGGGGTGTCTTAACACAGGCCATTAAGGAAAAAATACGGGGACCGAGGGAAAAACAGAAGGAAAATCCTTTAATTAAGGGCCGGACCTTCACAAAAACTGACCAAAAAAAAAAATTTAAGGGACCCATAAAACTTAAGGGAGTTTGTCTCGGGACCACTGATAATCTTGCCCTAAGTATCGGGTTAGAGGGGGATGTATTCGTGTATGTGAAAATGATGGGCTCTTCTGTATTTATATTCCTTTGTCTTTTTCAAACATTCGTATCTCTGCGTGTGACTTCACCATGCATGCATCTTCTCTCATGAAAAACTTTTTTTTTTTCGTTTATGTTGACAATTGACGAGCATAGAAACAAGAATATATTTTCCTCTTTCTGAATTCAGATATAGTATTATTAACTTGACGGTATTCTATGAGCAATTTTTTCAACCAGATTATCTATAATTTTTCAAACTAATCGTTTAGATTTTTTTCTTTCCATTACATCTTTTCTTTATTCACTTACTTTTTGTCATCCATCAGTTTTTTATTCGATGTATGTAACCAATACTCAGAATCCGATAACGACATACAAAACAATTGCGGTTCTAATAATAATAAAAATATACAAATATATGTATATATGTAAAAAAAAATGTTACTATTAACTGCGGTTAGGTTCGGATCATTATTATTCGAAACCTCACTATACGCGTCTAATAGAGATTGCCGTCTTGTCTTTCAGTCATGTTTTAAATGTTGACTGACTTCCCGCAAGCATTACATTATTAGTTTTTCTCAAAGCCAATTAGGGTTTTCTTTTTAAGCTTTAAACGTAATTAGTATTGATTTTTTATTTTTATTTCTCTCAATACAACTTTGAAATACAATATATAGTAGGTTTGTATGTAAGCATGAACAAATAGCTCCCGTGAAAATGTAAAAATGGTACTATCTGCGTAAAGAAAGTATGCTTTAAAAATTCATATATATATGATCTTGAAGATAACATTTTAAACATAAGAAAGCAAACTTTAACACAACAACAACAAAAAACACTAACTCGTGGTGAACATAAATGTTGACAATACACTAATTGTACTAATTTAATTTTTTTTTTAAATCAAAATTTTAAATAGTGTCTTTTCTTAAAAACAACCGTCAATTGTTGCTAAGACCATCTACAACCCCACTTCATTTTTCACTTTTTGCTTCATTTTGAAGTAGGTTTTTCTCCAACTCCATTTCAATTATTGCTTCAAAATGAAATCATGAACAATGTTGCTTCAAATTTGAAGATCTACCGTGCATATCTTCATTTTTTTAAGATGAATTTTTCTAATTGTAAATTGGTCATCAACTTTTATTTACTCTTATCTTTTGCCTAATTAAATTATATAGGTTTCGACTATAAACTTTATATAATCAGATATTTATATCGAAGAGTATATGAATATTTGTTGTTAAGAACCTTTTAACTCGATTTAAAAGAATCAAAGATGAATAAGGTTATTTCTTACTTCTTAACACTTTTGTTAATCACTTATAGAAAAATTATACATATGGTGTTTTTTTACAAATTAAGATGTTTTGTGTTTGTTTATTCACGTTATATAATAAATTTCTTATATTAAAATGTTTAATTTATATGTAATAAAAATTGTGGTGGATTATTGTTAAAACAAAACAGTTAGATAAATTAAGTAAAGATGAAAAAGTATAAGATTATTATTAGTAATTAATGATAAAGTGGAGATAGAATATACTTGGAATATTATTTTTACAAGAAAGAAATGAAGCAAACCATTGGAGTGAATGTTGCTTCTTTTTTTTCTTCATTTTGAAAAAAATGTACTTTTGAAGATAAAAATAAAACCAACAATTGGAGATGCTAATAACATCTCTAATCCAATTGCATAATTTATTGCAAAATGAAATAAATTATACAATTATGAATAAACAAAAAATACATTACTCCATATTTGGAATAAAACTTTTTTATTTGTTTATAATTACATAATTTATTATATTTTGCAGTAAATTATGTAATTAGGTTGGAAATGCTATAACAACTAAATAAACTGCGCACAGTATGATAGCTGATAAGGGTGGCGTTTAACATCTAACTAGTGTATAATCTAACATATGAAATTATTATGTTATTATTAAAAAAAAATCTTCTTTCCCTCGAGGATTTTCAGAATTTTAGACTCGTCCGGATGGTCAATGAGCTGTCATTAATTTATGTATGAAGTTATCAACGCAAGTTGGACGATCAACAAATAAATAAAAAATATTGCACTATGTATATCATTAATCAATAGCACTAAGGTTCATCGAATACTTGCCAGGTTCATGCACTCGCATTTTTGTCATTAAGTAATTTCTTAGCCATCGCCTTGTAGATATTTTCATTACGTTGCTTCTTTTATTTATAAAGCTTTGCCATCTCTATAATTTTATTATATTACGCCTGCTTGGTATAAAGTAGGTAGTGCCATATAGAGGAAAATTATGGGATGCTATATATTTATCAGACTCCAAAATCTTTTTATTTTATGTTTGACTCTGCTTATAAAAAATAATATAAAACTGTACCTTTGAAGTTTGGAATAAGTTTTTTTAAAATATTTCGTAGGAATACTCATCTGACTCATGTCAAGAAAGAACTACCTCTAAAAGTAAAACTATACACAAGAGGCCTCAGATAGATGTAACTATGTAAGTTATAGCAGTCTAGATGTAGTTTGATTAATAAAATTGTAACTTAAAAATCTTTAACTAGTTGGCATAAGCAGGATTTAGTTGTCCAATGCTTAATTCCCGCTCGTGCAAACCCATTTAATTATTTGTAGACTGTACTTAGTGTTATCACATATTCTTCATAGATTTTGCTCAATTTTTTAATGAGGGTTCCTTTTTGTGATGGTAAGGAAATTAGACAGCTTTTTTTTTTTTGGCACCAGACAGCTTTAAACCAATAATAAATAAATTAAAACAGTAGAGGGCAGTGAACAAAAAAAAAACATTAGAGGGTATTAACGTAATAATGCTCTATTTGTCCGTGGGGCTTACTTTGAAGAACGAGAGTGTGATCCCACATGTTGACGAAAACGTCTGACCAAACGGAAAAAAAAAACGGAAATTTCCGTCAAATAAAGCGTCATAAGCCCGTTACGATCCGTCTTGACACTGTTTATGGTAAAAATCTGGGCTTTAAACGTTAATTCTGTTGGGCTCACTTCAAGGTCCAGGCCCACTAAAAGAGCAGTACACAAATCATTAAGTGGTCCGCGTAACAGAGGATCACTGAAAACCCCTTATATCGAGGTTTTCGGCATCGTCACCTCCTCACTCGTCGCCCTAGAAGCTTTAATCGCTCTCGTCTTCTTCTAGAACCTTCTTCTCCGTCGCATCCGTCGCCGTCAGCTCGTTACCGTGTCAATGGAGTTCTGGGGTAAAGGATCTCCTAACTTACTTCGTCTTCTTCTTCGTTTTCTGTTTACTCTAGCTAGGGTTTTGTTGTTTCGTTTTCAAATTTTGTGTTCTCTGGAATCGTCTTGTTAAACGAGTTAGGTTTTCCGTTGCGAATAGTAATCTCTGTATACTGTGGTGCGTGTTTATGGAACCGTGTTGTTAAACGAGGTCGCGAATAGTAATCTCTGTGTGGTGTGACGCGTTTGTTTGCAGGTGTTGAAGTTAAGAGTGGCGAACCACTTAGGGTGGATCCTGGGGAGGATATGATTGTGCACATCTCACTGGTACCGTTCTCTCGCGATAATGATTTTGATTTCAACAACGTTTTTACATAAACGATTTGTTTGTTTGTAGGCTGCTCTAGGCGAGAAGAAGAACGGTGGAAACGTGCCAGTCAGGCTCTACATGAAAGTTGGTGATCAAAAGCTTGTGATTGGGACGCTGTCACATGATAAGTTCCCTCAGCTGTGCACGGAGATTGTGTTGGAAAGGCCTTTTGAGCTGTCTCATAGCTGGAAGGATGGGAGCGTTTTCTTCTCTGGTTACAAAGTTGATGCTCACGAATCTGATTCATATCCTTATACATATGCTGTTATTGCTTAACCTTGCAACTTTGTTAGTGAATATGTTTTGGTCTTTGATATCCTTGACTCTCTTGTCCTGTCTCACTGAGTCTGATGACGATGAGCCTGCTGAGCCAGCTGTTGCGAAATCAGGTGTGAAACAGGTGAACTTTCAGTTGCCTAATGAAGATGCCAAGGCCGAGCAAGATGATGATGATGAGGAGGATAGTGATGATGACGACTCTGAAGATGAGGAGGTACTTTTGTTTATATAATATAATGTGATTACTTTGTAGAATTAAACTTGCGCTTGATGGCACATGGAACTTTTAAACAGGTACTAGAGTTGTATCTTATGTTTTTGTGATAACACATTCATGAGGATTTTGTGTTTAGTATCCTAGTAAAAGAACCGATGGTACTTTCATTGTTTGGGGAATAAGATATGCTGCATGTAGTGTGTCACCTATACCATTTACACCCTTAACTGTTACTATCTCTACATTGTTTCAGGAAGAAAAGAAGGTTACGGCTGAAGTTGAAGAGGATGATGATGAAGACTCATCTGACGAAGAGGAAGAGGAAGATGACTCATCAGACGAGGAGACCCCTGAGAAGAAGGTATATTTGTTCTCTTGCCTTTTTGTACGAGCAAATTCACGTCTGTGTCAAACGCAAATCTGATTATAATTTTCTTGTTTTATATAAAGGTCGAAGAAGCCAAGAAGAGGCCTGCAGAAGCCAACACCTCGAAGACTGCTTCAAACAAGAAGGCTAAATTCGTAACACCACAGAAATCAGGTGACTATATCTAATCCCTAGTTCTTTCTTACTGAGAGTTATATAAAGATGTCTTGATATAATCGTAAATGTTGTGAAAACAGAATCGAAGAAACCACACGTCCACGTTGCGACTCCACATCCAGCAAAGGGAGGAAAGAACTCGGGAAGTAATGGAGAGACTTCGAAGCAGCAGCAGGCACCAAAGTCTGCAGGTGCATTTGGGTGCAGCTCCTGCAACAGAACGTTTAATTCGGAGATGGGCTTGCAGTCTCACACAAAGGCCAAACACAGTGCTGCTTGAAATCCGATGAAGAAGAAAGAGACTATCCATAATCCTCTTTAGACTTTTGTTGTCTTTTGGTTTTTAAAACTTGAGTTTGCGAGTGAACCAGTTTAGTTATCTTTTTCCTAATCGTCAGGGTAGACGAAACTTTTCTGAACCCTTTATGTTTAGTGCTAATATGATGGATATTATATTATGTTGGCTTTTGCCGGGAAAACAAAAAATTTGTGGACAAAATCAATCGGAAAACTTGAGATTTTGTTCAAACCTAGTAATCCAAAACCCAATGGGCCCTGAAAAATGGTTGAATAATATAAACGTTGGTAACATTTGGGCCCTGAAGGTTAACACCTTCGCCATAATATAGTCAACCCGATGGCCCTCACCGTCACCGCAAAATTATTTATGTAGATGATGAAAGTTGGCTGTTGTCAATAAGCAGGTTTGCCCGAGTGGTTAAGGGGGAAGACTTAAGTTCTTCTGCACATAAGTGCGCGTGGGTTCGAACCCCACAGCCTGCAATCTTATATTCTTTTTCTCCTTTTCTGAACCTTCTTAGTTTATTTTAAAATCTGTACATGTGATCCAGAGATAGAGATCGAGCTCTCTTCCAGAGACAACAGAAAGACTTTGAAAATGTGAGAGTAGTTCATATTCCTCGGAATAGGAATGATCTGACAGACGCCTTAGTGAGAGAAATAAGAATCAGACTATATTTCTTCCATGTGGATCAGACACAGACAGATAGAACTGCTTTTCGGAGAATCGGTTCGTCAGATCATCACTTAATCTACTTTACATGGCAGTTGACAAAAAAAAGAACCAAAAAACTTTACACTAACATATTTTTTTTATTCTGAAGGTATTTTTATGTAACTCCATGTGATAACATTACTATTCTCACCGCTATTACAAAACCGTACATGAGGTCTTCGCCTGGGTTTCCAGCAAGCCACTGCTACATCCATTTCATTAGGAATTGATGATCTTTTAACGATACCTTCTAAGGTTTAGAAATTTCCTGAAAAGCTAATCATAGGTTCATTCTGTGTAGTTTAGTTTTTTTTTTTTTTTTTGAATCCAAACCCATACAAAAATTGGTAATCTAGAAACTGTGTTTCAACTGAGCTGAAGAAACGAAATCAAACCAAATCATATAAAAATTCAATTACTACTGTATGTAGTAAAGAAGATAATTTATCTTTTTCTCATTTGAATGTTTGTTTCAATACAAGATAGAAAAGATGACAATTCTTTCAAATTCTACATGTTTCAAGCTATTTCATAACATGTGATTATCGGGTACCTCCATATTTGTACAATACAATAATTTCATACAGAGAAATTGGAATCAAAAGCTTTTTCTTGCAAGAAGTGATCTATTGTGTTTGAGGAATATGAAAAATCCCCTTGAAAATATATATATTCTTGTTCACTATAAGTATCCATATCTTCCACAACTACACACACCAATCTTCTGTAACAATCGTAATCGTATCATCAATTCTCTCTATTCACACCAGCAAGAAATTAAAAAGAGTATCCAAGAAAAAGATAAAGCATCATCTTATTCTCGAGCAGTTTGTCGCTCAAGAACTATTTCCCTTCAATAGCTAGGCACAATTGTCCCAATCTGCCCACATCCAGCGATGAAGAAGGCGATTGCTTGCGCGAAAAGGTATAGATAATAATGATTCTTCCCAAATAACGCGTCATAACATCCCACAGAGAACAAATACATTCCTACGCCGAGTTCCAACACATGGATTCTGCCAGAAAAACACCAAATAAAAGTATTAGAATGAGACACAACTGTAAGAAATTCGGGTATTCGATGAGATGTTCTTACCTATCTCCAAATCTAAAACGAAGCTTCTTTGGAGCCTTGGTTGCTGATTTAGCCTTAAGATCTCCAAGCTTCTCAGTGACAATCCACTCGTTAACTCTTCCTCCTTCGAGTAAACCGATGAAAGTAGCTTTTGTTCTGTGAAGTGACATCACATTCTCGAACAGAATCCAAAACACCATAAGATGCAGTGACCTATAACACACATGCAACAAACAATGTAAGGCTAAACGAGATGTCGCTTGAGATTCAAGAAACTCTTGGAATATTTTTTTTTACCTCGGTGTACCGACGGCGTTGAGCAGAGTAATGATGGAAGGAATGTAAACCGCTCCCCATTTAGGTACAGTAACTTCCGGTACAAGAACAGTAGCCGGTAAGACCACACAATAAAAGATGAAGGTAACAATGTGTGCCACGATCTTTCTCACCACGAAGAAGCTATATATCACATGAACTTTCTTCCATAAAGTCACGTTCTGCCAGAAAGAACAACAGAAAAAATCTATTTTAACCGGAACTTAAATAACTGTGGAGACCAACCAAGACTACAGAACTACACTACCGTTTCGATTATGTTGAATGTAAGTTCCGATTAACTAACCGAATTAACCGGTTTAATATAGTGTGGAGGGAGAAAGAAAGAGTTAAAAACCTTGTTGGTCATGATTTCGAATGCCATTTTCCTGAAAAGATTAGCTGGACCACATGACCACCTGTGCTGTTGATACCTATACGCCTTGAATGTACTTGGCAACTCATTTTTAACCTATAAGTATTTAACAACCATATATATCAATTAGACTTTACATAACAACCACTAATTAACACATACATAAACACTGTTAAGATATGGGGAGACAAAGTATACCTTCAAAGAACCAAGGTACAAAAATTTCCAACCCTTGAGACTAGCTCGAACGGCTAGGTCCATATCTTCTACGGTCGTTCTATCTTTCCAACCACCAGCTTCGTTTAGTGCCGATATTCTCCATATCCCCGCAGTCCCTAAGATTTTAGTAACCAAATATCATTAAATTTTAATGAATTAAGACAAACAAACAAAATAAGTATCAACGAAGGAAAAGAACTAAAGTACCGTTGAAACCGAAGAAGGCGTAAGTAGAAGAACCAACTTCTTGTTCGACCGTAAAATGATAATCCAAAGACATTTCTTGCATTCTTGTCATCAAACATTCATCCGAATTTACTGCAAAATTGAAGGAACAAAATAATGGAATTCAATTAGTAACTATTTGCATAGCAAACAATCAATTGTGGCATTGATGAAGACATTAAAACCAGTTGGTGACATTGAAATAAATATTTTCAATTATCATACTTTAGACAGCTCAAAAAAAAAACTATAGCAGCTCAGACTCTTCCGCCAATTAGATTTCAACAACTCGTAAGATTTTGTCAATCTAACTTCACAAGTTCACATGATTTCTTTTTATAATTACTATTTTTATTTTGTCTAAAATAAAACAGCTCGTGAGACTAAACGCATCATTAATAAAATAAAAGCGAGTTTCAATAATTGGTTGTATCAGGACTAGAATTTTAAAAAAACAAACAAAATTTACTTGAAAAAGAAAAGTGAGTGATGAGAGTGACAGAGACTAGGAGAGAAGAGACCAATATGGGACCCAGTTATTGCACATGGAAGATGGAGGGAGCTGGCAAGTACACGTGGCGTATCTACTAACAAAAATGACTAATCTACCTAATACTATATTTACTAAATGACAAAACAAGCCCCTTCCCAATATGTTCTCTGCACTCATTATGGGACACGACCACGATGCCAGTGAAGCAACACCACTAAACTCTGTTCTAATCTGATTATAAAACGTAGCACTAGTATTTACTTCTTCTTTTTTTACATTAAACAATGTCGATGAACGTTTTGAGTGCAAAAAATAATCTTTATTCGAAAAATTACTTTAAAACTCGAGTTTTTAATTTATGAAGGCTAGATCATTAAATAATATAATACGTTGCAGCTTTTGAATGCCAGAAGTTATAGATTCACTGGTGGACAATCTAATAACTAATATGGAAAAACATCACTCTGTTGAAAATGTGTGGACAATGAATATTTTTCATCAAAAATCAACAAAAGCCAAACACACAAACCAAATATTTACCAACTCCTACTGCAGACGTACCTAATACAAAGGACAACAAAATTTTAACTTTATATTCGTTGGTGTTTTCTTAGATTTTCCTAAATGGTTTCTTCCTATTAAATATGGGATTAATTAGAAGGGATATTGCGTACATTATATGGCATATGCCTCCTATATCCTTCGAGAATAATTTGTTAGTACTAATAAAAACTATTTGCAAAAGAAAGTGGTTCCACATTTTAAATTTTAAAGCTAGAGCACGAAAATCACGAACAAAATCGATACGTCGACATCAGGATCCGCTAGGGTAGGTTATACTGGGACCTATCAATAAAACAGCCACCGACACTTCTGTTAATGTATGTAAACATAACTTTCTTATTAGATTATTAAACCCCATGATTTTAAATCACTATAAAATAAGATTCTCTTAATACAGTGATCATCTCATGTGTTATTAGTCTATGGTATTTTATAATACGTTCATAGGTTCTAAGTTTTTGCACGTACATTTTAATCTAAGATATATATACTAATTTAATATGACCTATCTCTACCCTCTCCAATTAGTCCTCCATTTAAAAAGTCAAATTTTACATCAAACAAAAAGGAAGAACATAATTAACATAGTATATAAGTATATGTAATTAGTTAATGTGAATTGATCAAATGATTCTGTAATTATCATTACTTAGCCTATAAAGTGAGTAGTAATTGAGATAAAACGAATCTCAAACCCATGTGTAACTTTCTAACCAAGCACTGATTACTGATGATTATTAGCACTTATCAATCACGTGACAACAACAATAAAAGTGTATATTCGTAACAAAAGAAAGAAATGTCAAGAAGTTAAAAATAAAAAATTTACCGAATTTCCAGCGAGCTTGAACTAGAGCAAGCTTAGGGTTATGGAGGAGGAACGGTACGGTTTTCCAGAGATAATCCGGTTCAGGCTGAAAATCGGCGTCGAAGATCGCCACGTAGTCGCAGCTTTTGACGTAACTCTTCTTCATACCTTCTTTCAAAGCTCCAGCCTTGTACCCGTTTCTGTTATCTCTGATCTCATACTTTATGTTCACTCCTTTACTCGCCCATCTGCTACACTCCATCTCCACTAGATCCTGCCACAACAAAAAACAAGCTCGTAAATTGGATCTTTAACAAGACCCATATCGAATCTTTGCGTTAGGAGCCTTACTTTGATCGTTGGATCAGTGGAATCATCAAGAACTTGAATGATGATTCGATCAGACGGCCATGAGAGCCCACAAGCAGCTCCAATAGACAGCTGATAGACCTCTCGTTCGTTGTACATAGGGATTTGAACAAGAACCATAGGATAAACAGAGTTTCCAAGCTCGATGTCGTCTTTCATTGGTTCCCATTTGAAACGTTTCTCTGGCTTCCGACCAAAGAGTTTCACAAGAGAGATTACTATTCCCATGTAAACCCTTTCCACAAATAGCATCACCGACATCGTTAGACAGATATAAACTGCGAGCCTAAGGACTGGGACAATCAGTGGAGCTCGAATCTGGTCCAAGATCATTGACATTTGCATTGTGATGTCGTCTGATCTGTATCCCATGAACGAGTCTGGAATCACCGCCGATGAATCCCCGAGCTCCATCTCTTCTTACTCCGGTGAGAAAGAGAGAAAAAAACAGAGGAGTTAAAAGGAAAAAAAACAGAGGAGGAAGCAAAACCCTAGATCCGTATTGTGGAATATGTTTGGCTGGTTTTCTTGTGAGACACGCGATAGGGTACAATGTGATACTTAGAAGTTTCTTTTGGCGTACGCAATCTCTCTCTTTTCTACTTGATAGAAACTCAGATTGTCGGGAAAAAGGAGATTTAAGTTTTTATTTTTGTTTTTTTAGGTTTCTTTTCTTGTTTTATGGTTTGGTAAGAGAGGAAAGATTATAATGAAAGACAGTGAAGGAGGAGATGGTTTTGGAAAGGAAGTAGAGAGGAGAGAGTTCTGTAAACAGAAACAGAGAGAGAGAGAGAAGAGACAGTGTATGTGTGAGAAATGAAACAGAGATGAATGTCTTTATATAAAGCCTTCTGCCCTTGTATTGTTTGGTTTCACTTTTGATTTTTGGTTTATTTTATTCTGTAGTTTGTATTTATAATTTATGATGCACAAATAAATGTTTGCTCCATCAACCATCCATTTGCTCTTTCTATATAACTACCAAACATTATTGAACGTCACAAACATTAATGATGTCCAGGACTGAGTTAAGCAAAATGTTATTTTAATTTAACCTGTTTTAAAGTAGTAGTATTGTTTTTGTTTTGTTAACCACTTGTTATTTTTCTCCAGCAAAAAAAAAATGTAGAATATGTTCCAGAATTCAATTGACTTATAAAATACCTTAATTGTGTATATAGTATACCGTTATTAAACTCAACATTTTAGCCTTGTAGGCGTTCGTAAATATACGACCATCTCAGTCAAAACAATTTGGTTGACAACGCTAGTTAATTAAATCTGGGCAGGCATATAGTTAATGTTTGTTGTTCTGATTAATTATTTAAGATATAAAATGACATCAACAAATAGTTAATTTTAGATTTGTTTCATAAATGGTAGACTAACATCTAGCAATATTTGACCAAAAAAAAAACAAATCTAGCAAAAAAAGTTAATGTTGTATATATCATATAAATTATTCATATATATATATTTGGTAGTTTAGTATAGAACTAAAGAATTGAAGGCCAAATGATATTTACTGTGTGATGCAAAACTAATGATCCATTGTAGATGCATGATGTATATATAAGTTTTGTACAAACCAGATAACTTGTGTAACCAGTTGATTCCAATAGTAAAATGAATATATTGGTTCGTTTCTCGATGAAATAATATGTCTCATATTGTTGTCCTCATCTCTTTACAGGATATTGAAAATTACTCTCTCAAGGTTATCGAATATCGATTCTATAGAACAAAGATATTGAAATCATGCAGTGTCCATATGTAGAGAAACAGATATAGGAGTCCCATATTTGTCTGCGAAATCCAATAGATTGGTATACATAACAATATTATTATATATGCATTGTGATCGCATGTGTAACATTATCATATATATTCCACTTATTTCTATAGAAAATCAAATATAAACAACGAAGGAGCTCTCCAACGTTGATCTGGATTATGAAGGTAAGTTAGTCATATCGATATAAAATTACTAGTGTTAGTTTTGTAATCGTATAAAACGACACCGTGCTCTAGAATATTACAATTTCTTGAAACCAAAGAACAATTCAAGACTTGAGGGAAGACAGATATGGTCAGCTCTCTTGGAAATGATATGGAATGTTGCTAACCAATCGAAATTGACCAAAAGCTCCCGTGTAGAAAATGAATTCTCAAGACATTTTGCACAGAAAAACACTCAAAGATTTCTAACAAAGCACATTTGTTTTATGGCTAATTTGCGATGCTGCTTTATATCGCACCGACGGTCCCGTTTGCAACTGTTTATATGAAAATTTTAAGCTTATTTTATTTAATGAGTAGTATCATAAATAAATAAAAATCAAACATTGCTCAAAGTCAATTCCTTAAAGTAAAAAAGAAAAGTCAATTCATTGAGTCTTCGACGCGCACGTTTCCACTGCGTTCATCAATCATTTTTATTTCATAAACTTCGCAAATTTATATATATATTAAATTATTAATAATTTAGAACTAAGTGATAGTGTTATTTTAAAAGTAAAAAGATACTCGATTATTTTTAAGCGGTAGTAAGTAGTAAGACCATCTTTAAAAATTACTTTATAATTCACTCTAAAATAGAGTAACTCTATTCAGGACCGGCTTTAGGGGTGTGCAAACGGTGCTTCAGCACAGGGTCCTAAATTTTGTTTTAAATTTTCCTTAAGATTCAGGGACCAAAATTTTATAAAAGTATCATTATCCAACAAATATATACAAAGGACTGAATAAAATATGCAGAGTTATGTGTAGTAGCATTGGGCTATTGGATACATTTCAAAACCCACAAACTTTTAACACGTCACTATTTTAATTGCTTTGTTATTATTTTAATTTTTAAATAATTTGTATAGATTAATTTTAATACATAGCACAGGGTCCCCGGAGGTCTTGAGCCGGGTCTGACTCTATTGCAGAATTAAATTTGCTCGAATGATTCACTCTATAATAGAATTGCTCTATAATAGAGTGAAATATAAAGTAATGTTGTTTTTTAACTCCAAATATATAGTAAAAAAGCAACATTACTCTATATTCCACTCTATAAGACCATCTCCAATGGTACATTATAATTTCTTCTATATTTCACTCTATAATAGAGTGAAATATAAAGTAATGTTGTTTTTAACTCCAAATATATAGTAAAAAGCAACATTACTCTATATTCCACTCTATAAGACCATCTCCAATGGTACATTATAATTTCTTCTATATTTCACTCTATTATAGAGTGAAATATAGAGTAATGTTGATTTTTTATTCTATATTTGAAATGAAAAAACAACATTTCTCTATATTTCACTCTATAATAGAGTGAAATATAAAGTAATGTTGTTTTTTAACTCCAAATATATAGTAAAAAAGCAACATTACTCTATATTCCACTCTATAAGACCATCTCCAATGGTACATTATAATTTCTTCTATATTTCACTATAAAATAGAGTAACTCTATTATAGAATAACACCATTGGAACAAAAGTTACTTTATAATAGAGTCACTCTATTTTAATGTAAATTATAGAGAAAAAATAGAGTTTTATTGGAGATGCCACTGAGGTGAAACACACAGCTGGCTAAAGGGACTGCCTAACGGCTGAGTTGACTGTTAAAACCTAGACGGTAGGTCAGTTTTAGTAATCACCTTGCGTTAGCATTAGACGATTCTACGTACTTATTAAACACAATTAAACACAGTACTTTAAAAAATCATATTAACACACTTGGTTAAACTAGTCATATTTTATTCGGATATTTTAGTTAATTATATCACTGACATTACAACACTAAAACGAACATTCAGTTTATGAAGATACTTCATACGGAATGATTCATTTTTCTGTCGGTTCAGTACCAAAACACCTATTTATAATTTAAATAGTTAGGAATTTTAAATTTTGATTTTTTTTGCTTGTACTGATAGCGTATTTCGTGATGTAATCAGTTATCAAGTCAGTAAGTTGACAAATTAAAGTCTGTATTTGGTTGGCATATCATGTGGAGAACACATGCCGAGACAATTATCCAACATATATTCATAAAATTAGTGATATCATAAACAATCTTGAGTTAACTATTATACATAATAACTATAATCATATAAATTGCCGAGATCTCGATCATCTTTGTCAATTTTGAATATAAAACTTGCCATTCTTTAACACACAAAACTAATATTCACCATTGGCTTTTGATTTCTTTGAATGTGAAACAAGTATGTATGATTGGATCTCTACATTATCATGGTAACTTAAACAACAAAAAATTGTGTGCAGAGGTATAATAATGAAGACGAAATATGAATAAAAACAAAAATTGGAAAAATAAAATAGCACTACATATGTTGCATGCAGCCAGGAAGTAACATGCAGTGCCTTGCAAGTAAACATAATGTAAAAGGACCAAATAACACATGGGTTCTTACTACTTACAGTTGGACTTTGCGTCTTTCACTCACATTTGCCACCATTCATTTCATGTTTCATCATTTTCAATAATTCTGAGACACCCAAATTTTAGCAAAAAAATAAAAATAATAATAATTCTGAGACATGTTACAAAAATTAATGATAATGTACGTTTTTACAGAGAACTGATTACCTAGTAAGTGTGATATGATAGCTGACTTTTTCATGAAACTCACGTATAAAATAGATTTGGAAAACCAATGACCGATAATTAGATAAAATGGAATAACCAAACGAAAATTAGTAGACAAAATACAAGATTACCCCACGAACAACTTCGAACCCTTCATTGAAGAGCTGTTTGGCTTTGGCATACTAATAAACAGAATAAAAAGACTTTGAGCAACAGTTCGTAAATATATATATGATTAGTCAGTCTATTTATTACATTATTGCTTAGGAATATACCATATATATATACAGTGGTCACAATTGGTCCCATATAATAAGTTAAAAAAATTTAAGCCAATATATTTTAATTTAATGCAGGTTCGCATATAAGCCATCGTAAGTTGTTTACGTAAAAGCTGTAAAACGAAATAAAGTAAAACGAGGTTGATATATCATACGTATAATAGTATAATACTGTAAATTGATTTTGGTTAGCAAAGACTGCTTAAGCATCCTTTTCTTCACGGTTGAGTATATTTTCATCAACTAAACCGTATACCTCTAAACAAAATTAAAAAAAAAATTATTTTAGTTCTCTTTGAGCCCACCCAGCAACATATCTTTTTGAGAACTACTTGGTGGCCTAATAGTAATACAAGGGTGTTTCTCACACATGAGTACCAGAGATTGCATGTTCGACACTCTGTCGCCGGGGTGGTACTGTGCCTTACAAAAATCTTGTACTCGCAGATGGCCTGGACCTAAGGCCTATAGATTTCAGTGCGGTATGATTTACGTGCGGGTGCCGCGAGTGGGGCGATCCACTATAAAAGTTTAACCATTCACAGTTTAACCGGGCCTCGTGATCTGGTGGTAAACGAACCTCGGCTGAGGTGTCCGCCATCACGAGTTCAAGCCCCGGCCACAACGGATTTAACATGGTTTCCGTTTGGCCTCCAGGACCTTCTTCGCCAGTTCCGGTTGGACGCGGTGGGATAATCGGACTAAGTGAGAGGTTCGGATACCTAGATTATCAAAAAAAAAAAAGAAACTACGACCAGTGTATCTCTTTATGAAGGTTCTTACTCATCAACGTGTGTGATCGACCTTTCATCTCTACTCCAGGGACAAAACATTAACAAATAGACTATTCATTTTCCAAAGAAAAAAGTATGTAAATGTATTTCTATTGTTAGTTTTTCAAAACAAAATGGGTATCTTTGTTACTTTAGCTTTGATAAAATATGTTGCACAGAAAGCTATAATAAATTTGAAAAATATTCAAAGAATCAATCAAGTTTTGTAGGAAACACAATTCAGAACAACTGGTGGGATCCAATGTCCATACTTCATATAAAATTGATATCCTATCTACTTTGGAACTGAAACTCTCCCTCTATCTATTTATTTTAGGGTATTATTTCAACTTTTAATTGTAGGCATAATTCCGTGTATTAGATGATTAGATCACGTATCTGTCAATATTTTTACAATGACTACATAAAGTTTCTGACACCTCTTAGTTAAATTTTTAATAGCCTATACTTAATACACATAAAGCTCGATCATCATATCATGTATTTTCTTATATATTATGGATAGAAATAATATGAAAGTTTGAGAATATAATCGTTCATCATGATGTTGTATGTTTGTGTCACAGATCGTAAGCTACGTACGTTTCTTATAATAAAATAATTCACAAAACCAAAGCTTACGTAATAAATTTGATCCTCAAAAGCATAAGGTTATATGATAGAGTACTTGACTTTGAATACAAGTAATAAAGTAATGTCGTGAATTGTGATATATTTTTGATTAGGTAAAATAGTAAATTTGATTGGCTGCCTAATGTGCAAATGTTTAAAGATAATTTCCATTCTTATTGAAAGAACCTCTAAATATTTAAATATGTATCCAACCTCAAAAACTCAAATATAAATATAAATAAAAATAAAAAACATATATAGAAGGAAGTTCAATACGTCTTTATAGTTTAATTTTGTTTGCTTGCATTACATAATACGACTCGAGAAGCTATCATTGGAAATGGTTAAGGTCTATGAACTACTTAGTTGATATGTAAAATTAGGCTCCAATATGGGAAGGAGACACCGCACCTCAGTCTTCAAGACCCAGTCTCCATCACTCTATTCCTCACCTACTTCAATGTTTCATTACTAATTCTGATTATGCAGTATAGTTCCTAGGTCAAGAATTTTTGTATGTTTAACTTTTAGGTGGATTATCATATATTACTTTGTTTTGCCGCTTTAAACGAAATTATAGCCATCTTTGACATTCTGTTCATTAATTGTTTGCTCTTACGTCCATCAATCAAACACTCGTTCTAAGATATTTCTCCTTCACTATATTTAACAAACATACATAAGCTGACCAGACCAATAAAGGTGGCCGGAAACAAGACTAAGATGCTGGTTATATGGTATAAGAAAACTACAATTTGGTCATATTTTTACAGCAACGATAAAGTAAGACATTTCAGAGATTTTCTCTAGCTAATATCTAACTTTTAAATGGACTATATCAACGAATGTAAATTCCAGATTCATCTGAAACCATAGACAAAAGGCTCAAACAGCAGGCAACAACATGGCACGTGGGAAGCTAAACTTGCTATCAAAGTTATTCCGTTAACATTTTCTCAATTTTCTTTGTAATTTTTTTTTAAATGAGTATCCTCCTCACCTAGTGAGAAAAGGCAAAAGGATAGTCTCATTTAATTTTTTTCTCTTATAATATTTCTTTTTACTTTTAAACAAAATTCTAGATGTTCAGAATATTATACTGGCTACCATTTTGAAGAATCTTAAGATCATTCGGACAAGTAATGAATAACATGGTGCTTCATTGTCATAAACGGTAAAAGGAGTAGAACCTTCCTTTTGTTATTTGGGTCTTCACATTTGTATTCTACAGAATATTTTGTTCAAAGCTGACAATGTATAACACCTTCAAAATAAAATTTTAATTAATCATACTGTCTTAATTATGCGTTCGGAGCGGTTATTCTAGTTGGGTCATTGTTAAATACTAGTGGGCTCGAAAATAATTTACTAATATAATGGGCTTACACGGCCCATTTTAAAACGACTAAGTATTCTAAAGGGAATAGAGCAGAGCAGACGTCGTCGCCGTCGCTGAGTAGCGGAGGCGCGATGGAGCTCGGACCGCTCGTATACAGATTATACAGAGCCTTAACCTACGGCGTCTCGCCGTTGCTTCACCTCCACATGCGGTGGCGCAGGCTCCGGGGCCTAGAGCATTCCCTCCGGTGGCACGAACGGTTCGGTCATCCCTCCGCCGTACGGCCACCGGGATCGCTAGTATGGTTTCACGCCGTCTCCTTAGGTTAGAAACCTCAATAACTCATCGCGATTAGTCGTCAAATTGAAGCTCTTCTTCTTTTCTGTGGTGTGACTCTCTCTCTCTCAGGTGAAGGAATGGCTGCCGTTCCTGTGATCAGACGATGCAAGGAGATGAAGCCGGAGATGACTATCTTGATGACGACGACGACAGTATCTGCATTGTATTGTTTTTTCATACACTTAAACTTTGAAAAATGGGATTGAAAGTTTCTATCTTTTTTTTTTTTCGTTGCAGTGAAGTGATAAAGAAGCAGCTTCCTGTTGGTGTATTACATCAGGTATGTATGTATGTATGGTTCAGTGTTTTTTTTAATTCTCGGAGCTCTTCTTGTTGATGTGCTAAAGTTTCGAACTTTTGCCAGTTTGCACCGCTCGATACACCGGTGGCTATTGACAGATTCCTTGGGCATTGGAAACCAGATGCGATTGTCATTATGGAGAACGAACTGTGGCCTAATCTGATCATGTCTTCTGCACAACTTCGAGTAATTCTTCATAATGAACTCAATGATATTCATGAATATGCATAGTAACCTGTACTTGACTCTTTTGCATTGATTAAGATTAGTGTTTTCTGTTAATCCAACTCTACAGATTCCCTTGGCGTTATTGAACGCTCGGATGTCTACAAAATCCTTTAAACGGTGGTCTAATCCTCTCATTCTACCGCTGGCATCATTGTTGCTATCCAAATTCTCACTAATTGCTCCACTCGTATGTATGCTATAACTTCATCAAATCAACTTTTATCTTATCTGGCTTTATTAACTTTTTCTCTTTTTTTTTATTTATTTATTTATTTTTTTGCCTCAAATGCGACAGAGCAGCCTGCAGGGTATACATTTCCAGCTGCTGCAGGCACCACCCTTTGTCATTAATTTTTCTGGAGACTTGAAATACGGTATTGCAGTCCACCTATGCGTTCAAGATATATTCATATTTTAGAACACTCCTTTTATTGAGATTTGTTGATGTTTGAAGTTATGTGCACCTCATTGTTGATCTGCTACTTAGTTTCATTTTGTTTCTTCATTTGCTGAATTTCTCATGCTATTTTTGTTAAGGCGATGCTAAAATCCATGTCATGTCTGCTCTTTCTTCCAGTGGTAAACAAGTTCCATGTATCTAGTGGAACATCTGAAAGTATAAGAGATCTAAAAGTAGAACTCTCAGGAATGAAGGTCTGGATTGCATCGTCATTACATAGAGGCGAAGAAGAAGGTACAAAAATTATCTTAACTAACCTTACAGTCGCTTCCCTGATTGGATTTGTACAGTGTCATATACACTCTTACATACATTGTTTTGATTCTGTTTTCTTATATACACACTTGTAAGCAAATGACTTGTTAAGGAAGTAACGATTTTGGAGCTGCTCGACTGTTTTTTTATACATTTATCAAAATTGACGATCAAAGTCCTATGCACAGTCATTTTAGGAGTTCACAACTTGCTTCTCCAGTCACATCCTGACTCTGTTGTCATAATTGTGCCTCGCCATCCACATCATGGCCAACAGATTGCTCAAGTATGTTCCGAAAACCAACTTCTGCTTGTTTTGATTATTGTCCTGGCTTAATTTTGGCAAAATACATTTCAAACTCTCCAGCTACTTTTGTAGAAATTGCGGAAAGATGGTCAAAGTGTAGCTCTAAGGTCTCGTAATGAAAAGCTTCCATCAAAGAATACAAATATATATGTGGTTGATACACTAGGTTACGTTCTTTCCCTTTACATTAATGTTCGTAGTGCTGGTCCCTCTGTTGACATGATCTGATGCCGCTTGTTTTCTTCAGGTGAGCTAAGAGAATTCTACAGAGTAGCTCCAATAGCCGTCATTGGAGGTTCTTTCTTCCCGGGATTAACTGGTCATAACGTGTCTGAAGCAGCTGCCGCTGGCTGTGCCGTTATTACAGGTGCTCAATGATAATAAGATAAGATGTTAGGATAGTATCATTCACTCTTCCTCTCTTTTATCTCAACCTTTGTGTGATGTTTTGTTAGGTTGTCATGTTGGGCATTTCTCACACATGGTGAAGGCAATGCAGCAGGCGAATCCCTTATCGATTACACAGGTATCAAGTAAACTAGAGCTGAAAGAAGCAATTGACTTGCTCATGAGTAACTCTGAGATCTTGGAAATACATCAGAGAGCTTCTAAAGAGGTATATGAATCTCTATCGAGCTGCATTATCACGAACATTTGGAATCTTCTCAATCTCCATATCTTTAGAGGGAAATGATTTGTTAGTGTGGCTAATTAACAACTCAGTGATAGATGTAGACATTTGTAGCAGTTGAAGCTCTAAACATGTATGTATCTGCAGAGTATTTATCCCTTTTTCTTTTGTAGAAACTTTGGTTCTTATTTGTTTTGAATATTGTGACACTACAGGACTTTTTTAAATTCAAAATCCTTTGGCACTATAAGAAATGAAATGTATGTAGGTATAGAAACCGAATAAGATTATGAGTTATTATTTCATTTAGCAAACAAGGCGCCCGTGGCCTAATGGATAAGGCGTTTGACTTCTAATCAAACGATTGTGGGTTCGAGTCCCACCGGGCGTGTTAATTTTAATTAATTTTTTTTGTTTCGTGCATAATTAATAAACTATTTTGTTTGATTTTATTAATTAATGAGTTACAAGTAGGGATAATAATTTGAAAAACATTTAATATTTATCTTAAAAATGTAAAACTACACTTATAATGAAATAAAATTTAAAAACCAAAATGATACTGCCTCCGTTTCTAAAAGATCCATGTTCTGGAAAAAAATTCGTTTCAAAAAAATACATCTTTTACATTTTCAATGCACTTATTAATGAAAATTTGTATATTTAAAAAAATATAATTGTATTTATTTAAATCGTATTGGTTAAAATTTATGGGGAATAGTTAATTAAGAAAATCAAAGCATTGATAACTAAAATTTTATGGTTTTCTTAATAAGTGTGAAAAAACTAAAACATACACTTTTTAGAAACGGAGGGAGTATTTAATATGAAACCTATGAAATATTTATTATTCTATTTCTTCATTTACATTTTTAAATATTAATTTCATAACTTTATACATATCCCGTTATCGAATTTACTATTCTGCAAGTAATTTAAAATTCCTACTACAAGATCTTTTCTGTTTTTCTACAAGTCAGACAATTTCAAAATATATCAAAAACCATAATCAATTATCCATCAAAATCTGTTGGCCTATAAAATGCTTTACTGAATCCTCATTACTATTTCAATCCACAGTTTTCCATCAATTAATTGTATTTTTTTTCTGTTGACTGAGTTCAAAATATTTGTGACTTTGTTAATAAATTTTCAATGTATAAATGGGTTAGTCTTATGTGACTTGTTTCTCCCCTTTTAACTATATATGTCTGGTAAAATTACTACACACAATAAATTTGCCTGTTTAGATACACATATGGTCTTAAATTAATGTCTGACTTTAACGGCGGATTTAATTGTATGTATTACGAATCGAAATCAATAGTAAAGGCATGTACTGTACCAACATCTATATTATTAAAATAGAAGTACACTTAGAAATTATCCCTTAGTTTTTCAACTTATTTACACTACCATGCCACTGACAATTAATGAATCTATTTTTAGTTTCCTTTGTCTTTACAGATTAATAAATGCATGTCTTAAAGATCTATTTTAAACTAACCAAAAATAAAAAATCGTTAGAATATTAAATATTTATATATACGAGTTACCTTAAATAAATATAGCTATAATAAAAGGTAGATTCTTAGTGAACATGAATCATATATTTTCTGACTTTTTCTACACATGTCTAAAATATTGAACATGAATTATGTCATATTGTCCGATTATTTTTCATATGTCAGTAATTTCAAATTTCACAATTTTATTATATTAAAATATGATAAAGTAATATATTTGGATAAACCTAAATATACTAATAATTATAGAAAAATATCTCACATTTCTCAATCAATATCTACAAAAAACAAGATATTTTCAAATTCAATGCCAAATTTTGACTACAATTTTAAAATATTATTTCCAAAGACATCCTCCTATATTTATGGCATTTGAATTTTATATTATATTCCTTATAATTTTAAAATGGATGCATTTGTATAAGGGAATTATTTATTTTTGAATTCGACTGAATTTATTTCTTTGTTTTTTTCCGCTTGAAAATATTATTGATTATCAATAGCAATAAAATTATTAACTATCCAATAAATAACATTACATGAACATATTTGTCTATTCACACTACACTATTTTAAAACACTAAAATAAATTTAACACATCTTACTCTTATTATTTTTCTTTCCATAAATGTTTACATGAATTTTGATGTTTTTCATTAATATTTAATATTCTGATAGATTTTGTTATAGTTGATATTTTATGTTATAGTTTTAACAGGTTTATTTTATCAAACACGTAAAATGTTAATAACTTTTATAGAGTTTTACCGGGTTAACCGGTGTCGGTACTTTTTGGGTTTTTACAGATTTTATCATGTTTTTGAACTTTTTTGTTAAATCCTAACCGGATTACTTACGGATCACCGGATTTACTAGCCATGGTTTTGGGTCGAGAACTAAAACATTTAAACTGCCAATAAATTTGTTATTTTCATCTATTAAACTAAGTTGGCATTGTTTCATCTATTTCCTCCATAGCTAATGAATAACTAAAAAAAGAAACTTAATACCCGTGCGGTCGCACGGGTCAAGGTATAGTAACATTTAACCTTCACTGTTATATTCATCTATGGTTTCTTCACAATATTTTATCTTTACAGTAATATCGTTATTTATCGATGCATGGTAAACTGTAGTAATTAGTTCGATGGTGGGGACCTTTTCTTGATTACCGATCTTTTTTTGTTACCCATCTTAGTAACTAATAGATCAAAGATAAATATGAAACCGTATATATATTATTTTAGAGCTATGGACATTTTAACTAAAAAGAGTAACTAAGAAAAAGACACATGTGGTCAAGAGATATTGCAGATTTAAAAAGGTGGTAAATATTCTTGGTTTGAAATCTATCATCTCAGATCTATCTATTTGTGTGATCAGTCGATATAGATATCCAACTTCATTATGAGTAACCAAACCCACCAAACAATTCTGATTATTAAAAAAAGAAAAATAAGAGTAGTGAATTTTTTTCTTAAGAATTCCAAAGAACAATAACGGATATTAGTTGTTCTCTGTCCGGGGTTGGGTTCTCCTCAATATCTGAGTTTTTAGTTCTGTCACGCTTTTTTCATCCTCTTTCTAATGCATGCATGAGAGACTTTTAAAAAGTTTGTATGCTGATATTATTATTTCATTTGAGCTTATTCACTTAAAAAAAAAAAATTCTTCAGAGGCTATAATTTTCCTGAAAATCATTTATCATGAACTCAATTGATTACCTTCTGGTTCTTTACATCATTTTGCTATATGGAAAGTTAAGAACCGATAGTATGTTCAAATAAAAATACACTCATTGTATGTTTTCATAGGTGAACAGATAATATAATATACAATAGTTGAAAGGAGACGCAATCTTTTCATAACACTAACGAGTTGTTACGTCAACATGGATAGGAAAACTTTACTTTTTCATGCTTAATTATGATAATCAATGTTTTACTTTTTTCTTTCAAGAAAAATTATCTTAATTTAGTTTATTTTGAAGAAAGTGGATCTTGTTTCTCCTAATACTTACGTAAAAGTTAAAAGACTCTACATATGTGTTTTGGTCCATATCGAAGACTTTTGTGATGTGTATTTAGCTGAAATAGTGGAATTTCATAAAGAAAAAGAGAGAGTATGATGAGTTGTTATCAAACGAGTCCTTCACAATGAACGGAATCATCGAAGTCCATTAAAAATTCTCAAAAAAATAAAACAAAATTAAACACAACGACAATTGTGACGTCTCATCTCTTTCAAGAGTTTATGCTCAAAAGCTTCCCTTTTTCCGTATACACTGTCGTTAGTTTTAAATCTCATTACTTATCATCAACTCGGGTCAAACCCTATCTACTTGCTTTTAACATACAAAAAGATTAATTTCTTCTCTCCCCTCGAACACACTCTCTCTCTCTCTTACACTGTTACACATCAACCCTTTGTTAAGTAGCAATTGAATATGGAGCGAGAGAGATTGTTGAACTGCAAGTTAATAAAGGAATGTGGGGGTAAAGAGAGAAAGAAGAGTACACAGTAGATGAGGACAATGAGACTTAGTTTTCAAACTTGTTCTTTGTTTTGGCTTTTATTGGTCATATTGCACTCTCTGTAAATAGACGATCTACATAGCTCTCTGTGTTGATTCTTAGATTTCAAAGGTAGCTTTTGGCCTCACCCTATACTCTATACAGGTTACTGCACATATAAATGGTTATGGACTTGCCACTAGCGACAACATTTTTTGCATATTAATTTACACACAAATATATATAAATATTTTTTTTAGATGTGCAAACAAGACAAAACTATAACTGAAAATCTTAGGACCAACAATGGAGGCATAACCAAAGGAGAGGGGAACCACATTGTCAGTTTTATGGAGTTTTGGGGACCATTAAATTACTTTTCACGCTTTCTCTTTCACATTCTAAGCTTAACTTTGACAAAAATACGTGACATAGCATAACAAATAAGACGGTGGTTTTAATGTTAATGCCCACAAGTAGACTTATGTAAATGTTAAAAAGTTCCAAGTTTAGAAGATTTGTTAAAATAATTAAACCAGTTAGAATGTGATTACCATTTATTGGTTTTATACATCTTTAAAGGTAAATTTTTTGGTCCATTCCTACACGGCTCATGATTCTGACATTACTTTTAAGAAAAACTATATTTTTAAGACTACATTTATATTAGAACCTCTATCCCTTTAGTAAAATAATTTTATTTTAAATCTATAGGCACATGGTCTGAAATTTTCCAAAGTGTCCTGGTATGTTCACATTGTGATCTTATTTCAAAGAAAGATGGTTATCCGAAAATATTTGTTAAATTTCCAAGTGACCCCTTTGATACAACAAAATATGTCAACCTATATTAATGTTAGAGACATAGTAGATGATGCTTCATGATGTGCAAGTAAGACAAAATTATATTATCACACTTTTCATTGCAATCTTTCAATTCCAAAACAGAAGGCACTGTTGGGCTGCTCCCTTATTAGGTGAAAAATCTCACACAACACACACACACACACCTCACACCCTCTCCATCGCTATGTCTATATCTCCCCTAAATGCATCCAACTATATATATTGCTTTGAACACTACATGCTCTCATAGTCTCACAGTTTGTTGCTCCTCCAAAAGAAAAAGTGTGGTCCATTATGCCCTAGTTTTCTTTTCTTCAACTTCTTCATCATATTTGATCCTATAACTTTCATGCTTTTTAGCCATCTCTCATATCTTCTTATGTGTAATATATATTAAGATTCACAAGAACTGAGAAAAAATGGAATGGACAACGACGAGAAACGTAGAAAACGTGAGAAGTGCTTTTATGCCACCGCCATGGCCGGAGTCGAGCTCCTTCAACACGCTCCATAGCTCCAACTATGATCCTTATGCCGGTATATATGCACACGTTTATATATTATTTGACTACAGAGATGCTCTAGTTTCTTTTTTTCTTTTTTTCTTTTTGGATCAAACTCTAGTTTCTTTAATTTAGTTGCATATTGTATATCTCTTTTGTGGTTAGGTTTTCAATCCATATATATTATTCACCAAAATGTTAGTTTATATTGTAATTGCCAATTTAAGCTCACGTTTGTGAAGTCCGTGAACTTTTTTTTGTTACAACAAAACCATGAACTACAAAAACAACTTATTTTCCCACTTTCACTTTCACTTTCACTTGTTCTTAAGTTCTGTTTCCTTTTCTTTTGTTGTAAACTATTTATTTGAGAATGTATTCATAGGCATCATTCCAAAGACCTTGGGGATATATGTTACCTAAAATCGTTACTTTTTCTGAGATGAGAATTTAAGATGTTCTTATCTTCAGTCTAGAAAATTTAATATTTAAGTTTCTTTTTTTCTTGGGATCCAGAGTACTTTTTCTTGGGATCCAAATTCTAAAAAGTAAATAACGTCACTTTTGATATGTTGAGATTCACTTATACTATTTAAGAATTTATTTTATTAACTCATGGAAGTTTGTTACTATTGTTGTGCATTTTCTATGTTTTCAATAACCTTTTTCCTAATGCGTTGGATACAAAATTGTGTCGTTGCTGTGTTACACTAGGAAATTCATACACACCGGCAGATACGCAAATCGGGCCGGTTATCTCTGTACCGGAATCAGAAAAGATAATCAATGCGTACCAATTTTCGAGCAACAACAACGAGATGATAAAGAAGAAGAGACTAACGAGTGGACAAATAGCTTCACTTGAACGGAGTTTTCAAGAAGAGATCAAACTAGATTCAGACAGGAAGCTGAAGCTGTCAAGAGAGCTTGGTTTGCAGCCACGTCAGATAGCGGTTTGGTTCCAGAACCGGCGTGCACGGTGGAAGGCGAAGCAGCTCGAGCAGCTATACGATTCGCTTAGGCAAGAGTACGACGTTGTTTCTAGAGAGAAGCAGATGCTGCACGAGGAGGTCTGTGTACCATTACCATATCGTATTATTTAAAAAAAAAATCATGAATATTTTCATTTTCTTGTTTTGTCCCTAAGAACATGATTATTGGGGGTTCTTAGAAAGTGGTTCTTAGCGGAATATAAAAACCCATCTCTTAACTTTTAACTAAAAAAGCTAAGAACAGATTCTTAAACAAGAGATTTAAGAACCGGTTCTTAGCTTTTTTAGTTAAAAGTTAAGAGAAGAGTTCTTATATTTCGCTAAGAATACCATCCTAAGAACCTCCCAATAATCATGCTTTTAATTCTATCAGAAAGACCCAATCCCACAACACAATTTGTGACACAGGTGAGGAAGCTAAGAGCTCTACTAAGAGACCAGGGATTGATCAAGAAACAAATCTCAGGTGAGGAAGACATGAGGGAGATTCCATCGGTGGTGATAGCTCATCCAAGAACGGAAAATTTTAACAACAATCAAATCACTGGGGAGAGTCAAATATACGATACTGATCAATACAACAACCCGATGGTCATCGCTTCCTCTTGCTGGTCGCCTTACCCGTAATAGCTGTTGCCTATCTTAGAGAGAGAGAAAGAGAGGGAGAGACTCAGACAGAGCTTTAGGCTAGATAGGGACGTTAACGTGGTGTTAGACTAAGACGAGCTTTATTTTTCTTATCATTGTACGATCTTAAGACATAAATGGAACGGTCTTGTGTCCCAAACCAGACAATATATTCATCACGAACGCACAAGTTAAAATATTAAATAAAAGATCGAAAATTCACCAGAAAAAAAGAAAGAAATTTACAAAAATCAAAGGAGACATTAAAAAGAGAAAGGGACGTTGATGTTATACTTAAGAACGAGAAGAATGTGGAAATCACTATTTCTACTAATAATAATATCCATTTTGGGCTAAGATTGACTATAAGAGTAATTCGTTATAACCAATTAAAACTACATCAGGCCCATGATAACGTGTTTTTTTTTAATTGCATGTTAAATTGAAACTCAAAAAAAACTTGTTACATCAAGTGTTTCTTTTCAAACTGAATAAAAAGATCTATCTCCTTCTATCTTTCCCTATACAAAATTTACTTCTATTGAGTGGCAAATCAAAACGCCATCCCACCAGCAAGATTTCCTTTCCCTTTTCTCTGAATCGAAGTGAATCGATTTCTCATATTCTTGTCAAGCATTTTGATTAAAGCAACAGCTGGTGAAGAAGGCTCACCATGTCTTTGCCTATTTCTCTCCCTCCATATATTATGAATCACTGACTGAAACATGTATCTGATAACAAAAAGCTTCACTTTATCTTGCTTAGAGTCAGATTGTATTCTCATCATTTCATCCCAGCTTGTAGTGTACTGATGTCTCAACACTCCATTGGAAACATTATAAGACTAACACATTAAACAATACAATTTAAACATCATAATACTAACACATTAAACAATACAATTTAACCCATTAAAAAAGCCCATAAGGAGTCCAAGTTGCATGAAAATGGTTTCGTGAAATAAATATATCTTTTACGTTCAGTAGAAGAAATTAGATAAAAGCTGAGCAAAATAAGTATCGAGCCCAGTATTCGTGTAAAAAAACATAATTAACATATTCACGATGCCAGTTAATAACAATATCAGAAAAAAATAACTGAGTAATTTAGCAAGGGTTCGTTTATTTTTAGCACAAAAAGTTTAAATTTTTATAACTAAGCAGTGGTCATTTATGGTAAGAACAGACGTAAACTCGTCTGTCTGTCATCAGTTCGAATTAAATTCTTACTATTTATTTGGCTAAGAAGTAAGAGATCATACGGATATTTATGTGATGTCTTATTTGAAAATTCAAGATGAACTATTTTTCGGTAATACTTTTTAGCGAGAGTAGTTGGGATTTGATTAAATACTCTGATCAATAAGATAAATTAGAAAGAATGAAAATATCAGATGCAAGACGTGAATCCCTAGAACAGGTGGAATAGTGATACGCTCGATTTCGAAATCCCGAGAGATCAGGAACAGAGCCGACTAAAGCGGCAGCAGAAAATGACTTGAGAACCATCCGAACGTGGAAGCCAGTGATCGGCTATATTTTGAAGCTTGCCACTCTATTGTTTTCCGTTGGATCCATCGTTACTGTTTTGGGCCTAGTCACGTGTCAGTGAACCTGAGAGCCCAATCTTGGTAATTAACATGTTTCTTTCTTCCACTTTCAAACTAAAAACTTCGAGTAGAAAAACAAATAATTTTAGTATTGTTATTATTTTGCAAAATCGAACCTGATATAACGAATTCATTTTACATGATATCATCGAAATTCAATTTGTTTAAGTGGAAGGAAGACTCGTCATGTGGATCAATGACAGATCAAGTTTGAACCAGTGGCATATCCAAAAAAGATTATTATTGGGTACACAAACGTGTAAAACTATAATTTTGTGGATATATATAACATTTGTTAAAAAGTTAATACACTAGATTTTTATAAAGTATGGGGGCACGTGCATCCTCTATCATTTTTACTGGCTTCGCCCCTGGTTTGAACCGATTATATAAACAGAAAGACACAAATAATGAGTTTTTTTGTTTTTACTTTACATAAAAATGATAATTGGAAAAAAGAAATCTCAGATCTTTTCAATTGTTTAAAAAATTCTACAAAATTAATCTGAAAACTATCCACTAAAAACTTGTTATCTCATTTGCAAAAATTCTCTATCTTTCTCAAAGACTTTTAACTATAAAATATTACTTTTAAAAGATCTAAATATTTACTGATATTATTTTAAATTTTATAATAATATGGAAAATAGAGATAAATAATTTTTTTCTAACTACAAAATTATTTCTGAAAAGTTTCCAAAAACAATGACAACGGATGGATTCTCCTGATCCTTATGAGATCTTAGGTCCATTGGTGTAACTGCTTGATTTGCAGTCTGATTAGCGGGAGTATCTGGATAGTTCTTGGTGGTTGCGATTTTAAGCCTTTTTTAGAGACTTATACGACTGGTACAGTGGTTAGAAATTGGTGCATTTGCGGGACTCTTTTGACTGGTAAATTACCGAATGCAACAGTTGTTAAATAATAAATTAATAATAATTAAATTTTATATAACTATAAAAGTATTTAAAATCATAAATTATAATAAATATAAAAATTATATATATAAAACCATACTATTTAATTTTTAAAAATTATAGAAAATATTTTTGTTTTAAAGTTTTATAATATAAATTAAAATATAATATGTCTACATTTTACAATTTCTATTATTTCAATTTAAAAGTTTTATTGAATGTTTTTAGTTTTATTTTTATTTTTACTCTTTTAAAAGGAATAAAATTTACATTCTCGCAACCGCAAACACTAACTGGAACTAGCTTTAAATTTTAAGAAGTTTGGAGCAGTTTGAAGCAATTTGAAGCATTTTCTATATTTATTTTAAAACGCCAACAATCGCTACTAACTGTAAAAACTACGTTTACAGGGTGGTAGCGAAAAAACTAGTAATGTCCTTAGTTCAGGCGGCCTTCCTTTAGTCTAATGCATGCATCAAAGTCTATTAAAAGTTCTTATGATGATTTTAATTTTTAATTTATTTATTTGACAGTATGGCATCAAAATGTTAACTATTGTAGTTTTGAGGGCTCTATCTAGTTACGTGAAATCGTTAACCATGCATGATTCCAGTCAGTTACCTTCGGTTCTTAACATAGAAAATTAAGATCACGATTAACCCCGATCTCTTAACTGGAATTCTTAGCTTCGGCTAAGAGACAGTTGTTAGTTTTTATTAGATTTTAATTAAGAAAAGTTAAGAACCATCTCTTATGTCAGAATAAATAAAATGGCAATCCAAATCCCACATCAGATATTAGACAGAATAAAGTTTAATATATATAACTGGTCCAATTCCACTTAGTATGAAGCCTTTTGGGAGTAACGACCTAAGAACAAATCTGTGAAGGGCTTAGACCCAAAGCAGACAATATCATATTAAGCGAGGGGTCGGACATCTGGTGACAGACGTTTGGCTCTAGTTGAGCGTCTGGCCTCCAGCACGGGCATCCGGCCTGGCTCTAGTATAGCATCCGGTCCAGAGTGCATCTCGTCCGTCACAACATTGGTATCGAGTCAAGGTTCGTGGTCCTTGGTTTGAGTGGAGGATTGTCGAATAAATAAAAGACAATCCAAGTCCCACATCGGATATTGCAGAATAAAGTTTAGTATATATAATCGGTTCAATCCCACTTAGTATGAGGCCTTTGGGAGTAACGACCCAAGAATAAATCCGTGAGGGGTTTAGGCCCAAAGCGGACAATATCATACTAAGCGAGGGGTTGGACATCTGGTGACGGATGTTTGATTCTAGTTGAGCGGCTGGCCTCCAGCACGGGCATCCGGTCTGGCTCTAGTATAGCATCTGGTCCAGGAGTGCATCTCGTCCGTCACAACATTGGTATCGAGTCAAGGTTCGTGGTCCTTGGTTTGAGTGGAGGATTGTCAGAATAAATAAAAAGACAATCCAAGTCCCACATCGGATATTAGACAGAATAAAGTTTAGTATATATAACTGGTCCAATCCCACTTAGTATGAGGCCTTTTGGGAGTAACGACCCAAGAATAAATCCGTGAGGGGTTTAGGCCCAAAGCGGACAATATCATACTAAGCGAGGGTTGGACATCCGTGACGGATGTTTGATTCTAGTTGAGCGGCTGGCCTCCAGCACGGGCATCCGGTCTGGCTCTAGTATAGCATCTGGTCCAGGAGTGCATCTCGTCCGTCACAACATCTTAAATAAGAGATATAAGGACCGTCTTTTAGCCGAAAAATGTTAAAAAAGAAAAGTCAAGTTTTGAGTTAAAAATCCCGTCCAAAATAGTGGAGTTAATCATGCTCTGAAAGACTAAGGGCCTGTGGCCAGTGAGAAAGTAAGAAACAAATAGTGTTTAAATCAAAATATATGGGGAACAGAGATTTCATTATTCGCTTCTTTTTTTTGTTAAATCTATATAGCTGTATTTTAATTTGTTTTCGTTGTTGCTTTATCGGTTATACACTCATAGATGATCTACTTTGTTATTTGTGTTGATTCTTCACTTTCAAAAGTTGCTTTCAAAGTTTGCTTTTAGCCTTTCAGGCTACTGCACATGTGTACGTTTATCATAGCTTTGGGCCTTTCATGTTACTGCATATATGTACGTTTACCATAGCTTTTGGCCTCTCATGTTACTGCATATATGTACGTTTACCATAGCTTTTGGCCTTTCATGTTACTGCACATATGTACGTTTGTCATAGCTTTTGGCCTTTCAGGTTACTGCACATATAAACGTTTTCTATGAGTTACCAACAGTGACAAACGTATGTTTTGCATTATAGAAATATTGTGATATTTAGATAATTGTGTGTATATAAGACAAAGCAAGAATACAAAGAAAAAAAGAAAGAAAAAGAATACAAAATCTTATGGCTAAAATGAATGCATATATTTATATGCATGATACCGAAATTAGAGAGGGAATTCATGCTGTCAGTTTCTATGGAGTTTTGTTAGGGGACCATTTCACTTATTTTAACCTTGACTTTGACCATTGATACCCCACCTGTATTAATTATGTAGAAGTTACAAAAGTTCATCTGAAATGATCAGTGTTTCGTCAATTTCTTTTCAACTACATTTATGCTTCCATGTATCAGTCGGTTTAGGAAGGTAACTAAAATGTTAAAGCCCACGAGTAGGTTTATGTAATGCTAACTAAGTTCTGAAGAGCTTTCACGTATATATATATATATATATATATATATATATATATATATATATATATATAGTTAATAAGCCCTTAGTCAAAAAAGAAGAAGGTATATATATATGGTTAATCTACATTGCCTATATATTTTTTTGGATAAAAATTTAGACCAAGAAGGTATATATATATGGTTAATCTACATTGCCTATATATTTTTTTGGATAAAAAATTTAGACCATTGCTCGATTTGTGCTTGTCATCCTTGTGCAGGAGCCATGCTAATCTTCTCTGTATAGTTCCAATTTTATCATATGTCCCCGAATAGACTACATTGCCTATATAGACTTTCCAATCTAGTATGTATATATATATAGATAGATACTGTCTTCAAAATTGTAGACCTGAAGTATAATAGTAAGGGGGGGGGGGGGGTAGTCAACAGTAATTAAGAAGCAATAAAAATGTAAATTTCCACCATTATTATTAGCAAATGCACCCAGTTTAGCAAATACATAATCTATATAAACCGTTCAATAACGTTGATTATAACAGTAAATCTCAGCCACCAATCCGCTTTGTTTAAACTAGTCATTTCAAGGCAAATTGAAGAAAAAAAAAATCGAAGTTTAAAAGTTAGATTCAACAACTATATCAATTTACGTAAATCTTAGGGAGATGACGTACGATGACGTGCACGTGAGACTAAAAATCACACTTCACTCTCTTTCTACCTCTATCTCCATACTCAACCTCTATCTCAATATCTCCCTATAAGTACAACTCTCTCTTTCTCAACTGCATGCTCTCACACTTGGTTGCACCTCCAAAAGAAAGTGTATAGAAGAAGAAACTTATCGTCACGCCTGACCCGCTCGTATGGTGTCCACCAAAACCCTAATTTTGTATTTTCAAATTCGTCTGTATAATAAAACCCTAAAATTTATTCATTCTTAATCACTTTCTCATGTCTTTTTATTAGACTCACAAGAACAGCAAGAATAAAGGGAATGGAATGGTCTACGACGAGCAACGTTGAAAACATGAGAGCTGCTTTAATGCCACTGCAGTGGTTGGAGTCTAACTCATCCAACTCGCTCCAAAACTTCAGCTATGATCCTTATGCAGGTATAGTCATTCACATGTATGATCTTTATATCCATAGTCCAATCTCTTTGTGGCTTTGTTGTAATGGGGGTTAGGCTTTAAAATTTTCATTTCACCAAAAATGTAGCTAGGTTTGCGTTACAATAACATAGTCTCTCTATCAGTTGGTGCTGGTTTGCTTTCACGTTAGAAAAATTCTTGAACTTAGTTCTAGTCACAAAGACCCGTGAACCTTATCCCCCACTTTCAAATGTTTCGAAGTTCTTTATAAAAAAGGTGTTTCGAAGTCCTTTTTCAGGCAAGTGTTTCGAAGTTCTAGACTTCTAGTGTAGTGATGAATTTATCTGCCGAAACATTCGAAGGCGGCATTCCAAGATTATATCATTTCGAAATTTTAATTTTAAGTATAGTTTTCTTTCACGAAACAAAAAGAAAGGTTATGAGAAAAGAAACAAAGAAACTTCCATACCGAGTTTCCTGTGTTCTAGAGCAGAAAAGGTTAATATACTACTATTTCCTTTTTCGGAAAAGATTCCATTTTATTTAGGATAAATACAAACTTTTCTGAGGGAACGTTTTTTTTTCTTTTATTGGGAAAAACGTTTATAGACGCAATTCTAAAAATCTTGGGATTATCACACTTTTCTTATGAGAAGTAGGATATAGGCTCAGATATTCTTATGACTTTCTTGGATCCATGCTCAGTTTCTTTCGAAAGTAGAACACTACAAAATAAGTGTTGAATTGTATCACTTAATTTGTATCACAAAACTAAGTGATCTTATTTTACATTACTTATTTATAAACGAGGCAAAAAATACATAATCTAGCATCAGTTACGATAAATGATGTTAGTATTAATAAATTTGGCATCAATTGAACAAAGTGATATAATTTCTATAAATTAGAATCATTTAAACAAAAGTGATATAATTATATAAATTTAAATCGATTAACTAATTGATGTATTTCTTTTTTTTAGTTAACATCAATTACAAAAATAATACAAAATTTACATCAGTAACAATTGATTCTAACAAAAGAACTATATTAATGAATTTCTCTTTCTAAAATTCTATTTACAAATTCACACGTAACCTGGTACCTTAAGAATCAATAGTTATGTTTTTAATAATTAAATATCATATAGAACTAGAGTTTAGGAGGCCATGTTGCTTTGACCCTTGAATATATTAAAATCACACTATATAGTTACAACTTACAATTTTGCATATCTTTTATAATCAAGTCTTTGGCTGATTAATATAAATCAATGACAAATTTCCTTTTCCAAATGCTAAGTCAGTGGTGACCACGTCACTGTTAAAGTCAAAAATCATTAATTTCACTATCCTAATAAAAATGTATATAAAAATTGTAGTTCTCATTTCTGAAAATTAGTTTAGATTGGTATCAAATATTTATGTCGAAAAATAAGGAATCTGTTTCGTATATTGTTTGATGTGGATTTTCGATTTTAGAAATACAATTAGTCATTTGATCATAATTCGAACTTCTTTTTTTTTATAAGAACTGAGATATTGAAAGTGACCTAGAAATGAGAGAAGGTGGAAATTGATAGACTTTGAACGTCACGTGTAGCTTGTTTATGCAAAGGAATCTTTTCCGAGATATCCTAGAGGAAGAGATCACTACGAAGGGTTCGGTAAGTTTCATAAGGGTTAATGTTTAATGTTTTGTCATCTACCAGATTTTTAAGAGTATTGATGTTGTGAGTTGCTTTCATTTATTTGTCAGATTTATAGGCCATTATCAAAATTGGATTTGGAAAAATAAATTGCTACGTCAAAGAAAACAGTACTGTTTAAAGGTTGGTGTCAAGGTTCGAAACATTTCTTCAATACAACAAAAGCTTCCACAACCAAGACTTTGCTTCTTTTTATTGGAGGTTAGTGAGAATACTTGTTTCTTTTCATCATTATCACTGAAACAATAACAGAGACACGAACCTTACCCAAATTTGTAATAGAGCGACACATTTTTAGTATACAAAAAGTCAAAACGTTAAGAGAATTACAATCCTAAGAAAAATTTCCAGCGAACGTATTGTTCAAAAAAAGAGCAAACTATACATAGATCATTTCTTTCTTTCTAGGGGCGTAGATCAAATTATTGTTTCGAGGCTACAATTAGTTGGTATTACTTTAAAAATAATATTTGGCCTGTATCAGTCAAAATCTGATTTCACTTGCTGTAACCAACTTAGAAATATAAGAACGTTTCTATCTACAAGCGAGACACATCGATATTGCTTTTACATGTGTATGTGACATCTGGGTCTTTGAGAAGGCTCTATTCTATACAAAAGTTTGCTGACGTCTTTGTGGCAGGATTGAAGTATTTATAGGAATACATATTTTTTTTTCTAAATGTAAGTACATGTAAAATAAATTGGACTATTTATAACTTCATCTAAAAGTTCAAAATACACATGTATAAATGCATATGTACCTACATGCATAAATATATTTACAGCTTATAAAGTACAAAAGTTGTTAGCAAATTTATGACTATAAAATTAAATTAAATATAATAATATAAATCATGAATGCGTCTAAAACTTATATGCATAATATAAGAAAATTTGGTGGGCAACAATCTGAGTGAACTTCGGTCACATACATGTATTAGTGAAAATATGTGAAAATAATCTCTGTTTTTATCCCGCCACTATGCTTTTTCTCGAAAGGAATTATTTGTAGAGTTTCGATTAATTATATATATATATGTTTAGTTATTTTTGCAGGCACACTACGCTTCTATTGACGGTTAAGGTACGTAGCTCGATCCTGATCGAATTCAATACTTGGAATACTTCAATCTAATTCTAAGTGAACGAGCTTTAAGTGGATTAATTTGATTCTCCAAAACGAAGTCTCTCTGCAAAACAAAAGAAAATTATTGCAAATGTATCTTTTCTCGAGTTTTTGAACAATATATCTTCTCGAAGTTTCAACGTCTTTGTTGAAACAAAATTGTCTCAAACATTTATATCTCTTCGTGAGGTTTAGTTAAGTTTGTTTTTGTCTTCTTCTACTTCTCAATGCCGATAGTTGTAAGAATGAATATAACAAGTTTTCTTTGTTTTTCTACCATGTTTAGGATTATGGATTTCATGGATTCAGAGACACAACCTCCGTGATGATTCACCGCATTTAGAAACAAGTTATAATGTGCCTCCTCCACTTGCTCCAGAATGTAAAAGCTTCAAATGGAAAATACAAGTGATAGGTAGTATAATCTAAATTGATCACTTTTTTTAGTACTAATACAAATTTGTTTTCAAGGAAATTGTTTATTAGAGATTTAGTCAACAAATATACACGCATGATTTTCAATTTGTCTTTCATTTGGTATCTTATTGTTTTATTGAACAGATTAGATGGTAAAACTTGTAAGCTATATTTTTCTCTGCTTGACTTTATCTTATTGTCTCCTCACTAGACTTCGCTTTTATTATATGTACTAATTCAATTTTATTGTATATGTGTTTATCAATAAGATTCGAGGGCAATGTAGAAGGAAAAATGGTGACATCTAAAGATGTATGGAAACTTCGAACAGTAGAGTGATTGTGCAATTTGATGAAAATAGCGGTCAGCCAATTGGGGATTCGGTGGTTTACTCGGATCATGGTTAGGTCAATTAAGCAATGATGTGAATTTGCTACCTATCAATTACAGTGATTGGAGGATGGTTAATACTCACACTAAAAGAAAAGCCTGGGACGTTATTCAGGTAGCTTCTGCCATCAATTCATCTCTATATATTTTCTTGATCAAGTATTGTTTAGTGATATATATATATATATGAATTGTTGGGTATTGCTTTTTCAGTCCAAGTTCTGGTTCGATGATCCAACGATGAGAAAAGGATATGTGATGAGTGCATTAGGAAGCAGATGCAAAGATGTCAAACTACGTCTTTGGAAAGAACACAAACGCAATGATCTACTTCAAACGCTGCGAATCGACCCAAAGATGTTCCCGAAGAACAATGGGAGCATTTAGTGCACATGAGGTTTACTGAAAAATGGAAGGTAAAATTTATTTAGTGTACATTTATATGTTATATATTTTTATATCAAGCACTTTTACTATTTTTACATTTGAGATTACAGAAAATGCAAGAGCGTAATACAAAGAACCAAAAAAAACATACTATGCCTCATGTATGTGGAAGAAAGAGTTTCTCAAGAAAAAGAAATGACATAGTAAGTAACATGCATAGTTATGATATAAAACTAGTTTATTATACTAATTTTGTTTATGATTGTTTTTATGAAGACAATCAGAACCGGAAAAACGCCATGTCGAGCAGAGTTTTTTATTGAGACACGCACAAAATCTGATGGAAACTTTGTATGTGAAGAGGCAAAAACACGAGCGGTTAGTTTTATATAAAATCATCATTCATTGTTTCTTTGCCAATTAGTTTAACACTTACTTTTTGCATGTTTTTAGGAAGCTTAGAACTTTGTTGAATCAAAATTCTCATGGCACAAGCAATGTTACAGCCACATTGGATGATGAATTTGCTCAAGTTTTTGGTCCAGAGCGTCCAGGACGAGTACGCTGTGTTGGTCGAGGACCTACACCATCAAAATTAGTGAGACGTTGTACTGCAACTAGACAAGAGGTAGAAAATTCTAAAATTGTCGTTGGGTTGCAGACACAAGTGAAAGACCTATCGGATCAAGTTAAGGGAATGACAACTTTCATCCAGCAAATAATTGGTACCTCAACCGTGAACAGGTAATAATATAATAATAGTCTATAAGTTAAAATATATCATTATATTTTCTATAAAACTAATACATTAAAATAAATATGTAGGCTAGAGCATGGGCTGCAAGTTTTATGTAGCTTTTGCTAACATACCAAACCCATCGCTTGCAAACATACCAACTCCATTGAATCCTAATCGTAAATAGTATATTTAAGTTTAAAAATCATATGATACATAACAAGTTATATTATTTTATTTCAGGAAATGGAATGATGCAGGTGTCCATGGATATTCAAGTGTTGGAAACTATGCTAGTGATCATCATTAACATTAGTTTAGCAACATTTTTCTGCAACGTTTGTTTATTTCTGTTTTATGAATTTGTATTATGGATGAATTATGTAAATCAGATGCTTGTAGATTAATTAGTAATTCAGATTTGTGTTTTTCTTAAATTTGTTTTTTTTTGTTTTCTAAAATATAATATTTTTAATATTAATAATAAATACGAAAATAAAAATATTTTCATCACTTTTTATAAGTGATGCATTTAATTAGAATCATTTGTGAAAACTGAAATAAATGTAACATCAATTATAAGTAAATGATAACAATACTTTAAATCGGTAACTGTAAATGATACATTTCTTAAAATCACTTCTTATAATTGATATTAAATTTACATCAGTTATTTATGAGTGATACAAATTTTTAAAATCGATTATTTTAAATGATAGAAATACTTACATCATTTAGTATAGCTGATGTAAGAACTAACATCATTTATTATAAATGATACATAATGACATCATTAATGTAAATGATGTAAATAATTTGTATTTTTACATCAATTATTAAATGAATTGATGTAAATTATTTGCATCACCACTTTCAGAGTCACTTTTATAAGTGATGTAAAACTCTTTTACATCATTTATAACTAATGCAAATATTCAAAATAAATGATGTAAAACTACCTTTTTTTTGTAGTGGAAGTCTCGCTTTTCAAATGTTTAGAGATTCGTTTTCTCACTCAAGAACATTGGAAAGTGTTTTTAATTGTAATTGAAATTATTATTATTGAGCGTTTGTGTCGTTTTCTTTGTTTTATTGTTAAGTTTTTTTTTTCTATTGTTAAGTTGTAACAGGAAATTTGTCTACGCATGTCCTTCCGCAAACCGGACCGGTTCTCTCTTTACCGGAATCATCAGAAAAGATAACCAATGCGCGCCAATGTCCAAGTAACGACGACGAGATGATTAAGAAGAAGCAGAAACTAACGACTGAACAATTAGCTTCACTTGAACAGAGTTTTCAAGAAGATATCAAACTAGATTCAGACAGGAAGGTGAAGCTTTCGAAGGAGCTTCGTCTGCAGCCACGTCAGGTAGCTGTTTGGTTCCAGAACCGCCGTGCACGGTGGAGGGTGAAGCATCTCGAGGACTCGTACAACTCGCTAAGGAAAGAGTACGACGTGGTTTCAAGACAGAATCAAATGCTACACGATGAGGTATATATATATATATTATATATGCACCATTTAAAAAAAATCATGGGATCTTAGAGCATCCCATCGCTCTACTCACCTAGATATTTGATAGATAAAATATTACTAGTAGTTATATAATAATTAAATTATAAAACAGTAAAAGATAAAGTAAGCAAATCATGAATTTCCACATAAATATAAGAGTATCTCCAGTTTATTTTTTTGAAGTTTCTCAAACTAAAACCTATGTCATTTATCTCTCCACTTTTTGAGTTTTCTTTCCACCAATATCAATTTTTTTTATTTTATAATGTTCAGATATTCGGGGCGATACCCACCAATGTGATTTCTCTTATATATAAACTATTTATCCTTTCTTGTTTTATACCTTTTATTTTGTGACGCAGGTGATGAAGCTGAGAGGTATGATACTAAAAGACCAGTTGATGAAGAGGCAAATAAATCTGAACAACAATCAAATAGCCGGAGGGAGTCAAATTTACGGTACTGATCAATACAATAATCCAATGTTTGTTGCTTCTACTTGTTGGCCCCCATTATCATCGCAACAGCCTTACCCATGGTAGGTATTTCGGATCTTGGAGAGCGAGAGAGAGACTCACATCGAGCTTTAGATTTGTTGGAGTTTTAATTTTAAGTAATGTTAAACTAAGACAAGACTTTTGCGCATCGTACGATTTTATCATATGAATGGAACGTTTCCGTGTCCAAAAACCTCAACCTAGCAATACTTTTGATCTGCAAATGGGTCATAGAACGTTAGTGTACTTAGGGCAAATCGGTGGCCTTGGGACACAAGACAAACAATCTTAAAATAATGTCAAAACAAAACAAAGCTAGTATAATAAACCAAGGAACCCTTAACATCAAGCACCCCAAGGCCAAGACAATGAACTTACTGGCATCAGAGATTTACTTTTCTCCGCATAAGATCATTGCTCTGATTCTCATGTGAAGATGAATCAAAAGATCTTCACTATATCTTTCTAAAAAATATAAATCAATCATCATCTATGGTATCCATTTTGAGCTAAGATTGAGCTTTTGAATAATTAAGCTCAAACTTTATTTAATTTCTGAGACGCTGATCCTTTGAAATTTTCATGTGAATATGTATCAAGATCTTCACTATAATTTGCTAAAATTTAATTAAATGATAATTCTAGAACTGTCTTCCTTTGAAGTCTGAAACAACCTCAATTATTGTAGTAAATTAAATTGACATGAAACTGTCAAGGGGCCATGTGTTTGTGTAGAGAAAGCAAAAGTACTTCAGGTCCGATCAAAATATAATCTAGTTCATGTCTCAGACTGATTAAAACATCAGACCCAACGCGTGAATCCCTATAAAATCATAACAAATAATTCGCAACTATTAGATAAGTTTCTATTCAAGAACCCGACAAAACAGTATCGAAGTACAGGCAGAGAAGGAGATCGATTAAAAAAAATTAAATTGTTCCCTATCGCCGTAGTGAGGGCTGATGCCCCGTCGTCGTCAAGATTTCCCACTCCCGAGGCTAAAAAAATGTAGTCGTTCACGAATACGTTAACGACGTAAAACTGTAAAAGCCCTCAAGTGAACCTAGAGAAATAACGAAGCTGCCACTAGTGTTGTTTATTCAGGAACTATCGCTACTGGTTTTGGCCCATTTAAAGGTGAATTGAGCTGAGCCCAAACTTTTGTATACAAAATACAATTAATTGACAAGCGTAATAAATAAAACACCAAATTTTCAGCTAGATTTCTCTTCGAATTTTCCTATTGACGCTTGATTATTTGTAAATAATAAATAACTAAATAAGAAAAAACAGTTTTTTTTGTGTTACAAAATTAATGAAGAAAAAAACTGAGCTTATTTGACATGAAAACATTTATACAAGAACAAATTCCCTGACATTTTCGATTATTTTCATTTCACGAACAAACAAAAATCTACAAACCCACCCGTAACTTATACCTCACGGATCCTCACATTCAACCTCCTTACCCAAATAGAATGAAGAATCATATGAAACACATCAAACCTCTTAGCCGGAGAGTTCACCTCAAAGTGCCGCCTAACCTTCAACACTCTTCGGTACATCCTCAGATACTGTCTCGGAGATATCGACGTCAAGATCGTTTTCAAATTTGGTATGTCCTCCACGGAAACAATAACCGAAAACGATGGCCAATTCAACACATCGCTGAAAGGAGGAACGTAACCTGAGTTTATCAAAACCGGAACACATCCCGAGTAAAGCGCCTCGACGATCCTAGGGCTAGCAACCTCGTAACCACTCGGACATATGCAGAACTTACTGTTCCGCATCGTGTCCGAATAAGACGTTCCTTTAGGTAGATATTTGTGTACTCTAATGTCACTATCTTTGTTCTCCCAATGTTGGAGCAAGACTGGTCTTACGGGTCCGTGTACACCTCCTGCGAAGAAGGCAAGGATCGGACGGCTGGAAGGTGATGGGCCACCGACTAGTCCTTTTAAGGAACCTGTTAGTAGGTTGATCTCAGGTATGGAGACATCTTTTCTCGGTTTGAATCTCTCCGACGTGTTGGCATTGCATAGAGCTCGTATAGAGTTTTGTCCTAGATGTGGATGAGAAAAGCTTGCCTCAGGACCCTATACCAAAATGAAGTTCAAGATTATAACCGTATTAATTAATACTCCCTCCCTCCGTTCCTTAATGATAAACTTTTTAGAAAAAAAGTTTGTTTCAAAAAGAGGAATTTTTGTGTGTTTTTATGAAAAAATTATAAACTTCAAAAAAATTAATTGACTTTATTAAATTATTATTGGTTAAAAATTATTGAAAATTGAAAATTACAGAAAACGATACATTTATTATGGTAGTTTAATGTGTTTTATTAATATGTGTGAAAATACCAAAAAAATCTATGAACGGATGAAGTATACAACAAGTAACGCCTACACACATATGCATAATTTATACTAGTAGCGTACCCAGTCATGGCAAGACAGTATGAAATGGTCAGCTCCGATGCTACGGTTCCAATACGGGTACTTATCACCCACAAGATCAATGTAGTCCCTGACGGTTTTTCGGATGGGGCTGAAATCGTGAGAGTCGCGTTCATACACATATCGTACCATCTTGACGACACTGAGGGGTAAATAAAAGGCGTGGGCCTTTTCTGGATTATTGGTACGGAAACGTGTATCGGTTTCCATCTCGTAGATGAAGTTTCCTTCCATAGAGTATATGCTTTTGCATGGACCATCGTGGAACAACGGTGGCTCGCCTTCTTTGTACACAAATATTTTGAACTGTTTCTCCATTTCCAAGTAGCTCCTAACCAATCCAAGACCAATATGATTAAAAAAAGCATTAGCACATCGTGATCATGCGTATCATACCTTTCTCTACATTACATGAATAACAATTTATGCACATTTATAGAAGTTTTTTTCCTTTTCCTTTTTATTAGCAAAAACTAGTAGAAATTTATAGCTTAATATTCAAATTCAATACTAGAAATTTCCTAGGCGTTAATTGTGAATTGTGTTTTATATCTCAAACACGTTTGGCTTAGAATTTAATTAATTCAAATAAATTCTTAATTAGCGAGACAATAAATTCATGTTTCCAATCCGTTTTGACTTTTAATTAAATTCAAATAAATGCTAAGCGAACCTAAATGTTTTGGAACTTCAAACAAAATAGATACCATTAAGTAAAAGAAAACCATCATAATTAAAACATGACAAAAAGATAGTAGTAGTATCATTTTACTTACCGATGAAAGGCCTTGGCATTCCAATACATCGGGCCAAGAGGTACATAGTCCCGGTCGTCCAGGGGATCGTTTATCGAGGCGGCTTTGATGGCGACTCGAGCCTTCTGTAGTTCGAATTCAATTTTCTTTAAATTGCTGATAACTCTTTTCTTCATTAGTTTCAACGATGCCGTAGAGCTGACGTTACTACTCGTTGAAGCAATGTTGATGGGGTTCAATTGAATTGTCCGATTGTAGTTACCCTGTTTCAATATATTTAGTTGCTTTAGATTGTTATGAATGTATAAAACACAATTTCACCAACGTGTTGTTGATTAATTAGTTGATTGTTAGACCACCCGACTGCACAACATATCATAAAACATTTCTCCATAATCTTTGTTCATTAATTTGGTTTTGCCGACCCGTTTCTCATCTTCAGTAAAAACAATTATAATTTACAGTTAACAAAATATTTTAAACAGGTGTCTGTAGTTTGACCCAGACTTTGAAACATAAAATTTAAAATAAATATTTGTTGTTAGTGTAGAATTAGAAAATAAATAGATCAATATTTTTAAAAGGCAGAATAAAAAGAAAAGACATGCAAAGATAGGAAGATGGAGAAACAAGAAAGGAACAATTTTGATATTCCTAAGTAATTTCTCTAACCTGAATAGATTCCGCTTTAGTTGATAAAGATGATGTTGGTGGCGACGGAGATGGTGCCGCCGGAGGCAGAGATGGATAAGAAGGAAGAGGAGGAGATATTTGATTAGTGGACAAAGATGTCAAGAAAGATGTTGGATTTTTAGGACCAATATTTACAAAGACGAAACCAGAAACGACAAGAAGAGGAACCATGAAGAGAAATAGTTTTGCTGAGGAACATGCAGACATGATTTTACACTTCCCATCAACATATTCATCTCCCATTTCACTCTGTCTTAATTATCTTCTCTGAGAAGAAGATGATAAAGACTGAAGAAGAAGACAAAGAATCAAAGCAAAGAAGTTTTTTTATAATTAATTAATTCACTTTTATTCTTTCGGTTTTTGCGCAGCATATATCAAGAGGGTTTAAAGCCGGTGAATTGAAGAATAACATTTGGTAATAAGTGGTTGCTCCCTCGTGCCAAGCGTCATCGTTCCACATTCTCTTTAATTCTCACATGCAAACTTCTCTCTATTCCTTCGTTTACCCCCAAACTTCTTAATCCTATGATTCTATCAAACCAAAACTCTCGTATATTAAGATCATCTATATTGGAAAGTTATTAAATAACAAACAAACTAAAAATAAAAGCAATTCAAATGTCAATATCTCAAATGATTGAAATTCCATTCAAAAATATTTTGAAATATCTCATTTGATATTTGCTCGAGTAGAGCTTTTAACATTTAAGATTTTTTTTTATTTTTGTTAGATATTCGTAAATGAAAATGCTCTAACAGCTTACAATATTTACAAACGGAAAATATTTAAAACCAATTTGCACAATTCTACACACAAAAAGTGCAATTGTCGACCATTGGCTAGAAAATTCAATGTAAACCGTAGAATGAAAAGACGTCTACACGCATACTCTCCCAGACACGGTGCTCGAGGCACAAACCAGATCTAGTTCTTCTCGGCGCCGGCAACGGCGCATTTCGCCGGCGCTAAACCCTCTGACAATGCTATTCCTCTCACTTACTCTCGTGGTCCTGTTTCACTGTTCTATGTACTGGTTATCTGCTCGTGTTATTTGGATGGTGGGAACAAGACGAACCCGACAGAAGTTAAGACGGAGACGAGGACTCTTTGTCACGCTTCTTCTGGTGGTCCTCTCTTGCCAACTAGTCTTTCCTCCAGCAATGAGTCGAGAGGATTCTTTCGCCGCGGCTATACGTCGGTCTTTGGGTTCAAACCCTGACGTACTTTCTTCTGTTCGCCGCCAGACAAGTCACGATGTGCACTATGTCCAAGCGTTCAATCGTCGGAGCATCAATATCAACCAACAAGCTCAAGCGCCTCGTCTCCGGCGAGACTTGAGTCCCACAAACCACTGCGGGATGCTCCTATTCTTCAAACCGGCGTCAGATCTAGAAGCTTCATGTGTACAGATCCGAAGTTCTTCGGTATACTTTCACTTTCCCCATACCATAAAGTGAAGCTCTTCACCCTCCCGTCGATTCTCTTCGACTGTGGATTCACGGGTTTCCCTCCTCCATGTAGTACAAGCTTATACATTTCCTGTGGGAAAAAGTTAAAGGAGGTTTTACCGAACGCGGTCCTCTTTCGATCATCCTCCTCTTTTGAGGAGAAACTGTTACCACCATTCCCTCTCTCCATAGAAAGAGGAGTTACTCCTCGGTCTCGTTGCCGAGCGTCTGCTTCAGCTTCCTCATCGGTTTATTATCTTGCGTAGCGGTCTCTACGGGACCTGAAGATGCAATCGAGATTACTTCGTTTTTTCTCGTAGATGAGGTCTGGACCTCAACGTCACTTTATGTGACTATTATCCAGCTATCTGACTTTGTCGTGAAGGCTACCTCGACGCATTAAAGCACCGTCTCGAATTCGCTGTCATCTTCGATTGAAGACCTATCTTGCTTAGTTTATTTATGTGTTGTATGTTATGTTTATGGCCAAAGAGGATGGATAATTCCCTCTATCTATTGTAGTGATGAAGTTTGAGCATGAATGAAAGAAAGTTTGTGATCAAAAAAAAAAAAAACCGTAGAATGAAAAACTGGTACGTTGTAGGAATGTTTTAGTTACTTGGATAATGTAAAAGTTCATGAGACGATCTGTGTATCGATCAAGCCTGAAAATCCGGTTAAGGATCCTGAAAAGTATGAATATGGGTGCAACTGGAATGCATTTTTTTGGAATAAAAACTTCCTGAATACTTAATTCCTTCTCATTCCATAAAATATTCACCAGTTGCAATGAAAAGAAGGAATGACTATTCCATCTCATTCCATATTATTCCTTTCCATTCCAAAAAAAATATCAACATTCTTTTGAAAAACCATTCCACATCAAAATAGTTTTGGAACAAATGGAATATTAATTCCATTCCATTGAATTCCACTGATTATCAATTCATGTAATTCCACTTATTCTTTTTATTAACATCCAGTTACAGTCTATATTTTTTTTGGTAAAAATATATTTCTGTCACGTTAGAGTTAAAGCCATGATCAGTAGAGTAGAAAAGGATATATGCATGCACTAAAAAATATCAGTGAATTTTCTAATTAATTATAATGTATACAGTATTTGTTAGAACTGCTAAGAATAAAGTATCCTCGTATCACTTATGATTATGTCATTAGTTACATTAATCTCTGTAATCTCTTTGATTATGCCATTTAGTTATGTTTTATGCCTATGTAGTACTCTTTTAATCAATAGTCTTCAAACTTTAAACTCAGTAAAACCATCTTCAATCTAAGCAAGAATATTGGTTGAAATGTGCTAAGTAAACAGATATTTGTACTTGCTGATATAGAAAAGCAAACAATATATTATGGTTTAATTAACCTTACGGCATTTTCGGTAGATTCTATAGTAACGTAGCAGTGGGGAAAAGATGTTTTACCTTGATACGCAATGCATCCACAAGAATGCATAATCAGTAGAGCCCGCATTTTTTAATGCAATCACAATAAATAAAAAATATTCATACTTCGAGATATCTCGTTCAGTAGCTTATAGTCGGTTGAGTTTAATTAGTCAAAAGATCTACTAAGAGATCACATGTGTTTAGCATGTATATGAAACTAACTTCCACTTAACCTTTACTTTTCTTTTCCATCTTAACAAACCTTTTTGTTTTCTTCCTCGAGACTCCTACGTCATTTCGTTTCGGTTTTCCAACAAGTGTCGTACTAAACCGAATGAAACCAAAAATTCTAATTTGCTAAGCTGGCTTTTCGTTTTGTTACAACTATAGTATAAATATTTATTAATTTTTCAAATTTTAAATTGAGTAAATCGAGTGCATTTATCTGTACCACTTTCAACATCACTTTTCTTCTTCCGGTTTAGGCTCCTACTGGGTCAGTTTCCTTGGTGGTAACTTTTATACATCAATGAGATTTTTTTTTTTTTTTTGGACAACAAGGATTCATTAAAATCTAGAGTTTAAGAGATACAAGGGCTTGGACCAGAATGTCAGGCCTTAGCATATAAGTCCGCAGGCCCATTAAGTTCTCTTTTGATGAAGCTAAAACGACAGGAAAAAAACATAGAGGAGATCGTTTCGATATCCGAAAGCACTCCGTAGAGTTCAATCGATCGTCGTCCCGATGATAAAGCTCTGGTGAGCACTTGAGAATTTGATCTGAGCCAGATGTGGTTGATGTTGAGGTCCATGGCGTGGAGGAGGGCGTATCTGACCGCGAGAGCCTCTGCCATGCAAGCGGAGGAGATGTGATCTTGAAAGAGCGATCCGTAGTTGAGCTCTGTTCCCTCTTGATCTGTGAATATCCAAGCTAAGCCTCCATTCCATGAGTCGACCCTCCAGGCTGCATCAGTATTACAAATCGAGATTTGAGAATGGTGTGGTTGAGGGGATTGGGTGTGAAGAGGTTGCAGCGGGAGTGGTGGTTTGTTGAGTCGTTGTTGCACCTGGTCCCATTCCTTGATTGCGATGATCGCTTTAAGGGTCACATCCTTGGTTGTGGAGGGATTCTTTTCGAAGAGGAGTTGGTTTCGTGATGTCCAAAGGAACCAACATAACCACGGGAAGGCGTTGCTAGTGAATCCATACGGCGGGAGAGTAGTCCAAGTATATGATGACATTAGGGCCGCTTTAACTGAGGTGCATCCCGCTGCATTGAAGGATTTGGACCAGGGCCCTAAAGCCCAGACTTCCTGAGCGAAATTGCAATGTAGCAGCAGATGGAGTGTGGTTTCCCCGCATCGACATCACATAGTGGTGATCTGCATTCCCCGTTTTTGGAGATTCTCGACTGTAGGTAATGTGTTTTGGCCTATCTTCCATAGAAACATTTTAAGTTTTGGTAGCAGTGATGTGTCGAGTTTTAACCCGATTATCTAACTGCAAGTGCACAGTAAAGTACGCAGTAGTAATGCGGGATCGAATCCACAGGGACCGATGATCACACGTAGAGTTGCAGACAAGTTAATAGCTACAAAGGAACAAAGATATAATTTTGATGGTTTTATTTAATTTTCTTTAGTGTCACAAAACATAAACAAGCTGTAAAAGATGATTTAAACGATTTGAAAACTATTTTAAAACAAACGCTGGGCATTGGGAATTCTCAGGATTTCTTTTAATCAAGATACAATTAATGGCGACACAGGGATATATTAAGAACCGTCTAGAACTCAAACACGATATTAGAATTAACCTACTTCCGTAGCGCTAATTCTCTATGTTATAGAAATCTCCACACTAACTTCCGCTGAGTTTCAATTTCTAAACAAGCATTAAGAACAGGTTCAATATGTTCACAAAGCGCAATAACATCAACTTCCGAGGGTTAAGGACACTTTTCTCATCTAAAGTATTTTCGGAAATTCAAACAATCACTTTCGGTGCATCAAACAATCTGAAATCATGAACTAAGTGATCAATTCAGTTCAAGCAGTAAGAAATCCATTAGATGAAGAACCAAAACGTAATCCCTTAGTCTACACACGTTTTATGAATCAAAACATCAAGAAATCCCCTATGAGAACCCCTAAACCCAACTAGATGACTACTCACACATAACTAAGCAAGAACAACACGATTTTAATGAAGAAAACATGATAAGATTGTATTAAAACAGAGGAAAGGTTCAGAAGATCTTCTCCAAATGGTTTTGAGATGAACTCCTTTACAAATCTTCACAAATCACACAAAACAAGTACAAAACTCTCAAATCTCTCTCAAGAACTTGTAATTCTCCTTCTTGGTCGCCCCTGGTCTTTTCTGAGTCTCAAAAGTCGAGTTCTTCTGTCTATTATTGAGGGGAGTGGGTAAAAAGGAGTGAAAAGCTCGTTTGTGCGTGTGGAGCCCGTAGAGCGTGGGATCGGTCGATCCACATATTATTATATATAATTCATATATTATATATTTACATATTATTATATATATAATTCATATATTATATATTTACATTATTTACTTATTATTTATTTTCCTGTACATGTATTTTCATTTCTTGTACTTTTTATTTACTTAATATCTCTATTTTACATTTTAAGATAGATGTTTAAATCTTAATGTACATTTTCTATTTTCTTTAAATTGTATATTTCCATTTGTTATACTTTCTATTTACGTAATATCTATATTTTGAATTTTTCTCAAAATCTATGTGTTAACCCGTACAAAAATATTGAGTTTTTTGGTAAATTCTCTATATACTGAAGTCTATGATCTTTAGTGTTGTTTTTAAATTTCTAAACACATTCTACATTTATATTAATGTATATTAAACTCTCTTTCATGGTACATGAGAATCATTTTAATTTTTTATCAATTAATTTAGTAAAACTTCATAATACTCCCTAAATTGGTGGACTAACCACTATAAAAGATCAGAAAATATTATTTTTACATATTTTATTTAACATATTTTCTTTACTAAAACATATAATAAATTATAAATTTAAGTAAGAATACAACATATGAATCCGGTAGCGTGGCGAATATCACTAGTTTCACATAAATTTCACATAAATTTCACATAAATTTCACATAAATTTCACATAAATTTCACATAAATTTCACATAAATTTCACATAAATTTCACATAAATTTCACATAAATTTCACATAAATTTCACATAAATTTCACATAAATTTCACATAAATTTCACATAAATTTCACATAAATTTCACATAAATTTCACATAAATTTCACATAAATTTCACATAAATTTCACATAAATTTCACATAAATTTCACATAAATTTCACATAAATTTCACATAAATTTCACATAAATTTCACATAAATTTCACATAAATTTCACATAAATTTCACATAAATTTCACATAAATTTCACATAAATTTCACATAAATTTCACATAAATTTCACATAAATTTCACATAAATTTCACATAAATTTCACATAAATTTCACATAAATTTCACATAAATTTCACATAAATTTCACATAAATTTCACATAAATTTCACATAAATTTCACATAAATTTCACATAAATTTCACATAAATTTCACATAAATTTCACATAAATTTCACATAAATTTCACATAAATTTCACATAAATTTCACATAAATTTCACATAAATTTCACATAAATTTCACATAAATTTCACATAAATTTCACATAAATTTCACATAAATTTCACATAAATTTCACATAAATTTCACATAAATTTCACATAAATTTCACATAAATTTCACATAAATTTCACATAAATTTCACATAAATTTCACATAAATTTCACATAAATTTCACATAAATTTCACATAAATTTCACATAAATTTCACATAAATTTCACATAAATTTCACATAAATTTCACATAAATTTCACATAAATTTCACATAAATTTCACATAAATTTCACATAAATTTCACATAAATTTCACATAAATTTCACATAAATTTCACATAAATTTCACATAAATTTCACATAAATTTCACATAAATTTCACATAAATTTCACATAAATTTCACATAAATTTCACATAAATTTCACATAAATTTCACATAAATTTCACATAAATTTCACATAAATTTCACATAAATTTCACATAAATTTCACATAAATTTCACATAAATTTCACATAAATTTCACATAAATTTCACATAAATTTCACATAAATTTCACATAAATTTCACATAAATTTCACATAAATTTCGCTAGTTTTCTCATTGACTTTTGAATATTTGTAAATAACAAATAAACTGGATGTTTTGTCCGCACGGTTTACGAATATTTATTAGTTTATATCTTAATTTAAATGTTCTCGAAAAGTTTAAACCAAACATAGAATTGTTTATGTATGACAGTTTTTCATCAAAATATATATGCTTATTACTGATTCAGATTTTTTAAAACACTCGCATATAAAAAAAAAGTTTAAACATATCTTTATAGAAATATTTTTGTTTAATTAATACTTGATTATATAATATTTTTATCTTCATTTTTAAATCTTATAATAGAAAAATATTATTTCCAAAAAACAACAAAAAAATATAAAAATAATTATCTTAATTTTTAAAATATGATTTAAAATAAATAATTAACTCCACCAATGTTTTCACAATGTTTAGGAGATCTCTTATGCTTTAAAATATTTATTTATTTTTTTTGCAAACTTGTTTTTTACATGTTTCTCATATAGCATGTAATTGAGTATTGATTTGGTAGAACATAAACAGAAGTTTTTATGGTAACAGATTCTCAAAATTATCAATTGTTAGAAAATATATTTAAAAAAAAAACTATAAGTTCAAATAATAAATTGTATATGCTATCTATGAGTTTATATTGACAAAATCAAATATATAATTTTAGAATACCAAAAATATAGATATAATTCTTTAATAATATATATGAGAAGAATTTTTTATATAATATTAATAAGATGATAATATCAAATAGTTGTGTAAATGATAATTATCATATTAAAAAAACTGTTTATTATCTAATATATAAATACCATTAAATTTACTTATTAAAATCATAATATAATAAAAATAAGATAATATAAATATTTATATAGCTGAAATATTGTAATTATCATGTTTTCGGAATTGTTTATTATCAAAATATATAAAAAATAGAAATTATTGACTAAACCTAAAATCGTTTATTATTAAATTATATAAAAATATTAAAAATTATTGACTAAGCCTAAAATCATGGAAAGAATCATGAAAAAAATGACAAAATCAGCAAAATACTTCATAAATAATAATATAATAAATAAATAAGAAAAAATAGTGTTTCAAAAAAAGTGTTTCCAAAAAAAATAAGAAAAAAACAGTTTTATTACAAAAACACTGAGACTATTTGACATGAAAACATTTATACAGAAACAAATTCAGCTGACAATTTTATTTTTAATCTCACACCACAAAACAAACAGAAATCTAAACCCACCATTAACTTACACCTCACGGATCTTCACATTCAACCTCCTTACCCAAATCGAATGAAGAATCATATGAAACACATCAAACCTCTTAGCCGGAGAGTTCACCTCAAAATGCCTCCTTACCTTCAACACTCTCCTGTACATCCTTAGATACTGTCTCGGAGATATCGACGTCAAGATCGTTTTCAAATTTGGTATGTCCTCCACGGAAACGATAACCGAAAACGACGCCCAATTCAACACATCGCTGAAAGGTGGGACGTACCCTGAGTTTATCAAAACCGGAACACAACCCGAGTAAAGCGCCTCGACGATCCTAGGGCTAGCAACCTCATAACCACTCGGACATAGGCAAAACTTACTGTTCCGCATCATGTCCGAATAAGACGTTCCTTTAGGAAGATATTTGTGTACTCTGATGTCATTATCTTTGTTCTCCCAATGTTGGAGCAAGACCGGCCTTACCGGTCCGTGTACACCTCCTGCAAAGAAGGCAAGGATCGAACGGCTGGAAGGTGATGGGCCACCAACTAGTCCTTTTAAGGAACCCGTTCGTAGATTGATCTCAGGTATGGAAACATCTTTTCTCGGTTTGAATCTTTCCGACGTGTTGGCATTGCATAAAGCTCGGATCGAGTTTTGTCCTAGGTGTGGATGAGAAAAGCTTGCCTCAGGACCCTATACCAAGATGAAGTTTGAAGATTCTAAACGGTAATTAACTAAATTATACAACGAATAAGCGTGACACACACACATGTAACGCTAGTAGCATACCCAATCGTGGCACGAGAGTATGAAATGGTCAGCTCCGATGCTGCGGTTCCAATATGGATATTTATCTCCAACAAGATCGATGTAATCTCTGACGGTTTTTCGGATAGGGCTGAAATCGTGGGAGTCGCGTTCATACACATATCTTACCATCTTGACGACACTGAGGGGTAAATAGAAGGCGTGGGCCTTGTCTGGATTATTGGTACGGAAACGGGTGTCGGTTTCCATCTCGTAGATGAAGTTTCCTTCCATAGAGTATATGCTTTTGCATGGACCGTCGTGGAACAACGGTGGCTCGCCTTCTTTGTACACAAATATCTTGAACTGTTTCTCCATTTCCAAGTAGCTCCTAACCAATCCAATACAAATAAGATAAAAGCATTAGCTCGCCGTGGTCATGCCAATAGTATCATACCGTTCTCTACATTGATCAAAAAATATATATATAAGTTTTTCCCTTTTCTTTAATAGGAAGAAACTAGTAGAAATTTAGAGCGTTATATTCAAATTAAATACTAAAATTTCCTCGCCAGGTTTCCAGGCGTTAATTTTGAATTTGTGATTCGTATCTCCAACACGTATGGCTTAGAATTTAATTAATTCAAATACATTCTTAATTAGCGAGACAATAAATTCATGTATCCAATCCGTTTGACTATTAATTAAATTGAAATAAATTGTATATGCTATCTATGAGTTTATATTGACAAAATCAAATATATAATTTTAGAATACCAAAAATATAGATATAATTCTTTAATAATATATATGAGAAGAATTTTTATATAATATTAATAAGATGATAATATCAAATAGTTGTGTAAATGATAATTATCATATTAAAAAACTGTTTATTATCTAATATATAAATACCATTAAATTTACTTATTAAAATCATAATATAATAAAAATAAGATAATATAAATATTTATATAGCTGAAATATTGTAATTATCATGTTTTCGGAATTGTTTATTATCAAAATATATAAAAATAGAAATTATTGACTAAACCTAAAATCGTTTATTATTAAATTATATAAAAATATTAAAAATTATTGACTAAACCTAAAATCGTTTATTATTAAATTATATAAAAATATTAAAAATTATTGACTAAACCTAAAATCGTTTATTATTAAATTATATAAAAATATTAAAAATTATTGACTAAACCTAAAATCGTTTATTATTAAATTATATAAAAATATTAAAAATTATTGACTAAACCTAAAATCGTTTATTATTAAATTATATAAAAATATTAAAAATTATTGACTAAACCTAAAATCGTTTATTATTAAATTATATAAAAATATTAAAAATTATTGACTAAGCCTAAAATCATGGAAAGAATCATGAAAAAAATGACAAAATCAGCAAAATACTTCATAAATAATAATATAATAAATAAATAAGAAAAAATAGTGTTTCAAAAAAAGTGTTTCCAAAAAAAATAAGAAAAAAACAGTTTTTATTACAAAAAAACACTGAGACTATTTGACATGAAAACATTTATACAGAAACAAATTCAGCTGACAATTTTTATTTTTAATCTCACACCACAAAACAAACAGAAATCTAAACCCACCATTAACTTACACCTCACGGATCTTCACATTCAACCTCCTTACCCAAATCGAATGAAGAATCATATGAAACACATCAAACCTCTTAGCCGGAGAGTTCACCTCAAAATGCCTCCTTACCTTCAACACTCTCCTGTACATCCTTAGATACTGTCTCGGAGATATCGACGTCAAGATCGTTTTCAAATTTGGTATGTCCTCCACGGAAACGATAACCGAAAACGACGCCCAATTCAACACATCGCTGAAAGGTGGGACGTACCCTGAGTTTATCAAAACCGGAACACAACCCGAGTAAAGCGCCTCGACGATCCTAGGGCTAGCAACCTCATAACCACTCGGACATAGGCAAAACTTACTGTTCCGCATCATGTCCGAATAAGACGTTCCTTTAGGAAGATATTTGTGTACTCTGATGTCATTATCTTTGTTCTCCCAATGTTGGAGCAAGACCGGCCTTACCGGTCCGTGTACACCTCCTGCAAAGAAGGCAAGGATCGAACGGCTGGAAGGTGATGGGCCACCAACTAGTCCTTTTAAGGAACCCGTTCGTAGATTGATCTCAGGTATGGAAACATCTTTTCTCGGTTTGAATCTTTCCGACGTGTTGGCATTGCATAAAGCTCGGATCGAGTTTTGTCCTAGGTGTGGATGAGAAAAGCTTGCCTCAGGACCCTATACCAAGATGAAGTTTGAAGATTCTAAACGGTAATTAACTAAATTATACAACGAATAAGCGTGACACACACACATGTAACGCTAGTAGCATACCCAATCGTGGCACGAGAGTATGAAATGGTCAGCTCCGATGCTGCGGTTCCAATATGGATATTTATCTCCAACAAGATCGATGTAATCTCTGACGGTTTTTCGGATAGGGCTGAAATCGTGGGAGTCGCGTTCATACACATATCTTACCATCTTGACGACACTGAGGGGTAAATAGAAGGCGTGGGCCTTGTCTGGATTATTGGTACGGAAACGGGTGTCGGTTTCCATCTCGTAGATGAAGTTTCCTTCCATAGAGTATATGCTTTTGCATGGACCGTCGTGGAACAACGGTGGCTCGCCTTCTTTGTACACAAATATCTTGAACTGTTTCTCCATTTCCAAGTAGCTCCTAACCAATCCAATACAAATAAGATAAAAGCATTAGCTCGCCGTGGTCATGCCAATAGTATCATACCGTTCTCTACATTGATCAAAAAATATATATATAAGTTTTTCCCTTTTTCTTTAATAGGAAGAAACTAGTAGAAATTTAGAGCGTTATATTCAAATTAAATACTAAAAATTTCCTCGCCAGGTTTCCAGGCGTTAATTTTGAATTTGTGATTCGTATCTCCAACACGTATGGCTTAGAATTTAATTAATTCAAATACATTCTTAATTAGCGAGACAATAAATTCATGTATCCAATCCGTTTGACTATTAATTAAATTGAAATAAATGGTATACCTAAATGTTTTGGAACTTCAAACAAAATAGAAACCACAAATTAAAATAAAACCATCATAATTAAAACATGAAAAAGGAAGATAATTAATTTACTTACCGATGAAAGACCTTGGCATTCCAATACATGGGGCCAAGAGGTACATAGTCCGGGTCGTCCACGGGATCGTTCATCGAAGCGGCTTTGATGGCGACTCGAGCCTTCTGTAGTTCGAATTCAATTTTCTCCAAATTGCTGATAGCTCTTTTCTTCATTAGTTTCATTGATGCCGTAGCGGTGACGTTACTACTCGTTGAAGCAATGTTGATAGGGTTCAATCGAATTGTCCGATCGTAGTCACCCTGTTTCAATAACTTTAGTTCCTTTCGATTGTTATGCATATATGAAAAGTTAAAACACACAATTTCACTGACGTGTTGTTGATTAATTAGTTGAATTTTTGACCACCCAATCGCACACATATCATAAAACATTTCTCTAAATCTTTTTTCATTATTGGTTTTGCCGACCCGTTTCCTCATCCTCAGTAAAAAACAATTAAATTTACAGTTAACAAAATATTTTTAAACAGTTGTCTGTAGTTTGACCACGTACTTTGAAATATAAAATTTAAAATAAATGTTTGTTGGTAGAGTGTAAAATTCGAAAATAAATAAATAGAAAAGGGTAGAATAAAAAGAAAAGACATGCAAAGATGGGAAGATGGAGAAACAAGAAAGGAACAATTTGTTTTTTTGGAATGAGAGGAAGGAATAAATTTGATTTCCCAAGTGATTTCTCTAACCTGAATAGATTCCACTTTAGTCGATAAAGATGATGTTGGTGGCGACGGAGATGGTGCCGGCGCCGGAGGCAGAGATCGATAAGAAGGAAGAGGACGAGATATTTGATTAGTGGACAAAGATATTAAGAAAGATGTCGGATTTTTAGGACCGATATTTACAAAGACGAAACCAGAAACGACAACAAGAGGCACCATGAAGAGAAAAAGTTTTGCTGAGGAACATGCAGACATGATTTTACACTTCACATCAACATCTTTATCTCCCATTTCTCTATCTTAATTCTCTTCTATGAGAAGAAGATGATAAAGAATGAAGAAGAAGACAGAGAATCAAAGCAAAGAAGTTTTTCTTTAATAATTAATTCACTTTTCTTCTTTCGGTTTTAGCAGCATATCAATAGAATTTAAAGACGGTGAATTGAAGAATAACATTTGGTAATAAGTGGTTGCTCCCTCGTGCCAAGCGTCATCTTTCCACATTCTCTTTACTTCTCACATGCAAACTTCTCTCTATTTCCTTTGTTTACCCCAAACTTTTTAATTCTATCAAACCGAAACTCTCGTATATTATGATCATCTATTGGCAAAAAAATAAAATAAAAGCAAGTCAAATGTGAATATCTCAAATGATTAGAATTTCATTCACTTTTTTTTTTTAATTATCTCAACTGATATTTACTCGAGTAGAGCTTTACACATTTAAGATACCTAATTCATTTTATGTTTTTTTTTGTTAAATATTCGTCAATTAAATTTTTCTAACATTAACATCTTACAATTTTTACAAACGGAAAATATTACAAAACGAATTTGCACAATGTTCCACACAAAAAGCGCAATTGTCGACCATTGGCTAAAAATTCAGTGTAAAACGTAGGATAAAAAACTGGTACGTTGTAAGAACTAGGAATGTTTTAGTTATTCGGATAAGAACATGATTATCCGGAGTTTCTTAGGGCGGATTTCTTAGGGAAATATAATAAACTGTTTTTTAACTTTTAATTAAAAAGCTAAGAAACTGTTTCTTAAGGTAGTACTTTAAGAAACTGTTTCTTAAGGTAGTACTTTAAGAAACAGTTTCTTATATTTCCATAAGAAACCCGTCCTAAGAAACCCCGGATAATCATGCTCTAATGACGGGATAAAAGTTCATGAGACGATGTGAGTATCAATCAAGCATGAAAATCCGGTTAAGAATCCTGAAAATTATGAATTTATATTTTTTTTTTGGTAAGAATATAATTCTCTTGCGGTAGAGTTAAAGCCATGATCAGAACTCAGTAGAGTAGAAAAGGTGTATGTATACTTTCAAAAATATCAGTGAATGTTCTAATTAATTATAATGTATACAGTATATCTTGAACTAAGAATAAAGTATCACCGAATAAAAAAAGTATCACCGTATCACTTATGATTATGTCATTAGTTACATTAATCTCTGTAATCTCTTTGATTATGTCACTTAGTTATGTTTATGCTTATGTAGTACTCTTTTAATCAATGGTCTTCAAGCTTTTAAATTCAGTAAGACCATCTTAAGTCTAAGTAAGAATATTGATTGAAATAGTAAACAGATATTTGTACTTACTGGTAGAAAAGCAAACAATATCTTATGGTTTAACCTTACGGCATTTTCGGTAGATTCGATAGTAACGTAGAGTTGGGGGAAAATATGTTGTTCTTTCCCTTAATGCCATGCATCCACAAGAATGCATAATCAGTAGAGCCCGCATTTTTCATGCAATCACAATAAATAAAAATATTCATACTTCGATACTTTTCGCTAAGTAGCTTATAGTCGGTTGAGTTTAATTAGTCAAAACATCTACTAAGAGATCACATGTGTTTAGCATGTATACGAAACTAACTTCCACTTAACTTTTACTTTTCTTTTCCATCTTAACAAACCTTTTTGTTTTGTTCCTCGAGTCTCCTACGTCATTTCGATTCGTTTTTCCAACAAGTGTCGTATTAAACCGAATGAAACCAAAAATTCTAATTTGCTAAGCTGGCTTTTCGTTTTGTCACACCTATAACATAAATAAATGAATAATTTTACAAATTTTAACTGAGTAAATCGAGTGCATCTATCTGCGCTCAAGAATACACCAATAATATTTGATCTCTCGTCGTCGAATCTTGAACCAGTTGGTGAAAGCTACATTATTCAAGTTATGCGATGTAAAAAGTGGTTTTAACCATGTAATTGTTTACAGTAACTTTGATACTACACACTGGCTTCTCAAAGCTGTCATTGCTCATGACACCAAACCTTTACTGTTGCACGTATCACTTTCAACACCACTATTCTTCTTCCGGTTTAGGCTCCTATCGGGTCAGTTTCCTTGGTGGCAATTTTTATACATCAATGAGATAAATGAACGAGAATACTCTCCTATAAATTGTGGCCTGCGAAATTTATACAAGAGGAAACAAAGATTGGGCTTTTGAAAAAAAAGAAAAAAAAAGATTGGGCTTTTGAAAAAAAAGAAAAAAAAAGATTGGGCTTATGGATTTGGAAAATTACATACCCGGTCCGGCCTGAAACGTAGTTTGATGGTATGTGTGGATCACATTCACACCGTGTTGTTAACTGTTATACATTGGTAAACTGGGAACAGACAATATACTTAGCGTATACGATGATCCCAGATCTGAATTATTAGAGCACCTCCAACAATAAGAAACCATATAAGTTTGTAAAACGAAAATATTAGTATTATAATAATTCAATAAGTTTTATTTTTTCTAGGCAAAGAAAAACACTAACTTTCTCTCGAATGATGACACGCATCAATTGGGTATACTAACAATTTTTTAAAAAATCTTTAAAATTAGAATTTTTGGTCATCTCTCTCCTAATTTTATTATTTTTTTCTTTTTCTTAAATATATAGAATCTCTCCCCCAATATTCATTGTTGGAGGTGCTTTTAACAGAAACTTCCGTACTAAATTGTTTGTGTAAATCAGAAACCAAGATTGTGAAAAGCGAAGGTGTCACTGCTGTTTTATGCCCTCTTCCTTAACCTTTTGACTCTCCCAAAAGACAAGTTTCTTGTGACTTCTATTTAGTCGCAAGTTGAGTCTTCCAAAAGAAAGTCTTTGCAGATTGTATAGGACAGTAAGTTTGTTTTCGAACCTTTAAACATATAGCACCTCACAAGGAAAGTAAATCTAAATAAAGTGATAGAAAGAAAGAGATACATGATGTTCTGCAGCTTTCTGCAGTACAAAAGCATTGCAGAAGAAGCTCCTACAATTTAAAGACTTTTTTTCTTTTTAATAGAACCGATGTTGCTTAAGTTTTCGTTTTAATATAAATGTTTATATTTATCTTTGCATTTTGTTTTATAAATATCTCAATTTTTAGTTGTAATCTATTAGCGGTTGTATTGATTTATAAAAATCTATTATTATAAAAACAGGTTTGATCTCTCCAGGGCGCGCCACGTAGGACGCCAGCGCACAAATTCTTCTCACGTCGAGCTGACACGTGTCCACTAAGACTACACGCTGCGTTTCATTTATTATGTGTCAATACCGTTTGGGCTTAGGGTTATGTTCGTGGGCATTAGTTTACTTCATAAAGCTCATATTTAGAGTGTAAACAAATATACACGCTGTCGTTTGCTATTCTTTTGTTTCATCTCTTTTTCTTCTGCGCGGCTGCGATATCCGAGGAGACTATCGTTTCCAATCAAGATGTTTCAACTTCTTCCTAACTTCCTAGGAATCACCAGTTACAGATTCATCCTAATAAAGATGTTCTTTAATCTATCATCGACGATCTACATTAACTGCAGCTGTCGCTCTTGAAAAGCGGTGGAACTTCGAGTACAAAAAGGTTAGCATCCCTACTCTCAAAATCATCATATCAATCTATTGAAACAACGATTTGAAGTCTGGTAGATGTTCTCAGGTTTTTCTTTCCGATTTGAAGTCTGGTTGATGTTCTTCCACTGTTGAGGTTGGGTTGCTGTGTTTCTCGAGCCGAGGAATATTAGGCGCGGTTATGAGGTCATGTCTGTCGATATGCTTTTCCTTGATTCAAAGGTGAGTCCGGTCTGAATTCTGATAATAGTGATGTTGACTTTTTTCCGGTGACCGTTCGATAATAATTTTCATAGAGCATGTTGCTCGGTTTATTGATTACGGTGATTCTCATTTGCATTTTCAGGCGACTCTTGGTATAGCCAGGTTCCAACCTTTGGGCCCCATCTCACATAGGGGTTGATGTATTCCATTCTAACTCTCAGTGTTGTTCTCATCGAGTTGGTTCTAACACATGCTATCTTAATTTCATATCTAGGCTGGAGAGGGTGTGAACCCTGAAGATACTCAGGTCCCCCCCCCCCTTTATTTTGGACATGGGAAGAAAAATGTTAACCTTTCAGGTCAGATTTGGTACATACAACTTCACTGCAAACCATCAGACTTTCACCATCACACATCCTTAAGGAACGTGAGCATGCGCTTTCCCTGATTTTATTGATAATGTAAGTTACATGGTTGTTTCATTAGGTCACTCTCATATACTGTAAATAAATATATATTTTGAATATGCTCAGGTGGCAACGATAATGATGGAGACGACAAGCCAGATGACAAGAAGGATCTTGCTAAGGTTGAGACTGGTGGTAGTAGTCAGCAGACAACACTGGATGCGGGAACAGTCCCAAATGGTAAAGCCAAAGATGCCGTCAGCGGAAGCAGCAACAGAAGATTATATGTTTGATCCTGGAAAGCCCGGAAAATCATCTCCATTAAAGGGATTTTACCTCCTCCCCAAAAAGCTTTTTCGAAACCAAAGCCAAGTCAAGAGTATGAGAGTATCGAAGTGTCTTACATGGTTACTGGTACTTTAAATTTTTTAATAATATTTCTGAGACTATTATAAATTCTCTTAGGCTAAGGTGTTTCTTCATAAAGTGCTTACAAATTTCTGGTTTCAGTCCGCTCAGCTATTTATAATTTCTTGGAACAAGATGGTTTTGTGGGGTTTTTTGTAGTTTGGTGATGGTGCTCTTAGTCCACAATTTAATGGGTTTCGATTGGACTAAAAGAGATTATAGGTAATTTGACTAATTTCTAAAACCAGGGTTTTATGAGCTGAAATCTCTATTCCTTTTATTCGTGGTATGATGCTAGGTAGGGTTGTAGGTCTTGACATTGGGAATTGGTTTTTAAAGGAGACTGGTTGTGTAGGGAAATAACTCAAATAGTCGGAAGAGAAGCGTAGTGCACGTATTCACGCAGTATATATATGGGTCCTATGTAACTTTTGAGTGATATATTATATGGATTTGGTGTTTCTTTGATGTCCCACGCTAATGTTTTTCTGAGATGCAGAGGGTCTTTGCAATGAGACCTTTGGAAAAGGTCGGATTGTATAATACAACACTATAGGCTCATGGTCTATACTCATGAGGGTTCCTTCGAGTAAAGAAAATTTTTATTTGTCTTAGTCTATTTCTGGTCTCAAGTGGGGAATCAGTAACATTAATTTATGGAATAAAGTTGGTTAAGAAAACAAAGAATGGCATTATCTTTGTTGGCTTGGATGGTCCCAAGTTATTATGTCTTCAGACTGGAATCTTGGCGTTGAAGGGCTTTCTGAGAAGGGCTAGAAGTCAGAATCATATACCCCATGTCCAGGGCTTAAGTATCATATATTTCTGTAAAAAGGACAAATGCTTTACACAGGGATTAGGTTTGGATGCCTGTCTGCTCTCAATTTTGGTGGAATAAGTAAAAGTTATATATATATATAAGCATTTTTATGATTTAAAATTTGTAGTAGTGTTGTCACCGTCGTGCTAATAGATTCGATCAGTTGCAATGAAATGTTTTTTTTTTTCAAATTCATGATAAAAAGCTATTCCCTTATACCTAGGGATGTTCAATATGGCAAAACCGAACCGTACCGAACCGAACCAAACCGAAATAGATAATATGGTTTGGATTTGGTATATACCATACAAACCGAATGGATATGATTTTTAAAAAACCGTAGGATTTGGATATAGTTCGGTATATAACCAATAAAACCAAATAAACCGAATAAAACAGATAAAAAAATAGAAACATGTAAATATGTATATATTTTATAACAACGTATGAAAATCATAAGTTAATTTTTTTGCTAATAACTATTATCATATTTTTCATAGTAATAAAATAGTCATGATTTGTAAAACACTTGAACTATAATTAAATAACAATTCATCGCAAACATGCTTTTTATTTTTTTAGTCTTCTTTTGATATTTTTGCTTTAATTTAGCATTGACTAAATTGAAATAAAGATTATAAATTTGATGATAACAATTAGTGGAAATTCTTCACAATTTTTTTAATCTATAAACGAATAGAGTTTCATGTTTAATAGAAGAAACATGACTTTGATGAACGCTAAATATGAAATAATATAATAACTTATTTTTTGTGCTTTGTGCTTCTGTTTTATTTTTGTTTTTATTTTATTATCAGAATTTCGAGCTTTGATTTTAATTATAGATTTGATTATTTTATTAGATGATAGAAACATTTTTTATTTTTGTTCTTTTATTTTAAACTTATAATATTTTTTAATAATTGAATGTGTTGACAACAAGATTCTAAAATTCATATAATATGATCCCAAAATAAAGAATTATGTTTTTTGGTATAAAACCGAATAAACCGAAAACCGATGGTATATAAACCGAACCGAACCGGTAAATATGGATTTAGAATGGTAGTTATATTTTACTACCGAAATACCGAAAACCTAAAAACGAACCAAACCGAAATAGATAATATGGTTTGGATTTGGTATATACCATACAAACCGAATGGATATGATTTTTAAAACCGTAGGATTTGGATATAGTTCGGTATATAACCAATAAAACCAAATAAACCGAATAAAACAGATAAAAAAATAGAAACATGTAAATATGTATATATTTTATAACAACGTATGAAAATCATAAGTTAATTTTTTTGCTAATAACTATTATCATATTTTTCATAGTAATAAAATAGTCATGATTTGTAAAACACTTGAACTATAATTAAATAACAATTCATCGCAAACATGCTTTTTATTTTTTTAGTCTTCTTTTGATATTTTTGCTTTAATTTAGCATTGACTAAATTGAAATAAAGATTATAAATTTGATGATAACAATTAGTGGAAATTCTTCACAATTTTTTTAATCTATAAACGAATAGAGTTTCATGTTTAATAGAAGAAACATGACTTTGATGAACGCTAAATATGAAATAATATAATAACTTATTTTTTGTGCTTTGTGCTTCTGTTTTATTTTTGTTTTTTATTTTTATTATCAGAATTTCGAGCTTTGATTTTAATTATAGATTTGATTATTTTATTAGATGATAGAAACATTTTTTATTTTTGTTCTTTTATTTTAAACTTATAATATTTTTTAATAATTGAATGTGTTGACAACAAGATTCTAAAATTCATATAATATGATCCCAAAATAAAGAATTATGTTTTTTGGTATAAAACCGAATAAACCGAAAACCGATGGTATATAAACCGAACCGAACCAAACCGAAATAGATAATATGGTTTGGATTTGGTATATACCATACAAACCGAATGGATATGATTTTTAAAAACCGTAGGATTTGGATATAGTTCGGTATATAACCAATAAAACCAAATAAACCGAATAAACCGAAAACCGATGGTATATAAACCGAACCGAACCGATATCCGGATTGAACACCCCTACTTATACCATGCACGTTGGTTAGAACTTACTAATATACCCAGTAAATTAAATATTACCATATTGAAAGAAAAAGCTATTGTAGTAGAACACTAGATTTATTCACTATATATTTACATTATCTCAGAAGATACACAAGTTTGGTGTACTAGCATTTAGGGAGCCGCAACGTATTTCTATACAATACCAAACACTGAACATGTGAGAAAGATAGACATAATGATAACTGATAATATTCGGATCGCCGAGTGAGAAGGAGCATCATATTATAGGTGGTCACCTAGGTCTTGTCACTTTGACCGAACTATTTTTGTTTGTTTACAATTTTGTTGTTCTGTTTCCATGTATCATATATCAATATAATGAGATTAACTCGATGTGACCTATCGAGACATATATAAGGGTTTTGTATGAATATATATACGAGAACAATATTTTATTAAAAATACGGGAATTTAGAACAGAAATAAACATGGATAATTAAGAACAGAGATAAACATGTTATCATTTTATGCATTTGATGGACACAGACGTAACTAACGTCTGCGAGATGCGGTTTCTCTCTGAGCGTTGAAGAAGACAGCCGCGACAGGGAGACCAAGATCATTCTCGATCGCAAATTCACGAGTGTTGAACTGATCCCTCGAAATAATATTGCTTGGGAACTTAACACGTCTTTGCTTCTGCCTGAACAGAACAAACACGTACCTGTGTATCCCTATGTTTGGCTTTGGCAGCTCATAGCTCACCACCTCTTTTCCTACAATTTCAGTTCAATTATCTTTAATACTTATTTGGATATATCTTTTATTGTAAGTATTTTAAACCACAAAATTCATGACGAGCCCGTACCAAATGTAGCATCTGTTGTGCCGGGGATGTTCATGACGAGCCTGTTGAAACATTTACATGCAATTATTTAGCTGTGATGGAAGACTATGACCAACTCAACTCAAGTTTATAAAAAATAATGTAGAGAGGGTTATTAATAATTCAAATGAAATACATATGACCGAAATATGGGCTGAAAATGAAACGACAAGAATCTGAGCGTACCAATGCAGGCGTTCTTTTAGAAAGGGGTCACTAGGATTTGGAACATCAGGGTCTGTCATCACCTGTTTTGCAATTCAGTTACTATTACCATCAATGAAGAAAAGAAAAAAAATGATAAAAAGTACATAACAGCATCATACTATTTTACAAAAAGGTACAATATATAAGATTATTGATCAGACTCTCTCTTTTTCTTCATGGAGTCAGAAAATAAATGACTTCTGAGATGAAAAGATACCGAGTGATATGTTTTGGCACAAGATATTAGAACTAAACAACCAGCAATCCTATCATTATTGATAATTTTAAAATAATTTAAACATATGTTTACATACCAGGGTGAAGAAAGATCTGAGATCACCATCATGGATCTCAATCCTAGGCTTGGAGGAGACAGCTAAAGGGAAAAGCTCATGGCCATTGGAGACTTGCTTCTTGTTGTAACTCACGTTCATTTTAATTGTTGGAGTGAAATTATCAAGAACATCTCCGACCACTCTTCCCACTATTAATGGCTCTATCACTCTAGTTCCCATATTCTCCATTTTTATTTTGTAAAGGTTTCTTTCTCTTTCTAAACACCTGTGGGTTTTAAAGTGAGCTTAGGGAAAGAGAGATATTTGTAGTGGTGTTGGATACCAAAGGCAACCAAGACATCTATTTATAGGGCTTTTGTAAGTTGGAGAGAGATCGATGTTAGGGGCCAAGCTTTCTCTATCTATCGTGGTTGTAAGATTCGGACAAATCTAAAGAACCAATAGTCATCTACTGCCAATTATGTATCTTTCATAGTAGGAAAATAAATCAGTGAGAACTAATGAGTCATTGATTTTAAGGTTTATTTTATGGTAAAAATTTACTAAAATAAATATGATGGTCATAATCGGAACCATTTAAAGAAATATGACCATCATATTTGTTGACTGTGTTTTTAGTTTGGACTACAGGATTGACCTCACATAGTCCAAGTTTTTTTTTTTAAATGTAATATCAATAGATTTCAATAGCAATATATCTAATGTAGTTTTAAAACTTTCTAATTGGATTAATTAATATGATTTATTAGAATGATTGACAATATGGTCCAATTTACAATAAAACGAAACGAGTATTACAGGTTAACTAATGTGACTTATTTCACTAATGTCTTAGTTATCATACTCATATTTATATCATAGTGCTGAAATGGGTTATATAATGTCTAGACACCTAAATTTAACTAAAGTTTTCAGTGTATAAATATATCAGAAATATATAATAAAAGTGTTTTTAAAGTACATATTTGATCCCTTTTCCCAATCATTGTCCTTTTTCTTTCTCATTTCACGTGCTGAATGTATATAGAGATTTTTTTTTTTTGAAAGATATCTTATATATATAGAGATTTCAAATAGTTTATTTTTAGATTTCAGTACGTAGACTTAAAATTTTCTGCAGTTAGCGACTCTTATTACATATACAAATTCGAAGTTCATGTCTTGATGTGTTCATTAGTGTAGAACGTAGCTTAAAAATACAATACGTCTTTTTTAGAGTTTTTTCATGGCCGGGCCTGAACGTAGCTTAAGTCATACACACACGCATTTTAAGATCGAAAGATAAAAAATGATACAACGTGCAGAAAAGATTTTGTCAATCAAAGCATATATCTTTTTTTTTTTTTTTTTGATAAAAGGTTTTCAAAAGCATATATCTTTCATATGAGAAAGCAAATCGGAAACACAAAGCGATTCAACCAATACGGTGTTACCATCTAACTTATAGTGAAAGCGTATTTGTCTTTTTCTGCTGTTCTTATACGTACTTATAACTATCATCTTTTACCATTCTTTTCTTCTACCGTTAACAAACTCATGCGGTTTCATGTGACCAGTGAGATTCATTCTTAATTTTTTTTTTCTTTTTTTTCTTCCGGTAAACCTCATTCTTATGTTTTGTTTGTCAGCATATATCATTCTCATGTTAACTTCATGATTTCAAGTCAACCCATATGAACGAGACCTTTTATATATCAATAAACTCGCAAAATCGGTGTCCATTAACTTACAGGATTCTAAAAACCTTTAGTGACATCAAGAACAAAAATATCCAAGACTTTATATATCTCGCTGAATAACTCGATCTCCTTTTACACGTCCATGATTTCGAAAAAAATCACTATAATATTTAAGTGGCAAAGATTAAGAAATTGTTATATTAACATTCTTATGGTACTTGATTCTTTTACAACTACGGATAAAATTATTGCCCAGAGGTCATTTCACTGTCGTAAGATGGGATTTTTTGTCATTTTGTATTAAGAATAAACCTAATTAAAACAAAAATGGTAACTTCTATGAATTTAAATACCGTTTATCATAGATCGTACAAAAGGCATATTAAAAGTAACAACCCAAAGGTTAATGAAAAATATCGATCGCAGAATTTGGGACTCCTCACTCGTGGAACGACAACGCATCGATTCTTCAAAAGAAACATCAATGGAAAACTTATTTATCGAAAATCATTTGAAGAGCCGATTCTTATAGTGTAGACTGTATTGTATGATATCTACATCACTACATGTGTAATGTACAGTATGATGATGTAATTCTATAACCTTACAAAAGTTCCACGCACATATTTGTCGATCATAAGATTCATAACCATATCATATATACAAGTCTTGTGGAATCTACAAAATCTGTAGAATGCATTATTAAAAGCTTATTAAAAAAGAAAATTTGGTATATAATTTAACATTTACACCCAAAAAAAAAAGCTTATTAAAAACATATATAAAGGCCTTATGTAATATAATTGTGCTATTATGAGCGACTTTTTAGCAGAGATTCTAAACGTTTATATATTTTTCTTAAACAGGCAAATCTTGATTGAGAATTTAACTCAGTTTGGGTAATTGAGACAAGAATAAAGGCACAAAGCAGAATGGATGACTTATTACATACGCTTGTTTAAATAATCACATATGCGATTTAAAAAAATCAAATAATTCAAATCAAAACATCAATAAGACAAGTAGACAAGGTAACAGTTAGCTTAGCAAGCTAAACAAATGAGTTATGACCCCAAAACTACCAACCGAATCTTCTCAATCTCCAGGCTCTTGCCACTAACCCCTGCATGATATTTTCTGGCATTGCATTTGAACATGAACAAAAGACATTTCTGGATTCTTCGCATTGAATGATGAGAACTAGAAAATGGAATACACAAAGAGTGACAAGTAGTGATGTTACGATCAGCGCATTTTTCTGCATGGAAAGTTAAAGGCCAGTACAAACTAACCCGTTTCATGTCTATGTCTAACCCCTTCCCCTGTAAGGTCTAGCTAGACGAAGTCCACCTAGCCAAAAGATTGTGATTAGGTATGATACGTTTCAGTTCAAAAGCTAGTTGAAAGCAGAGAAGAACTCGGGGAGTCGGGCAACATTTGTGTTATGGATTACAAGTAAAATGGCTTGTAGCTGTCTGTACCGGTTTTGGTTGATGAATGAATATCCGAGAGGTTTATTAAACTCGGTTAAGCAGGCCAGGGGACCAGTAGAGTGTGGATGGCATCACAGTGCCATGACATAAAACAAGTTAAGGGGGGTTATTGGAACATGAATTTATGTGGAATTTAATGATTTTAATAGTTGAGAGGATTTTACAAGTTAACTAGATTTAACAAATTTTATCAAATACTTTTACATAGATTTTCATTACTTGTGTATAGAATTCTATTGATTGTTATTAACTTTTAAAGTAAGAAATTAATGGTGGTAGAAAAAAAAGAAAGAAAATCATTTCAATTAAGGCAATTCTTAAACAATTTTTTTTTAAAAAATTTGTCACAAAAAAGATCTCAAGAAATAAAATGACCAAAAAATTAATTTCTACTTCTTACTTTATAGATATATAAATAATAAAAAAAATTTATATAATTTCGAAATATATGTTTTAAATTTGAATTTTTGTAAGAAAAATTTGAATTATTATTTTTGAAATGTTTAATTAAAAAATACAAAAGTGCTTTTTAAAACTATTTTTACAATTTTTATTTTAAATTTTTAATATTTTTTTTCTATTTTTTTAAGTTGTGAATTGTATTATGTTAAAATTGTGATTTGTATATTATTTCATTCTTCAATTTGAGTTTTTGTATGTGAGTGTATTTTATTACATTGATTTCAAAAATCTTATGGGTATAGATGATATTCTCAAAGTTGAGTACTATGAGTAAAAACAAAGAAAAATTACATCCTAATAACAATAGATTTTAATAGAATCTTAAAATCAATGAAAACTAAAATTTTCCAACAACAAAGGATTTTGAGTGGAATTTAAAAATCATCACTCCAATAACAATGTATTCTATTTAGATTTTAAAAATTCACAGACCAATAAGAATGGAATCTCAAAATTTAATAACTCTTCTAGAATTCTTTGCCCAATAACCCCTTAAGAACATAACCAAAGAAAACGTTTGAAACAAACAGATAAGAAGAGGCTTTGAATACCAAATAAACCATATCAATCCAGGAACTGTCTTAAAGCAACAAACCAAAGCATAATAACTAAACCGCTCACAGAAACCAAAAAGACAAATAAGTAGACATTGTTCTGTTTTCTTGTTTCCAACTTGTAGAAAAAAAAAAAAAAAAAGGCGAATCAACGAAGTCTCCTGGCTTCTCTCTCGGACTCGAGCAAGGTGAGGATATCGCCTTCTCTCACGGGTCCCTTAACGTTTCTCATAATGTAACGATCAGAGTCTGTGAACTTCACTCGAACCTGCGTCACCTGACCCCTTGACCCAGTGCGTCCCATCACTTTCACCACCACGGCGTGCTTAATCTGAGAATCCATCCTGCCTGACTATACAAAACAACAAGTAATCAATTGGAGTATTAATCTAATTCACATTCATAAATCATTAATAATTTTGCCAATATTTTAAATAAGAAACAGTTACATAACTAGATTCCCCACTGCTGATTACGAACTGAAACAAAGCAGATTAAGAAGCGAATCTACAGTTTCATTTTACCTAACGAACATAGCAGAATTTTAATTACAGATTCAAGATAATTTAGCCGACAAATCTACTTTAAGAGATTGCAATCAATACAAGCAGAAGAAGGTTGTGCATACGATGGTTCACGGAGGCGAGAGGTTAGCGGCGATAAGCGAAAAATCAAAAACCCTAAAAGTTTCCAGAGAAGAGAGCAGCACAATGTGTTATCTTCATAATTTTATAGTGTGACTTGGTTAACAAACCTCGACTCGGTCCGCATCGGTTATCGGTTCACTATTATGGTTCATTAATTTAAGCCGGTTCTTTGAACTAAACCAAAGTTTTACTTTTAGCCAATTTTTATTTTAAATTTTTAATATTTTTTTCTATTTTTTAAGTTGTGAATTGTATTATGTTAAAATTGTGATTTGTATATTATTTCATTCTTCAATTTGAGTTTTTGTATGTGAGTGTATTTTATTACATTGATTTCAAAAATCTTATGGGTATAGATGATATTCTCAAAGTTGAGTACTATGAGTAAAAACAAAGAAAAATTACATCCTAATAACAATAGATTTTAATAGAATCTTAAAATCAATGAAAACTAAAATTTTCCAACAACAAAGGATTTTGAGTGGAATTTAAAAATCATCACTCCAATAACAATGTATTCTATTTAGATTTTAAAAATTCACAGACCAATAAGAATGGAATCTCAAAATTTAATAACTCTTCTAGAATTCTTTGCCCAATAACCCCTTAAGAACATAACCAAAGAAAACGTTTGAAACAAACAGATAAGAAGAGGCTTTGAATACCAAATAAACCATATCAATCCAGGAACTGTCTTAAAGCAACAAACCAAAGCATAATAACTAAACCGCTCACAGAAACCAAAAAGACAAATAAGTAGACATTGTTCTGTTTTCTTGTTTCCAACTTGTAGAAAAAAAAAAAAAAAAAGGCGAATCAACGAAGTCTCCTGGCTTCTCTCTCGGACTCGAGCAAGGTGAGGATATCGCCTTCTCTCACGGGTCCCTTAACGTTTCTCATAATGTAACGATCAGAGTCTGTGAACTTCACTCGAACCTGCGTCACCTGACCCCTTGACCCAGTGCGTCCCATCACTTTCACCACCACGGCGTGCTTAATCTGAGAATCCATCCTGCCTGACTATACAAAACAACAAGTAATCAATTGGAGTATTAATCTAATTCACATTCATAAATCATTAATAATTTTGCCAATATTTTAAATAAGAAACAGTTACATAACTAGATTCCCCACTGCTGATTACGAACTGAAACAAAGCAGATTAAGAAGCGAATCTACAGTTTCATTTTACCTAACGAACATAGCAGAATTTTAATTACAGATTCAAGATAATTTAGCCGACAAATCTACTCTAAGAGATTGCAATCAATACAAGCAGAAGAAGGTTGTGCATACGATGGTTCACGGAGGCGAGAGAGGTTAGCGGCGATAAGCGAAAAATCAAAAACCCTAAAAGTTTCCAGAGAAGAGAGCAGCACAATGTGTTATCTTCATAATTTTATAGTGTGACTTGGTTAACAAACCTCGACTCGGTCCGCATCGGTTATCGGTTCACTATTATGGTTCATTAATTTAAGCCGGTTCTTTGAACTAAACCAAAGTTTTACTTTTAGCCAATGCTTGTTGGTCAGATTTTCTAAACCTCGTGCTATTTTTGGATGTACAATTGACTCACAATAGTGGCATTAGTTGATAAAATAGCATTTATTTTTTTGAGTGTAGAAGTATATTTTAGTCAATGGTATTACTTTATATTATATAAAGAAGTGTTTGCTTCTTTCTAAGGCTATCCACGTAGGAATCCAGCCCCGAAAGTCGCGCATCCTCCAGCCGCCACGTGTCTGTCTTCGCTAAACGCGCTGTTTCATTAAGTCTTCAGCGTAGTGGGCTTTGTTCGGGCGTTTTTTATCTGGGCTTTGGACTGCTGAGTTTGTTCCTTATCCAGCCGTAAATAACATAAGTCGTCTCTAACCCTAATGTTCTTCGAACAAGAAACGAAATTCGCATTCCCCCATCCTTCGACGGTGAGTCGATGTCGTTTCCGCTTTCGCTCACCATATGAAACGCTCCGAGTTAAGAGTTCATGTTTAATCCCATCCATTTGCTCATCCACTACGTCGTCTTCAATGCTCTATTTTGATCTGAAAAGCGGTGATTTTACAGTATAAATATGTGTGAGATTTCTCCCTTTCAACCCATACTACACAAGCAGTGGAGCTTCTCCATTTCACTGATTTATTGTCGTCGTATTTTCAAGCACTGGCCGTTACCGGAGTCGGTCTAGATATCTCTCCACCGCCGCTTCACTCTTAGGGGGCATTGAATCTTCCTTCTAATTCAGCCTTCTCGGAGCGAGCAGCTTGCTTATATGTGATTGTTGATAAGCAGAAGTAAGGCGGAAGCGTCTCCGGTGAGACTACTACTACGAGATTGGTACCTTCTAACTCCAACTCTAATCTGAAAAATGTAAAACCGAGCATGGTGAGACAGATTCATCTTAGTGTTCTATATTTCTCTGATTCTAGGTGGAAAACATTGTTTTGGCTCTAAAAATTCAGATTCGTGTGTCAAATTTTCATGGTACTTGACAAAATTACAACTTTTCTTACCATGAAAAGACGGGAACTTTATAACTTGCATTGTTGTTGCTTGCTTTTATGTTAATTGTATATGCTTTGTGAGCTTATAGTAGTTATACATTTACAGGTTTTTGATCTTACAGATGTGAAACACCATGATTTTGTACGTTAAGGTTTGGCGTTTTTGAGACCTTTGCAGCAAAAGGCGATGATTGCGCAAGAGAATGCAGAGAAATGATGCAGATCATGGTGTGTAATAATTATACATCTTTAACATTTATCAATGGGAATTGAATTAGTTGAGTTTGTAGCAATGATGATGATGATAGGTAGCAGGTGGTGATGGTACATGTGCTCGGGTTCGCCCATCTCTCCTCCCTATTTCTCGAAATTTATATCCATGCGATGCCAATATACTGTTGACGGAAGTTTTCAGCTGGCATAGCTCCATGTATAGTAGTGACATTCTTCCCCTTTCAAGTGTTTAATGAAAGTCTTCCACCATTGAGTTTTCTTTATAAATAAGTTTTTGATGTTGGTTATGTCTGAAAGTGATAAAGACCCAATAAGTACTCTAAGTAAGTAGGTGTATTCATATAATAGGAGAATAAACAGCATGTCATTGTTGGTTTGTTTCAAAGACGAGAATAAAAAAAGAAGTTTATAAGAAGTTTTCTTCCATGTAAAAAAAAAGAATGTTATAAGAAGGAATGTCTGTAAAAAAAATCATCCTTATTATCATCAATCACCACAAACATAATAACAAGCAACACTTCCAACAATTGTATACATGTCTTGGACAGCAGTAAAAAAAGTACTTCTTTAAAAGAGCAACATTTGAGTTTAGTTCCTTGACCTACACAAACAAAACAATAGTTGACATAATAAAACTCAGATTTCAGATGAAAAGGTGCAGGTATATAAATGGAATCACAGATTGTTTATCTGTTATTGAGCATCCGGTTAGTGTTGGCATTATTTCCAAGAACAAGGAGTCATAGCTTGATGCTCAACAATGACACGTATGACCAAGAACAAGTCTTATAGAATGTCCTAACACATCCCAACACCAAAATGATCTAAGACATTCAAAATCTAATTTTCTAACTGTCTAGCTACTTATAGTTTATACATATTATGATATTTATATACTAAATAAACATTAAAAATATATAATCAAAACTAAATTTAAACAAAAAACCTCGGGCGTAGCCCGGGCCAACCCTAGTATAATATATTTTGAGCTTGAAAATTAATTATTCACCAAAATAACTGAAAAATTCAAAGTTATTAATTATGAACACCCTCACAATTTAGTTGCTTAGCATAATTCGTACATTGACTAATAGGTTTTTTGACCTTCTGTTTTAATTTTTTTAAACGCTTTTCAGAATTTAGTGTTAATTTTTGGTGTTATTACAAAATTCATTTTATTAGAATTTCTATTGCAACATAAGATTAAGTGTTTTTTTCATCAACATAAGATTAATAATGGTTTATCTTCAGGGGTTTATAGACATTTGATCTTTTTACAAATAATACAAACAAAAAGGATATTAGAGCAATAACCTTTAGTATTCTGATATATTTTTAAGAAACACTAATTCTGATACACATATTCATAGTACGTATATATATGCATGTACAGATACTTTATTAGGCATATTTTCTGTATTCAGTCGTAAAAATAAATAAAAAACATTGTTATGGTTTTTGGATAATCAATTGTAAGTATAGTAAATTATTCTTTTCCAAATTATTTTATAGATTTAGCAGAAACATAGATATAACTGAAATACATTATAAAATAAAACAAAACCAACTTTTTTTTTTTTTTTTTTTGCTAAAACCAACTTGATAACAATAAACCAGAAACAACAAGAAAATAAAAGTTTTGCAGAGCTATCTTTGTCAAATGCTTGACTCAAATAAAATCTATGCATTGTTTGGGAGGTTCAATCCAAACACACTGATATTTGGGATGTCTATCCCAAAACGGAATGTCTGAATCATTTGTGAGATACTTTTCTCCATCAGAAAAATAAGTTTTGATCATCGGGTGAGGTGCATTGGATAAGAGTAGCTTGTTTCTCAAACTGGTTGGAAGGTCTGATCTACATACAGATCCGCAAGAAGCCCCGAAGATCGTTGACGCTTCATCGATTTTGTCCTTCTCTTCCCAACTCCAACCTTTATTATTTCGATTTAATCTGAAAAATCGTAGCTTCTCACCACCTGTTTTACGAAGAAGATATCTCCTTTTATCTCTACAAAGTAGCTTCCAGCTGAAAGTTCGAGGCTCCTATCATATTCTGCCATGTGGTTGACCAAGGTTCGTTTGGATGGATCAAAAACCGGAATCCAATCTAACCAACCAAAACAGTGAAAGAGACCTTCCAAGAAAATAATATTGATTTTAGAAGTGAAAGGACCTCCAAAACTCTTAAAATGAGTAGTCTCCCATTTGGTTTCTCCAATCTTAAGAGTGTTGATTTCAACAACGTTGTTGTCTCTGTCGATCTTTGTCATACCAAAAACCAAACAACCTTCTGACGTGGGTGCACATGTGAAAGCCGCAGATTCGTTATAATGTTCGCAACTAGGCAGATTTATAAGCTTTCGAGTAAATGGGTTGAAGAAGAATGACTCGGATGAACCATCTTTGTGCATAAGCAACCAACCATCTTTTGCGTGATAAACCGACATGCCTATTATTTCTGGGATATATGTGAGGTATGTCATCCTCTGCATGGGATCATACCACTCACAAGGCCCTCTATGTGATGTTAAAGAGTATTTCATAAACCACGGACGACGGTTATTCATCAGAAAAGAAACACTAGATTCATACCATGCCTTACAGACTGCGGATGCACGTATGGTATCTTTCACAAGGAGACGAAACATTACCAATCTCAAAAGTTCAGGAAGAAGATTCGACCAATCTTTCCTCGCCCTATTGAAAGACATTAACACAAAGGAAAATGGTTTGTTATTTTGAAATATTTGATTAAATTGAAAGATATGAGATTAACTAAATAAAATAATGATGTAATTTTTCACATATTTATATATGAAAAACTTAGATTTTATAACAAAATTAAAGTATAAATTACTAAATTTTAACCATGAGCATAATTTTTTTAACAATATATATATATATATATATATATATATATATATATATATATACATTCTGTTATTTGATTTAACCAAATAAAAATAAAAAAATAAACCGCTTTTAATTTTAAGAGAAAATAAGAAAATTTGACAGATTTTCTTATTAATATTGTAGAATAAGAAATAGAAAAACAAAAAATCATAAAATTAAACTTACATATCTCGATTAGGTCTTTTATCTGCCATAGTGAAACAAGAAGAAGATGAAAGCAAATATCTTTAACTTTTATTATTTAGGAAGTGAAGTTTTTAAAACAAGGTATAGATATCTGTCATATAACAAACAGCTAACAAGTCTTATATACACATTAAGAATTCCCACATGAACTTAAGACTCGCACGCTTTTGCAGAAAAGTCAATAACTTTTTTTTGGAAATACAATAAAATTCAACATAATAATTAGTATGATAATGCAAACATAGAAATACATTAAATTTCAGAAGTTATTGTATTTTGAATATTAATTAATTTTTTTGCCAAATGTTAAATGGTCAACTTTTGCTTGAATTGGGTTCTTTTTTTTCATGTGTTATTCAATCATGTATTTATTAGAATTTAAATCTAAGTAAAATTCATTGTTATTCAAATGATGATTCTAAATTTTATTTTAAAATCTAGTGTTATTGGATATGATATTTATAAATCTAATTTAAAATATGGTGTTATTCAACGAATAATTTAAATCCAGTTTTTAAAATCTAGTATTATTCAACTTCAAAGGATTTAGAAAATTTTTGTATTTAAAATTGATTTCAAATCATTTATGGTGGATTCTCATGAACAAATAATTGAAATCAAAATCCAAAGTACACTGTAGAGATTTTAGAATTCATTGACTAAAATCTATATTTAAATTTGAAATTTTATTTGATTAGAAAACTTGACGATTGATTTTAAATCACCTATCGAAGGTAATCTATTGAAAGCTTTTGTTTGACTTAATTTTGTTAGTTTTTTTTTCTTTTGCAATTCAAGATGCGCATATTTGAAGACTACAACAGTATTTTCATAGACACTAAATTTAATTATTTTTTTGTCAACATGACACTAACTACGTGGAAATGGATAATCAAACCAGGGAAATTGAATTAACGTAAGCCACAACTGAAACTAGACTCCGATCACCACATGCAAGCTTGTCAACTCCGATCACCACATGCAAGCTTGTCTGACATTTAAGGCATAAATTGGCACCTAACCAAGTTATTCTCATTACACTCCAAACGTTCTTTATGTAATCTTGACGATTTTCAAAGAAAAACAACCCATCTTAGTCTCTAATTTTACTGAGGGAAGTTTTTTTTTTTTGTGTGTGGGAGACGGGAGTAGAAGCAGTTAACTAACATTGATCCGTCTTCATAGCAAGCAACAATGTTGCTGCACCTTGTAATCATAAACTAGAACTCGGACCCGGACCACTTCTTCACCATCTCCCTCATTCAACCTATTTCCTTCCATCGCATGATTATGTCACAATCTGTTTGGTTTATATAAAAGTACATTTCCTGATCTTTAAACCCCTACAACTTTGCAAATAACAAAGTTGAGTTTATATTGCAACAGAAAGCAGCTAAATTAAGCAGCATAAGTTTGTTTATACATACATACACTCATTCACATTTATGTCTATATTTGCTCTAACAGCAAAGAAGATAAACTTAAGCGGCATAAGTTTGCTTCAGATACTCTATGATCTCTGCACTCTCAAACATATTTACTCCAGTGTTTGGATCTTCCAAGTAAGGCACCTGTTTTCACATACAAAAAACAAACACATCTCAACCTCCTCTCTCTCAATGTATACATATGTATATATGTATGTATTCTCTAACCCACCTGAAAGTGACCTGCTTTCTGGAGCAATTCATGCCGTTTGGGGCTACCACGAGCACAACTGATGAAGACAACACAAAAGACGTTATAACTTTGGTTCTGAACAAATATACAAGAACAGTAGATGGTGGGTATCCTAAGAGTTTCTGTTGTTACCATACCTGCGTTGAATGTGTGGTAACTCCAGTTCTACGAGAACTTCGCGTACAATCTTGCAAAACGGAGAGCCCTGCAGGGCCAATTCAAAGAGAGAGATTGTTTGTTCGTTTAAATAAGATGTTGGTTTCTGAAGATGGAAGAGAAGAGAATAAGATTCAAACCTCGTATGCCCAGAATACGAGTGGCTTAGGTGGTAGTTTTGCTGGTGTGTACATGTTACCCTGCATTGGTTAAAAACTCGAGCATTTTTGTGACAAAACCGTTGCTTATACTGATACCTATACTGCATAGTATCCTTAGTAGAGCTTCTTCTTACCTTTCCCATACGACCAATCATTGCAAATCCAGCTGTTATAGCCTGCAACATCGAAGTAGTCAGTATTTAAATTTCTACTCTTGAATTTTGAAGCAAGGGAAAATAATCGTCAACATGTGCAAAGAAACTAACCGTTAACGGACCAAGTGTCAGGCTTAAAGGAACTGTTCCATCTCCTAAACAAGTTTAACCAAACATAAAGATAAGAAAATACTAAAGAAAATGCAAAGATGATATTGTCAAAAGCCATTGAGGAATGACCATATTTCTCGGACAGATACTTGATGATTCCATCTGATTCATACATGGACACTCCAGTATTTGGATCAACCTAACAATTAAAAGAAGAAGAAAAAAACTTTATTTTCTTACTGAATAAAGATGTGGCAAGACAAGAGACATATGGGTTTTAAATAGAAAAATCATTTAGGTTCAGAAAAGACAAACCATGTAGGGAAACTGTTGTTTGCCACCCATCTGATTAACCTTGGGGCGAAAATTAGGACTCCCTCTGGGACAAGGATAGTATAGAATATCAAGATCCAACACTCCAACCATTTCCCTGACCTGCAAGTTGTTGCAATACAATGAAGAATAGTTCATTAAACACAGAGACACACATTTAACTAAAGAAGAAGAGACTCAGACCAAAGAGGAAAAGCTAAAATGAATATAAGTAGAAGGAAATCTACAGAAACTTTGCTAATGGTGAAACATATAAAGACAATGAAATAGAGTTTACCTTGCGACAGAAGGGGCAGCTATATTTATTCACATACCGGAAATGGAGAAAAAGTAAAAATTAAATGAAAATGGATTAAACACACACATTTTGACAATAGAGCGTATACATTACCCTTCAAACTCGTAAATCTCAATGGGTTTCTCGGGACGAGGCCCAAGCTTTGAGCTTTCCTTTAAAGTGATCCCTGCACATAGCATCACCAATCATTAGCCTTTTGAAAAAAAAAAAAAGTCCAAAGCTTTTCATTAACGAGCTTAAAGTTTGTTACAACTAACTAACTAACTAATATGTACTCTAACAAACTATTAAACCGAAAATGCAAACCAGCTTAACAACATCATAATTAGATCAATAAACCGGACAATTCCAATTCCAGAGCCCTTGAACCGGCTAATAGAAAGCAACTGTTAAAATGATTTTACCGCCAAGACGAAACGCGTACTGGTCAGGCGGAACCTCGTCCTCGGAGACGAAGGAAGCAGAGTACCCTGAGACGAAGACGCCGGTGCCGAAGCGGAAGAGCAGTCCGATTGACGCGCCGAGGATGTCGAAGAGCTTTCCGGGTTTAACGGCGAAGCGTTGCGGCTGCGGAGGCTTGAAATTGGGTGGAGCGGTGAATACTGCTACAGGTTCGCTGGATTTGGTGGAGACTGAGGCTGATGAATCGGAAGGTTCGGAGGAAGCTTTGACCATGACTAGGGCTCTTCGGATTGATCTGCTTCGAGATGAAGAAACGGGAAGGTGAATCGGAGGGTGAGGAGGGAGGATAGTGTTCACGAGTATCCCCGCCATCGAATTTTTTTTTTTTTGGTTAGTTTATTTTTGTGTGTCACTCATCTCACTGCGAGTTCTGATTTTGGGTAATAGATGAGATCTACATGAGCCTACTTTTGGGCCCATATATAGTTTCAATGGGCATCAAACTATATAGTTGGGTCTACTTTGATCCCTAAATCCACGAGAAGTATTTGAAAAATTAAAATTTTAATTTTGTATTAATTAAAAAAAAATCTCAAATCCTAGATGGCACTCTAAATGCCTTCTAAATTCCATTTCAAAGAATTCTAGAGCATCTAATATAAAGTATAGTTTAATCTAATGGTGTCACATTATTCCATAATTATATAAAACTAGAGAACATTATATTAACCTAAAATATAGGAAGTGTGTATTTTTTCTTTAAATAAAAGCTACGAAATTACCTAATATGATTTACATATATATGTCAATTAATGATTACGAATAATAAAGATTTGATAACAATTTTTGCTCTCTTCTTCATTTTTGTTTAAATTTATATTATTAAAAAAAATTAAACAATCACATTAACCATATAATAAAAAAATAGATTTTTTCTTATATGTTATATTTTGAATTTTTTAAAATAATTTTAAAATTACAAAAAGGAGGAAACCTTATATGTTATATATATATTTTAAAACGACTTTAAAATACAAAAATGAGGACATCTTATATGGTATATTTTTCTTATATGTTAGAATTTTCTTATATGTTATATTTTGAATTTTTTTAAAAACGACTTTAAATTACAAAAATGTAAGTTTTCCTTAAGTATACTACTAAAAACATTAAAATGACATGTATCAATTCGATGGTTGATTTGAAAGCTTTCAAAACCATATGGAAGATAAAAGTCAAAATAATTTAACTGTGAAAACAACTGTTCATTTTTTTCAAGAATGTGTTCGATGGAAAAATAAGGTTTTTATGTCATAATTTGTTTAATGTCCACTATAGAACATTATATTAACCTAAAATGTAAGAAGTGTGTATTCTTTCCTTAAATAAAAGTTACAGAATTACCTAATATGATTTACATATATATGACAATTAATGATTATGAATAATAAAGATTTAAATAACAATTTTTGTATCCTTCTTCATTTTTGTTTAATTTTATATTATTAAAAAAATAAACAATCATCTTAACTGTATAATAAAAAAAATAGATTTTTTCTTATATGTTATATTTTGAATTTTTTTAAATGACTTTAAATTACAAAAATGAAGAAACCTTATATGTTATATTATTTTTTTAAAACGACTTTAAAATACAAAAATGAGGACACCTTATATGTTATATTTTTCTTATATGTTATATTTTTTTCTTATATGTTATATTTTGAATTTTTTAAAACGACTTTAAATTATAAAAATGTAAGTTTTCCTTAAGTATACGACTAAAAACATTAAAATGACATGTATCAGTTTGATGGTTGATTTGAAAGTTTTCAAAACCATATGTAAGATAAAAGTCAAAATAATTTAACTGTGAAAACAATACTGTTCACTTTTTTAAGAATGTGTTCGAGGGAAAAAATAAGGTTTTTATGTCATAATTTGTTTAATGTACAATAGAGAACATTATATTAACCTAAAATATAAGAAGTGTGTATTCTTTCCCTAAATAAAAGCTACGAAATTACCTAATATGATTTACATATATATGACTATTAATGATTATAAATAATAAAGATTTGATAACAATTTTTGCATCCTTCTTCATTTTGTTTAATTTTATATTATTAAAAAACAATCACATTAACCATATAATAAAAAAATTAGATTTTTTTCTTATATGTTATATTTTGAATTTTTTAAATGACTTTAAATTACAAAAATGAGGAAATCTTATATGTTATATGTTTTTAAAAACGATTTTAAAATACAAAAATGAGGACACCTTATATGTTATATTTTTCTTATATGTTATATTTTTTCTTATATGTTATATTTTGAATTTTTTAAAACGACTTTAAATTACAAAAATGTAAGTTTTCCTTAAGTATACGACTAAAAACATTAAAATGACATGTATCAATTCAATGGTTGATCTGAAAGCTTTCAAAACCATATGGAAGATAAAAGTCAAAATAATTTAACTGTGAAAACAATATTGTTCACTTTTTTCAAGAATGCGTTCGATAGAAAAAATAAAGCTTTTATGTCATAATTTTTTTAATGTCCAATCCAATCAATCCATGATGTATTAATTATAGTTTTGTTCTATTATTTTTAATAAAAATTGATCCGATCCATCGGAAAGAAATTATATAATAACAACAAAAAATATTTTATATATATAAATAAAATGATCAAATATATAAAAGAAACTATCGATAATATATACAAATAAATTCACTTTGCGCAAGGCGCAGGTCTTATCCTAGTTATTATATTATTACTGTGTTACACCTAGTGCAACTGTTTTTGTTTAAACATACACCAGCTGGTCAGTGAAATAATTAAAAATATTCCCAATCTACATGGTGGATTTGGAATATGTCTTGTTCCAAACAAAGTGTGTAACCCCTCTCCAGATATGTGTGACCCTCTGCTTTGACTGCAAGCAGATGAAGCCGTATGGTTTTATCCACAAATTTGCTCAGAATACCAGCATTTTTGGTTGTTCTTCATGTTGGCTCGAGTTGTGTTCCCTCCATATACTATGAACCGCTGCTGGAAGTGAATATTTGATGAGAAACATTTCCGAAACTCCAATAGGAGGATAACTCGAAACAGAGACCATGGTCATTATATCACTCCAATACGTAGTGAAGTCTTCCTTTAAAAGCCTTTTTACCAAAGATTATTATACTTTAAGATAATTGTATAATATTTTATTATACTTATTTATAGTTTTCTGTTTTGATATATTTGAGATGGAGATGATATTTTAAAAAATTGATGAATTTCCAAAAATTTTAGATTTCTATGTTTACATTTTCAAAAATTATGAAATTTTAATTTTGTTTATAGCTTTTGAAACTTTATAAAGATTCTTACAGTAAGATGTTTTTTTTTTTGCTAAAATTTGGAAAATACAATAAGATGTTTTAATGAAAAAAGTTTCTTCCTAAACAAAACTTTGATTTCCTGCTGCATTTCTTGCTTGCATGTATACAAGAAACTTGTTTTAGAGTAATCTAAGCGTGTTTAGGGGAACAAACGTAACTGGAATGTTCCGAGTCTTGAAGGACGAACTCGTTTAAAGAATTGAAGAAGAAAGAAAATAGTAAAAGCTTTGCTAGAAGCAAAAGCAATAAACACAATTCAAAAGAGGTCTTTGGACGGTGCCTACCAACACAAGACCGAAACGTGCCGTAACTAGATTCGCTGGAGCGTAGCACGTGAGCCGACCAAAAGCATGCGAACTTAAGCCGAGAAATCTAAATTCCTTTTGCCTTCGTCACTTGGTGCTTTTGTCCACAGGATCACAAAAAGTGTCCTGTACTTTCCAAAAGAGAATGAAAAAGGAATCCCATCCTTCCTTCCTTCGTGAAATGTCTTTTATAGTGATGTTTATTCACTAAGTTCTAGTATTTCGTATACAACTTACCAGAACTATTCACATTGTTATCTTATACGTTGAATAACATACTGTATTTTTTTTTTTGGTTAACAGGGGTATCCGCGGGTAGGCGGTAATCACGAGGTCGCGGTACGGATGGACCTCCTCCGGGTTTTCAAATGGGCCTAAAGCAAGCCCATATCCGCGTGGCCACCTAGTGATTTAGCCGTAGTGGGGTGCCTTCGAACCCGGGTCGCTTAGCTCGCCGGTATCCGCCTACCACTAGACCACCAAGAGGTGGTTGTAACATACTGTAGTTGTGTGTAAATGACTTTAATATTTTGTATAATTAACTTTCATTTGCGTTAAACTATTTTCCCTTTACTTGTCTTAGTATACGATTCATAGATTGCACTTCTACTGAAAATCAGTTCTACATGATTTTTTTAAAAAAATATGTATTTAACTTTTTTTAAACTTTTTTTTGGTAATATGTATTTAACTTCTACAACAATTACTTGACGACCTACAATAGTTACTTTGTTAGGGAATATTCTTGTTAGGGCTTATGGTAGATGTATCTTGTATAATTGATGTCACATGAATCCTCTACATGTGATTAACTTAACATTTCCTATAACCGAAATCATGAAAATAATACAAGTTTTCTATTTACAAGCCAAACACCCTAAATAATTAATAATACAAGATTTGTAAAAAGAGTGTTGAATAGTCAAAAGTGAACCAAAGCAAATCATCTGTTGATTTGTGGACCGCTCTTTGAAGAAATTTTCCTAGGACATAAACGTGGTAGCCAATTAGAGACAGAGACATCCATAGACACGCACTATTTTCTAAGTCTATGATCAATGCCTAAACAACTAGTGCATTGCACTGAACATATATATATATTTTCTTATCTTTATTTCCCCATAACATTTTAACCTTTTCCTTGCATACGGTTTGGAAAAAAATTCCGCATGCTGACATAACTTCTTAGTTGTTGTCCATGTTTATTGTTTGCTACACATACATATACTGGAACTACTTGATCATTGACCTTGAAACAACACATAAGATGAAAGTGAAACCACTGTGGCACAAACATTTGATTTGAACCACATATAGTTCTTATATACCCACCCATTAATTATTAACAAGTTAATGGTTAACTTTGTGTTGACTATACATTTACTTATTTAGTTATTTACCTATCATCTTCTAGTTCCACCTGTACTTCTCATTTCTACCGTACACACACACAAATTATCACTTGATATCCTTTAAGGCTTTAACTATTCTACATATGATGCTGAAAAAACAAAATCCTCAATTCAATGAAAATTATATTAAGGGTATATGGTAGAAATATAATACAGAAAAATAAATTATACAATGAATTGATGATTGTTCACTGGTTGAAACTTCAACATGTAGACCTACTGTCTAAGAGTGTTTTAGTATCATGATGACTATTTTCTAAGTCTATGATCAATGCCTAAACAACTAGTGCATTGCACTGAACATATATATATATATATATATATATATATATATATATATATATATATATATATATATATATATATATATATATATATATATATATATATATATATATATATATATATATATATATATATATATATATATATATATATATATATATATATATATATATATATATATATATATATATATATATATATATATATATATATATATATATATATATATATATATATATATATATATATATATATATATATATATATATATATATATATATATATATATATATATATATATATATATATATATATATATATATATATATATATATATATATATATATATATATATATATATATATATATATATATATATATATATATATATATATATATATATATATATATATATATATATATATATATATATATATATATATATATATATATATATATATATATATATATATATATATATATATATATATATATATATATATATATATATATATATATATATATATATATATATATATATATATATATATATATATATATATATATATATATATATATATATATATATATATATATATATATATATATATATATATATATATATATATATATATATATATATATATATATATATATATATATATATATATATATATATATATATATATATATATATATATATATATATATATATATATATATATATATATATATATATATATATATATATATATATATATATATATATATATATATATATATATATATATATATATATATATATATATATATATATATATATATATATATATATATATATATATATATATATATATATATATATATATATATATATATATATATATATATATATATATATATATATATATATATATATATATATATATATATATATATATATATATATATATATATATATATATATATATATATATATATATATATATATATATATATATATATATATATATATATATATATATATATATATATATATATATATATATATATATATATATATATATATATATATATATATATATATATATATATATATATATATATATATATATATATATATATATATATATATATATATATATATATATATATATATATATATATATATATATATATATATATATATATATATATATATATATATATATATATATATATATATATATATATATATATATATATATATATATATATATATATATATATATATATATATATATATATATATATATATATATATATATATATATATATATATATATATATATATATATATATATATATATATATATATATATATATATATATATATATATATATATATATATATATATATATATATATATATATATATATATATATATATATATATATATATATATATATATATATATATATATATATATATATATATATATATATATATATATATATATATATATATATATATATATATATATATATATATATATATATATATATATATATATATATATATATATATATATATATATATATATATATATATATATATATATATATATATATATATATATATATATATATATATATATATATATATATATATATATATATATATATATATATATATATATATATATATATATATATATATATATATATATATATATATATATATATATATATATATATATATATATATATATATATATATATATATATATATATATATATATATATATATATATATATATATATATATATATATATATATATATATATATATATATATATATATATATATATATATATATATATATATATATATATATATATATATATATATATATATATATATATATATATATATATATATATATATATATATATATATATATATATATATATATATATATATATATTTGGACATGTGTACACTGCATTTTCCAAGATAAAAGACCAGTGTATTCATCGAAAATTATCCGCTTCGTTGATTGCGGGAACTAGAGATTTAATCGTCGACTAGTGAAGATGTACGAATCGACGAACGTCTCCAACAATGCTGATCGTACGGCTTTCCGGCGAGCAGAGAAAAAATACAAACTTTACTATGAACAAGACTCAAAGTTCTCTAGAAAGGAAACACCTTTTTCATCTTTCCCACTTCACTGCCTTTGTTGTCTTCTTCTGCTTATGTTCACTTTGATCTCACAGGAAGAAGCTACCTAATCACCTAGCTCATGTGGGTCAAGTGGCAAGGTTATAGAAGTAATGTACACAAGTGCATAATTTTTATTAGCTATCCAAATAATAATACGATGGTGCTGCAATTATATTACACTCTAGAGAGATATATTAGCCGGCTATATTTATATTTGGAGTATGTTTGTGATTTGGAATAACCCAAGGCTGAGGGTGAGATATTAACATTGTAAGGTTTTTTAATTAGCTGGCTACTTACGCGTTTGCTAATCATGAACAAACAAATATTAAAGACAAATTTATTAGCCATGTAAATTTGTAGTTAGTTATTGTTTAGCAATCAAGTGGCACTATTATGAAATTAAGGTACACATGTGTATAATCTTTTTTAGCTATCCAAAATATGATATGGTCGTATTGATTATAAATATACACTATAGAACAATATCTTAGGCAGGTATAAGTATATTGGAAAATTTGGTACTAAATAATAACTCTAGACTGAGTGTGAGATATCGACATTGTACATGTATCGATTGCATATTAGCTGGTTACTTACATTTAGAGTGTGGCTGGATGTCACAGTTAGCGAGATAATATGAGTGGAAACTTTTTTACTCTTGTTTTAGCTTTTATTACGCCAATCAAGTGAAAAATCTTTTAACTTCTATCATAACCAGCTATATATATATATTTGGACATGTGTGCGATTGCATGTTAGATGACTACTTAATCATCTGGTGAGCAAAGATCAAAAAAATATTAAAGTCAAATTTATTAGCCATGTAAAGTTGTAGTTAGCTATGTTAGAAATCAAATAGCATAGTTATGGATCTGATGTACACGAGTGTATACTCTTTTATAACTATCCAACTTATGATATGGTCGCATTGATAAAATATATATACACTGCATAATTATATCTTTAGCCAGCTATATGTATGATTAGCCTATTTTGTAATTAAGAAGAAGTTAAGACTGAGCAATCAGACAAAAACTGATTTGTTGGTAATGTCAATTTGTTAGATAGTTAATATAATATTTATACAGTTAATATAATATTTATACACTTAACAAATGAGTTATTTGGGATACAACTTGCTTGAATGTATATCACATTCTTTTTGATACCATAAGAATCAAATTCATAGCTATGATATATGAAATGAAAATATAAATAATGTTTAAGTATATGTATCCATGTATATGTCAAATTCTTGGACAGCTAATACAATATTTACACCTCTAAAAAATGAGTTACTTGAGATTAATATTAGATTTGTTGGTAATATCAAGTTGTTATATATATATTTTAAAACGACTTTAAAATACAAAAATGAGGACATCTTATATGGTATATTTTTCTTATATGTTAGAATTTTCTTATATGTTATATTTTGAATTTTTAAAACGACTTTAAATTACAAAATGTAAGTTTTCCTTAAGTATACTACTAAAAACATTAAAATGACATGTATCAATTGATGGTTGATTTGAAAGCTTTCAAAACCATATGGAAGATAAAAGTCAAAATAATTTAACTGTGAAAACAACTGTTCATTTTTTCAAGAATGTGTTCGATGGAAAATAAGGTTTTATGTCATAATTTGTTTAATGTCCACTATAGAACATTATATTAACCTAAAATGTAAGAAGTGTGTATTCTTTCCTTAAATAAAAGTTACAGAATTACCTAATATGATTTACATATATATGACAATTAATGATTATGAATAATAAAGATTTAAATAACAATTTTGTATCCTTCTTCATTTTGTTTAATTTTATATTATTAAAAAATAAACAATCATCTTAACTGTATAATAAAAAAATAGATTTTTTCTATATGTTATATTTTGAATTTTTAAATGACTTTAAATTACAAAATGAAGAAACCTTATATGTTATATTATTTTTTAAAACGACTTTAAAATACAAAAATGAGGACACCTTATATGTTATATTTTTCTTATATGTTATATTTTTTTCTTATATGTTATATTTTGAATTTTTTAAAACGACTTTAAATTATAAAATGTAAGTTTTCCTTAAGTATACTACTAAAAACATTAAAATGACATGTATCAGTTTGATGGTTGATTTGAAAGTTTTCAAAACCATATGGAAGATAAAAGTCAAAATAATTTAACTGTAAAAACAATACATTTCACTTTTTAAGAATGTGTTCGAGGAAAAAATAAGGTTTTATGTCATAATTTGTTTAATGTACAATAGAGAACATTATATTAACCTAAAATATAAGAAGTGTGTATTCTTTCCCTAAATAAAAGCTACGAAATTACCTAATATGATTTACATATATATGACTATTAATGATTATAAATAATAAAGATTTGATAACAATTTTTGCATCCTTCTTCATTTTGTTTAATTTTATATTATTAAAAACAATCACATTAACCATATAATAAAAAATTAGATTTTTTCTTATATGTTATATTTTGAATTTTTAAATGACTTTAAATTACAAAAATGAGGAAATCTTATATGTTATATGTTTTTAAAAACGATTTTAAAATACAAAAATGAGGACACCTTATATGTTATATTTTTCTTATATGTTATATTTTTCTTATATGTTATATTTTGAATTTTTAAAACGACTTTAAATTACAAAATGTAAGTTTTCCTTAAGTATCTGACTAAAACATTAAAATGACATGTATCAGTTTGATGGTTGATTTGAAAGCTTTCAAAACCATATGGAAGATAAAAGTCAAAATAATTTAACTGAAAACAATATTGTTCACTTTTTTTTGAATCGCTGATAGAAAAATAAAGCTTTTATGTCATAATTTTTTAATGTCCAATCCAATCAATCCATGATGTATTAATTATAGTTTTGTTCTATTATTTTAATAAAATTGATCCGATCCATCGGAAAGAAATTATATAATAACAACAAAAAATATTTTATATATATAAATAAAATGATCAAATATATAAAAGAAACTATCGATAATATATACAAATAAATTCACTTTGCAAGTAGAAGTCTTATCCTAGTTATTATATTATTACTTGTTTACACCTAGTGCAACTGTTTTGTTTAAACATACACCAGCTGGTCAGTGAAATAATTAAAATATTCCCAATCTACATGGTGGATTTGGAATATGTCTTGTTCCAAACAAAGTGTGTAACCCTCTCCAGATATGTGTGACCCTCTGCTTTGACTGCAAGCAGATGAAGCCGTATGGTTTTATCCACAAATTTGCTCAGAATACCAGCATTTTGGTTGTTCTTCATGTTGGCTCGAGTTGTGTTCCCTCCATATACTATGAACCGCTGCTGGAAGTGAATATTTGATGAGAAACATTTCCGAAACTCCAATAGGAGGATAACTCGAAACAGAGACCATGGTCATTATATCACTCCAATACGTAGTGAAGTCTTCCTTTAAAAGCCTTTTACCAAAGATTATTATACTTTAAGATAATTGTATAATATTTTATTATACTTATTTATAGTTTTCTGTTTTGATATATTTGAGATGGAGATGATATTTTAAAAAATTGATGAATTTCCAAAAATTTTAGATTTCTATGTTTACATTTTCAAAAATTATGAAATTTTAATTTTGTTTATAGCTTTTGAAACTTTATAAAGATTCTTACAGTAAGATGTTTTTTTTTTTGCTAAAATTTGGAAAATACAATAAGATGTTTTAATGAAAAAAGTTTCTTCCTAAACAAAACTTTGATTTCCTGCTGCATTTCTTGCTTGCATGTATACAAGAAACTTGTTTTAGAGTAATCTAAGCGTGTTTAGGGGAACAAACGTAACTGGAATGTTCCGAGTCTTGAAGGACGAACTCGTTTAAAGAATTGAAGAAGAAAGAAAATAGTAAAAGCTTTGCTAGAAGCAAAAGCAATAAACACAATTCAAAAAGAGGTCTTTGGACGGTGCCTACCAACACAAGACCGAAACGTGCCGTAACTAGATTCGCTGGAGCGTAGCACGTGAGCCGACCAAAAGCATGCGAACTTAAGCCGAGAAATCTAAATTCCTTTTGCCTTCGTCACTTGGTGCTTTTGTCCACAGGATCACAAAAAGTGTCCTGTACTTTCCAAAAGAGAATGAAAAAGGAATCCCATCCTTCCTTCCTTCGTGAAATGTCTTTTATAGTGATGTTTATTCACTAAGTTCTAGTATTTCGTATACAACTTACCAGAACTATTCACATTGTTATCTTATACGTTGAATAACATACTGTATTTTTTTTTTTTTTTGGTTAACAGTTTATCCCGGTAGGCGGCCAATCAGAGGAGAGGTCATTGCGGATGGACCCTCTCTCGGGTTTTCAATGGGCCCATAGCATATCCCGTATGGCCACCTAGTGATTTAGCCGTAGTGGGGTGCCTTCGAACCCGGGTCGCTTAGCTCGCCGGTATCCGCCTACCACTAGACCACCAAGAGGTGGTTGTAACATACTGTAGTTGTGTGTAAATGACTTTAATATTTTGTATAATTAACTTTCATTTGCGTTAAACTATTTTCCCTTTACTTGTCTTAGTATACGATTCATAGATTGCACTTCTACTGAAAATCAGTTCTACATGATTTTTTTAAAAAAATATGTATTTAACTTTTTTTAAACTTTTTTTTGGTAATATGTATTTAACTTCTACAACAATTACTTGACGACCTACAATAGTTACTTTGTTAGGGAATATTCTTGTTAGGGCTTATGGTAGATGTATCTTGTATAATTGATGTCACATGAATCCTCTACATGTGATTAACTTAACATTTCCTATAACCGAAATCATGAAAATAATACAAGTTTTCTATTTACAAGCCAAACACCCTAAATAATTAATAATACAAGATTTGTAAAAGAGTGTTGAATAGTCAAAAGTGAACCAAAGCAAATTGTTAACCGGATTAATTTCCCTAGCAAATTAATATCAAACCGGATATCATTTTTAATATCCATTTTTAAGAAATATTATCTATTGGAAAAAGATGAATATAATAGTTTTCTCAATTGTAAATTAAATGTGATTTAAAATTGTATTCAACACTTGGTCTAACACTTGGTCTAACTCAACTACAAACTATAGCGATGTAATATGAATATAATAAATAAAAAATTTATATCCGATTTATTGAATTAATAACGGGTTTCAATTAATATAACAAGATCAGTAACGTTATAACCAGATATCTTTATATGATGTGATAGACCACTAAACCCTAAACTCTAGCGTTAACCGTAGACCCTAAACACTAAACCCTAAACTCTAAATCCTAAATTCAAAGGTTAACCCTAAACCAAAGGGTCAATCCTAAACCCAAGAGTCAACACTAATCTCAAGGGTTAAATCTAAACTCTAGGATTTGGGGTTTATAGTCTAGAGTTTTTTAGTGTTTAGAGTTTAATAATTATGATTTAAAGTTTTACTAGCGGTGTTAGCAAGTCAATTTTTTGGCAATTTAAATCTTAAACAATAAAACCTAAACCCTAGGGTTAATTCAAAATCGTGAAAACTAAACTCTAAACCTTAAACTTAGATAATATCAAAGTTAATACAACTAAACTTGCAAAATTAATTTATTATAAAATATAACATAATATAAATTTGTAAATCTTAACTGAATACTTCAAAATTAATCCAACTAAACTTAATAGGTAAAATCTTTAAAATTAGTCAAAATTTGAATTCAGTTACCTATAAGAAAAACCAGTACTTTTAAAGGAACAATACTTGAGTTCACCCTTTTATCACCAATCAAATTGTCAAGGAGATTAATAATAAAAAATCTTAATTTTTTCCAAAAAAACAAAGGAAATCTCTAGCTAAACCCAAAATATTAAATACTAAACTCTAAACACTAAATCTAAAACCTAAACCTAAACCCTATATCCTAAATCCTAAACCCAAATAGTAGGTTCTAAACCCAAACCTTATAAGCTAAACCCAAACCCTAGACACTTAACTCAAATTGTAAACCCTTAACCCAAACCGGTTTCAGATTATGTGTTAAATTTTTTAAAATATTATTTTAATTGACTCTATAGCAATATTTATATTTGAAATGTATTATTTATTTCAATAACCGAAATCGTTTTTAATATCCATTTTAAAGTAAATTATCTATTGGAAGAAAAGATGAATGGAATAGCTTTCTCAATGGTAAATTAAGCTGACTCAAATTTGCATTCAACATTTGGTCTAACACAATTATGAGCTATATCAATAGAATATGAATACAATAAATAAAACCGTATATCCGTTTTATTGAATTAATAACGGGCTTTAATTGAAATTATATACAGTGCAATCGGTACATACATATATATCTAAGCATATGATTTCTCATTAATTTAACAAGCTTTATAAAACAACTAAGAATGATTACATTTAGATTGTCTGTCATTTTTAGATTTAGCCACTTAAATTAAATTAACAAGAGTAATAGAATTACATTGTAGCATAACTTTCGAATAACGTACATTGCATCATATATTAAAAGATGAATATCTGTATATCCAATATTGTATTCAGTTCTCTAAACAATAATGCTTATATGTGATTGACTATTTGTATTAATTTCTTTGTCATTTTTTATACCTTGGGATACATAAAAGATAATCCGGAAAATTTACAATAATGTAGCAATGAAGCTTTGACCGCCAAGTATCAAGGCTTTTGGTAACCAAAGGTGGCTGTATCATTGCTTTTGTTGATCTAATCGTCATGTCCCTGGAAGATGAGTAGAACATTTACCCTTTTCCTTACCACACATGAAACAACACCAATGCTTTTCATTTACCCAAATGGTACTACCAGTCTACAAGTTCTAATCAAGAAAAGATTGGTGGGCTTCTTGAGGAGAAGAAAGGGTTTGAGGAGAATCTGAGAAAGCGTTTCTTGTAGCTGTTGATCGCTGTCTAACCAAATTTGATCCGCTCTCATCATCCACAGCCACCGCCATTGCCGTCTCTGCACCTTCCATTTGAGACTACAGGTTTGGCGATTCATTCTGCTGCTGCCATACCCATTGCAAAACAAAAAGCAGATCTAATCTTAAAATTAGTGAACCCGGATGTAAAATCTTTGACTTTTTTCTTCACTAGAAAGATTCATTTTTTTCGGGATTGTAGCTATCATCTATGTTAATATCTCTTCACGATGGGAGGAAGACATCATCTCAAAATCAAAGAGATCTTTAGGGGAATAAGAGCTTGAAAATAGAAAAATGAGATGAAATTTTTATTTTCTGGTTTTGCATTTAAGTGATAATAATGTTGGGCTTTATTTCTCAATAATCATTCGATCGTGCTTGGAGGATAAAGACAAAATTATTGTCAGACCTATATGTGGGAGCTTTGGTAGGGTTATTGTTGGGATTATGAAAAGTGTACAGTAGCCATAGCCATTTAGCTAATTAAATAAGTTTTCATGTATATCTACTGTTTCCTTAAAATAATTATATGATATTTTATTATTAATTATGTTTTCTATTTTTGTATAAGATTTTTGAGATAGTGGATATATTTTAAAACGACTTTAAAATACAAAAATGAGGACATCTTATATGGTATATTTTTCTTATATGTTAGAATTTTCTATATGTTATATTTTGAATTTTTAAAACGACTTTAAATTACAAAATGTAAGTTTTCCTTAAGTATACTACTAAAAACATTAAAATGACATGTATCAATGATGGTTGATTTGAAAGCTTTCAAAACCATATGGAAGATAAAAGTCAAAATAATTTAACTGTGAAAACAACTGTTCATTTTTTCAAGAATGTGTTCGATGGAAAATAAGGTTTTATGTCATAATTTGTTTAATGTCCACTATAGAACATTATATTAACCTAAAATGTAAGAAGTGTGTATTCTTTCCTTAAATAAAAGTTACAGAATTACCTAATATGATTTACATATATATGACAATTAATGATTATGAATAATAAAGATTTAAATAACAATTTTTGTATCCTTCTTCATTTTGTTTAATTTTATATTATTAAAAAATAAACAATCATCTTAACTGTATAATAAAAAATAGATTTTTTCTTATATGTTATATTTTGAATTTTTTTAAATGACTTTAAATTACAAAAATGAAGAAACCTTATATGTTATATTATTTTTTTAAAACGACTTTAAAATACAAAAATGAGGACACCTTATATGTTATATTTTTCTTATATGTTATATTTTTTTCTTATATGTTATATTTTGAATTTTTTAAAACGACTTTAAATTATAAAAATGTAAGTTTTCCTTAAGTATACTACTAAAAACATTAAAATGACATGTATCAGTTTGATGGTTGATTTGAAAGTTTTCAAAACCATATGTAAGATAAAAGTCAAAATAATTTAACTGTGAAACAATCATTTCACTTTTTAAGAATGTGTTCGAGGGAAAAAATAAGGTTTTTATGTCATAATTTGTTTAATGTACAATAGAGAACATTATATTAACCTAAAATATAAGAAGTGTGTATTCTTTCCCTAAATAAAAGCTACGAAATTACCTAATATGATTTACATATATATGACTATTGATTATAAATAATAATAAAGATTTGATAACAATTTTTGCATCCTTCTTCATTTTGTTTAATTTTATATTATTAAAAACAATCACATTAACCATATAATAAAAAATTAGATTTTTTCTTATATGTTATATTTTGAATTTTTTAAATGACTTTAAATTACAAAAATGAGGAAATCTTATATGTTATATGTTTTTAAAAACGATTTTAAAATACAAAAATGAGGACACCTTATATGTTATATTTTTCTTATATGTTATATTTTTCTTATATGTTATATTTTGAATTTTTAAAACGACTTTAAATTACAAAATGTAAGTTTTCCTTAAGTATCTGACTAAAACATTAAAATGACATGTATCAGTTTGATGGTTGATTTGAAAGCTTTCAAAACCATATGGAAGATAAAAGTCAAAATAATTTAACTGTGAAAACAATATTGTTCACTTTTTTCAAGAATGCGTTCGATAGAAAAAATAAAGCTTTTATGTCATAATTTTTTTAATGTCCAATCCAATCAATCCATGATGTATTAATTATAGTTTTGTTCTATTATTTTAATAAAATTGATCCGATCCATCGGAAAGAAATTATATAATAACAACAAAAATATTTTATATATATAAATAAAATGATCAAATATATAAAAGAAACTATCGATAATATATACAAATAAATTCACTTTACTAGGTGAGGTCTTATCCTAGTTATTATATTATTACTGTGTTACACCTAGTGCAACTGTTTTGTTTAAACATACACCAGCTGGTCAGTGAAATAATTAAAATATTCCCAATCTACATGGTGGATTTGGAATATGTCTTGTTCCAAACAAAGTGTGTAACCCTCTCCAGATATGTGTGACCCTCTGCTTTGACTGCAAGCAGATGAAGCCGTATGGTTTTATCCACAAATTTGCTCAGAATACCAGCATTTTTGGTTGTTCTTCATGTTGGCTCGAGTTGTGTTCCCTCCATATACTATGAACCGCTGCTGGAAGTGAATATTTGATGAGAAACATTTCCGAAACTCCAATAGGAGGATAACTCGAAACAGAGACCATGGTCATTATATCACTCCAATACGTAGTGAAGTCTTCCTTTAAAAGCCTTTTACCAAAGATTATTATACTTTAAGATAATTGTATAATATTTTATTATACTTATTTATAGTTTTCTGTTTTGATATATTTGAGATGGAGATGATATTTTAAAAAATTGATGAATTTCCAAAAATTTTAGATTTCTATGTTTACATTTTCAAAAATTATGAAATTTTAATTTTGTTTATAGCTTTTGAAACTTTATAAAGATTCTTACAGTAAGATGTTTTTTTTTTTGCTAAAATTTGGAAAATACAATAAGATGTTTTAATGAAAAAAGTTTCTTCCTAAACAAAACTTTGATTTCCTGCTGCATTTCTTGCTTGCATGTATACAAGAAACTTGTTTTAGAGTAATCTAAGCGTGTTTAGGGGAACAAACGTAACTGGAATGTTCCGAGTCTTGAAGGACGAACTCGTTTAAAGAATTGAAGAAGAAAGAAAATAGTAAAAGCTTTGCTAGAAGCAAAAGCAATAAACACAATTCAAAAAGAGGTCTTTGGACGGTGCCTACCAACACAAGACCGAAACGTGCCGTAACTAGATTCGCTGGAGCGTAGCACGTGAGCCGACCAAAAGCATGCGAACTTAAGCCGAGAAATCTAAATTCCTTTTGCCTTCGTCACTTGGTGCTTTTGTCCACAGGATCACAAAAGTGTCCTGTACTTTCCAAAAGAGAATGAAAAAGGAATCCCATCCTTCCTTCCTTCGTGAAATGTCTTTTATAGTGATGTTTATTCACTAAGTTCTAGTATTTCGTATACAACTTACCAGAACTATTCACATTGTTATCTTATACGTTGAATAACATACTGTATTTTTTTTTTTTTTTGGTTAACAGTTTATCCCGGTAGGCGGCCAATCAGAGGAGAGGTCATTGCGGATGGACCCTCTCTCGGGTTTTCAATGGGCCCATAGCATATCCCGTATGGCCACCTAGTGATTTAGCCGTAGTGGGGTGCCTTCAACCGGTCGCTTAGCTCGCGTATCCGCCTACCACTAGACCACCAAGAGGTGGTTGTAACATACTGTAGTTGTGTGTAAATGACTTTAATATTTTGTATAATTAACTTTCATTTGCGTTAAACTATTTTCCCTTTACTTGTCTTAGTATACGATTCATAGATTGCACTTCTACTGAAAATCAGTTCTACATGATTTTTAAAAAATATGTATTTAACTTTTTTAAACTTTTTAAAGATACTTACAATGGGAATGTTTAAACGAAAAATATTCGCCCTAAACAAATTTTAATTGCCCGGCTGCAATTTCTTTGCTTGTTTACCACAGACTCATTTTAAAGTAATCTAAACATGTTTAGGCGGAACACACGACGTAACCCGAATGGTTCTGAGCCTTGAAGGAAAAACTCGTTAACAAATGTTGAAGAAGAAAGAAAATAGTAAAAGCTTTGCTGGAAGGAGCAAAAGCAATAAACACAATTCAAAAGAGGTCTTTGGACGGTGCCTACCAACAGAAGACCAGAACGTGCCGTAAGTAGATTCGCTGGAGCGTAGCACGTGAGCCGACCAAAAGCATGGGAACTTAAGCCGAGAAATCTAAATTCCTTTTGCCTTCGTCCCTTGGGTGTTTTTGTCCACAGGATCACAAAAGTGTCCTGTACTTTCCAAAGAGAATGAAAAGGAATCCCATCCTTCCTTCCTTCGTGAAATGTTAATTTATAGTAATTCTTATCTCCACTTACATTGCTTCCTTTTTGAGAAAAATTAAAATGTTTTCATTGTTTTCTCATAGAATGAATCACATACTGTAATCATGCGTAGCGTACGTGACTTTAACATATTGTCAGTGCCGTGCCTAGCTTTCTTGGGGCCTTAGGCAAAATTCAGTGTAATAATGTTATTAAAATGTAAATTTATTATCAAAAATAATTTTAGTGAATACAATAAATTGAAGAATTAAAAATATAACAGATATTTTTATAATATTATTTATAGCATTGAACAAACAAATATTAAAGACAAATTTATTAGCCATGTAAATTTGTAGTTAGTTATTGTTTAGCAATCAAGTGGCACTATTATGAAATTAAGGTACACATGTGTATAATCTTTTTTAGCTATCCAAAATATGATATGGTCGTATTGATTATAAATATACACTATAGAACAATATCTTAGGCAGGTATAAGTATATTGGAAAATTTGGTACTAAATAATAACTCTAGACTGAGTGTGAGATATCGACATTGTACATGTATCGATTGCATATTAGCTGGTTACTTACATTTAGAGTGTGGCTGGATGTCACAGTTAGCGAGATAATATGAGTGGAAACTTTTTTACTCTTGTTTTAGCTTTTATTACGCCAATCAAGTGAAAAATCTTTTAACTTCTATCATAACCAGCTATATATATATATTTGGACATGTGTGCGATTGCATGTTAGATGACTACTTAATCATCTGGTGAGCAAAGATCAAAAAAATATTAAAGTCAAATTTATTAGCCATGTAAAGTTGTAGTTAGCTATGTTAGAAATCAAATAGCATAGTTATGGATCTGATGTACACGAGTGTATACTCTTTTATAACTATCCAACTTATGATATGGTCGCATTGATAAAAATATATATACACTGCATAATTATATCTTTAGCCAGCTATATGTATGATTAGCCTATTTTGTAATTAAGAAGAAGTTAAGACTGAGCAATCAGACAAAAACTGATTTGTTGGTAATGTCAATTTGTTAGATAGTTAATATAATATTTATACAGTTAATATAATATTTATACACTTAACAAATGAGTTATTTGGGATACAACTTGCTTGAATGTATATCACATTCTTTTTGATACCATAAGAATCAAATTCATAGCTATGATATATGAAATGAAAATATAAATAATGTTTAAGTATATGTATCCATGTATATGTCAAATTCTTGGACAGCTAATACAATATTTACACCTCTAAAAAATGAGTTACTTGAGATTAATATTAGATTTGTTGGTAATATCAAGTTGTTATATATATATATATATATCTATATCAGACAGAGACGCAGTGGTGGATGGTTTCACCGGAGATACAGAGGCGAAGAGCTTCAAGGGAGACGCAACGGCAGAGGGGTTCACCAGGGACGCAGCGGCGAACTTCACCGGAGATATAGCTGCAGAGAGATTCATTGGAGACGCAGCCACAAAGAGCTTCACCAGAGACGTAGCGGTGGTGAGCTTCACCAGAGACGCAGAGGTGGAGAGCTTGATTGGAGACGCAAAGGCTGAGAGACCCTAGTTTGAATCATCACCTTGAAAAAATCTTTGAGTCACTCTTCAAGCTCTATCATAGCTACCTCTACTTGTATCATCATTGCGCATGGTGGAGAGTTTCACCGGAGAGGCAGTGGTTGAGAGATTCACCAGAGACACAGAGGTCAAGAGATTCACCAGAGACACAGGGGCTGGAGATTCACCGGAGATGCAGAGGCCGAGAGCTTCACATGAAATGCAACGGCATAAAGCTTCATCGGAGGTGCAGAGAAGGTAATGAAAATTCAGTTCAGCATTTGATATTTGCGTTCCCTTCCATTTACAACACGAGCTATCGAAGATTACCGCCCAAAACATAAATTTTAGAATGATTTCAAGGGTGAAGAAAGAAGATGATATATAACGCGTAATAGTAACAAAGAGTGATGAAGAGAGAGAGAGAGAGTATGATTTTGAGTTTCGAAATGTTTACAACTTTGAAAAAGATAAAGAGTTGTGTTTGATGTGACTTTTTAAGAATATATGGTTTCAGAAGAAAAGATATCACAAATCTATTGCAGGATTTCGTCTTTACATAAAAATAATAAACATCGAGAGGGAATAGGGGTAACAGAGTCAAGATTAATTACAAACAGTGTCTAAATATAGAGTTTTGGTATGTAGCTAATTAGGTGATATTTCGTTGGTAGACGTCCTAATTTCTCAATATTTTAATACATTAAAATAAGGGCTAATTAGGTGAATATGCAAATTATGTGATGAAATTGCAGAAATGTGCATGTTTTTTATTTATTTGCGGAACCAAGCATAGGAAGATGGTGAGATTACATTTCTGTCCAAATTGCTCACTGTTTAAAGATAGCTTTTCGAAAGTCAACTTTGTAGGTAGATAGGGAGATCAGTTCGTGGGATTTTGTGTCAGAGAATTGTTGGCGTATTTGTTGAGAAAAATTCACCCAAATTCAATTAACGCTTTGAAAATATATGGATTTAAATGGTGTATGGGATTATTTGAGCTTGGCCATGACAAGATGAAGCAAATTGAATGGGTAACGCAGGGAGCTAGTGGGGCTTGGTCGTGTAACTATCAAAGCTTGACCATGGGAAGATGAAGAAAATCACTGGATGTTATGGAAGTGATGTCCGCTTTATAAACATCAACTCAACTTGTTTAAAAAAAACTAAATCAAAATTATTCCAAATCTACCTTAGATCTATAAAATCTAAATCAATATGAAAAAAAAATGCGATGGAAAGAATAAAAGATCTGGAAATTTTTTGAAATAGCCATTCTTGAACCAGAAAAGTTGCAGGGTTGAAGAGAAGAAGATGATTTTGAAATTACCATTATACCATCCATTAAAAATGAATAACCAAAGCAAATTGTTAACCGGATTAATTTCCCTAGCAAATTAATATCAAACCGGATATCATTTTTAATATCCATTTTTAAGAAATATTATCTATTGGAAAAAGATGAATATAATAGTTTTCTCAATTGTAAATTAAATGTGATTTAAAATTGTATTCAACACTTGGTCTAACACTTGGTCTAACTCAACTACAAACTATAGCGATGTAATATGAATATAATAAATAAAAAATTTATATCCGATTTATTGAATTAATAACGGGTTTCAATTAATATAACAAGATCAGTAACGTTATAACCAGATATCTTTATATGATGTGATAGACCACTAAACCCTAAACTCTAGCGTTAACCGTAGACCCTAAACACTAAACCCTAAACTCTAAATCCTAAATTCAAAGGTTAACCCTAAACCAAAGGGTCAATCCTAAACCCAAGAGTCAACACTAATCTCAAGGGTTAAATCTAAACTCTAGGATTTGGGGTTTATAGTCTAGAGTTTTTTAGTGTTTAGAGTTTAATAATTATGATTTAAAGTTTTACTAGCGGTGTTAGCAAGTCAATTTTTTGGCAATTTAAATCTTAAACAATAAAACCTAAACCCTAGGGTTAATTCAAAATCGTAAGAAAACTCTAAACTCTAAACCTTAAACTTAGATAATATCAAAGTTAATACAACTAAACTTGCAAAATTAATTTATTATAAAATATAACATAATATAAATTTGTAAATCTTAACTGAATACTTCAAAATTAATCCAACTAAACTTAATAGGCGGTAAAATCTTTAAAATTAGTCAAAATTTGAATTCAGTTACCTATAAGAAAAACCAGTACTTTTAAAGGAACAATACTTGAGTTCACCCTTTTATCACCAATCAAATTGTCAAGGAGATTAATAATAAAAAATCTTAATTTTTTTCAAAAAAACAAAGGAAATCTCTAGCTAAACCCAAAATATTAAATACTAAACTCTAAACACTAAATCTAAAACCTAAACCTAAACCCTATATCCTAAATCCTAAACCCAAATAGTAGGTTCTAAACCCAAACCTTATACGCTAAACCCAAACCCTAGACACTTAACTCAAATTGTAAACCCTTAACCCAAACCGGTTTCAGATTATGTGTTAAATTTTTTTTAAAATATTATTTTAATTGACTCCTATAGCAATATTTATATTTGAAATGTATTATTTATTTCAATAACCGGAAATCGTTTTTAATATCCATTTTAAAGTAAATTATCTATTGGAAGAAAAAGATGAATGGAATAGCTTTCTCAATGGTAAATTAAGCGTGACTCAAATTTGCATTCAACATTTGGTCTAACACAATTATGAGCTATATCAATAGAATATGAATACAATAAATAAAAACCGTATATCCGTTTTATTGAATTAATAACGGGCTTTAATTGAAATTATATACAGTGCAATCGGTACATACATATATATCTAAGCATATGATTTCTCATTAATTTAACAAGCTTTATAAAACAACTAAGAATGATTACATTTAGATTGTCTGTCATTTTTAGATTTAGCCACTTAAATTAAATTAACAAGAGTAATAGAATTACATTGTAGCATAACTCGAATAACGTACATTGCATCATATATTAAAAGATGAATATCTGTATATCCAATATTGTATTCAGTTCTCTAAACAATAATGCTTATATGTGATTGACTATTTGTATTAATTTCTTTGTCATTTTTTTTATACCTTGTCCGGATACATAAAAGATAATCCGGAAAATTTACAATAATGTAGCAATGAAGCTTTGACCGCCAAGTATCAAGGCTTTTGGTAACCAAAGGTGGCTGTATCATTGCTTTTGTTGATCTAATCGTCATGTCCCTGGAAGATGAGTAGAACATTTACCCTTTTTCCTTACCACACATGAAACAACACCAATGCTTTTCATTTACCCAAATGGTACTACCAGTCTACAAGTTCTAATCAAGAAAAGATTGGTGGGCTTCTTGAGGAGAAGAAAGGGTTTGAGGAGAATCTGAGAGAAACGTTTCTTGTAGCTGTTGATCGCTGTCTAACCAAATTTGATCCGCTCTCATCATCCACAGCCACCGCCATTGCCGTCTCTGCACCTTCCATTTGAGACTACACCGGTTTGACGATTCCGCTGCTGCTGCCATACCCATTGCAAAACAAAAAACAGAAGATCTAATCTTAAAATTAGTGAACCCAGATGTAAAATCTTTGACTTTTTTTCTTCACTAGAAAGATTCATTTTTTTTTCTGGGATTGTAGCTATCAGCTATGTTAATATCTCTTCACGATGGGAGGAAGACATCATCTCAAAATCAAAGAGATCTTTAGGGGGAATAAGAGCTTCAGAAAAATAGAAAAATGAGATGAAATTTTTATTTTCTCTGGTTTTTGCATTTAAGTGATAATAATGTTGGGCTTTATTTCTCAATAATCATTCCGATGCGTGCTTGGAGGATAAAGACAAAATTATTGTCAGACCTATATGTGGGAGCTTTGGTAGGGTTATTGTTGGGATTATGAAAAGTGTACAGTAGCCATAGCCATTTAGCTAATTAAATAAGTTTTCATGTATATCTACTGCAATTTCCCTTAAAATAATTATATGATATTTTATTATTAATTATGTTTTCTATTTTTTGTATAAGATTTTTGAGATAGTGGATATATTTTAAAACTTATGATGACTTTTTAAAAAATTTAGATTTTCGAAAATTATGAAATTTTGAATATTATTTATAGCTTTTTAAACTTTTTAAAGATACTTACAATGGGAATGTTTAAACGAAAAATATTCGCCCTAAACAAATTTTAATTGCCCGGCTGCAATTTCTTTGCTTGTTTACCACAGACTCATTTTAAAGTAATCTAAACATGTTTAGGCGGAACACACGACGTAACCCGAATGGTTCTGAGCCTTGAAGGAAAAACTCGTTAACAAATGTTGAAGAAGAAAGAAAATAGTAAAAGCTTTGCTGGAAGGAGCAAAAGCAATAACACAGTTCAAAAAAGAGGTCTTTGGACGGTGCCTACCAACAGAAGACCAGAACGTGCCGTAAGTAGATTCGCTGGAGCGTAGCACGTGAGCCGACCAAAAGCATGGGAACTTAAGCCGAGAAATCTAAATTCCTTTTGCCTTCGTCCCTTGGGTGTTTTTGTCCACAGGATCACAAAAAGTGTCCTGTACTTTCCAAAAGAGAATGAAAAAGGAATCTCGTATTCCTTCGTGAAATGTTAATTTATAGTAATTCTTATCTCCACTTACATTGCTTCCTTTTTTGAGAAAAAATTAAAATGTTTTCATTGTTTTCTCATAGAATGAATCACATACTGTAATCATGCGTAGCGTACGTGACTTTAACATATTGTCAGTGCCGTGCCTAGCTTTCTTGGGGCCTTAGGCAAAATTCAGTGTAATAATGTTATTAAAATGTAAATTTATTATCAAAAATAATTTTAGTGAATACAATAAATTGAAGAATTAAAAAATATAACAGATATTTTTATAATATTATTTATAGCATTGAACATATAAAAATAAGAAATTAATTATATAGCAGAAAGGAAAACTATGTCCATATGTCTTCATTTTATGGTAATCAAAATATATTAAGCGTAAGTGTGCAACTGTAAACTTAGAAAATTGTACAAGAAAACATAAATAACTATATAAAATGTTACAAAATGAAACTAGATGAGATGTATATTTAGAAATTTAGAAGTCCATAGAGAAAAACAGTTGATGCTATAAATATGTAACAGTTGAATATAATGGCTAAATCAAAACAAATTTAAAGTTTGGGGGCCTCTAAACTTGTGTTAGATGTGGGGACCTAAGGCCACCGCCTTTTTCATAAGCTAGTAAGCACAGTTCTGCATATTGTATAATTAACTTTACGTGCATTAAAATTTTCCCGTTACTTGTCTTAGTTACACAACTTAGGGCATCTCTAACCCCACTCTATTTTCTACACCAAACTCTATAATAGAGTAAAACCTTCTCCAACCCCACTCTATATCACACTCTAAAATAGTGTAACTCTATTTTTCACTCTATATTTGGAGTAATCATTTTCACTCTATTATAGAGTGAAACTTTTTATTTATACTTTAGTCCTTTGATTCTTTAATCTTTTTATTTTGTAACTATTTATGTAATTTAATTATGCAAACATCATATTATTATCTTCAGCAAAATATATATGAGTTGAAACTTATTATTATTAGCCAAAGAAAACAAACACCAAATTTTAAAATTAACCAAAAAAAAGAAATACTAAAATTAAAAATAAGCAACATAACATAAAATTAAAATCATAGAAAATTGTGATTTACTATTCTGGTAAATTGCCTCCAGATCAAATCGCGTTTTACTATTGTAAAAGGACCAATTCGTTTTTTGGGAAAAAATGTGTTACATGACGTTATGACGACATGTATAATTCTACACAACATGATAATTGAGGATGAACGAGACCTTGACGCACCGACTGAAGCGGGAAGAGAAGCTCCACCTCCCGAGGTTCAAACACCAGAGAATGATAATATTCGGTTTGAAGAGTTTTTTGGTCAATTTAGAAAAATCAAAGATAAAGAAGCTCATTTTGCGCCTAAATTGAATTGATCATTTGTGGGAAAGATACACTAATGGTGATGCTTAAGTTGAATGTATTATGTTTTAATATAATGTAATTTTTAAGATAATAAATGTTTGATATAAATATATAATTTATAAGAACATTGTGAAGTATAAAATATAAGGGATCAATTTGTAAATTTTGTAAGTAAAAGATATTAAACATAAAATAAAAGATATTAAACCATTTGAGAGAAACTCTACTCTATTTTAGAGTTATTCTATTCTAGTGTAAAATATACTCTAAAATAGAGTAAACCATTGGAGATGGTCTTAGATATTGTATTTCTGCCGAAAAACAGTTCTACATAATTAATGTAAGATATGTATTTAACTTCAACAGCAATTAGTTTATTAGGGAATAAATTTGGTGTTAGTTTTCTTGTTAGGGCTTAGGGTAGATATATATTGTATAATTGATTCACATGAACCTTCTAAGGGTATGATTGGCAGAAAGACAAGATAAAGATTACGCTTCGCCATTATCCAATCAACATTTATCACAAAAGCATTTACAAGAGCATTTAAAAGATGCTAATGCTCTCCAAATGCTCTTTACTCAATGCTCTCATATGGAGCTTTTGGTAGAGCATTTGCAGTTAGAATATATAAAAATTTAAAAATAATTATATATAATTAATATATTTTATTTAATAATATAAAAAATAATGTTCATAATAAAAAAAAATTTACATTTAAAAAAATAAAAGTTGTGATTAATTATTTTAACTTTTTAAAAAGAACAATATTTCACATTTGAAATATAAAATAACTTATATAATTACACATATCATTCATTATTTTTAATAAATAAAATAAAATAATATATATCTATATCAGACAGAGACGCAGTGGTGGATGGTTTCACGGATGAGATACAGAGGCTTCAAGAACGAGGCAGCCAGAGAGTTCACCAGGGGCCTGAGAACTTCACCGGAGATATAGCTGCAGAGAGATCATGTTAGAAATCTGAAAGTCACCATTTACTACTGCAGAAAAATTTCAGTGAAACTATTACAAATGAATAGTTTTTTTTCTTCCAAATACAATTATCCCAAAATTCACAAAAATTGAGTAGCACAAACATAATTGAAAATTGTTAAATTAAATAACACTAGAATTTGTTTTATCTAAAAAAATATTTACAAATACTTAGTCTAATAACAATTTTTTAATTTTTTTTTGATGAATCAGATGATTGAATATCACTAAAATTTAGAAACTAGATTATGACCCGTCTTTAGAAATGACAAATATATTTTTTGTTTTAATTTTTTTTTGACAAATTTAATTTTTATATTTGTGTTTTTGTTATGATATTTATGTTTAGTATTTATTTAATTTAATATAATTTTTGGTAACTAATTATGTTAACTAATCTATAGAAAAAAAAGATAACTGATTATATTATTAAAAAATATTATTCAAATATTATAACATATATTGTCCGTAACAAAATGTGTAGTTGTTTTCATAAAAAAAAGGTAGTTAGTCCTGTATAAATGCGATGTAGTTACTTTTTTGTGAAAATGATAAATGCGATGTAGTTACTATATAGACTAGGTGGCCGGCCCGCACCCTGTGCGGACATAAACATATTCAAATTATTAACTAAGTAGTACATAGTTTTATAAGTAACGAATTTTATATCATAATACCACCGCCCTTGGGAGAAAGCATCAGGTACAAAAAAATGTTGGTACTCAATATTTTACATGGACGAGATGGAACAAAGTAACTTCAGCATCAAGAGGTATTTATTGTGTGTACGTATAATTGCAACGTTACAAAATAATTTGTATGTTTAAGAAGATATTTTATTTTCAAAATCTGGAATAAATAGTGTATAGTTTCAGAGGTAACATATTTTATATTATCACTACATTCCCATTGAAACCCTCTTTTACCATTTCAGAATGTAATTAAGGACATAAAAAATTCAAAATATGGAATAAAAAGTTCAAAATATGTAATAAATATGGAATAAATAATGTTAGAAATGAGTTGAAGAAGAAGTGCAGTCGGTGATTTTCGAATCGACTCACGCCTTATCAAAACTATTAACTCGGGATTAAATATCCAGCTCTCTATGGAGGATCATGATATTGTATCGCATATCGATATTTTATCATATATGGATATTAATATTATGATTAGTTTAATTTTACATGGTTAGTTAATTTTTACATACAATGACATGTATATGCATAATATATATTATATGTATAATAATCACATAGTTATGATTCATTATTTGTGGTTGAAAACTATAAATCTTCTTAACATTATTTAATTCAAGATATAATGCAATCTACTTTGTGTTAGTTTTATTTTTATTGTAAAATATACAAATTACATTCATTAATTTTAAACTCTAAACTCTAAACCTTAAACTTAGATAATATCAAAGTTAATACAACTAAACTTGCAAAATTAATTTATTATAAAATATAACATAATATAAATTTGTAAATCTTAACTGAATACTTCAAAATTAATCCAACTAAACTTAATAGGCGGTAAAATCTTTAAAATTAGTCAAAATTTGAATTCAGTTACCTATAAGAAAACCAGTACTTTTAAAGGAACAATACTTGAGTTCACCCTTTTATCACCAATCAAATTGTCAAGGAGATTAATAATAAAAATCTTAATTTTTTCAAAAACAAAGGAAATCTCTAGCTAAACCCAAAATATTAAATACTAAACTCTAAACACTAAATCTAAAACCTAAACCTAAACCCTATATCCTAAATCCTAAACCCAAATAGTAGGTTCTAAACCCAAACCTTATCAGCTAAACCCAAACCCTAGACACTTAACTCAAATTGTAAACCCTTAACCCAAACCGGTTTCAGATTATGTGTTAAATTTTTTAAAATATTATTTTAATTGACTCTATAGCAATATTTATATTTGAAATGTATTATTTATTTCAATAAAATCGATTTTTTAATATCCATTTTAAAGTAAATTATCTATTGGAAGAAAAAGATGAATGGAATAGCTTTCTCAATGGTAAATTAAGCGTGACTCAAATTTGCATTCAACATTTGGTCTAACACAATTATGAGCTATATCAATAGAATATGAATACAATAAATAAAACCGTATATCCGTTTTATTGAATTAATAACGGCTTTAATTGAAATTATATACAGGTCAATCGGTACATACATATATATCTAAGCATATGATTTCTCATTAATTTAACAAGCTTTATAAAACAACTAAGAATGATTACATTTAGATTGTCTGTCATTTTAGATTTAGCCACTTAAATTAAATTAACAAGAGTAATAGAATTACATTGTAGCATAACTGAATAACGTACATTGCATCATATATTAAAAGATGAATATCTGTATATCCAATATTGTATTCAGTTCTCTAAACAATAATATAAATCTACAAATCAAAAAAAGAAAAATATTCGCAGCACAAAAAGATGCTATTGAAATGATTTAGCTGAGAGATGTTATCAAATTGAGTAAAATTTTTTTACCAGATTGAGGAACAAAGATGTTATCGAAATGATATATCAAAGAGGTGTACAATCAAATCATATATAGCTTCAGTGGAGAAATCGTCATAATAGGGTATCGCATATAAACCAAAAGAAAACCAGCTCTCATGAAATATAAAAGCTTAATGTTCTAAAATAAGAAGAAAAAAGTTCGAACATTATTAACATTAAAAGTTCAGAATACAAAGTTCAATTATTTCGCTTCTTCTACTATGAATGTCTTATTTATAGTAAATTGATAGACGTTTCTCATTGATTTAGCTTGCATGATAAGCTAAGAAGTAGAATATTCTTTAATAAATTCTCAATAAATCTTATACTTATAAGGTAATATTATTTTTGGAATATCTTGTTAATAAAGCTAAAGGAGAACATCTCGTGAATAGATTGCACCAGAATTTTGGTTGACAAGTCTCACCATAAATATTAAGTTTTAAATGCATGATTTTAGGAGAGAAAATATCTTGTCAATTAATTTTCTTTCTCTAACATCTAAAATATTTAGTGAGTATTTAATGAATTAAACAGAGAAATGATCGCAAAAGATGTTCTTTGAATCGAGAAAACACAAAAGTTAAGTATTAAAGTGATTTCATTTTTAGTAGTGTCGATGATTAAAATAAATCGAAAAAGAAATTCTAAAAAATCAATCAACAAAATCAAGAGAATTCTTTCCATTTGTAATAAGGAAACTAATTATTACATCTATTAACTAATATTGTTGCGCAAGTAATGTTAATAGAGGGATTAAATTATTTTTTCATTTTCAATCAGTATTCAATGTTACTTTCCTTTTATAGGGGATCGATGAATTAAAATAAATTATTTGATTTGATAAAATGACTTTATATTCTAATATATCTATAGACTACATAAAATAATAAACCAAAATATTTACTTGAATTGATAAAATGACTTTATATACCATACTTTCGACAATTAGTTACCATAAATAGTTATTAATAATATTATGTAAGTCATTTGGAATCCAAAATATTTATTTGAATTAATAAAATGGATTTATATACCATATTTTCGACAATTAGTTACCATAAATAGTTATTAATAATATTATGTAAGTCATTTGGAAAGTGATGTTAATTGGTCATTAAATTATGTTTTCCCTTGCAATTAGTATTCAATGGTACTTTCCTATTATAGTGGGATTGATGAATTAAATGATATATCGAAATTACAAAATAAGGTAAGTATTTAGAGGGCTTTCCTTTTAGTAGTGTCGATGGAAAAATAAATCTAAAAGAAATTCTAAAAAATATTTACAAATACTTAGTCTAATAACAATTTTTAATTTTTTTGACAAATTTAATTTTTATATTTGTGTTTTGTTATGATATTTATGTTTAGTATTTATTTAATTTAATATAATTTTTGGTAACTAATTATGTTAACTAATCTATAGAAAAAAAGATAACTGATTATATTATTAAAAATATTTACAAATACTTAGTCTAATAACAATTTTTAATTTTTTTGACAAATTTAATTTTTATATTTGTGTTTTGTTATGATATTTATGTTTAGTATTTATTTAATTTAATATAATTTTTGGTAACTAATTATGTTAACTAATCTATAGAAAAAAAGATAACTGATTATATTATTAAAAATATTTACAAATACTTAGTCTAATAACAATTTTTAATTTTTTTGACAAATTTAATTTTTATATTTGTGTTTTGTTATGATATTTATGTTTAGTATTTATTTAATTTAATATAATTTTTGGTAACTAATTATGTTAACTAATCTATAGAAAAAAAGATAACTGATTATATTATTAAAAATATTTACAAATACTTAGTCTAATAACAATTTTTAATTTTTTTGACAAATTTAATTTTTATATTTGTGTTTTGTTATGATATTTATGTTTAGTATTTATTTAATTTAATATAATTTTTGGTAACTAATTATGTTAACTAATCTATAGAAAAAAAGATAACTGATTATATTATTAAAAATATTCAATATAAAGTAAATTTAATTTTATTAATAATTTATAACATTCTGTAAATTATTTTAAAATTATGATAAATTTATTCTTTAAACAACGATAAATAATTTAAAAATAATATTAATAAACATGTTTGAATTTTTAATATTTAAAAATAATTATATGATATTTTATCGCATATGATATTAATATTATGATTAGTTTAATTTTACATGGTTAGTTAATTTTTACATACAATGACATGTATATGCATAATATATATTATATGTATAATAATCACATAGTTATGATTCATTATTTGTGGTTGAAAACTATAAATCTTCTTAACATTATTTAATTCAAGATATAATGCAATCTACTTTCTTGTTAGTTTTATTTTTATTGTAAAATATACAAATTACATTCATTAATTTTAAACTCTAAACTCTTGGTAAACCTTAAACCCTTGAGTATACTCTAACCCTTTGGCTTTACTGATAAATCATAAACAATAAACTCAAACTTTGGATATACCGTAAACACTAATCTCTCTCTCTCTCTCCTCTCTCCTCCCTCCTCCCTCCTCCCTCCTCCCTCCTCCTCCCTCTCCCTCCCTCTCTCTCTCCGTCCCTCCCTCTCCCTCCCTCTCTCTCTCACCTATTAATAGTGAGAAAAATGTCTTTATTATTGATATACAACATTACAATATCGCGAATTCCACAAAAGTAAAACAAAAAATTAATTAATAGAAAATCTAACAAAAGCCACATCTTAACCAATAGAAGAGTATATTATTGATAACACGTTTCAAAACTTAAACAATGTAAATGGGCTTCCGTTCAAACGCATGATTGATTCAATCTCCGCCAAAGATAAACTCTTAATTTGATCTTCGATAAACTCAAGCCTGAAAGAACATGTAAAATTAATTTGATCTACTGACGCTTTTGATAAAACATGATAAGCTAAGAAGTAGAATATTCTTTAATAAATTCTCAATAAATCTTATACTTATAAGGTAATATTATTTTTGGAATATCTTGTTAATAAAGCTAAATGAGAACATCTCGAATAGATTGCACCAGAATTTTGGTTGACAAGTCTCACCATAAATATTAAGTTTTAAATGCATGATTTTAGGAGAGAAAATATCTTGTCAATTAATCTGACATCTAAAATATTTAGTGAGTATTTAATGAATTAAACAGAGAAATGATCTCAAAAGATGTTATTTGAATCGAGAAAACACAAAAGATAAGTAAAATGCTAGACTTTACTAAAATATTTAGCTTTCACAATAAGCTATGTAATAGAATGTTCTCAAATTAATTTTAAAATGTATCTACCTATAAGTTAGGATTATTTATGGAATATATTGTTACTAAAATTACATTTTAAATATAAAAAGAGAATATCTCGAGTAGTTTACACTAATGATTTAATTAACAAATCTTGTCCTTAAAGTTTAAATATTAAAGCATGAGATTAGGAAATAAGATATTATTTCAGTAGAGAAAATACCATCCTACTATAGATATTTTAAAAATATAATTGATTATCCAATTTTGATGTACAAGAGAAAATACCATTCTATGTGCACATCTTTTGCAGGATCGAATGGTGAACTCTTAGAGGTCTGAAATATGACCACTTCTCTCAAATCATCTCTGAAAAATATAAAACAAAATCACAATCAGCAAACCAAAAACAAATATGTGTATATATAAGCTTATAATTCTAAACAATAATATAAATCTACAAATCAAAAAGAAAAATATTCAAGAGCAAAAAAGATGCTATTGAAATGATTTAGCTGAGAGATGTTATCAAATTGAGTAAAATTTTTACCAGATTGAGGAACAAAGATGTTATCGAAATGATATATCAAAGAGGTGTACAATCAAATCATATATAGCTTCAGTGGAGAAATCGTCATAATAGGGTATCTGATATAAACCAAAAGAAAACCAGCTCTCATGAAATATAAAAGCTTAATGTTCTAAAATAAGAAGAAAAAAAAGTTCAGAACATTATTAACATTAAAAGTTCAGAATACAAAGTTCAATTATTTCGTTTCTTCTACTATGAATGTCTTATTTATAGTAAATTGATAGACGTTTCTCATTGATTTAGCTTGCATGATAAGCTAAGAAGTAGAATATTCTTTAATAAATTCTCAATAAATCTTATACTTATAAGGTAATATTATTTTTGGAATATCTTGTTAATAAAGCTAAAGGAGAACATCTCGAATAGATTGCACCAGAATTTTGGTTGACAAGTCTCACCATAAATATTAAGTTTTAAATGCATGATTTTAGGAGAGAAAATATCTTGTCAATTAATTTTCTTCTCTAACATCTAAAATATTTAGTGAGTATTTAATGAATTAAACAGAGAAATGATCGAAAAGATGTTCTTTGAATCGAGAAAACACAAAAGTTAAGTATTAAAGTGATTTCATTTTTAGTAGTGTCGATGATTAAAATAAATCAAAAAAGAAATTCTAAAAAATCAATCAACAAAATCAAGAGAATTCTTTCCATTTGTAATAAGGAAACTAATTATTACATCTATTAACTAATATTGTTGCGCAAGTAATGTTAATAGAGGGATTAAATTATTTTTTCATTTTCAATCAGTATTCAATGTTACTTTCCTTTTATAGGATCGATGAATTAAAATAAATTATTTGATTTGATAAAATGACTTTATATTCTAATATATCTATAGACTACATAAAATAATAAACCAAAATATTTACTTGAATTGATAAAATGACTTTATATACCATACTTTCGACAATTAGTTACCATAAATAGTTATTAATAATATTATGTAAGTCATTTGGAATCCAAAATATTTATTTGAATTAATAAAATGGATTTATATACCATATTTTCGACAATTAGTTACCATAAATAGTTATTAATAATATTATGTAAGTCATTTGGAAAGTGATGTTAATTGGTCATTAAATTATGTTTTCCCTTGCAATTAGTATTCAATGGTACTTTCCTATTATAGTGGGATTGATGAATTAAATGATATATCGAAATTACAAAATAAGGTAAGTATTTAGAGGGCTTTCCTTTTAGTAGTGTCGATGGAAAAATAAATCTAAAAGAAATTCTAAAAATATTTAACAATAAAAAATATTCAATATAAAGTAAATTTAATTTTATTAATAATTTATAACATTCTGTAAATTATTTTAAAATTATATCTTCTTCTTGTTTTACAATCACTTTATTAAAAATTTAATGAGGAAGATCGAACTACCCATCTTTAACTTACAGCATCTTGCTTCTTGGTTCTTCATCTGCTGTACCAATCGAAGTCTAAATGTGATTAACTTAACATTTTCTTCAACCGAAAACATGGAAATGTTACAAGATTTTTATTTCCAAGCCAACACCCCTAAATAATTAATAATACATGATTTGTAAAAAGAATGTTGAATAGTCAAAAGTGAACCAAAGCAGATCATCTGTTGATTTGGCCATTGAATGTGGGGCTCCTTATGCTTTTCGAAGAAAACTTCCCTAGGACATAAGCGTGGTAGCCAATATTAGAGACAGTGACATCCATAAACACACTATTTTCTAAGTCTACGATCACTGCCTAGAAAACTAGTGCATTGCACTGAACATACTGTCTTACATTTATTTCTCTAAAGCATTTTAACCTCCTTCTTACATTTTTAGCAAAAAAAAAAAAAAAACCTTCTTCTTACATTTACATCACTTATTTGTTGTTGTCCATGTTTGCTAGACATACATATACTGGAACTACTCGATCGTTGACCTTGAAAGTTGAAACAATACATAAGATGAAACTGAAACCACTGTGGCACAAACATTTGATTTGAACCACATATAGTTCTTATATACCCACCCATTAATTATTAATCATTTAATAACTAACTTGTGTTGACTATGCATTTACTCAATTACTTATCATCTCCTAGTTCCACCTTTGCTTCTCATTTCTACCGTACACACACAAATTATCACTTGGTAACCTTTAACTATTCTATATATGATGCCGAAAAATAAATTCCTTAACTCTATGAAAATTATATAGAAATTACACACAATAACCCAAAAACCAAATTCAATAACCAATCAAAATCATCTTCTCTTTCTTCTTCTCTCTTTCTATCTATCTTTACTCTCTCTCTAGAAATCTTTTTTTTTTTTTTGTTATTTCACAAATACTTAAATTACATTACTCCTTAACAGTAGAAAATAGAAATATACTAAAGAAAAAATAACTTATACAATTATTGATGATTGTTCACTGGTTGAAACTTGAACATGTCGATCTAGGACTGTCTAAGAGTGTTCAAATATCATGATGATTATATCGATAACTCAAATGCCAATTTCAGCTATTATACATGATATAAAGATTAGTCTTAGTGGTTAGTTTCATCTCGCATCCTTTGATATATATAAACAAATCTTTAAAGTGTACACATACATATTCCATACATTTAACGCATAGGTCGGTGAAATATAAAAATAACACCTTGCATGAGATGTTTGATCAAACAGTATAAGTGTATAACTTGGGATCACATTGCTAAACCACACTAGACTAACTGTCGTATAAAGTACCACGGTATTGTATTCTTGAGCACCAACTCAATCTCATATTTCCTGATTAAAAAAAGGAAAATCATAGAGAGGAATGAGGATACATAGAAACAATGATCCAAAATGCACCATCCCGACCACACCACCCCACCCACCATTAAAAAATTAAAAAGAAAAAGATGGAAGAATCAAATCAGGACCCACATGATATGGCACTAAACGTGACTTTAACGAAAACCCAAACACACTTATAAATATACAAACACAAATCTCCAAGCAAACAACAGAAAACAGAAAGAAAAAAAGAAACAAAAAAGAAAGAAGAACAAGAAGATGGGGAACTGTTTAGTAATGGAGAAGAAAGTGATAAAGATAGTGAGAAACGATGGGAAGGTACTTGAATATAGAGAACCCACAACTGTTCATCACATCCTTGCGTTCTCTGGTCACACTCTCTTTGACAACAACAACACTTGCCATCTTCGTCCCGATGCTAAGCTTCTCTCTGGTCGCCTCTACTATCTCGTCCCTACAACAACGAGCAAGAAGAACACCAAGAAAGTGACGTTTGCGGATCCTGAGGTGGAAGAAGACGAAAGCTTACTAAGAGAACAATACTTGAGTTCACCCTTTTATCACCAATCAAATTGTCAAGGAGATTAATAATAAAAATCTTAATTTTTTCAAAAACAAAGGAAATCTCTAGCTAAACCCAAAATATTAAATACTAAACTCTAAACACTAAATCTAAAACCTAAACCTAAACCCTATATCCTAAATCCTAAACCCAAATAGTAGGTTCTAAACCCAAACCTTATCAGCTAAACCCAAACCCTAGACACTTAACTCAAATTGTAAACCCTTAACCCAAACCGGTTTCAGATTATGTGTTAAATTTTTTAAAATATTATTTTAATTGACTCCTATAGCAATATTTTATATTTGAAATGTATTATTTATTTCAATAAAATCGATTTTTTAATATCCATTTTAAAGTAAATTATCTATTGGAAGAAAAAGATGAATGGAATAGCTTTCTCAATGGTAAATTAAGCGTGACTCAAATTTGCATTCAACATTTGGTCTAACACAATTATGAGCTATATCAATAGAATATGAATACAATAAATAAAACCGTATATCCGTTTTATTGAATTAATAACGGCTTTAATTGAAATTATATACAGGTCAATCGGTACATACATATATATCTAAGCATATGATTTCTCATTAATTTAACAAGCTTTATAAAACAACTAAGAATGATTACATTTAGATTGTCTGTCATTTTTAGATTTAGCCACTTAAATTAAATTAACAAGAGTAATAGAATTACATTGTAGCATAACTGAATAACGTACATTGCATCATATATTAAAAGATGAATATCTGTATATCCAATATTGTATTCAGTTCTCTAAACAATAATGCTTATATGTGATTGACTATTTGTATTAATTTCTTTGTCATTTTTTATACCTTGTCCGGATACATAAAGGAAATTTACAATAATGTAGCAATGAAGCTTTGACCGCCAAGTATCAAGGCTTTTGGTAACAAAGGTGGCTGTATCATTGCTTTTGTTGATCTAATCGTCATGTCCCCGGAAGATGAGTAGAACATTTACCTTTTTCCTTACCACACATGAAACAACACCAATGCTTTTCATTTACCCAAATGGTACTACCATCTACAAGTTCTAATCAAGAAAAGATTGGTGGGCTTCTTGAGGAGAAGAAAGGGTTTGAGGAGAATCTGAGAAGCGTTTCTTGTAGCTGTTGATCGCTGTCTAACCAAATTTGATCCGCTCATCATCCACAGCCACGCCATTGCCGTCTCGCACCTTCCATTTGAGACTACACCGGTTTGACGATTCGGCTGCTGCTGCCATACCCATTGCAAAACAAAACAGAAGATCTAATCTTAAAATTAGTGAACCCGGATGTAAAATCTTTGACTTTTTTCTTCACTAGAAAGATTCATTTTTTTCGGGATTGTAGCTATCAGCTATGTTAATATCTCTTCGATGGGAGGAAGACATCATCTCAAAATCAAAGAGATCTTTGGGGAATAAGAGCTTAGAAAAATAGAAAAATGAGATGAAATTTTTATTTTCTCTGGTTTTGCATTTAAGTGATAATAATGTTGGGCTTTACTCAATAATCATTCGATCGTGCTTGGAGGATAAAGACAAAATTATTGAGACCTATATGTGGGAGCTTTGGTAGGGTTATTGTTGGGATTATGAAAAGTGTACAGTAGCCATAGCCATTTAGCTAATTAAATAAGTTTTCATGTATATCTACTGCAATTTCCTTAAAATAATGATATTTTATTATTAATTATGTTTTCTATTTTTGTATAAGATTTTTGAGATAGTGGATATATTTTAAAACTTATGATGACTTTTAAAAATTTAGATTTTCGAAAATTATGAAATTTTGAATATTATTTATAGCTTTTAAACTTTTAAAGATACTTACAATGGGAATGTTTAAACGAAAATATTCGCCCTAAACAAATTTTAATTGCCCGGCTGCAATTTCTTTGCTTGTTTACCACAGACTCATTTTAAAGTAATCTAAACATGTTTAGGCGGAACACACGACGTAACCCGAATGGTTCTGAGCCTTGAAGGAAAAACTCGTTAACAAATGTTGAAGAAGAAAGAAAATAGTAAAAGCTTTGCTGGAAGCAAAAGCAATAACACAGTTCAAAAAGAGGTCTTTGGACGGTGCCTACCAACAGAAGACCAGAACGTGCCGTAAGTAGATTCGCTGGAGCGTAGCACGTGAGCCGACCAAAAGCATGGGAACTTAAGCCGAGAAATCTAAATTCCTTTTGCCTTCGTCCCTTGGGTGTTTTGTCCACAGGATCACAAAAGTGTCCTGTACTTTCCAAAAGAGAATGAAAAAGGAATCTCGTATTCCTTCGTGAAATGTTAATTTATAGTAATTCTTATCTCCACTTACATTGCTTCCTTTTGAGAAAAAATTAAAATGTTTTCATTGTTTTCTCATAGAATGAATCACATACTGTAATCATGCGTAGCGTACGTGACTTTAACATATTGTCAGTGCCGTGCCTAGCTTTCTTGGGGCCTTAGGCAAAATTCAGTGTAATAATGTTATTAAAATGTAAATTTATTATCAAAAATAATTTTAGTGAATACAATAAATTGAAGAATTAAAAATATAACAGATATTTTTATAATATTATTTATAGCATTGAACATATAAAAAAGAAATTAATTATATAGCAGAAAGGAAAACTATGTCCATATGTCTTCATTTTATGGTAATCAAAATATATTAAGCGTAAGTGTGCAACTGTAAACTTAGAAAATTGTACAAGAAAACATAAATAACTATATAAAATGTTACAAAATGAAACTAGATGAGATGTATATTTAGAAATTTAGAAGTCCATAGAGAAAAACAGTTGATGCTATAAATATGTAACAGTTGAATATAATGGCTAAATCAAAACAAATTTAAAGTTTGGGGGCCTCTAAACTTGTGTTAGATGTGGGGACCTAAGGCCACCGCCTTTTTCATAAGCTAGTAAGCACAGTTCTGCATATTGTATAATTAACTTTACGTGCATTAAAATTTTCCGTTACTTGTCTTAGTTACACAACTTGGGCATCTAACCCCACTCTATTTTACTACAAACTACATAATAGAGTAAAGCCTTCCCACCCCACTCTATATGTCACTCTAAAATAGTGTAACTCATTTTTTTCACTCTATATTTGGAGTAACTCTGTTTCTCACTCTATTATAGAGTGAAACTTTTTTATTTATACTTTAGTCCTTTGATTCTTTAATCTTTTTATTTTGTAACTATTTATGTAATTTAATTATGCAAACATCATATTATTATCTTCAGCAAAATATATATGAGTTGAAACTTATTATTATTAGCCAAAGAAAACAAACACCAAATTTTAAAATTAACCAAAAAAAATACTAAAATTAAAAATAAGCAACATAACATAAAATTAAAATCATAGAAAATTGTGATTTACTATTCGGTATTGCCTCCGGATCAAATCGCGTTTACTATTGTAAAAGGACCAATTAGTTTTTGGGAAAATGTGTTACATGGCGTTATGGCGACATGTATAATTCTACAACATGATAATTGAGGATGAACGAGACCTTGGCCTTATGACCCGGCGGAAGAGAAGCTCCACCTCAGGTTCAAACACCGAGAATGATAATATTAGGTTTGAAGAGTTTTTGGTCAATTTAGAAAAATCAAAGATAAAGAAGCTCATTTTGCAGTTCGAAATTCGTTAATTGATCATTTGTGGGAAAGATACACTAATGGTGATGCTTAAGTTGAATGTATTATGTTTTAATATAATGTAATTTTTAAGATAATAAATGTTTGATATAAATATATAATTTATAAGAACATTGTGAAGTATAAAATATAAGGGATCAATTTGTAAATTTTGTAAGTAAAAGATATTAAACATAAAATAAAAGATATTAAACCATTTGAGAGCTCTACATTTTAGAGTTATTCTATTCTAGTGTAAAATATACTCTAAAATAGAGTAAACCATGGAGATGGTCTTAGATATTGTATTTCTGCAGAAAACAGTTCTACATAATTAATGTAAGATATGTATTTAACTTCAACAGCAATTAGTTTATTAGGGAATAAATTTGGTGTTAGTTTTCTTGTTAGGGCTTAGGGTAGATATATATTGTATAATTGATTCACATGAACCTTCTAAGGGTATGATTGGCAGAGCATTAGCATAAGCATTATGCTCGTCATTATCCAATCAACATTTATCACAAAAGCATTTACAAGAGCATTTAAAAGATGCTAATCTCTCCAAATGCTCTTTACTCAATCTCTCATATGGAGCTTTGGTAGAGCATTCGCGGTTAGAATATATAAAATTTAAAAATAATTATATATAATTAATATATTTTATTAATAATATAAAAATAATGTTCATAATAAAAAAATTTACATTTAAAAAATAAAAGTTGTGATTAATTATTTTAACTTTTTAAAAAGAACAATATTTCACATTTGAAATATAAAATAACTTATATAATTACACATATCATTCATTATTTTTAATAAATAAAATAAAATAATATATATCTATATATTATATATTAGAAATTAAACATATCTATATTATTTATAAAAATAAATTATATGTCATATATTAATTTTTCTAATAATATTATATGAATCATTTCTTGCTTCACCAATAGATAAATAATGATAATTTATATATAAATTATATATATAATTAGTTTATTTTATTTAATAATATCAAAATTATTTTTTATCAAAAATAAATTTATATTTTAAAATAATATTTACATTTATTTTTTAAATAATAATATTTTATATTTAAAATTTAATTTAATTTTATTAATAATTTATAACATTCTGTAAATTATTTAAAATTATGATAAATTTATTCTTTAAACAACGATAAATAATTTAAAAATAATTATATATAATTAATATATTTTATTTAATAATATAAAAATAACACCTTGCATGAGATGTTTGATCAAACAGTATAAGTGTATAACTTGGGATCACATTGCTAAACCACACTAGACTAACTGTCGTATAAAGTACCACGGTATTGTATTCTTGAGCACCAACTCAATCTCATATTTCCTGATTAAAAAAAGGAAAATCATAGAGAGGAATGAGGATACATAGAAACAATGATCCAAAATGCACCATCCCGACCACACCACCCCACCCACCATTAAAAATTAAAAAGAAAAAGATGGAAGAATCAAATCAGGACCCACATGATATGGCACTAAACGTGACTTTAACGAAAACCCAAACACACTTATAAATATACAAACACAAATCTCCAAGCAAACAACAGAAAACAGAAAGAAAAAAGAAACAAACCAAAAGCAAGAAAGAAGAACAAGAAGATGGGGAACTGTTTAGTAATGGAGAAGAAAGTGATAAAGATAGTGAGAAACGATGGGAAGGTACTTGAATATAGAGAACCCACAACTGTTCATCACATCCTTGCGCAGTTCTCTGGTCACACTCTCTTTGACAACAACAACACTTGCCATCTTCGTCCCGATGCTAAGCTTCTCTCTGGTCGCCTCTACTATCTCGTCCCTACAACAACGAGCAAGAAGAACACCAAGAAAGTGACGTTTGCGGATCCTGAGGTGGAAGAAGACGAAAGCTTACTAAGAGAAGATGTTGCTGGTCACACCGGTGAAAGCAACAGCAACAATGATGGTGATGACAACAAGAACGTGAGTGTTACGAGAATGAAGATCGTTGTGAGTAAGCAAGAGTTAGAGAAGCTGCTCCAAGGAGGGTCGGTCCATGAGATGATGTACAAAAGTGTCGAGAAACAAATTTTGCTTTCTGATGATGAAAATCTTGAACGTGATATAGGTTGGAGACCTGTATTAGATAGCATACCTGAAATCTGAATACTCCCAAAAGAATATAACAGATAGATCATAGATATATATATACAAAAACAGTCCTGAGTTTGTTCAAGGACAAAATTGTTTTTGGGGTTTTGTGTTGTATATAAACTCGAAGCTATGTTATCAAGGACCGATATATATTAATGATGACTGATTTTAAGTGTTATGTCAAGGTTTTTTCTCTGTATGCACTTTGCATTTTATATACCGTATGATTTAGATTATCACTGTAGCAAGAACACAAGAAGTAATCAGTTAATAATACATAAGAGTATGAAAACTATATTAGACTTGTATGATATTCTACGTAGATAGATCATTTTTCAAAATCTGAAAGTCACCGTTTACTACTGCAGAAAAATTACAGTGAAACTGAAAACAAACGAACAGTAAAATCACCAAAAAGGTGAAAAAACTAGTCTGAGGTGTACCGACCGGTTTGAATCGGTTATGAATTTGCTGCTTCGTGGCCTTCGAAAAAATCCTAAAAAGGTTTCGATTTTGAACCATACAAACATCTCCCATGGCGAAAACTCGTAACTAGAGATAAAGAAGAAGAAGCTGTAATTAGAGAATGGCGTGTGTCTCGACATGCTTACTCATCTCCCCTAAGCTAACTCAATCGGAATTCTCATCAAAAAAGTCTCTGATTCGCCTCATACCTCCCTTTCCCGGAAAGAGGTTTCCGAGCAGTCGCCGGAAGTTCAACAACCACGGAATCGCGGTTGTGAGGGCGGCGAGTATAGACAAGGTTAGCAGCGGGGGAGCAATCAGACCAGGAGGACTGGTGGAGAGCGACAAGATACCGACGGATGTCAGGAAACGAGCTATGGAAGCTGTGGACGAGTGTGGTCGGAGAGTCACTGTCGGTGACGTGGCTAGCAGAGCTGGTCTGAATGTTACCGAAGCTCAGAAGGCGCTTCAAGCTCTCGCCGCTGATACTGATGGGTTTCTCGAGGTCTTGATAAAGTTTTGATCTTTATGTGTGTTCACGTCGTTCTGATGATGCTAAAGTTTCTTCATTTTAGGTGTCGGATGAAGGAGATGTGCTTTATGTTTTCCCAAGGGACTATCGGTCTAAGCTGGCTACTAAGTCGTTAAGAGTACAGATTGAACCGTTTCTTGACAAGGCAAAGGTATTGTCTTTCGTTATGAGTCAACTTGCAATGGTTACTTATCATCTCCGAGGTCTCTATTGTTATGTGGCTTTACAGGGTGCTGCAGACTATCTGACTCGTGTTTCATTTGGCACCGCGCTTATTGCTTCTATTGTTATTGTTTACACGACTATTATAGTCTTGATTTCAAGCAGAAGGTACTCTGTGTGTGACATTGTTATATTATTATTCTGGACAATGGCATTGGTTTTGAACTGTCCACTAACCTTTTTTTGGATTAAAAGCGAGGATGATAATCGTCAGAGAAGACGTGGGCGTGGATATGATTCTGGATTCAATTTCTATATCAACCCTATCGATCTATTTTGGTAATTTGATTTTCTTGATTTTAAAAGTTCATGTACTACTCCTACCAATAGAGAGACATAAGTTGATATAGTGGAAGCTCCTAGTCATGTTCTAGTGTTTTTATGTAAGGTATTGGGATCCCAACTATTACAACAGGCGGCGAGCTCGAGAAGATGAAGGAAAGGGAATGAATTTCATTGAATCTGTAAGCTTTCATACTTTTGCTATATGTTTCTTCCCCTGTTGCTGCTGAGTGTTAATGACTTTGAATTAAAATTAATGGTTTGATTTCTAGGTTTTCTCCTTTGTATTTGGAGATGGAGACCCAAATCAAGGAATTGAAGAAGAGAGGTGGCAGATGGTAATGTGCAGAGCTTCATTCTACTCATGTTTTTTTTCTTTTCTTCATGTGCTTTTGAATCTATTCAAGTCTTAGTTCCAGTCTGTGGAAAACATCTTAGATGATGTTTTTTTTATGTTTAATAAGAAAATTGGTGGTTATTTTTTTTTTTTTTGGCACAAGAAAATTGGTGGTTATATATAACATCCTTTTGTTAAAATGAGATTTGAATATGAAAAGATATATCATCACTCTCATAATGAAACACACTCATAAAAATATATCCCTTGTGTCACCTATTTGCAGATTGGGCGGTATATAACTTCTAGAGGAGGTGTTGTTGCAGCTGATGAACTTGCTCCATACCTTGATGTCTCATCTTCCAGGAGTGCCACGGTATGTTTTGCTTATTGTTTCTTCTTCTATGGGGAGCTAATGAAAACTAACTTTATATGCTACCAGCTGTCTTTGTGCTGGTCCTTGTTTACCTCTCGCGCTAGTTGTAGTATTATATAATGTAAAACACATGCTTCTCAGCTTCTTATGTTTTCTTGTTTTTGTTCACAGAGCGATGAATCCTACATTCTTCCTGTTCTTCTACGGTTTGATGGTCAACCTGTGTTGGATGATGAGGTATACAAATTTTTTTTTTTCTTCTGGTTGCTTGAAACGTGATGCCCAATGTGGCATGACCTGCATTGTTTTCGTTGATAATTTTTGTTAAAAAGTATATTCTGTTGTTTAGGGAAATATTCTGTATCGCTTTCCATCGCTGCAACGCACAGCTTCTGGATCTAGTAGAAGAAAGGAATACGTGGGAAAATGGTTTGACTTTGTTGCAGATATGGAGAAGTTCTTCAAGGAGAAAAAATGGCAATTTAGGTTCTCATCATTGTTTTGCTCCTGACAAATGTTTATTGCTATTGTGGTTGAGTTGGTGATAATGGAATCTCCTTTCTTCACAGTAAAACTAGTTCAACCGAGAGAGCATTGGTCGTTGGCCTAGGTGCGGTTAATCTCTTTGGTGTCATTGTTCTGAACTCTTTGCTAAAGTAAGCCCCTCCTAGATTATTCTCTTGTGTGTATATTTATATATACACCTCTAACGCAACCTTGTTCTTGTCTTCGTTTCCAGCGAGATGGCTGTCACACCAAGTGGGTTTCTTACATTTGTTAGGAACATTTATCCACTACTTCAGGTTTGATTTAGTTTCTGTTCATGTGACAATGTCCTATTATCAGACCGTTTCCTACTTCTTGTTTCAAACTATATCTATTGACTTTTACAAACGACCATGTAGATATACGCAGGTTCATTCTTTGCCATCCCTCTGATTCGGTGGTTTTCAGTCAAGAGAAAGAATGACCAGATAGAGAATAGAAACAAAGCTCGGCTACAGTTTGCACGAGCACTCGAATCTCCTGATATCGCTCTACGCCGTAAGGTAGGCACTCACTCCAGTCAAGTGGTTATATATATCTGCAATAAAAATATAGGCAAATGGGAACTCTAAAATAACGTCCTATAAACGGATGCAATGCAGCTACTAAGTGCAAGGGATATGGCTCAAAATACAGTCATAGGGAAGGAGAGGATCGTGTATACTACAGATAAAGATATGATTGAACAAGACTATGAGGCAGAGGAATGGGACAGACGGCTCCGAGAGGTGGAAAAATCAGATTAAAAAATGTGAAATCAGGCAAGTGAGAAGATTGTCTTAGCTTGCAACTGCTAATAGATCTATATGAATGACGTGCAGTATCTCAACTTTTGCATTTTGATTCCAGGGACTTGTGATAGCAACTCACACTTGATCCGCAACACAGAACTGTCTCAATAACTTACTTGGACACTCACCAAGTTGCTGCGGATGACACAAGGCATGGTACATACTATATAGACATTGTTCCTATCTTTGAGACAGATAAAGTCATTGGTTGACATAGGTCTCTTAAGTTCAAGAACTAACACAACCATGCCTGCACGCTTGGTCTTGTACTCTTGTTTATATGTTCTATGCATTCAAGAGAGATCCTAAGAATATTGCTTGTTCCGGAGAGTTGCTAAAAATATGCAGTAGAAGATCATGTACAGTGATATATATATGTATATACAAAAGTCCATTTTCTTGCTCGTGAGAATATTCATCATATGAATCTCCTTTGTATTCATTTTTCTTTCGGTATCTGCTATTGAAGTTGGGGCTTAATAAGAGATCTTAATGCATATAAAGGGCTAAGTTGATCATAAAACGAAATAATGGGGCCAATTTGGAAAAAATAATAAGTTGTGGGGGGGGCATTATAGAAATATATTACGTGGATGCTCTGAGAAGAAGCGTGGTGACCAAATCCTCTTTTTCTCTCGCCTCCTCCTCCATCATCATCGTCTGTATTTTTTTTTTTTTAGACGAAAGTCAGAAATAGAAGAAAAATTTTAGAGAGCTTGAAAGATTTGTCTTCCATGGCGAGCAAGCTCTAAAGAAGAGAGAGAGATTGTGAAAAACATGTCGAGATCTCTGGTGAAACGTTTTGTTCCGTATGTGTCTGGTCGTATCAGGGAGAATCATAGGATGCTTAATTATTGTTCTTCGGCTTCTTCTTCTGCTCTCAAAGAAGCTTCTTCCTCGTCCTCCCAATCTGAATCTCCTTCTCTCGAAGCTGTTCATCTTAGCGAGAACTGTATCCGGGTATGTCATCTTCTACAATTTAACAAGTTCACAACAACTTTCAATGGAAATGGGAAAAAAGGAATGATCTTTTTCGACCATAATTGCTTGAATTTGAAATAATGATATGAAACATGGGAGGTTCGTTATGAAGTTGATAATTTTATTTCCAAAGATGTATACATTTTGGGTATGTTTAATATGTGATCACGAGATCTAAGAACAACTATCTGTAACTTACCTTCATTAATAAATGAATTAGTGTAATCTCGTTGTTCATCATATCTCTTGTTCTCAAAGTTCTCAACTTTCTGTCATTTCCATTGATAAAATCTTACTCGGACTGTTGTTAAGACAGGCATTAATTGTTGTTTTTGTCTTGTCCGTTTTATGAGTTTTGTCTTTTTTTTTGTTTGGTCAGAGAATGAAAGAGTTGCAATCTAGTGAGCCGGAGAAGAAGCTGCTTCGATTGGGTGTAGAAACTGGAGGCTGTTCTGGTTTCCAGTATGTGTTCGAGCTTGATCACACAACCAACCCTGATGACAGGTTACTTTCCCTCTCCTCATATATTAGTAGTATTCTCTCCCTCAAGCTAGACGAATTGTTTCCACAAGATTCATCTATTTCGTCTCAGTTATAGCTGTTTTCTTTTAACATTGTCAGGGTTTTCGAGAAGAACGGTGTCAAGTTGGTTGTAGATAATGTCTCCTATGACTTTGTCAAAGGCGCTACTGTTGATTACGTTGAGGAGCTCATCCGTTCTGCTTTCGTGGTAAATCCTTCTCGAGACTTATAATCTATAGATAGCTAGTTACTACTATCTTCGACTCTTTTCTTTTACATCAGTTTCTTATATAGCGTTTGTTGAAGCGTTCTTGTATGTTTGGCCTGAGCTGAAGGGTGTCCACTAGCCATTCTCTTTACTATCATACGTAACATGTCTTCCTTGTGGCCTGTGTTTCTGTATTCATTTGATCTCTGATGTTTGATGTGTTTCAGGTAGCTGAAAATCCCGCCGCAGTGGGTGGATGCAGTTGTAAAAGCTCCTTCATGGTCAAACAGTGAATCATTCTTCTTTTACATGACTAGAAAACCAGATTTCATCTTTTGTCTATTTACTTGTACAATGTCACAAATTTTGCTATGTATCATCAAAAGGCATAACTAAGGAAAGATACAAAACTCTGTAGGCTTCTTCTACCTCAACAAAATCATATGTTTATCCTATTTTTATACAATAATGGAATGGTTTACACACAGAGGAAAGTTGTATCTTTTCTTTATATACAGAAGAACAGTTGATCTCTACCTGCTCTTGATCATACTTTATAGATCTCAAATCACAAATCCAGCTGATGAAAGCGAGTCCTCGTGAGTACCTAACAGAGAAGAGCGACTTAACTCCTTCAGCTTTCCCTTCTCCAACAAGAACACCCTCTCTGCCATCATCACTGTCTCCAGTCTATGTGCAATCACAATTACCTGTAAATGAAAACATCAGAGGGGAACCACTTAAAATATTTGTTTATAAGAGAAGAGCTGGGATGCTTTGTTGTTGTTACCGTATGGTCTTGCATAACACGTTCAAGAGCTTGTCTGACTAGCAACTCCGACATACTATCCAATGCTGATGTTGCTTCATCCAAAATCAGTATGGATGAGTTCTGATACAGCGCTCTTGCGAATTGCGATAGCTAGTCTGCACATTTTCCATTGTTAACAACAACACCATTAAGTTTTTAACATTAAAGCCCCTTAACTTATAAACTGTTAACACTTGTCATCCTAAATCACAAGATTATAACTAAGACCAAATAATTCTTACTCTAAACAAGTTTTTTTTTTTAATTTTTATTGTAAGTTTTTGGCAGCCACCAAATCATCAATTTTACCATATTAACTCTACTTTGTCTATCATATGTGATCTTTATTATTTTAATAGAGTATACTTTCTTATATTTGTTTAAATATATGTTATGCCAAGTGTAGTATTATTTAATTAATTTAGTAGGTTAAACTTATTTTTGTTGTGAGTATATCATAGAAAAAACTGAGTCATTTAACTATACTGAAAAAATCTGTATGCAGTCTCTAACTTTGGTACTTTTCCCACAGTACTAGTGACGACATTCGATATTGAGATAGGAATCACAGGAGCCATTTTGAAAAAGCTAGACGGTGATTCAAGAGGTGGTGCTGCTTTGAGTGTCAAGGAGGTTCGGTCTTTTCAATACCATTCTCTCATAAAGATTCTGTTGGCATGAACATTTTGACGGTATGTATATTGAGAACACATCATTGATAGTGTTGCTTTTGAAATGGGTGTCACCAGGTATTTGGAAAACCGATAAAACTGGTTGGACATGGAGAGCGAATGAAGGATCTTGAACCCTTTAATCCCAATAGAATGACTGGAAGAGTTTTAGGGATGGGAGATGTGCTTTCATGTGTAGAGAAGGCATAAGAAGTTGTAAGTTTTCAGTAAAAAAATCCTCAATTAAGTTATTAACATTAAAACCCCTTATAACTTATATAAACCGTTATAACTAAGACCAAATAAATCTTACTCTAAACAAGTTTCTTTAATTTTATTTTTTATTGTAATTTTTTGGCAACCACCAAATCGTCAAATAATCATCAATTTTACCATATTAACTCTACTTTGTCTATCATATGTGATCTTTATTATTTTAATACAATATACTTTCTTATATTTGTTTTAAATTTCTGTAATGCTAAGTGTAGTATTATTTAATTAATTTAGTAGGTTAAACTTATTTTTGTTAATGAGTATATTATAGAAAAAACTGAGTCATTTAACTATACTGAAAAAAACAGTTGTAAAATTAAAACTTGCACTAATTCTGTAAGATATGGTGATATTAAGAACAAGTTTACCGTTAGGCAGTACATTGGTCTTTGCAAAATTGGATTCCAAATCATGAACATTTTGATTCCTTGTTATCTACTAACATTTTCCCAATTTCTCAATCTTTACTGGTTCTTTGTAATCTACTAACATATTACACATTTTTTTCATGTGTATATCACTCTTCACAGTGGCGAGTACCTAACTGGTTTGGTTGCAAGACTTGATCTGGTACTTGATCTAGCAACCATCAAAATTGACAAGTGTAAAGCACACTCTCACTCTCGTGCTAGCTTCTGCCTCCTAAACCGACTCAGCCAAGGTGAGTCGTTTTGCACCATTGGGTCTTCAGCAGGTTATCTGAATAGTTTATCTGCTGGATTAGTTAGGTAAGAATTTCAATTACTATTTTTATTCTAAGGAGTTTCTAATATATTTTATGTTTTATTGACAGCAACATTGATCACATGGACTATCAAATACAGTAAAACGTAATGAGAGAGAAGATGATGAACAGTAACTCGTATTTGATTCAATCCAATGTTATTACACAAAGAATTGACTCTCACTTGCCAAGAGATACATGTAGAAACACACTAGAGCAAAGATGAGCCATCCATGGTGATTTTCTAGGAAAATCACCTAGAAAATTCAGAGAACAGAGACGAAGAAGAGTAACAAACTTTCTTTTACAATTTCGATCTGATTCTAACTTTTTTGATCTTCCACACTATATTAATCACACTTTTGATGACGTGTGTGCCTTGCTGACATGGCCTTATTGACACCATCTCATTTCCTATAGCAAATCTGGCTTCCCATGAAGAAGATTCATCCAAACCGATTGTCCGGTTAAAGAAGTATTCTGATTACCTTGATTATCAAACTAGAAAAATTGACAACCAATATCGCTTTCTGTAACCTATTATTTGAAAATTCAAGCTAATATTCAAAGTTTTGTAACTTTCCTAATTCCATTTAACAACTAAAAAATATTCTATGCTACAAAAAACTACAAAAAAATTTGTGTACTCTTCAACTAATATCAACCCATGTGTCTATGAAACTGAAACGTGTGTTGTTCAAATAACAATTAAGGTGAAGCAGATCAGGAACAACGAATCTCTTCATAATAAACGAATCTATTTCGCAATTTTGTTATTACGGGTAGTTCCTACAAAGGACCGACTATACAAGAAAAAAAAATTGAATTCTCGATGCTACATAGTTGGTTCTCATCTTTTAGAGACTATTATTTTTTTTCTTTTTCAACCGGCTGTTTCAACTAGTTCATCTTCTCTGGTATGACCTCTATAAGTAGCTGCTGCTGTTGCAGCATATTTGGCATTTACGAGCAGTTCGTTTTCAGTTTCACAAGGTCACAAACCATCGATCATAATTCATACATACAATGACAACTTCACAAAAGGACCTGATTATCATTACTGTCAGATACTAAAAGAGGGATCTGTTCAGTTACAACAATGTACCCTAGAGATACTAGAAGATAAGGCAAAAAGGCTTACGATCACAACTAAAAGAGGGATCTGTTCATCATATATTTAAAACAATAATGGTATAGTTTACACAAAGAGAAAGTTGTATCTTCTCTTCATATACAGAACGGCTTATCTCTACCTGCTCTTGATAGTATTCCATAGGTCTTTTAAATCACAAATCCAGCTGATGAAAGCGAGTCCCTGTGAGTACCTAACAGAGAAGAGCGACTTAGCTCCTTCAGCTTTCCCTTCTCCAACAAGAACACCCTCTGTGCCATCATCACTGTCTCCAGTCTATGTGCAATCACAATTACCTGTAAATGCAAAACATTCACTTAAAATCTTTGTTTAGAAGAGAAGAGCTGGGATGGTTTGTTGTTACCGTATGGTCTTGCATTACACGTTCAAGGGCTTGTCTGACTAGCAACTCCGACATACTATCCAATGCCGATGTTGCTTCATCCAAAATCAGTATGGATGAGTTGTGATACAGCGCTCTTGCTATAGCTAGTCTGCACATTTGCCATTGTTAACAACACAACACCATAAGCACCTGGATTACTAAACCCTTAATAGAAAGACTATATGAAACTGATTTTGTGTCTTCAATGGAAGAAAGAAACAATCACTCTTCCAGACCAACCTCTGCCTCTGGCCTCCGCTTAAGCTTGAGCCCCTGGGACCGATTCCTGTGTTGTATCCCTCTGGTAGGTTTCTGATAAACTCATCAGCATTTGCAGTTTTTGCAGCAAGCTCAACTCTCTTCATGTCAATTCCTGTAGTGAGATCTCTGTACCCAATGTTCTCAGCAACTGTCCCTGTAAACAGAGTCTTGTATGTGTAGACAAAGATAAGATAAGTTACTACAATGAACCATTATAAACAACCCTGGGATGAATTACGAAACAAAAGGGTAGTAGTATTTCGAGAAGAGTGGAACTTACGATGTCCTGTGAAACCAGACCAACATGCTGCCTCAGACTCTCCAGTTTGATATCCTTGATGTCCTTTTTGTCAATAGATATAGAGCCTATTTAAAGATGATAACAGAAACAGTGCTGAAACATTGTGACCACGATGGGACAAGTAAAGAAACAAGAGTTGTGTGTACGTACCAGAGGAAGGTTCGTAAAGGCGGAGAAGCAATTTGATGAGCGTTGTCTTCCCTCCACCAGATGGGCCAACAAGAGCTATAGTCTCTCCTGCTTTGATATGAAGATTCAACCCATCTAAAACAGGAAGCATCTCTTCTCCATACTTAAACGAAACATTGCACAACTCAACCTCGCCCAAGAACCTTTTCCAGCTGAATGGCTTCAGGTCTCGCTATCACCTTAGTTTTCAAAACGCAACCAAATCGACTTTGCATTCAGCTTTTGCCATAGACCAAAAGCTACAAACCTCTTAACTGAGAGTATAAACTGAAGAGAAGATCAGAGGAAAGTTTCAGTATTGTCACTACCTTAGATTTTAAGGAGGCTAAATCAAACAAACGTTCTATTGCTGGCTCTCCTTGTTTCAATTCATTATATGCTTTTCCAAGATCCTGCATCATTCTTTTAGATTCACAATCCCAATAAGACAGCTCCTTAAAAGTAATAGAAGCTTAAGCAGATGTATACCTGGACAGGCTCGATCAAGAAAGCTAAGGATGTCATAAAGGACACAATCGCCCCGGCGCTTAACGAGGAGCCTGCAAGTGTCACCGCTCCAACACAAAACACGGACAAAGATCCGAGATAGATAACTTGAACAATCTGAGGGATAAGCGACTTCATTTTCTTCTTCTTAAAACGTTCAGAAAGATCAGCACGAGCAAACCTCTGAAACCTCACAGTCTCAGAAACCTCTGCGTTATTAGCCTTCACAAACAGAATTGCAGGAAGCACCTGTCGATTAAAAAAAAAGCTCTGTTTTAGTTTAAAAAAAAACTCAAAATTGAAGAACAGAGGAAACAGAGACGCATACTTCATTTAAGTAGGCGGAGAGTGAAGCAGAGGCAATCTGAGCTTTTCTTGATATCTTGCGAAGCCGATCACCAAGAAACGCTATGACTAGCGCAACAGATGGGATCACCTAAGAAAATCAAAACAAAGAAACTTCATAAACGCTTATGAAACAAAAAGACAATATTTTTTCACTTACCATAGCAGAGACTAGTGTGAGGAGAGGACTTGCAACAACCATATGTGTAGCCATAGCAGATATCTGGAAAGCACTGGGCACAACTGTCTGCAACAACTCTAGCTTATAGTCAGCAGCAAAAGAATGAAACTTTTTTGCAAAGTAATGATTTTTTTTTTATTATTATTACACACATTGAGAAGGGCATAGATAGTGTCGGAAACTTCAGAAGCTTCGGCGGTGATACGATACGCGATATCTCCCGACGAGATCCCGTTCCCACCTTCGAAGAACTCAAGCTCCCTCTCCAACACCCTCTGGTACGCGAAGACACGGATCCTGTAGACGGAGTTGAGAGAAGCCTCCCAGAGATACGCTTGCTGGAGATAACCGGCGACGACTCTGGCGAGGAACAGAGCGGCCAGGACGAGACCAGCGTTTCTGAGCTTCGTCGGGCTTGTGGCGTTGAGGTTGGAGGTGAAGGACCCGATCCTGGGGATGATCTGGGAGAGAGAGACGACGGAGACGAAGCTGCAGAGCCAGCCGGCGAGGATGGTTGTGGATTCGGATTGGAGATAGGGTTTAACATTCTCGAAGGGTTTTAGTGAATTGGCCCGGGTAAGGAAAACAGAGGATTTTAGGGAGGTCGGAGATTGGTGGATTGGGAGTTTGAGAAGGAGAGGTGAGCTCCGTCGGTGGTATTGCGACGGCGGAGGAAGGAGGAAACACGGCGTGGTTGGGCGGAGGAGGAGAAATGGCATTTTTTTCTCTCCTACGCAGAACAGAGAGAATCGAATAAACGTTTTATATTTCAATATGAGGGTGACAATTCTCCTTAACCGGAGATAGTTCGATTTGAATTTCGGTTAATTCGGTTAACAAATAGAAGGTTGTTATGGGTTTGAAGCCCAAAGATACTAGCGGGGGCTGCCCTTTTAAATTATTTTCATTAACATTTGTTGATTTTTTTTTGTAATAAAATCCTAAACTTAATTATGTGTATATGAGAAATTTAATGTCATTTTGCATTTTGGTTGGACTTATACTTTTATGCATTAGATAACTGAAATGAATTTTAGTTCCAATTTTTTACAAAATCATTTTGAGTTTGTAACAAGTGTTCCGAAAGACAAACAGGTGTTTTAGTTGCCAAAGCCACGAGGACTGCTTGATTCCGCCTTTCTCTTCCTCCTCCTTGCAGTTCCAGGTGGAGCCTGATAAAGATTCATTCATTAGACTCTGTTCACAATGTGAAAGTTGATGAAGAAGAAAGAAACCTTTTGTTCTGCTTTCATTGCATCCTCGAGCTGGCTTAAAGCAGGAATGGATCCTCCTCCCATTACTCCCATCAAGTTCTTCATCCTTACTCTCATTTGGAATATTTGTGCTACAAGTTGGCTCACCTGAACAACAACAAACAAAAACGTCACTGAATCTTATTTTCTTGTCTGAGATCTGAAACAAGCTGAGTTGAGAGAGAGTTAGTTACCTGTTGTTCTGTCTTTCCTGAATCTTTAGCAACTCTTTTTCTTCTCTCTGGAGATTCTGCTAGTAACTCTGGCTTCTCTCTTTCCTCTGCCCAACGCAACCAAACGAGAATAAAGACATTGTTTTCTTTAAATGAAATGGGAAGAACGAAGAAAGAGAACAAAACCAGGTGTCATGGCTTCGATCATTGCTTCCATGACTACAAGACTCTTCTCAGCGTCTCGTATTTGCGCTGGACTTACTTTCCCCATTCCAGGAATCATGCCAAGAACTCGTGTCATCGAACCCATCTTTGCAACAGCACGAGTCTGCTTTAAGAAATCATTGAAGTCGAACTTTGCACTCATTATCTTCTTCTGTAGATCTTCTGCATCTTCTTCACGCATCTATATATACACACATATCAAAAGAAATCAGCAAGAGAGGGATAGAAAGAAAATTTGACTGAAAACTTACAACTTCTTCTGCCTTCTCTACAAAAGAAATCACATCTCCCATTCCTAGAACTCTTCCAGCCATTCTATTGGGATAAAAGGGTTCAAGATCCTCCATTCTCTCTCCACGTCCTACCAGTTTTATCGGCTTTCCAGATACCTAGTGACATCCATTTTTTTAAGAGCAACACTATCAATGATATTCTTATGGTTCATGTCAACAGAATTGTTATGAGATAATGGTCAGAAGGAGAAGAACAAACCTCCTTAACACTCAAAGCAGCACCACCTCTTGAATCACCGTCTAACTTTGTCAAAATGGCTCCTGTGATTCCTATCTCAACATTGAACGTCGTCACCAATGCTGTGGGAAAAGCACCAAAAAGTTTGAGAACAGAGCCTAGAAATCAAGAAACTAATACATGCACAAGTGATTCTCCCTAAAATGCTTTTATTATATTAGAAAATCGAAAGAGAGTACCTGCAGCTTCTTGTCCAGTCATGGCATCAACAACTAGCAACACCTCTGTGGGATTTAGAACTTTCTTCACGTCTTTTAATTCATCCATCATCCCTTTATCTATCTGTCACAAAGAGGCAATTTCATGACTAAAGCATTGTGATACAGATAACTCCACAAAGAAAGAAAAATTACCTGAAGCCTCCCTGCAGTATCCATAATAACTACATCCACATTGTTCTTCTTAGCTTCTTTTAGACCTTCCTTAGCTATATCTGCAGGTTTTACTTTAGTCCCTGCTGTATAAACCGGCACACTAACCTGACACAATGAGAGCATCAGCGAATATCATTTACATGTTCATACACGTTGCACACGGTGATTCAGAAGTCCAAATTTTAATACCTGTTCACCTAAAATGACAAGTTGATCGATGGCAGCAGGTCGGTACACATCTCCAGCAATAAGCATGCAAGATTTTCCCTGTACAAAATGATCAACAAAAACAAATGTAAATGTGATTTTACAGAGAGCAACAATCCCATCAAAAATCTCCACTGCATCATCCAAAAAAATACCTGCTTCTTTAGGTAACAAGCTAGTTTCGCGCAAACCGTTGTCTTACCGACTCCTTGGAGCCCAGCCAACAATATAACAGTAGGACCTGACTTAGAAAACTGGAGCTCAGATACTTCTCCACCCATCAGCTTCACTAGCTCATCATGCACAATCTGCAATAAACCCGTGAAGGCCAAGCTTAAGTTATATTTTAAAAAAAAATTATAATGATCAAAGATTCAGCACAAGCTTAAGAACAGGTTAATTGCTAGTTATTTACCTTGACCAACTGCTGGTCTGGTTTGACTCCTCGAACAACACCCATTCCAACGGCTTGGTCACTAACAGACTGAACAAACCTTCTAACAACAGGGAGGCTCACCTGTTAACCAAAGAAAAACCCAAGCAACTAAAAGTTAATCTCACACCTGCCTTCTCCACAAGAAAAAAAAAAAAAACTCACATCTGCTTCAAGGAGAGCTCTTCTGATATCCCTCATTGGCTCAGCAATATTCTCCTTTGTCAAGACCTCTGCAAGAGTTCAAATAAAACATAACCTGTTTTATAATGTGATGTTGTTCACTTCATCTACTTATAATAGTCTTTCTCTTATCATTTATATGAACAAACTGCCTATCTTCACACTCCTTCATCAAGACAAAACTACTACATAGCAATAGAAAAGGTCGAACCTTCTCCTTTGAGTTTGGTCCAAGCAGCCTCGAGGCCACTAGTCAACTGACCAAACATCTCCGCCCTCACTTGGCTCCTCCTTCTGTAACTTCCATGGCCAACAACTGTCTTCGACTTCTTCACCCAACTCCATATCTCCCTCTAACTCAACCACAAACAACACTAACTAACCAAAAACAGCTAACCAAACTGAGAGGAAAATAAAGAAACAAGCTTGAAGGCAGTAAGTACCGTGGAGGAGGTGTTCTTAGAAGAAGAGAGAGAAGCTGAATTGTTGGTGGTTCCGGTGAATGCAGAACTAAACGCAGCCCTGCCTGATCGTCTCTCCGTCCAAATATGTGTACACGGAGGAAGTCTATTCACAGAGAAACGGCTCGAAAGTTGGAGAGCCTCCATAAGTAGAGTGATCGAAGAAGAAGAAGCTCAAACAACAAACTCGGCAATCTTAGTTTTATTATCCTTTTGTTTCAAAGAAATCTAACTTTTGGATGGTTCCGTTTTATCCTTTGGTGACGTGTCTTCGTTTCATAATACGGCGTCGTTCTTTCTGGATTTTTTTTTTACTAAAGTGAGTAGAAACATTGTTCCTAGAGTAGGCCTATGTGTTCGATGGCCTCTTCAGTATCGGTCCGGCGATTCGAATTTTCGGTGTTATGTTCAGAAATATTATTCGGATTTTACTAATTATCGGATCGATTTCGGTTCAGTTCCTTCCGGATTCGGTTCGGATCGGATGGGATGTAACTAATATTTAAAATCGTCTTAAAAAATATTTTTTAAACCTAAAAAATTGACAAATTTTCTTTTCAATATATATAAATTATTTACAAATCTAGTTAAATATTAGTTAGACTATCTAAATTAGCTAAAGAGTATTAAAAATAACAAATGAAACAAACTACAAAAATATTTTGAATACTCTAAAATATCTAAATCATCTTAAAATATATAAAAATATTAACATATTTAACTAATTTAGAATATTTTCGGATCCTAGTTCGGATTTCGGTTCGGTTCGGTACGGATTATAACCAAACTCCAAAGTACTAAACTAATAAGTCCCGTTCTGAAAATTTATCACCCAGTCATTATAATGCATCTTATTTTGAGGAATGCTGAATGTCCCCAGTCGTCCCTGTCCTTGCTGCCGGAAAGTCTTCTGCTTCACTCGACGTACAACATAATCACATGTATGAATGTGAATAGATGCCTTGTTTATCTAGCATGATCAGAGAGGCTCTATCGTTCATGTATGTATGTAACTATACAAAAGGAGGAACAGAGAAACAGCTGACGCTAAATGTTATTATGATCATATACAGTGTTCTTCTAAAATGTTCTTTGTTATTCTTGCTCCACGTTTGCCAATTGAAAGATCTGCTGACTAAAAACATGTCTCATTTCTCAATCAAAAGTTAAAACAAAAGAATCACACTGATAAACAACATGCTTCCAAATCCTCAAGAACATAAATGAACGTATAAGCACACACCCAAAACCCCAAAAGAATATAAATCTATAAAGAGCATGAGATGTGAGACGGACCCCATCAAAAGAAAAGAAAAGAAAGTGTCATCATGAATGTTCAATATTTTAACAACAAGTGTTGATTTGTGGCAAGAGACGACTTCTTAGAGCTGCTCATCTTATTATTTTCTTCACTGACAAAGGAAGACCAGAGAGATACTTTATCCACATCCTTCTTATTATCGTCGAGCCAAGACTCCATGACCCCTACACGTTGCCTCGGTGTGCTCAGCGATCTAAACTTCTCCTTTGCAGTCTCTGTCACGCTCATGTAAGGCTGAAATCCACTTTGAAACCAGCTCTCGTCCTCCAATAGACTCTGTTCAAGACGGCTAAAAGATCTCCTCGGAAAAGAGAATGGAGAGTCTTGTCCATCACCAGAGTCTTGTCTCTGCAATGTTCTCAGCTTTAATTTTGTGGGGACAACCATTTCAGACTTGGATTCACCCCAATGTTCAAGCCGACAGCTTCTCATCCCCATGTCCTTTGTGTACAACGACTCCAGAAGCATGTGTGGACTTCTTCTCTCCTGCAAAACTATTGAGTGAGACACTGACTTGTTATATAAAGATCCCCAAGAGAGTGAGAGGGAGCTTACCCTGTGAGAGCGGGAGTATTTCAACATACGCTCACGCTTGACCACACCTTCTTGCTTCCTCAACCATATGGCTTTGATGTCTTCCTTCGTGAGTGCGCTACTGTCCCAACTATTCTGACCGTTACACATGGAATGTTTTGATACCTTGAGTTCTTCTTTGATCTCAGTTTTGGTCTTAGGCAAGTGTTTCCTCTGGATGAGGCTTGATGTTGAAGCTTTGTTAGAAGAAACCTTTCGCCTAACAGCGCGGCCACGGACAATTGCTTGAAGCCTTACAAGTGCCTTCAGTGCCCGCAAAGCTTTCCTCGCCTGTTTTGTAACCAATACACAAAAGATCAAACACTTGCAAGAGACTAAGCTTTAGACAGAGAGAGAGAGTGTGTCTAACCAGATAAGCTCTGAAGGCACTCTGAATCTTGATAGCTGCCAAATTGGTATCACTCTTCTTGATAAAATGTTGTGACGTGAAGGCGTTTTCCGCCATCCGGACAACCTCAGCAGCCGCCTTGGCGGCTGCAACGGCTGCCTCGGCTGCTGCAGCTGTGGCAATGGCTACGTTCATGGCATGTTTTCTCTGATCCTCTGTTGCTTTGTTCAGTGTCCTCGTCTCTTGCATTGGAGTTGCAATCTGATGTCTCAGCTTTAGTCTTCTGAACACCCATCTCAATCTCCTTGGCTTCTAACAACAAAGAACCATTTTAAATTCAGAACACATGGGACAAGACAGCTCATGGTATTACAAGAGAAAAAGAACAAAACCTTCTCTGCTTTTGCTTTGGCCTCGCAGATGAATAGTCGTTTTATCCAACCGAACCAGGACCTCCTCTTTGCCATTTACAATGAAGTTCCCTGTTAAAAGATGATTAAAGCTTTTATGATCACTTGAAGACAACGCCCATTAAAGATCATCAAGAGAATCATAATAAGTATTCATCCCATTACATGTTTCAACATCATTAGACTCATCTAAACAACAACCTAAGTATGTTTCACGTAAACAAAATAAACAATGATGTAACAATGCATTTTCTAATAGGATGTGGAAGAGGAACACAAAGATATAATCTCCCTTTTACCTGTGAACACAATCTGGTGAATCAAATTTTGTGGAAGAGAGGAAAGAAGTGATGATATGGAGATTCAGACACACTTGTGAAGAGATGAGTTCCAAGTGATGTCTAAATATAGGATCCTCTCAATCTCCTTTACCATCTGTCACTTTCACTATCTATGATTACTGACTTGTTCAAACTCTCCTTTTTTTCTTCTTTTTTGATTCATTACAAAATAAACTATCCAATTCATGAATTCTTTTTCTCTTGCCACTTTTGGCTGGTGATAAAAGAACATGTGGCTTGTCAACGTATCTATACTTACAAAAACTTAAGAAATTATGTAAAGATGTAAAGCTGGATCATATCATATTTTAATGTAGTTATTGTTATGATATCGCCATGAAACGTATATAAAATGGAGCTCGTGAAATATTCTTGCTTGAAGAGAAAAGAAAAATAATGACAACAATGAGTGATAGTACAGTTTAATCATTGATAGAAAGCAAAATAAATATATCGAGCTTTGAAGGTTTTTCTTTCTTTAAATCAAGAACTGTTTTTGGTTCTGATTTTGGGGGAAATTCTTGAAAATTCGAGAATGATGTTTATTTTTCAACATGAATGTTTATATCTACTAGAATGACATTATAAGAAAAAAATAGTGATAGTTTTAATTATGAGAAAAATATTCTATAACAGATGATTGAACTTCAACTTTTCTTCTAAGGTTATATTTTAAAGAAAAATTTCTTCTTTATAATTTGTAATGTATGAACATCTATTACTTTACAAAACATGTAGGAATGAATATCATCTATAAATTTACAAAATTCCATAATAATTAGCTCAATTTATCACAAATCTAGTTACCGGATGAACAATTAATTAAAGCTGATGGTGGTCCATATAGACTAAAACTCGTTGTTGAGTAGATCATTACAACTTTAGTTATCATGTCATTGAAACAATGATGAGCCATGTGATGTGATTCATATGTGATATGAACATAGAGTGAGCTCTAGGTTCAACTAGCTTTAAAATAATGCATTTTGAGTACAAGGATCCTTTTGAGTTGTTAAACAGTCCCACCACTCTTTTGACACCTTTTACTCAAATCCAATACTGTTTATTTTCATTCATTTTAATGAGGAAAATTAGTTACAACGTTCAAATTTTTCAGGTAAATTATCATTAATCAGTTAAATCATCATATCAGGTAAAGATATGAATAAACTCTTACAAAAATCATGTTGTTTCTAATCCTGTGTTAGTATTTATTAATATGATCATATAATTGCACAATGTATTTTCACTTGAAGTTGCATATACAGATATACTATACAAAAAAAATATTATTTCAAAAAAAAATATTCCGGAAGATGGGCTTTTTCAACATAATATTTTTATCCTTCCTGATAAGAATAAGGAGGGAAGACTCATCATCATCATCAAAGCTAAGCTTGATTCTTTTCCAAAATAAAGAAGGAATATAGTTGCAAGCAAAAATAAGAAATTGAAAAATCAATGAACCAATAATGAGATCATAAAGGATTATCTGTACCTAAGATTGCATGATCTGTTTCTTAGATCACAACATGACATTTATACATATTATCTTTATTCTTTTAAATTAGAAGCACACATTCGTCATTACATTTCAAAGAATGTGGACATCCTCCACAAGGACCACAACTTAGTCATCATCATCCAGTGACCCATTAATACAACTTAAGATATTATCTCTACTAGGTGACCAAAATCATTTGAATCCACCAGAAACTTAAGAGCCAATGTACAAGTGATGTCGACTATAAAGTCAAAGTTCAAATTGATTTATGATTTGTTAGATTAAAACTTTGTTCTATATGTAATTCATCATCAATCACAATCTGCAAAAACTTGGTCATTACAAAAGGCACAATCTTCCAATAGCTAAACCGTAGTTCAATGGCCATGAGAGGATCATCAATGGTCAAACAAAACAAAAACATTAAAGCCCCTTACTGAAAACAAACCATAATCCAATGGCCATAACACCAAAATGATATTAGAGGCATACACACTAACTGATTATTATCATAAGCTACTTACTGCGGAAAGAGACATCACAGTTTCGATCTTCACATGTTTCCTTCTTCTAACAGAGAAGAAGAAGAAGAAGGCCAAGATAGTTGAAAGTAAGGCAAGACTTTGCAGTAATCCCAAACAAACGAAGACCCTCGTCCTTGGTACTGAACTTCTTCAACCCTTTGAGTCTTTGTGTCAAATACAAAGATATGCGAGTCACATCTGATGAAAACCGAGTCCGAGTTCTGGTTGAAGAACGCAAGCAGCTGCGTTTCTTTAGTCCTCGTGCTGAACCTTGCGGATACCACTGGGTTTATCCTCCACATGGCCTTGAAATTCAGCTTAAACTGAATAGTCCACTCAAGCACATCGCTCACCTTCTCCAGCTTCCATATCTCCATCACAGACTTATTGCTCCATCCGTATTGCAGACACCCATCAGACGATTCTCCCAGAACCTGCTCATCGTAGTTAAACGTCTTGGGAAGCTTTATCACATCGATCCTTTTCTCCTCATCGTTTGTGTCATAGATAGCAACTTTACCTCCAGTAGCATACCAATAAACCACACCTCCGATCACTCTCCCTGCAGTCCAAGGAGTGAGAGACACCGCCTCACCGCAAGTCAGCTCAGAGTAGCTCCACGTGGTGGTCTTAGACGAATAAGTCTCCACTCTCACCTTCGTACAATGCGCTGCATAAGAAACACACTCCCCACGCACCACCTTGTAGCTAAAACCCTGAACAGGACAATCCTCAGTGATCAGAGACATAACCACCTCCTCGAAATGAACCCTATGACGTGGGATCTTGAGCTGCTTCCTAGTCCTCGGATCCCACAAGTAGTAAGCTTTCGGATGTCTTCCACAGAGAAGCACACCGTTGGAGGAGTCAATGTAGTAACCGAGCTTCTTCAGAACACCAGAGGCTTCCACCTCGTCGCCCAAACTGCTCGTGGAGAGCAGAGGCATGGAGGACTCAGAGCGAGGGCGGCGGACACGCTCCACGTGCTGTTTCCCGACGTAGGAGGTGTTGCAGATGAAGAAGCCGATGAGGTGGAAGGTTGGTTTCCATCTGGCGAGGTAGGAGTGGCGGAAGAAAGGGCTGGAGATGATCTGGAGCCAACGCTTTGAGACGAGGATCAGCTTGTACGTCTCCTCTGGTGGTAAGAGGAGGAGGATCTCGGAGAGAGTGTCGAAGGTGTTGAAAACCTCGTGAACGCTTAGATTAGACGACATCCCCAATCTTGTTTTTGCCCTGACAGAACAAGACATTGCAGAGGGAAAAAAAAACTGTGTCTTTGATCATCAGTAAAGAGGAAACCAAACCAATGCAATTAAACTGAAACACAGATCAGAAGAAACCCTAAATCAATTTCACGAATCCTATAGAAAACCACACACTGAGAACGGGAGAAAGAGAACTCAACAATCTACAAATCGCGAAAGAGAATGTAACAATCGGCATGCAACTTTTACAAAAGAATCTATTTTTTGGTTTACCCACCAAAAGGCAGAGTGAAATCGTCGAAAACCTAATCCCGAAGTTGCATTTGAATATTAACAAAGGATTCGGAAGAGTGAGAGAGAGAGAGACCTGAGGAAGACGTAATGTGGAGAAGAAAGCTTGTAAAACGCATCAACCATAACCTCGCGACATCGCAGTGACATGATGTCAACATGTATAAAAGGACCCGGACTCGCGTTCAGACCCGGATCCGGATTCAGCTTTCGCTTTAACCGGGATTTAGAAGGCTTGATTCCGTTTCGGTTTATCTCATTTTGGAGAGGAGAATAATAATACTAAACCCATATTGGTGTAGTAATTCGGTTAGGTTAGGTTAGGTTAGGTAGTTTTGTTTTTTAACATCCCGGTTAGGATAGGTTTAGCTCTGTTTATATTTGCAGTAACATTAATTTACAAGTAGTTTATGCTTTACTCATTAAGATAAATAATTACATGTAGTTATCAACTTATCATCGTATTTTGATCAATCCGGATGAATTCTATATTTTGGTTCTGAATTACTTTAATTTCAAATGATTCCGTTTTGGTTTAGCTAATTTTGGAGATAATACTACCAAGCCAAAATTGTGTGAGCTACCCATCCGGTTACTTTTGGTGGCTCTATTTTTTTAAACATCCCGGTTAGGTTCGCTCTCTTTATATTTGCAGTAACATTAATTTGCAAGTAGGTTATACTATTTTTTGAAAGAAATAGTTTATACTTTCAACTCATTTTTTTAATGCTCACTTTTGTTAATAGTAAAAAAAAAATTAGTACGAATCGGTGAATGAAGAGTTGCTAGTGTTTATCTAGTGTGACTGTGTGACACCGACGTACATGATTTTTTTTCGAATGTGTCTTGCAAAGAAATCCGTTTTACTGAATCTACTGATAAACGACTTTTCCGTCCTGATAGAACGGTCATAGAGATTGTACCAAAGTACTTTCTACTCATTAAATAAATATTACATGGTATTATCATCTTATTCATCATCTGAAAGAAAATACAAATTATCAAACTAGGACACCAGAGAACAAACACACTCTTGCTTTGGTTAAGCTCCAACACACTTTAACCGTGGAAGAATCATGTAGTTGAGGAACTTGCTTGATTAACACTCGTGCTTGATTAAGCTGTACCACACTTGATCTGTGTAAGAATCTTGTTGTTCAGGAACTTGGACATGAATCTATATGCCTTCTGAGTCAAGTGCACTCCGTCCCAGCTAATAAACTTATCCGGATTCTGACAAACCGGCACTCCCGCAGCTCCGCACTGTCTCTTCCCATCATAACTGTAAGCTCCACCGATCCCACAACACGACTTCAAAGCTACGCTCTTGTCGAATCCCACAGAACCCCGCAAAACATACTGAAACGCTTTGTAGTAATCTCCGTAGACGATAACCACACCAGGAAACTCCTTTCGCAGAGAACTTATAGCTTCTTGGAGTTGGCTGTTGTGATCCATGGCGAACTCGTTAAGATGAATCAAGCATCCTTTGTCGTCGTAAGCTTTCGGATCGTTCACGGGGAAAGACGTCAGGTAAATCGGGAAACATCCGACGGGGAAGTTTCCAGGTACGACCACGTTAACCGCACCGGCTCGGATCACGTCTCTAGCCGCGGCTGCGATGGCTCCGACCACGTGAGGTACGTAGCTTCTGATCTCTTCCGTTGACTTGGCTTGGAAGAAACCGTAGTTGTAGTCGTTTCCTCCTATCTCACCCATCATGATAAGAGACTGCTTCAAGCATGGGCCGTGACACGTGGAACGTAGATGAGACTTGAACCAAGAGAGCTGAGTGGAGAGAGGTGTGTTCGTCGCCGGTACGTGGAGGCTTCTCGCGGCGAAGAAAGAGCTGTTTAAGGCTGTGCTTCCGGCGACGGCGAAGTTAACTCCGTTACTGAAGGAAGACGGGTTCGTGGTGTTTACGTTGAGGTAAGGGTTCAGGAGCGGGAGCTGAAGCCTGCGTGCCAAGTAATCAATCATAAGCTGACCGTTTGAGCAGCGACCGGTGGGTTGGTGGAAGTATGTTTGACCGTATGGGAAACTAGCGGCGTGGGATTTGGCTCCGATAGGACCGTTGCGGATTAGGTTCCCGGTGTCGGAGATGGAGTCTCCGAATTGGTAGATGGAGTTGATCAGACATGGTTCAGTTGCGTGAACGATGGACACAAAGAACATAAGAACAAGAAGCGATAGAGCTTTGGTTGTTGTTGTTGTCGACATTGTTTGAGAAGGATGAGAGTTTTGGTGTTACTGTGTGTTGTATTTATAGACTATATAGTAAAGAGAGGTACTTATTATTTCCTTTTTCGAGTATGATATTATTAGAGTTTCCTTTTCTTTTAGACTTTACTTTTCTGTTATCAAATAATTTGTCCAAATAAGAAGAAGATAAATTTCATTAATCTGATATAAAACAAAGGATCGAATGAGATATATAAAAATCTATAAAAACATAGGCAAAATAAGATTTTTAGGTAGTTGATTCAAATTCTACTTATATTAAATTCCCTTAATGGTCAGAACTTGTGCCAACCAACAAAACAAGAAGGGGGAACAGAGCAAAGACCCAACAAATTTTTTTAGTCTGTATCCTTTTTCTAAGATTTAATTTAGCCTTTTCCAAGGTTTTGGAAGTTATCATATTATAAACATTTAGAAACAAATTAATTTGGTCAATCTCAACAAGAAAAGCGATAACTGTGGGCATTTAAAAATTTGACCGATTTAATATGTATACTGATTTAATTGACTTTTAATTTAAGGCAACTAGTTTTTATACAAAAACAGTTATATACATATAGAAGTATTTCGTTATTAAATAAAGAATTTTATTATTAATAGAAGCAACAAGAATGAAGAAAAATGAAGGAAGATTCCGCTTCAGAAAAGGAAAGTCTTTCGTTATTCCGACGAAAAGGAAATCTCATAAACATTAAAGAAAGAAAGAAAAAAAATCACATGAAAATTCAAAAAAAAAAAAAGAAGAAAGGAAATTGCTTGATAAGTCTGAACTCTGAAGGTTTTGATCTTCTCCATATTGAGATCATTCTTATAATCTCTCTCTCTCTCTCTCTCTCTCTCTCTCTCTCTGTTTCGTCTTCGGCGAAACTCAAAACCAAAAGAAAAAAAAACACACCTTTCTCTCTTCTTTGTGGGTTTTCATTCTTCTGAAAAATCCGATCTTTGTCGGGTCATAATGAGCAATTGGAGAAGACAAAAGCCCAGAAACAACAACAATAATAACAGTTATAATCATCATCATCATCAACAACGAGGGACGACTATGACTCAATCACCAAAGCCGCCTCTTGGTATGACCCTCCTCTGTTTTCATTTACCCTCTCTCTCTGTTCTTTCTACCCTTTTAGTCATCTTTAATTTGGCGGAATAGTGATTAATCTCTTCAATTTTTGCGGATCTCTGTGTCTGCGGCACTGTTTTCTTGATTAGGGTTTGTGTTTGTTCATCAATGTCGGTTCTATGTACTTAGTTGGTAGTGAAATCAGTGAATCTCCCACACCATAATTGACTTAATCTCTGTTAGGTTTGGTCTTTGTTTCAAGTTCTGATTCTTGAATGTGAACAAGATTCCACACAATGAACAGTAGTTTATGAACAGTTAAATAGTCAAACTTTGATTAAATTTTTTAAAAAATCAATTTTTGTTTGGAGAATGATTTGAGAACAGAGTTTTTGTTAACTCTTTGAGATTCTTGTGTTTGTTTCTGCAGCTAACTGCAAACAGTCTGTTCCTGCGTGGGAGAAGGACTTCTGTGCTAAGGTTGGTTCAGTTCCATGGTCCAAAGTCCTAGAAGCGAAGCGGTTTATGCATCTGTACGAGAGAGTGGTCCAATGGGACGATTCAGCGGGAGAAGACGCATTCAACAAGGCTAAGTCTCATTACTGGGCAGAGATTAATGGAGTTTCTTGTGACTTGCCTTTGCCTGATCCTGATGTCTACATTGATGATGTTGATTGGGACGCTGGAGTTGACACAGAGCTGGTTCTTGACCTTGAACGTGGTCCAGACCCGGGAAGAGAGGAAGAAGGAGGAGAAGAGCATGTGGTGATTCTCGATGCTCTGTTTTTGTCTGGACAGTATAGCGGACAAGGGTGGGGAACTGGATGGGGTGACGCTGAAGGGATTAACGAGGAGAATGTTGTTGGTAAACCGGAGAACTCGTGGGATGATCAGCGTTGTGATGGATGGAATCAGGATTCTTGGGGATTGAAGGAGAAACCAGTGGCTTGGGATCATGAGGATAAGAACAACAGTAGCTTCAGAACAGAGTCTTGGGACTATAGGAACAGAGGCAGCTTCAACTACAAGAAGGTTGGGAACTGGAACGGTAAGGATCATCATCAGGGAAGAGAGTGGAGAAAGAGAGGAGCAGTGCCACGTGAAGGAGAGCAGGTGGATGACTGTCGATGGAGAAATGGGAGAGGGAGAAGCAGAGGTGGGTTTCAGCAGCATTCCAATGGTTGCGGTTGGACGGAGTCCTTCTGAATCAATCAGAGTGTCTCACTTGATAAATATTTTTGCGGAGGAAAGAATCAAATAGTTTTTCGGTTATTAACTATATACAGTGAGCGTGTGCGTGTGCGTGTGAGAGTTTAGAATCATAGTGATGTTTTGTTCTAAACGTTTCTTAAGGGCTTTGTCACTTTAAATGATGCAGATTACAAATATATAAGTATAATACTAGAAGTTTCTGGATGTTTCAATGAAGAAAGTTTCGAATCTACATCTTGTTTATGGTTTTCAGTTCTTGTACATTACACAAAACGCTTGGAGGGTGATGATCGGGAAAATTTACGAAATTTATGCTATCATGCCTTCGTTTTCTGTCATCTTCTCGAACCTTTGGAGAGGACCAGAGAGTCTCCTGGATATTCCTCCAAAGAATTGATCTGGCATACTTCGGGGGATCTTGATGAGATTGTACCTGAAACACTATTGGATCAGAAGATAACTCTAAACCCTTGGGTAAACCATAAAATAAAAATACAAATAAATAATAATAATCATTAATAAAACGAAAATAATTCTTTAAAAAATATATTTTAACACTAAACCCTAAACCCATGGGTAAATCATAAACAGTAAACCCTAAACTCTAATCCTAACCCTAAACCCTTGGATAATCATAAACACTAATTTTTAACACTAAACCCTAAACCCATGGGTAAATCATAAACAGTAAACCCTAAACTCTAATCCTAAACCCTAAACCCATGGGTAAATCATAAACAGTAAACCCTAAACTCTAATTCTAAACCCTAAACCTTTGGGTAACTCATAAACACTAATTTTTAACACTAAACCCTAAACCCTTGGATAATCATAAACACTAATTTTTAACACTAAACCCTAAACTCTAATTCTAAACCCTAAACCCATGGGTAAATCATAAACAGTAAACCCTAAACTCTAATCCTAACCCTAAACCCTTGGGTAAACCATAAAATAAAAATACAAATAAATAATAATAATCATTAATAAAACGAAAATAATTCTTTAAAAAATATATTTTAACACTAAACCCTAAACCCATGGGTAAATCATAAACAGTAAACCCTAAACTCTAATTCTAAACCCTAAACCCATGGGTAAATCATAAACAGTAAACCCTAAACTCTAATTCTAAACCCTAAACCCATGGGTAAATCATAAACAGTAAACCCTAAACTCTAATCCTAAACCCTAAACTCTAATCCTAAACCCTAAACCCTTGGATAATCATAAACACTAATTTTTAACACTAAACCCTAAACCCTAATCCTAAACCCTAAACCTTTGGGTAACTCATAAACACTAATTTTTAACACTAAACCCTAAACCTTTGGGTAACTCATAAACACTAAACCTTAAAATCTAATCCTAAACCCTAAACTCTAATTCTAAACCCTAAACCTTTGGGTAACTCATAAACACTAATTTTTAACACTAAACCCTAAACCCTTGGGTAAACCATAAAATAAAAATACAAATAAATAATAATAATCATTAATAAAACGAAAATAATTCTTTAAAAAATATATTTTAACACTAAACCCTAAACTCTAATTCTAAACCCTAAACCCTTGGATAATCATAAACACTAATTTTTAACACTAAACCCTAAACCCTTGGATAATCATAAACACTAAACCTTAAAATCTAATCCTAAACCCTAAACCCTAATCCTAAACCCTAAACTCTAATTCTAAACCCTAAACTCTAATTCTAAACCCTAAACCTTTGGGTAACTCATAAACACTAAACCTTAAAATCTAATCCTAAACCCTAAACCCTTGGATAATCATAAACACTAAACCTTAAAATCTAATCCTAAACCCTAAACCTTTGGGTAACTCATAAACACTAATTTTTAACACTAAACCCTAAACCCTTGGATAATCATAAACACTAATTTTTAACACTAAACCCTAAACCCATGGGTAAATCATAAACAGTAAACCCTAAACTCTAATTCTAAACCCTAAACCCTTGGGTAAACCATAAAATAAAAATACAAATAAATAATAATAATCATTAATAAAACGAAAATAATTCTTTAAAAAATATATTTTAACACTAAACCCTAAACTCTAATCCTAACCCTAAACCCTAATCCTAAACCCTAAACCCATGGGTAAATCATAAACAGTAAACCCTAAACTCTAATCCTAAACCCTAAACTCTAATTCTAAACCCTAAACTCTAATTCTAAACCCTAAACCCATGGGTAAATCATAAACAGTAAACCCTAAACTCTAATTCTAAACCCTAAACCCTTGGATAATCATAAACACTAATTTTTAACACTAAACCCTAAACCCTTGGATAATCATAAACACTAATTTTTAACACTAAACCCTAAACCCTTGGGTAAACCATAAACCCTTTGGATAAATATTAAACATTAAATCAAAAATTAAATATTAAACATTAAATCAAAAATATTTTGCAATTATTACTTTATTTATTTATATTTATCTTTTTATTTTAAAACATAATATAACTTAACAAGATTTTATTTCCCTTTTAAAAGATATCAAATATGAAATAACACTATCTTATTGGTTGGTAAACCTCTAGGTTCACCAACCAATAATTGTGTTATTTCAAATTTGATATCTTTAAAAAGGAAACAAAATCTTGTTAAATTATATTATGTTTTTAAAAATAAAAATACAAATAAATAATAATAATCATTAATAAAAACGAAAATAATTCTTTAAAAAAATATATTTTAACACTAAACCCTAAACTCTAATTCTAAACCCTAAACCTTTGGGTAACTCATAAACACTAAACCTTAAAATCTAATCCTAAACCCTAAACCCTTGGATAATCATAAACACTAATTTTTAACACTAAAACACCAAACCCTAAACTCTAATCCTAAACCCTAAACCCATGGGTAAATCATAAACAGTAAACCCTAAACTCTAATCCTAACCCTAAACCCTTGGGTAAACCATAAAATAAAAATACAAAAAAATAAATAAAAAATAGTAATATTTACAAAAAAACAAAAAAAAAATCTTTAAAAAAAACACTAAACCCTAAACCCTAATCCTAAACCCTAAACCCTTGGGTAAACCATAAACCCTTTGGATAAATATTAAACATTAAATCAAAAATTAAATATTAAACATTAAATCAAAAATATTTTGCAATTATTACTTTATTTATTTATATTTATCTTTTTATTTTAAAACATATATAATGTTACAATATTTTTTAAAAAGATTTTTTCGTTATTTATAAATATTATTTTTTTGTATTTTTATTTTAAAAACATAATATAACTTAACAAGATTTTATTTCCCTTTTTAAAAGATATCAAATATGAAATAACACTATCTTATTGGTTGGTAAACCTCTAGGTTCACCATAGGGGGTGAATCCAAGAATAAGTCAAGGGGAAATTAGGTTCCTTTGTCTCTCTTGATTCATCAACAAGACAAGTTTCTAAAAGTCACACGTCCTTGAAAACATTATCGTATTTTTTGTAAAAAAAGGAAAAACTACGATAATTTGTATATAAAACCCCTTGTTAATAAAATATAAAACCCCTTTGAGAATTATTTTAACGTTTGTAGATTTTAAATTTCGTGATGTTATATTAACTTTGAAGAAATTACTACAAGTTTTCTGTATAAAAATACACACGGATGACACATGATGAATAGTGCATGCATGCGTCAAGGATATATATTTCCCAAAATATTCATGAAGCTACTATGTTATTGAATGGTTAGAAAGTTAAATCTTAGAATATTAAAAGGGTATACTTTCTTTCTTCAAAGTGATCTTATTTCACTATTTAAGTATTTGTATATTTCTTATATTTTATGTCATTTTGAAGTTAACCAATACACTAATAGCTTAGTGTGTGTTTTGTCATTCATCTTAACGAATCTTTATGCTTTAAAATTGGGTAGTCAAATCGGTTATTTGATTTCTTAGATTAATTTAATTAGGATTATCTATCTATGATAAGTAAAAGATTGAATTATCTTAAGTATCCCTCTCGCACCAACTTGTATACGCTACCAGCTTCCAAATTAGCAAATCGAATCCGACGAAAAATAATAATAGTGTATAGTAGCTACCAATACAATGGCCACCAAATAATATACAAGTAGCTGAGTGCTAGGCCATGATTAGCCACTTTGAAATAGATCATAACAATATTTTAATATTTTACATAAAAGCAATTAATTCATATGTAAAAAGAAATGCAAGTTTTTGTTCATAAAAGTTAGAAGCAAGACATCGGATTGTTAAGTGACCTAAAGAAGCAAATTTGTGCAAGTGTCCTCAACTTGAGCCACTTAGAGAATATATGATTCCATCTTCTTTCTCTCATTGGTTTTTAATTCATTCCACTCATATCACCAACTACTGGTCTCAACGTTATTGTCACATTATGATAATCACGATCCATATATAAACATTATTGACTACTATATAAAAAGTAGTTTCCATAGTTCGTCCAATTTATAACATATAATTTCTGGCATAGATTTTTTTATTTATGACGAAAGGGTATTTGATCTCACCGACTAATTGACCTTATCAAAACAAAAATGTAAAAAAGATACTTGAAACGTTTTTGGCAAAAGCAGAGCAAGAACCAGTGTTCTCTACTTTGATACAATCCAACTTTGCCATCATCACATAGTAATCGAACAACAACTAAAACAAGCAAAGCATTAAGGCTAACGAGGATAAGATTTTACTCTTTAGGCCAGCCAAGACCAGGCCTTTGAACCTCCGCTTGAGCTCCTTCGTAGTCACGTGCAGAGCGGAGTGATTCCTCAAAGTCAGTCGAATCACTTGCCACGGGAAGGAAGCTTCCAATGTCGTCTTTAGCCCCAAACCCTCCAGCTCTTATCACATCTTCTGCTGATATGGAGGCTTCCATGTTCACATCTCCGTGAGGCTGCTGTCTACCAACTTGACCCATGTCAGTAACACCCTCCTGACTTTGCTTCTCTTCGGTCTTGGATCCTCCCGGAGATATTACCCTCGGCACTTTTACTTTACCGGCACCTATATCGGAATGATTTGCCTGTCTTGTTATTTTCCGGTTTTTACCTCTAAATATTCCAACATAACCGGAATTGTTGTGACTAGTCAGGAACATACATGAACTAGTAATTTTTAGTAGTATACAAAAAAGTATATGCTGTGTTAATGCAGAGGCTACGAGATAAATCATGACAAGCCTAACACACAAGAAAACTAGGGACTTGTTACAAGCCAAGTATACAGATTAATCTAACAAGAATGCAACGTCAAGTAATCTTAAATTAGAAAGCTAAAGAGCGATCAGATATAACATGTATATCATACATCATAACAAGTCTTTTATTCCTCCAGCTAGGTATTACATGGTCAAACACTTGAGAAAGAAGAAGTGGATGGAGTCGTACCATCAGAGACATCTGAGCCAATTTGATTCATGTGATGTGGTTCGACTTTCTGATAATCTGGTAACCGAAGATTCAAGTAAGGGCTTAGAAAGTTTACGCGTAACAACACACGTAAAAGAATAATTAGGAGCAGAAGAAGAAAAACCGTGATCGTGGCCGAAACTGTGTACCAATCTACTAATAAACCCTAATCTAAGGAAATCAAGATTGCAACAGCATAATTATTTTCCGAAGAAAAAACATAAAACAAAAACAAGCTGGGCATGAGAGTGTTAAAGATCACTTACCCTGTAAAACAACTCACAGAAGAAGATCAAATATCTCTTGGTTCTGTTTTTTCCTTTCTTTACTTTTGGGAAAGTTGAAATAATAAAAACTCTTTTTGTTGGGATGAGAAAACACGCCCGTGTGATGTGGCGTCTCCATAGCTGTTATTGTACACGTGTCCTTCGCTGAGCGTCTTCTTTTGATGACGTAGCCTTTATAGAGCAAAATTGGATAGTGTTAATATTCTATGTTTGTGTGTATGTGTGTGTGTCAGGACACATATTTCTTGGAACTGTAATCTTTTGGATAAACGAATGGATTAGATCACTTTCGGCAATGGCCGTCACCATTCTTACTAGAAATGAGTAACTCTTCTTAATTATGGAGTCGGAACTTTCTACTATCATCGTCGTGCAGTCTCGGCACCATAATTAACAAATCGAGCTTAATGAATACTAACTTCTCGGTTTCATATTATATAGTTTTCTTTCAAGTACAGGAAGTGTATAGCTTATTGAACTTTACTAGTTATAGAGTACATGCCAAAGAGAGAACTACAACAGCATTAAAATAACTTGCTAAACCATCTACTTGAGACTTTGTACTGATCTATACTCCATGGAGAGACTATTATAATTATTCCAACAAAACCGCTGAAGATACCTCAAAAACCCGTCAACTAACAGAGATCCCCAACCATCTGAGTCTACTATCGCAAACCCGATCTTCTCAAGAACACTACCGTTAAAACTCATCTTGACGTCGCCTACTAGCTTCCGGTTATCCTTATACTCGAGCTTGTCAACGAACCACCCATACTTCGCGTCCAACGATCTTGTAGCATCAGCCACCGTGACGAACTTCCCTTGTACATAACTTGCCACGTCATTCTCACGTCATCCTCACCCGCAGTGATACCAGCCTTGCTCACGTCGACTTCGATGTGGAACTTGTCGTTAGGACCAAACACGAGATCTTTACCCTTTTTGTAAACCGATTCTTTCTTTGTTTTAGTCGACACGTGGACGATGAAGCTGAGATCAGAGAGCGGTATCTTGATGGCTTCCTCGAGCTGACCTCTGCGTCGGCGTTTCGCGTCTCTTTCCACGGCGGAGACGAGGCGTTTGTACGAGATAACGACGCCTTCCGTGTGTTCCAAGGCGATCTCGTAGGGAGAAGAGCGTTGTGAGGACCGTGCGGTCATGATAGACTTCCATAGATTCTCCGAGGAGAAGCACTTTAGCCACGTGGTCGAGATGCAAGAGGCGATGGCGAGAGTCTCGGGGTCCATGTAATAGCTAATAGCGTTTAGGACCTCCCAAGATGGAGGAGGCGGTTCATGCTCGTCGTTTTCTTGCATAGCCATAGGCATCGGTTTATCTCGAGTGATCTCGTCTTCGCGTTTGCGTTTCACGGCGGTGGAAGAGGACAACACACGTGCAACAACGACGGAGGTGGAGAGAGACATGTGTGATTTTTTTCTAATGCACTTGTTTAGTATTGATTCAGCTCAGTGTTACTGAAGAGTGAAGACCCTATTTATAGCTGTTTTGATTTTACTTAACTCAAAACGACTCCATGACGCGTAAAAAACAGACGGTGAATTCTTTTCCATATTAAAGAAAAAAAAAAGATAAAACTAATCAGGAAACGCATATAAATCGGTAATTTTTTTTAAAAAATAAATAAATTACATTTTAATAGACTGATTTCCTATTTTTTCATAGATAATACTCCATTAAAACAATTAATTTTAGTTATGATAATGCATCATTTAATCACATCAAAAAAACATTCATAATCATAAACCAATAATGGTATATAAGCCTGATTAAAGCTGTGATTTGCTTTTCATATATATAAAAACAATTATGCATCACATCAAACATTTCCCGTAATCAGAATTTTTTTTGGAGAACTTTGTAATTCAACTCCTTTGAACAATAACAGTATAATACCTTTTGTACACACATTACATATAATGTCAACATAATGAAATGTCATTGCAAGAACAACAAAAGAGTAGAGATCATTGCAAGGACAAATAATAAATCTTTCATCTTCCAGTTTCTTGATTTAGTCTTGTTTCATCTTGTTCTTTATGGTTCGTAGCTGTAAATTTATATAGAAATTATCAAAAAATGTAGAAAATCAAGTAAAGATAGTGTTATGAGACTTTGTTGTACCTTATGAATTGGAAACGGTGTGTAAACAATACATATCGTTTGCCTCAGTTCCCTGTAGCCGAAAGTGACTCAAAAGCTTGAACCAGTAACTTAACTTTATCTCTCCGAGCTGGTGTAAGCTTGGAAACAACTTCTTGCAGCGAGTTATCAACCATCCATTCGTCCCCGTTTCTCTTGTTTCGAGTTTCTTGATGCCTAAGGTTCACTCTTTCCGCTTCAACTCCGGGGTCCAATGGCAAGAACCGAGGCTCTCTTGAGTTGAATTTCCTCACATTCTCTAACGCTTTGACGAATTTCCTGAGTTGCATCGCTTTTGACGCTGCTCCACCTGTTAATCTTCCCTTGTGAGACCTGTAAAGTTGTTCCACTCTTCTGAGTTGCACCGCTCTTTTGACTCTCTTCAAGAGAGATTCCGTCTATGACTTCTCCTAATAGCTCCACTGCTTCGGTTTTGTAAACTTCCATTTTCTCACCATCCATACTTGTGTCATCCTCTGATTCTTGTTCTTCTTTAGGCAATGTTTGGTTTCTCTCGTTGTCTTCCATCTGTTTGCATAACAACCTCCACAAGCTTGAACACTCTTGTTTCTCCTCCAAATCATTGCCTACACCATCATCAACTTTTGCAGTCTCTTTGAGATCCTCTTGTAGTTTCCTCAGTTTACCTCTTAAGATCTCAGCATTACCTTCGTTTTCACTCTGGACTGTCACAATAGAAGAAAGGCTGGACTGACGAGAGATGTTCCTGGACGTTGCTGGAGTGGAAGAAAAGCTTATAGTATCGAAAGCTTGTGCAAGAAGAGAGACTTTTCTTCTCTGAGACGGTTCTAACGTCGATATGGCTTGTCTCAGAGCGTAATCAAGCATCCACTCCTCTGAATTTCTCTTCCCTCCAATCTCCTGATGCCTTAAACGGATCTTTTCGGTTTCTGGATCAGGCTCCCAAGGCAAAACCGAGGCGTCTTGGGGCTGAGTCTTCCTAAATCGCTGACGAATCTCTTTAGAAGAATGACTTTCTTCACATTGTTCCATCCTTTCTTTGGTTTTGAGTTGGTAGACGACTCTTCACTGACTTGAGAGTTTCTTTCCATTAGTTCTTGATCCGTAGCACTGTCTATAGATTGATCATCAGACGAGTTGTCTGGGATCTCAGAGAGAATCTTCTCAAGAGCTTCTCTAACAAGTGTAACTGTTCCGCTTCTTCTCGCATCAATCTGAAGATCTACAGCCTCATCATCACGTTCACCTTCAACTGAACTAGTTTCTTCTTCTTTCTCTGTTACCATGTGTTTATAGATGAGCTTCCACATTCTTGAATCTTTCTCTTTCTCAACCACGATTCGCTGTTTAACATTTCCTATTGGAGGAAGTAAATTGCTGGATTTCCTCGGCGTTGAATCAACCTCCTCTTCTCCTTTCAAGTCCTTTTGATGTACCTGAAATTTTGAGAAGACATTTGCAATCCTCTGTTCATCTTTGTTGACTTCACAATCTTTCTCTTCTCTCGGTGTTCCTTCTGTGGCAGCTTCAACACTGTTCAGGGGAGTATCAACCTCCTCTTCTCCTTTCAAGTCCTTTTGATGCACCTGAAATCTTGAAAAGACATTTTTGATTCTCTGCTCGTCTTTGTTGACTTCACAATCTTCCTCTGCTCTCAGTGTTCCTTCTGTGGCAGCTTCAACATTGTTCCTGGGAGGTTATGAACCTCCTCTTCTTGTTTCAAGTCTTTTGATGTACTTGAAAGCTTGAAAAGACATTTTTGATCCTCTGCTCATCTTTGCTTACTTTACAGTATTCCTTTACTCTTAGTGTTCCTTCATTGTCAGTGCTCTTGGTTTGTTTAAGAGTCTCATGGCCATCAAAACTGTATCAAAGGCCTGCACAAGGAGTTCTACCTTCTTTCTCTCTATAGGAGCCAATCTTGATATAGCTTGTCTCATAGCATAATCCAGCATCCATTCCTCTCCATCTGTTCTTATTCCCTCCATTGTTGATCGATGTCTTAGTAATACATTTTCTGCCTCCTCCAGTTCAGAATCAACAGGTAGGTTCCGCAGCTTCCTCGGATTGAAAACATGCACTTTCTCCAAGCTTTTCACAAATCTTTTCAAGAGAATCACCTTTCTCACGCTGTTCCAGCTTCTTTTAGTCTCTCCATGATCTTCTTCTTTCTTTTCATTAAGGGAGTTAGATGGTTCAGAAACAATCTCTTCATCAGATGATGAGTCAGGGATCTCCGAGAGAATCAATTCAAATGCTTGCTGAAACGATTTAATAGTTGCAGCAGCATCACCATGATCTTCAGTTCCATAGGACCACCTGTAATCTTTCTCAGCTTCATCAACTTTTCTCTCGTTATTGTCTCCCAAAACCATGTGTTTCTGTATAAGGTTCCTCCATGTAGAAAGGTTTGTCTGTTCAGAATCTCCTGTCTTCTCTTCTTTTTCTTCTATAGATGAACCTGAATCCAACCCATCTAATACTTCCTCCGCAGCAGGATGGTGACTAGAACTTGAATCTGCTACTGATTCCAAATCTTCATCAGATTTCATACCAAGAGACAGAGATGATGAAACTTCTCCAGTTGAATTTGTTTCTTCAAGATCCTTTCCTGATAAAACTTCTGGTAGATCAGTATTGTCATCAATGTCTCTCAAGATCGTTTGCGAGTTCACTGTTTTCTTCTCTTCTCTTCCAGGACTTCCAAGACCACCATCACCTCTAGAACCACCAACAGGAATCAAAGATTCAAAAGCTTTGACAAGATGTTTCACTTTCCTTTTCTGCGGTGGAGCAAGAGTCTTAATGACTTGCCTAAGAGCATGATCAAGCATCCACTCTTCCGCATTCTTCCTCTCTCCAACCAACTCTCTTCTCAACCGCATTATTGTCTCATTCTCTTCAGCATCAGTACATTTACGCCTCTCTCTTCGATCCAGCGACTTGAGAAACCTCTTGAGAAGGATTACTCTTTTCAAGTAGTTCCAGTTCTTGGCACCTCTCTTATGACCAGATTCTTCTCCCATGTGAGAAGTTGAAACAATTACAGTCAAATGTGTGTCCCTTCCTTCAATAGCACTTGAATCATCTGCAACATCATCATATTCATTCGCCAATTCACTCTCTGAAGCATCAGACGATTCATCATCAGTGATTTCAGCAAGTATCTCATCAAAGGCTTCCTTAACAAGCGTAACAGTATCATTCCATACATCTTCGTGCTCTTTTCATCTTCATCTTCATCTTCCACAGTTTCTTCACTTATAGTTCCCTCAATCTTCCCATTATAATAATCAAGACCTGTCATGTTAGATTCCTTGGAAGCTTTGTCAATTCTTCCATCTGAATCACCCACATTCTCCGGTTTAGATTCTTCATCCTCCATATATTTCCAGTTTTCTTTCCATCCTCTTCTCTAAGTTCACCAGAAGAACCATCCCTGCAAACTTCCTCATTATCTCCCACAGTTTCTTCACTCTTCACCTTCCCATCACCATGATCCAGACCCGTCACAGTTTCCTCCATATCTTTGTCGTTTCTGCCATACGAATCATCCATAACTTCAGGTTTAGTTTCCTGAACAACACATTCTATTCCAGCTGATGCAACAGTCTCCATTGAACCCATTCCTCCATCCCCATTATCATCAACATCTACCATCACCGTCTCAGTAGATCGTCTACTCGATTCTGAATCACTTTCACAGTTCTCCCAGCTAGAAACCTCTTCTTCAAAAGCCTCTTGATTGGTTTCTCCATCTGCATTGTCATCATCATCAGCCACCTGCTCTGATTCTTGATTAGCAGGTCCTCTCTTCCTGCTCAAAGTCCGCTTCAACAACACCAAACGCCGGTTCACACTCTTCTGCCTCTTCACAAACTTCCTTCTCATCGACATAAACCGCTTCAAAGACGGAACATGAACACTGCTATTATTATCCGCAGCGTGGCTATGAGGCCGACCGTGGAGAGAACAATACTTATAGTTGCAGACATCATCACTCTTCTTAGAAGAACCTTTCATGGCTGAAGAACAAGTAGGTTTGAGCAACCCTTTGTGTCTCAAACTCGTCATTCTCTTCAATCTAGCCGCTTGGAGATTCTTCTGAATGTTTTCGACATTCTTGGAAGCTGAAGAGCTCGTTGGTCTCAAGTAATGAGGCTCTAATAACCCTCCTAAGTCCTCCCTGGAAAGCAAATCAAGATTCTTCTTCCTCAGGGAAGTTACACGCTTCATAGATCTCATCTTCATCAGTCTATGTCCTCCTCCTCCTCCTCCTTTCCTCGTTGACTGTCTCCTAAGAACCTTCATACTCTTCAATCTCCTCACCGATTTTGAACTTTCCTCAACCTAAAAAAAGCATTAAACTTTCTAGATCTTCAGATTCTAACTACATCTAGTAATGATCTCTAGATTCTGACAAGAACAGAGATATAAACAAATGAAAAACAGAGCAGGTGTTTGACTTGCCTGGTCAACCTCGTCCTCTTTCTCGTCAGATGGTTTAGTAGAGTAACTGATGGAATCATCAGACATCTCGGAAGAAGATGAGTCTTCTGACTCGGCAGTGTAGCCGGAGAAGATGACCGGAATCTGATCGACAGTGAAACTGGGCAATCTGGAAATCCTGATGGGTTTCTTCCACATCTTCCTCTCTCTCCTTTTGAGCTCTCTTCTGCTCGTTTTACTTGAGCTCTCCCATTTCTCCGACAGCATCGGATTCGACATTCTCTGTCTTAAAGTCTCGAGCTTTATTGATTCTTTTAGCGGAAATCTCTCTGTTTTTTTAGATGATCAGAATTTACGCAATTGACATTGGTATGATTCTCTCTGTTCTTCAAAGATCAAAACTTTTTTTTTTGTTGTTTCATTCGTGTTTGAACACTCCTCGAAGATGATTGATGAGAGTCGTCGAAATTGAATTTTATTATTCCACCGCTTTCTTCTTCTCTGTGTTGTTTGATAATATTATTTCGCTTTCTTACGCGATGGACGGAGAGTAAATTATATGAAAGCGACGAAGTCAAATTCACTTTTATAGTACAAAATGTTTTTTTTTTAATTAAATTGCGTAACCAGTTTTTTTTTGTCAACTAATATCTAGTTTATGGAAATTTATAAATTAAAAACCATATTTATCAGTTTTGTATTGTGGAATTACTATATGTTGGTGGAAAATATTTAAGTTCTAAAAATTAACAAAAAGTAGCATAAAACAGTTTCTTAATTAAGTAATTAATTGAACAAGTAAATGTATTTTGTAACTTTTAAAGAGTTTGAAGAGAGTTAAATACATATTAGGGGGTTGCACAACAGTTTTTTTAATTGTCGATATATTATAAACAGAGAAGAAAGAGTTTCATTGACTAAATAAACTGAAATAACATTAATGAAATTAGGAAGAAAAAAAAACAAACACGATGCACGAAATATCTGTCTTCATTAACGTCTTGCTTACAAGACAAAATAATTGATGCAAGAATTAATTGGACAATGAATGTGGGTTGTTAGATCGATATTTATTCGTACTAGTAGTAAAGAATGTAGAGATATATTTCAATTAAGCGATATTGTAAAACCCCCAAAAAAAACACGTAGTTGACTAAAACAAGCACATAACATTTTTGTGTTATTTGACTTGAGAGTATTACTGTAAATAATAACGACATTCACTGAGATGCGTTATGATGTATGATGCCGTGTTTCACTTTAAATCATCTTCCAAAGTTCAAAAGGTTATATTATATTTCAAGTAATCATCTTCCAAAGTTCAAAAACATTATATTATGATATAGTACTCAGGTCTAGAAAGATAGAAAGATCTCATCTAACAAATATAAGAATAAAATAAACAAGAACACGTAATTACATGTGGAATCCATATGATAATTCATAATATGAAAAGTGTGTGTTGATGACACCTATACCACGTGACTTTAAAATCTCTCTGCCGAGATCACCGCTTTGATCCCCCCCCCCCATACATTCACAGACGTACTATCAATGGTGGACTAGTATAAGTAAGATAAATCTTGTAGCATTATATTAAACCATAGTCATAGTCATTTAGCCGTGTGTTACTAATCATCCGATAAAGATCTCACTCAATGTATCCTTATTCTTTCAATACAACTAACTAAGTGATGTTTAATATCCACTAAGCATAATATTTAATTGATTTAATATATATTCTCTATGCTTTAATTTAAGTTCACATTCTGATACTTTGGGTTCATAACATGCATATTGCTTTTAGCATAGAATATATCAACATTTAATTTATTCTACAAGTTTCTTTTTTAGTTCTTTATACTAAAACATGTTCATATCACTTAGGGAAAGATAGGCCTCCAAATTTTATTTTTAACACGTTCACTATTCTGAGCATGGTGAAAAGTTAAATAACATCAAACTATCAACAATTGAATCTTTTTCATATGCATGACATTCGACATTGATAAAATTATAAACTATCTATTGACACAAGTCGAAAGGATTAACCAGTTGGAAGAGAGAAGAACGCTAAGTTAAGAAACGCATTAATATTCATTTCAAAGCAGACATAGAAAAAAGAAAGCATGCACCCAAACAATCTGGTTATATCGAAGTTATTAACTAGTATATGATATATAGATGCTTAGAAAGACGAAATGAAAACCTAAAACACCACAGCGTATCAATAGATCCTATAACTATTCCAAACAAAATCTCGAAGCTGGTTATCCCTTAGACCATCGATTAAGGTGGTGGCCGAGTAATATCTCGAACAATAGGTGCCGGATTACCTCTTCGGACTATTGGAGTCGGGCTCCAATCACCATAGTCATCGTGAAACACATCTTCCCAAATCATATCTGTTTTTGCTGAATCTTGCTTCACCTGAGAATCATCCGAGAAAGCTTCTACTGCTACGGAAGCGACCACAATCACGAGTACTGTAGCAACAATAAGAAGAAACCTCACGTTGTTGATACTAAACGCCATTATTCGTGTTTGATTTAACTAGCTATCTAGGGCTCTTCAGCTTCTTTAGGATGTATTTATAAGTTTTCTTCTTGTAATTTAATTATTTTTGAATTGTAACACAAAATTCGAAGAAAAAATTTAAATCAAGAGAATATGATTGGACGCAAGTTTATGACTTCTCTTTTACATTTACAAAATGTTGGTTTTTCCAAGGTTTGAAAAAGTAAATTTCCGGCACAGTTTTTCTAAGTATATTCTTCTTAGTTCTATTTTCTTTTGTTACACTTTGTTCTAAGAAGTTCATGCATGCTTTGCACTCTAATATGAAAACATGGTTTAAATATTGATTTACACTATGAGATTTCGCAGAGAGAACAGTCTTCTCTTACGATCAAATAATTTGCACATTGTTATGGTAGAAATTAGCGTTTGCTTGCTGCCAATATCCCCATGTATATTTCTCAAAAAATAAAAAAAACATCCCCATGTATATATATGTCTTGGTGTCAGTATTTCTGGTCTAAAACGCAGCGTATGGAGGAGGGATAAAAAAAAGTACTCGGCGTTCAGATAAAAACAATCTGTCATTTTCCTTGAAACTACGCGCTGTTTGACCTATTCCGTTAACAACACCATGATGTTTCGTACACCACGTGGCTAATTGCGTAAAATCTTATCCAACGACTTTTTTGTTGTTTGTCTGTTCTCTCTTCTCTCTCACGTTTATCCAAAAAAAAGTGCAGAAAAGAAAAAAAGAAGCCGTCGTGATCGGCCGAGTCCAGCGTCCGCGTCACCATTATCATCGCCCTCTCTTATCTCGTCGCGATTCCCAATGCAATCTTCTTCCCTTTTTTTTAATATTTAAAATTCCATCATTTAATGATTTATTTACCGAGTAAAGTTCTCTGCTTCACGTTTCTTCTTTGCTTCTCTGTTTTCTTCTCTGACCTACCCAAGTCCCTCGCTCAGGTAAATCTCCTCTCTTTTTTTCTGGGTTTTCTCGATTCAAGTTTCTGTTTTGATTCCTGGGTTTTTGATTATTCCAGTCGTGATCTCTATTTACATCTGCCCTTTCTCGATTTGAAGCTCGTTTCAGGTTTTAAACGCAAAAAGGATCATACTTTCCTTATAAAAATCAATTTCCTCTGCTTGATTTCAATTCTGGGAAGCTCGTGATAGATTCTGTGATAGTGAAAATTGAGGAAACAAAAAAAAAATGCTGACTTGGTTTCAGATTCTAAGAATAGATCATCACAAACTCTGTTTCTCTGCACAAACCAGATGATACTCAAAGGCTCTGTTTTTTTCTTGTCTGTACAGTTAAACACACACATCGATGGATATAAGTAACGAGGCCAATGTTGATCCATTCTCAATCGGACCAACATCCATCATCGGTCGAACCATCGCCTTCAGAGTCCTCTTCTGCAAATCAATGATCCAGCTCAGACGCGACCTCTTTCGCTTCATGCTCCACTGGTTCCTCACATTCAAGCTCGCCGTTTCACCCTTTGTCTCCTGGTTCCATCCCCGGAACCCACAAGGGATCTTAGCCGTCGTCACGATCATCGCCTTCGGCTGAGGATGGAGGTTGGTCCGATTGAGAAGGGATCGACATTGGCCTCGTTGCTTTATATCCATTGAGATGATGTGTGTGTGTTTAACTGTAAAGACAATTAAAACAGAGACTTTGAGTATCAGAGAAACAGAGTTCTTAGAATCTGAAACCAAGTCAGCATTTTTTTTCTTTGTTTCCTCAAATTCAGAATCTATAAGGAGCTGCAATCAAGGAAAGGAAATTGATTTTATAACGAAAGTATGGTCCTTTCTGCGTAGAACAGAGTATCAGCGAAACAGAGTTTGTGCAGAGAAACAGAGTTTGTGATCTATTCTAGAATCTGAAACCAAGTCAGCATTTTTTCTTTGTTTCAAATTCACTATCACAGAAACTATGGCGAGCTTCCTAACATTGAAATCAAGCAAAGGAAATTGATTTTATAAGGAAAGTATGATCCTTTTTGCAATTGGAACCTGAAACAAGAGGTTCAAATCGAGATTCCGAACGAGATCATGAGCTCGGGAGCGAATAATCAAAAGCCCAGGAATCAAAAGAGAAACTTGAATCGAGAAAACCCAGAAAGAATTAGGAAATTTACCTGAGCGAGGGACTTGGTTTAGGTCAGAGAACGAAACAGAGAAGCAAAGAAGAAACGTGAAGCAGAGAACTTTTACTTGGGAGAGAGAGACGAATAAATCATAATAAATGGTGGAATTTTAAAATAATAAAAAGGAAGAAGATTGCATTGGGAATCGCGACGAGATAAGAGAGGGCGATGATAATGGGTGACGCGGACGCTGGACTCGGCCGATCACGACGGCTTTTTTTTCTTCTTTCTGCACTTTTGGATAAACGTGGAGAAAGACAAACAAAAAGTCGTTGGATAAGATTTTACGCAACTCGCCACGTGGTGTGTGAAACCTCAAGGCGTCTTCCAAACAACGTAGTTTCAAGGAAAATGACAGATTGTTTTCTGAACGCCGAGTACTTTTTTCCCTCCTCCGTACGCTGCGTTTTAGACCAAAATATATTTTTAAAATTACGATTTATATAATTAACCACTAAACGGAGATTACAAACTTGATTTAAACAAAATTATACAAATCAACATTATGAAACTAGCTTTGTTCGTCCATTCATACCGCCGTTCCGGCTTAGAGCGCTTTGATATCATCAAACTATCATCAACCGTTTTCTGCCACCAATAATAACCACTAAAGGGTGAGGTTTACTTCGCTGCTCGATGCCGGTTCTTTTTGTGTCATCGACGGAGTAGCTAGCCTCTGATGATCGCTTTCAAGCTCGCTTCACTGACTTAAAGCTGAAATGAGAGAAGAAATAGCATACCCAAGGAGCCATTCAGCCCTCATATATATGCATGGGGATGCCAAACGCTCAGCTTTACCATAACAATCTGCAAATTATTTTATCGGAATCGAATACTGTTCTCCGCGCAATCTCATAGTGTAAATCAATATGTAAACCTCTTTCCATATAGAGTGCTAGTTGTAGAACAAAGAGTAACAAAAAAGAATTAAGAAGAATATGCTTATGAAAAACTGTGCCGGAATTTTTACTTTTCAAAACTTGGAAATATAAAATTTTGTAAATGTAAAAGCAGCGAGAAGTCATAAACCTGCATGCATCCAATCATATTCTCTTGTTTAAAACTTTTCTTCGAATTTTGTGTTACATTAGTATACAAGAAGAAAACTTTAAAACAAAAGGAAGAAAAAAAACTTATAAATACATTGTACAGAAGCTGGAGAGCCCTAGATATCTAGTTGAATCAAACACGAATCATGGCGCTTCGTATCAACAACGTGAGGTTCCTTGTTGTTGCTACAATACTCGTGATTGTGATCGCTTCCGTAGCTGGAGAAGCTTCCCGGATGATTCTCAGGTGAAGCAAGATTCAGCAAAAGAGATATGAATTGGGAAGAAGTGTTTCACGCTGACTATGGTGTTTGGAGCCCGACTCCAATAGTTCGAAGAGGTAATCCAAAACCTATTCTTCGAGATATTACACGGCCACCACCTTAATCGATTGTCTAAGGGATAACCAACTTCGAGGTTATTGATTACTTTGTCAACGAGCAACTCTCTATTTTAGTTCGGAATAGTTAATAGGATTTTTGATACGTTGTGGTGTTTTACGTTTTCATGTTGTCTTTCTAAGCATCTACATATGATAAACTATTTAAGAACTTCGATCTAACCAGATTGTCTGCATGCTTTCTTGTTTATCTGTTTGAAATGATGATTTTTTTTTTTCTTTTCACTGAAAACTTCATTAATAATAATAGGTAGGGATGGGCCAAATAAGGTCCAAGCCCAAGGGTTCAATACACAAGATATGAAAACGCAGAGATTCTTTTGTAGATTATCCGCCCACATTCGAGAACCAGAGATATGCTAAAGAGATTGATGCAAACTCAGTAGATATCGATCGGATGTCTTTCACAATACCGATGATTTCCTTAGCCCGAAAGTGATGCCTGAGATTGCCTCGATGAGCTGCTAAGTTGCTGAGAGCACCTCAAGAGAGCTGAACTCCAAATTGATCGCCATACACATAGCTGATCTGACGTAAGCCTCGCAACTGAGGGGAGCCTATCGGCTTCACACATCGATCCTTTGATGGGAGCTCGACCCGAACACCCACCCTAGTCCTGCCACGAAGCTTTTCCTTGTGCCACGCCGCCTGTTTGAAATGATGATAAAAGAAAATATTACTACATATCCAGCTTTAGCATTCATGCCTTTCTTAACTTAGTGTTCTTACTTTCAATTGGCTTATGGACTTGTGTCAAGGAATAGAGACATAACTTTCGTATGTATTAATTATGAACATGTTATAATCTAAGGAACTGGAATATATAACAAGTAAAACTAACTTGAAGAATATATGCTGATCTATTCTATATGTCTATGCAACATGCATGTTATTAATCCAAAAGTATTAGAGAATGTTAAATTATATTAAACCATGGAGGTTATTAAATCTATGAGATATTATGCTTTATTTAATAAACGTGATTATTAAACATCACTTAAATACTTGTAAGTAAAAAATGAGAATACTGATCTTCATCGGGGATTCATTAACATGGCAAAATAATCCTGACTGTGCGGTTTATATATTACCAGTGTTTTAAAACCGACCAATTCATGGTTGGACCTGGTTGACTATGAACCGTTATATAGCCGGATTGGTCTAGTTAGGTGTTCAATCCTGATATCGGTTCGGTTTCGTTCGGTTTTGGTTTTTCGTGTTTCGCTTATAAAAATATCTACTATATTAAAACCATATTTAATATGGTTTGGTTCTGGCTATATACCGCCGGTTTTCGTTTATTCGGTTTTATACCAAAACCGTAAATATATTTATCTTTTAAAATATTTTGTGAATTTTACTTTATAAGATTAGATATCGCTTTAAATTTAATTATAACATGGCTATATTTTGTTTAAATAATCTATTTTTATTTTACTATTTAAATAATCAGTAAACATATTTATTTAATAACAATAATAGTTTTATGGAATAAAAGTAAGAAATATCAAGAATCCATAATGCTATTAAACAAAAAGTAAAAAATATGTTTTTTTTTAATTTGATAAAAAAAAATTGAACTTAAAATAAAATACTAAATAACTAAAATAAACATTTAAGTAGGAAGATCATACCAATAAAATAAATTAGGTATATATTATTAATTATATTATATAATTTACATATACTTATATTTTATATTTTAATTGATTGGTTTATTCGGTTTGATCGGTTTATATACCAAACCATATTGATATACCATAGTTTCTTAAAAATGACATCCATTCGGTATATTCGATACTACCAAATCCAAACCATTTTTTCTATTTCGGTTCGGTTTTAATTGGTTCGGCTTTACCGGATTGAACACCCCTAGGTCTAGTAATTGGTTCAACCATGAACCGGCCACATAGCCGGATTATATTTCAAAGTTATTAAACCAATAAAAACCAATAAAACTATCAAAAATCTATAAATCATCTATATAAACAAGAAACTAATTTATATTTATAATATTTTATGTTCAAAATTGATTTATATTTTAACTATGCATCATCTTTACTAATATTACTTTTATATTTACATACTAAAAAAAATATTAAACTATATTATTGAATCATGTTTGTTCCGGTCGAACCATATTAAACCGTGATCTAAAATATTTCCGGTTCAGGTTTCGGTCTGGTTTTAAAAACATTGTATATTACTAAAAGATTATCTTATTTTTTTACTTATCCACCGTTGATAGTGACGTGATTTTACAACTGAAAGATAGAAACAATCGGCCGAGGGATTTTGAAGTCACATGGTATAGGTGTCATGAAACACATGTTTCAAAGGGTCCCACATTTACGCGTTCTTGTTTTATTTATTTGTATATTCGTTAGATCTCACTACCTTTCTGGACCTGGTTGGTAAACCATATAAAATGATGGCAAGTAAAAGGTTGATTTTACTTGGAATCTAGAGCATTTGAAACTTTAGAAGATTATTTTTAAAGTGAAACACGGCAGAGTAGAGTAGCATCACAGCACAACTCAGTGATTTACTATTTACTGTATCCTCTCAAGTCTCGATAACATATAAATTCCATGCTTTATTTTTAGTCAACTACGTGTGTCTCTGTCTCACACAATATCGCTTTAATTGAAATATATGAATAAATATGGAACTAACAAGTAACAACCACATTCATTGCCCAATTAATTCTCAACGTCAATTATTTTTGTCTATCAGCAACAAGTTAGTGAAGACAGACAGATATTTTATGCATCGTGTTGTTTTTTTTTCCTATTTCATTCATGTTTTTTTTTCAGTTTATTAGTCAATGAACGCTATTTCTTCTATGATTTATTATCAACAAAAAAAAAAACTGATGTGCAACCCCTTAATTAAGTCCCAGATGTTTAACTAAGTAATTGACAAATAAACTCTTAAAACGTTACAAAATAAATTTATTTCTATAATTAATTATTAATAAATTGTTTTATACTGAATAATTTATATGTTTTCATATAAACTAGTTATGCAATTTAGTAAAAATAATTTAAGTTTCAAAAAAGAAAAATAAACATTTTGTACTATTTGATCAAAAAAAAAAAAACATTTTGTACTATAAAAGAGTTTGACTTCGTCGCTTATAAAATTTATCAACAACACCGAAGAAGAAGAAGACGGTGGAATAATAAAATTCAATTTCGACGACTCTCATCAATCATCATCTCCCAAGAGTGTTCAAACACGAATGAAACCAAATATTGTTTTTTTTTTTTAAAGTTATGATCTTTGACGAACAGAGAGAATCATACCAATGTGAATTCTGATCATCATCTCTTTTTGACGACTTAAAAAAAAAAAAAAAAGAGAGATTTGCGCTGAAGAATCAATAAAGGTCGAGACTTTAGACGACGACAAGAGAGAATGTCGAACCCGATGCTGTCGGAGAAATGGGAGAGCTCAAGAGACTCCGCAGAGAGGACGAAGAAGAAACCCATCTCTAAACTGCCCAGTTTCTCTCCATCCACCAATCGTTCCTCCCAGCCCCTCCCATGTCTCTTTTGATTCCTGGGTTTTGATTATTCCAGTCGTGATCTCTATTTACATCTGCCCTTTCTCGATTTGAAGCTCGTTTCAGGTTTTAAACGCAAAAGGATCATACTTTCCTTATAAAAATCAATTTCCTTTGCTTGATTTCAATTCTGGGAAGCTCGTGATAGATTCTGTGATAGTGAATTTGAGGAAACAAAGAAAAAAACTGACTTGGTTTCAGATTCTAAGAATAGATCACAAACTCTGTTTCGCTGATACTCTGTTCTACACGCAGAAAGGACCATACTTTCGTTATAAAAATCAATTTCCTCTGCTTGATTTCAATGTTAGGAAGCTCGCCATAGTTTCTGTGATAGTGAATTTGAGGAAACAAAGAAAAAATGCTGACTTGGTTTCAGATTCTAAGAATAGATCATCACAAACTCTGTTTCGCTGATACTCTGTTCTACACGCAGAAAGGACCATACTTTCGTTATAAAAATCAATTTCCTCTGCTTGATTTCAATGTTAGGAAGCTCGCCATAGTTTCTGTGATAGTGAATTTGAGGAAACAAAGAAAAAATGCTGACTTGGTTTCAGATTCTAAGAATAGATCATCACAAACTCTGTTTCGCTGATACTCTGTTCTACACGCAGAAAGGACCATACTTTCGTTATAAAAATCAATTTCCTCTGCTTGATTTCAATTCTGGGAAGCTCGTGATAGATTCTGTGATAGTGAAAATTGAGGAAACAAAGAAAAAAACTGACTTGGTTTCAGATTCTAAGAATAGATCACAAACTCTGTTTCGCTGATACTCTGTTCTACACGCAGAAAGGACCATACTTTCGTTATAAAAATCAATTTCCTTTGCTTGATTTCAATTCTGGGAAGCTCGTGATAGATTCTGTGATAGTGAAAATTGAGGAAACAAAGAAAAAATGCTGACTTGGTTTCAGATTCTAAGAATAGATCACAAACTCTGTTTCGCTGATACTCTGTTCTACACGCAGAAAGGACCATACTTTCGTTATAAAAATCAATTTCCTTTGCTTGATTTCAATTCTGGGAAGCTCGTGATAGATTCTGTGATAGTGAATTTGAGGAAACAAAGAAAAAAACTGACTTGGTTTCAGATTCTAAGAATAGATCACAAACTCTGTTTCGCTGATACTCTGTTCTACACGCAGAAAGGACCATACTTTCGTTATAAAAATCAATTTCCTCTGCTTGATTTCAATTCTGGGAAGCTCGTGATAGATTCTGTGATAGTGAATTTGAGGAAACAAAGAAAAAAACTGACTTGGTTTCAGATTCTAAGAATAGATCACAAACTCTGTTTCGCTGATACTCTGTTCTACACGCAGAAAGGACCATACTTTCGTTATAAAAATCAATTTCCTTTGCTTGATTTCAATGTTAGGAAGCTCGCCATAGTTTCTGTGATAGTGAATTTGAGGAAACAAAGAAAAAATGCTGACTTGGTTTCAGATTCTAAGAATAGATCATCACAAACTCTGTTTCGCTGATACTCTGTTCTACACGCAGAAAGGACCATACTTTCGTTATAAAAATCAATTTCCTTTGCTTGATTTCAATTCTGGGAAGCTCGTGATAGATTCTGTGATAGTGAAAATTGAGGAAACAAAGAAAAAATGCTGACTTGGTTTCAGATTCTAAGAATAGATCACAAACTCTGTTTCTCTGCACAAACTCTGTTTCGCTGATACTCTGTTCTACACGCAGAAAGGACCATACTTTCGTTATAAAAATCAATTTCCTCTGCTTGATTTCAATGTTAGGAAGCTCGCCATAGTTTCTGTGATAGTGAATTTGAGGAAACAAAGAAAAAAACTGACTTGGTTTCAGATTCTAAGAATAGATCACAAACTCTGTTTCGCTGATACTCTGTTCTACACGCAGAAAGGACCATACTTTCGTTATAAAAATCAATTTCCTCTGCTTGATTTCAATGTTAGGAAGCTCGCCATAGTTTCTGTGATAGTGAAAATTGAGGAAACAAAGAAAAAATGCTGACTTGGTTTCAGATTCTAAGAACTCTGTTTCTCTGCACAAACTCTGTTTCGCTGATACTCTGTTCTACACGCAGAAAGGACCATACTTTCGTTATAAAAATCAATTTCCTTTCCTTGATTGCAGCTCCTTATAGATTCTGAATTTGAGGAAACAAAGAAAAAATGCTGACTTGGTTTCAGATTCTAAGAATAGATCACAAACTCTGTTTCGCTGATACTCTGTTCTACACGCAGAAAGGACCATACTTTCGTTATAAAAATCAATTTCCTTTGCTTGATTTCAATTCTGGGAAGCTCGTGATAGATTCTGTGATAGTGAAAATTGAGGAAACAAAGAAAAAAACTGACTTGGTTTCAGATTCTAAGAATAGATCACAAACTCTGTTTCGCTGATACTCTGTTCTACACGCAGAAAGGACCATACTTTCGTTATAAAAATCAATTTCCTTTCCTTGATTGCAGCTCCTTATAGATTCTGAATTTGAGGAAACAAAGAAAAAAACTGACTTGGTTTCAGATTCTAAGAATAGATCACAAACTCTGTTTCGCTGATACTCTGTTCTACACGCAGAAAGGACCATACTTTCGTTATAAAAATCAATTTCCTCTGCTTGATTTCAATTCTGGGAAGCTCGTGATAGATTCTGTGATAGTGAAAATTGAGGAAACAAAGAAAAAAACTGACTTGGTTTCAGATTCTAAGAATAGATCACAAACTCTGTTTCTCTGCACAAACTCTGTTTCGCTGATACTCTGTTCTACACGCAGAAAGGACCATACTTTCGTTATAAAAATCAATTTCCTCTGCTTGATTTCAATGTTAGGAAGCTCGCCATAGTTTCTGTGATAGTGAAAATTGAGGAAACAAAGAAAAAAATGCTGACTTGGTTTCAGATTCTAAGAATAGATCACAAACTCTGTTTCGCTGATACTCTGTTCTACACGCAGAAAGGACCATACTTTCGTTATAAAAATCAATTTCCTTTGCTTGATTTCAATTCTGGGAAGCTCGTGATAGATTCTGTGATAGTGAATTTGAGGAAACAAAGAAAAAATGCTGACTTGGTTTCAGATTCTAAGAATAGATCACAAACTCTGTTTCGCTGATACTCTGTTCTACACGCAGAAAGGACCATACTTTCGTTATAAAAATCAATTTCCTTTGCTTGATTTCAATGTTAGGAAGCTCGCCATAGTTTCTGTGATAGTGAAAATTGAGGAAACAAAGAAAAAATGCTGACTTGGTTTCAGATTCTAAGAATAGATCATCACAAACTCTGTTTCTCTGCACAAACTCTGTTTCGCTGATACTCTGTTCTACACGCAGAAAGGACCATACTTTCGTTATAAAAATCAATTTCCTTTGCTTGATTTCAATTCTGGGAAGCTCGTGATAGATTCTGTGATAGTGAAAATTGAGGAAACAAAGAAAAAATGCTGACTTGGTTTCAGATTCTAAGAATAGATCACAAACTCTGTTTCGCTGATACTCTGTTCTACACGCAGAAAGGACCATACTTTCGTTATAAAAATCAATTTCCTCTGCTTGATTTCAATGTTAGGAAGCTCGCCATAGTTTCTGTGATAGTGAAAATTGAGGAAACAAAAAAAAATGCTGACTTGGTTTCAGATTCTAAGAATAGATCATCACAAACTCTGTTTCGCTGATACTCTGTTCTACACGCAGAAAGGACCATACTTTCGTTATAAAAATCAATTTCCTCTGCTTGATTTCAATGTTAGGAAGCTCGCCATAGTTTCTGTGATAGTGAAAATTGAGGAAACAAAGAAAAAAACTGACTTGGTTTCAGATTCTAAGAACTCTGTTTCTCTGCACAAACTCTGTTTCGCTGATACTCTGTTCTACACGCAGAAAGGACCATACTTTCGTTATAAAAATCAATTTCCTTTGCTTGATTTCAATTCTGGGAAGCTCGTGATAGATTCTGTGATAGTGAATTTGAGGAAACAAAAAAAAATGCTGACTTGGTTTCAGATTCTAAGAATAGATCACAAACTCTGTTTCGCTGATACTCTGTTCTACACGCAGAAAGGACCATACTTTCGTTATAAAAATCAATTTCCTTTGCTTGATTTCAATGTTAGGAAGCTCGCCATAGTTTCTGTGATAGTGAAAATTGAGGAAACAAAGAAAAAATGCTGACTTGGTTTCAGATTCTAAGAATAGATCACAAACTCTGTTTCGCTGATACTCTGTTCTACACGCAGAAAGGACCATACTTTCGTTATAAAAATCAATTTCCTTTGCTTGATTTCAATGTTAGGAAGCTCGCCATAGTTTCTGTGATAGTGAATTTGAGGAAACAAAGAAAAAATGCTGACTTGGTTTCAGATTCTAAGAATAGATCACAAACTCTGTTTCGCTGATACTCTGTTCTACACGCAGAAAGGACCATACTTTCGTTATAAAAATCAATTTCCTTTGCTTGATTTCAATTCTGGGAAGCTCGTGATAGATTCTGTGATAGTGAATTTGAGGAAACAAAAAAAAATGCTGACTTGGTTTCAGATTCTAAGAATAGATCACAAACTCTGTTTCTCTGCACAAACTCTGTTTCGCTGATACTCTGTTCTACACGCAGAAAGGACCATACTTTCGTTATAAAAATCAATTTCCTTTCCTTGATTGCAGCTCCTTATAGATTCTGAATTTGAGGAAACAAAAAAAAATGCTGACTTGGTTTCAGATTCTAAGAACTCTGTTTCTCTGCACAAACTCTGTTTCGCTGATACTCTGTTCTACACGCAGAAAGGACCATACTTTCGTTATAAAAATCAATTTCCTTTGCTTGATTTCAATGTTAGGAAGCTCGCCATAGTTTCTGTGATAGTGAAAATTGAGGAAACAAAGAAAAAATGCTGACTTGGTTTCAGATTCTAAGAACTCTGTTTCTCTGCACAAACTCTGTTTCGCTGATACTCTGTTCTACACGCAGAAAGGACCATACTTTCGTTATAAAAATCAATTTCCTCTGCTTGATTTCAATGTTAGGAAGCTCGCCATAGTTTCTGTGATAGTGAATTTGAGGAAACAAAGAAAAAAATGCTGACTTGGTTTCAGATTCTAAGAATAGATCATCACAAACTCTGTTTCGCTGATACTCTGTTCTACACGCAGAAAGGACCATACTTTCGTTATAAAAATCAATTTCCTCTGCTTGATTTCAATTCTGGGAAGCTCGTGATAGATTCTGTGATAGTGAATTTGAGGAAACAAAGAAAAAATGCTGACTTGGTTTCAGATTCTAAGAATAGATCATCACAAACTCTGTTTCTCTGCACAAACTCTGTTTCGCTGATACTCTGTTCTACACGCAGAAAGGACCATACTTTCGTTATAAAAATCAATTTCCTTTGCTTGATTTCAATGTTAGGAAGCTCGCCATAGTTTCTGTGATAGTGAATTTGAGGAAACAAAGAAAAAATGCTGACTTGGTTTCAGATTCTAAGAATAGATCATCACAAACTCTGTTTCGCTGATACTCTGTTCTACACGCAGAAAGGACCATACTTTCGTTATAAAAATCAATTTCCTTTGCTTGATTTCAATTCTGGGAAGCTCGTGATAGATTCTGTGATAGTGAATTTGAGGAAACAAAGAAAAAAATGCTGACTTGGTTTCAGATTCTAAGAATAGATCATCACAAACTCTGTTTCTCTGCACAAACTCTGTTTCGCTGATACTCTGTTCTACACGCAGAAAGGACCATACTTTCGTTATAAAAATCAATTTCCTTTGCTTGATTTCAATTCTGGGAAGCTCGTGATAGATTCTGTGATAGTGAAAATTGAGGAAACAAAGAAAAAATGCTGACTTGGTTTCAGATTCTAAGAACTCTGTTTCTCTGCACAAACTCTGTTTCGCTGATACTCTGTTCTACACGCAGAAAGGACCATACTTTCGTTATAAAAATCAATTTCCTTTGCTTGATTTCAATTCTGGGAAGCTCGTGATAGATTCTGTGATAGTGAAAATTGAGGAAACAAAGAAAAAATGCTGACTTGGTTTCAGATTCTAAGAATAGATCATCACAAACTCTGTTTCGCTGATACTCTGTTCTACACGCAGAAAGGACCATACTTTCGTTATAAAAATCAATTTCCTCTGCTTGATTTCAATTCTGGGAAGCTCGTGATAGATTCTGTGATAGTGAAAATTGAGGAAACAAAAAAAAATGCTGACTTGGTTTCAGATTCTAAGAATAGATCACAAACTCTGTTTCTCTGCACAAACTCTGTTTCGCTGATACTCTGTTCTACACGCAGAAAGGACCATACTTTCGTTATAAAAATCAATTTCCTTTGCTTGATTTCAATTCTGGGAAGCTCGTGATAGATTCTGTGATAGTGAAAATTGAGGAAACAAAGAAAAAATGCTGACTTGGTTTCAGATTCTAAGAACTCTGTTTCTCTGCACAAACTCTGTTTCTCTGCACAAACTCTGTTTCGCTGATACTCTGTTCTACACGCAGAAAGGACCATACTTTCGTTATAAAAATCAATTTCCTCTGCTTGATTTCAATTCTGGGAAGCTCGTGATAGATTCTGTGATAGTGAAAATTGAGGAAACAAAGAAAAAATGCTGACTTGGTTTCAGATTCTAAGAATAGATCACAAACTCTGTTTCGCTGATACTCTGTTCTACACGCAGAAAGGACCATACTTTCGTTATAAAAATCAATTTCCTCTGCTTGATTTCAATTCTGGGAAGCTCGTGATAGATTCTGTGATAGTGAAAATTGAGGAAACAAAAAAAAATGCTGACTTGGTTTCAGATTCTAAGAACTCTGTTTCTCTGCACAAACTCTGTTTCGCTGATACTCTGTTCTACACGCAGAAAGGACCATACTTTCGTTATAAAAATCAATTTCCTCTGCTTGATTTCAATTCTGGGAAGCTCGTGATAGATTCTGTGATAGTGAATTTGAGGAAACAAAGAAAAAAACTGACTTGGTTTCAGATTCTAAGAATAGATCACAAACTCTGTTTCGCTGATACTCTGTTCTACACGCAGAAAGGACCATACTTTCGTTATAAAAATCAATTTCCTCTGCTTGATTTCAATTCTGGGAAGCTCGTGATAGATTCTGTGATAGTGAATTTGAGGAAACAAAAAAAAATGCTGACTTGGTTTCAGATTCTAAGAATAGATCACAAACTCTGTTTCGCTGATACTCTGTTCTACACGCAGAAAGGACCATACTTTCGTTATAAAAATCAATTTCCTCTGCTTGATTTCAATGTTAGGAAGCTCGCCATAGTTTCTGTGATAGTGAATTTGAGGAAACAAAGAAAAAATGCTGACTTGGTTTCAGATTCTAAGAATAGATCACAAACTCTGTTTCGCTGATACTCTGTTCTACACGCAGAAAGGACCATACTTTCGTTATAAAAATCAATTTCCTTTGCTTGATTTCAATTCTGGGAAGCTCGTGATAGATTCTGTGATAGTGAAAATTGAGGAAACAAAGAAAAAATGCTGACTTGGTTTCAGATTCTAAGAATAGATCATCACAAACTCTGTTTCTCTGCACAAACTCTGTTTCGCTGATACTCTGTTCTACACGCAGAAAGGACCATACTTTCGTTATAAAAATCAATTTCCTCTGCTTGATTTCAATGTTAGGAAGCTCGCCATAGTTTCTGTGATAGTGAATTTGAGGAAACAAAGAAAAAAATGCTGACTTGGTTTCAGATTCTAAGAATAGATCACAAACTCTGTTTCTCTGCACAAACTCTGTTTCGCTGATACTCTGTTCTACACGCAGAAAGGACCATACTTTCGTTATAAAAATCAATTTCCTCTGCTTGATTTCAATGTTAGGAAGCTCGCCATAGTTTCTGTGATAGTGAATTTGAGGAAACAAAGAAAAAATGCTGACTTGGTTTCAGATTCTAAGAATAGATCACAAACTCTGTTTCGCTGATACTCTGTTCTACACGCAGAAAGGACCATACTTTCGTTATAAAAATCAATTTCCTTTCCTTGATTGCAGCTCCTTATAGATTCTGAATTTGAGGAAACAAAAAAAAATGCTGACTTGGTTTCAGATTCTAAGAATAGATCATCACAAACTCTGTTTCGCTGATACTCTGTTCTACACGCAGAAAGGACCATACTTTCGTTATAAAAATCAATTTCCTTTCCTTGATTGCAGCTCCTTATAGATTCTGAATTTGAGGAAACAAAAAAAAATGCTGACTTGGTTTCAGATTCTAAGAACTCTGTTTCTCTGCACAAACTCTGTTTCGCTGATACTCTGTTCTACACGCAGAAAGGACCATACTTTCGTTATAAAAATCAATTTCCTCTGCTTGATTTCAATGTTAGGAAGCTCGCCATAGTTTCTGTGATAGTGAATTTGAGGAAACAAAGAAAAAAACTGACTTGGTTTCAGATTCTAAGAATAGATCATCACAAACTCTGTTTCGCTGATACTCTGTTCTACACGCAGAAAGGACCATACTTTCGTTATAAAAATCAATTTCCTCTGCTTGATTTCAATTCTGGGAAGCTCGTGATAGATTCTGTGATAGTGAAAATTGAGGAAACAAAAAAAAATGCTGACTTGGTTTCAGATTCTAAGAATAGATCACAAACTCTGTTTCGCTGATACTCTGTTCTACACGCAGAAAGGACCATACTTTCGTTATAAAAATCAATTTCCTCTGCTTGATTTCAATTCTGGGAAGCTCGTGATAGATTCTGTGATAGTGAAAATTGAGGAAACAAAGAAAAAAATGCTGACTTGGTTTCAGATTCTAAGAATAGATCATCACAAACTCTGTTTCGCTGATACTCTGTTCTACACGCAGAAAGGACCATACTTTCGTTATAAAAATCAATTTCCTTTGCTTGATTTCAATTCTGGGAAGCTCGTGATAGATTCTGTGATAGTGAATTTGAGGAAACAAAGAAAAAAACTGACTTGGTTTCAGATTCTAAGAATAGATCATCACAAACTCTGTTTCGCTGATACTCTGTTCTACACGCAGAAAGGACCATACTTTCGTTATAAAAATCAATTTCCTTTGCTTGATTTCAATTCTGGGAAGCTCGTGATAGATTCTGTGATAGTGAATTTGAGGAAACAAAAAAAAATGCTGACTTGGTTTCAGATTCTAAGAACTCTGTTTCTCTGCACAAACCAGATGATACTCAAAGGCTCTGTTTTTCTTGTCTGTACAGTTAAACACACACATCGATGGATATAAGTAACGAGGCCAATGTCGATCCCTTCTCAATCGGACCAACATCCATCATCGGTCGAACCATCGCCTTCCGAGTCCTCTTCTGCAAATCAATGATCCAGCTCAGACGCGACCTCTTTCGCTTCATGCTCCACTGGTTCCTCACTCAAGCTCGCCGTTTCACCCTTTGTCTCCTGGTTCCACCCCGGAACCCCCAGGGGATCTAGCCGTCGTCACGATCATCGCCTTCGTGCTGAAACGTTACACGAACGTGAAAGCCAAGGCGGAGATGGCGTACAGGAGGAAGTTCTGGAGGAACATGATGCGCACGGCTCTGACTTACGAGGAATGGGCTCACGCCGCTAAGATGCTGGATAAAGAGACTCCGAAGATGAACGAATCCGATCTTTACGACGAGGAGTTGGTTAAGAACAAGCTAAGGGAGCTTCGTCATCGACGCCAAGAAGGATCGCTTAGAGACATCATGTTCTGTATGAGAGCTGATCTGGTAAGGAACCTCGGGAACATGTGTAACTCTGAGCTACACAAAGGGAGACTCCAGGTGCCGAGACATATCAAAGAGTATATAGACGAAGTCTCTCAGCTGAGAATGGTATGCAACAACTCTGACTCGTTAGAAGACCTTTCTTTAGATGAGAAGCTTTTTTATGCACGAGACGCGTCACGCCTTTGGTAGAACGGCGTTGCTACTCAGCGGCGGGGCTTCTAGGCGCGTTTCATGTCGGCGTTGTCAGGACTCTCGTCGAGCATAAGCTCTTACCTCGGATCATCGCTGGCTCAAGCGTTGGCTCCATAATCTGTTCTGTTGTGGCCTCGAGGTCTTGGCCAGAGCTGCAGAGTTTCTTCGAAAACTCTCTGCATTCTCTGCAGTTCTTTGATCAGCTAGGAAGCGTTTTCACGATCGTGAAACGCGTCATGACGCAGGAGCGTTGCACGACATCAGACAGCTTCAGTGCATGCTCAGGAACCTCACGTTGTTGATACTAAACGCCATTATTCGTGTTTGATTTAACTAGCTATCTAGGGCTCTCCAGCTTCTGTACAATGTATTTATAAGTTTTCTTCTTGTAATTTAATTATTTTTGAATTGTAACACAAAATTCGAAGAAAAATTTAAATCAAGAGAATATGATTGGACGCAAGTTTATGACTTCTCTTTACATTTACAAAATGTTGGTTTTCCAAGGTTTGAAAAGTAAATTTCCGGCACAGTTTTTCTAAGTATATTCTTCTTAGTTCTATTTTCTTTTGTTACACTTTGTTCTAAGAAGTTCATGCATGCTTTGCACTCTAATATGAAAACATGGTTTAAATATTGATTTACACTATGAGATTTCGCAGAGAGAACAGTCTTCTCTTACGATCAAATAATTTGCACATTGTTATGGTAGAAATTAGCGTTTGCTTGCTGCCAATATCCCCATGTATATATATGTCTTGGTGTCAGTATTTCTGGTCTAAAACGCAGCGTACGGAGGAGGAAAAAAGTACTCGGCGTTCAGAGAAAACAATCTGTCATTTTCCTTGAAACTACACGTTGTTTGAAGACGCCTTGAGGTTTCACACCACGTGGCGAGTTGCGTAAAATCTTATCCAACGACTTTTTGTTTGTCTTTCTCCACGTTTATCAAAAAGTGCAGAAAGAAAGAAAAAAGCCGTCGTGATCGGCCGAGTCCAGCGTCCGCGTCACCATTATCATCGCCCTCTTATCTCGTCGCGATTCCCAATGCAATCTTCTTCCCTTTTTATTATTTTAAAATTCCACCATTTATTATGATTTATTCACGTCTCTCTCTCCCAAGTAAAAGTTCTCTGCTTCACGTTTCTTCTTTGCTTCTCTGTTTCGTTCTCTGACCTAAACCAAGTCCCTCGCTCAGGTAAATTTCCTAATTCTTTCTGGTTTTCTCGATTCAAGTTTCTCTTTTGATTCCTGGGTTTTGATTATTCCAGTCGTGATCTCTATTTACATCTGCCCTTTCTCGATTTGAAGCTCGTTTCAGGTTTTAAACGCAAAAGGATCATACTTTCCTTATAAAAATCAATTTCCTCTGCTTGATTTCAATTCTGGGAAGCTCGTGATAGATTCTGTGATAGTGAATTTGAGGAAACAAAAAAAAATGCTGACTTGGTTTCAGATTCTAAGAACTCTGTTTCTCTGCACAAACTCTGTTTCTCTGCACAAACTCTGTTTCGCTGATACTCTGTTCTACACGCAGAAAGGACCATACTTTCGTTATAAAAATCAATTTCCTCTGCTTGATTTCAATTCTGGGAAGCTCGTGATAGATTCTGTGATAGTGAAAATTGAGGAAACAAAGAAAAAATGCTGACTTGGTTTCAGATTCTAAGAATAGATCACAAACTCTGTTTCGCTGATACTCTGTTCTACACGCAGAAAGGACCATACTTTCGTTATAAAAATCAATTTCCTCTGCTTGATTTCAATGTTAGGAAGCTCGCCATAGTTTCTGTGATAGTGAAAATTGAGGAAACAAAGAAAAAAATGCTGACTTGGTTTCAGATTCTAAGAATAGATCACAAACTCTGTTTCGCTGATACTCTGTTCTACACGCAGAAAGGACCATACTTTCGTTATAAAAATCAATTTCCTCTGCTTGATTTCAATGTTAGGAAGCTCGCCATAGTTTCTGTGATAGTGAATTTGAGGAAACAAAGAAAAAATGCTGACTTGGTTTCAGATTCTAAGAATAGATCACAAACTCTGTTTCTCTGCACAAACTCTGTTTCTCTGCACAAACTCTGTTTCTCTGCACAAACTCTGTTTCGCTGATACTCTGTTCTACACGCAGAAAGGACCATACTTTCGTTATAAAAATCAATTTCCTTTGCTTGATTTCAATGTTAGGAAGCTCGCCATAGTTTCTGTGATAGTGAATTTGAGGAAACAAAGAAAAAAACTGACTTGGTTTCAGATTCTAAGAATAGATCACAAACTCTGTTTCGCTGATACTCTGTTCTACACGCAGAAAGGACCATACTTTCGTTATAAAAATCAATTTCCTTTGCTTGATTTCAATTCTGGGAAGCTCGTGATAGATTCTGTGATAGTGAATTTGAGGAAACAAAGAAAAAATGCTGACTTGGTTTCAGATTCTAAGAATAGATCATCACAAACTCTGTTTCGCTGATACTCTGTTCTACACGCAGAAAGGACCATACTTTCGTTATAAAAATCAATTTCCTTTCCTTGATTGCAGCTCCTTATAGATTCTGAATTTGAGGAAACAAAGAAAAAATGCTGACTTGGTTTCAGATTCTAAGAATAGATCATCACAAACTCTGTTTCTCTGCACAAACTCTGTTTCTCTGCACAAACTCTGTTTCTCTGCACAAACTCTGTTTCTCTGCACAAACTCTGTTTCTCTGCACAAACTCTGTTTCGCTGATACTCTGTTCTACACGCAGAAAGGACCATACTTTCGTTATAAAAATCAATTTCCTTTGCTTGATTTCAATGTTAGGAAGCTCGCCATAGTTTCTGTGATAGTGAATTTGAGGAAACAAAGAAAAAAATGCTGACTTGGTTTCAGATTCTAAGAATAGATCACAAACTCTGTTTCTCTGCACAAACTCTGTTTCTCTGCACAAACTCTGTTTCGCTGATACTCTGTTCTACACGCAGAAAGGACCATACTTTCGTTATAAAAATCAATTTCCTCTGCTTGATTTCAATGTTAGGAAGCTCGCCATAGTTTCTGTGATAGTGAAAATTGAGGAAACAAAGAAAAAAACTGACTTGGTTTCAGATTCTAAGAATAGATCATCACAAACTCTGTTTCTCTGCACAAACTCTGTTTCTCTGCACAAACTCTGTTTCTCTGCACAAACTCTGTTTCTCTGCACAAACTCTGTTTCGCTGATACTCTGTTCTACACGCAGAAAGGACCATACTTTCGTTATAAAAATCAATTTCCTTTCCTTGATTGCAGCTCCTTATAGATTCTGAATTTGAGGAAACAAAGAAAAAATGCTGACTTGGTTTCAGATTCTAAGAATAGATCACAAACTCTGTTTCTCTGCACAAACTCTGTTTCGCTGATACTCTGTTCTACACGCAGAAAGGACCATACTTTCGTTATAAAAATCAATTTCCTTTGCTTGATTTCAATGTTAGGAAGCTCGCCATAGTTTCTGTGATAGTGAAAATTGAGGAAACAAAAAAAAATGCTGACTTGGTTTCAGATTCTAAGAATAGATCATCACAAACTCTGTTTCTCTGCACAAACTCTGTTTCTCTGCACAAACTCTGTTTCGCTGATACTCTGTTCTACACGCAGAAAGGACCATACTTTCGTTATAAAAATCAATTTCCTTTCCTTGATTGCAGCTCCTTATAGATTCTGAATTTGAGGAAACAAAAAAAAATGCTGACTTGGTTTCAGATTCTAAGAACTCTGTTTCTCTGCACAAACTCTGTTTCTCTGCACAAACTCTGTTTCTCTGCACAAACTCTGTTTCTCTGCACAAACTCTGTTTCTCTGCACAAACTCTGTTTCTCTGCACAAACTCTGTTTCTCTGCACAAACTCTGTTTCTCTGCACAAACTCTGTTTCTCTGCACAAACTCTGTTTCTCTGCACAAACTCTGTTTCGCTGATACTCTGTTCTACACGCAGAAAGGACCATACTTTCGTTATAAAAATCAATTTCCTTTCCTTGATTGCAGCTCCTTATAGATTCTGAATTTGAGGAAACAAAGAAAAAATGCTGACTTGGTTTCAGATTCTAAGAATAGATCACAAACTCTGTTTCTCTGCACAAACTCTGTTTCTCTGCACAAACTCTGTTTCGCTGATACTCTGTTCTACACGCAGAAAGGACCATACTTTCGTTATAAAAATCAATTTCCTTTCCTTGATTGCAGCTCCTTATAGATTCTGAATTTGAGGAAACAAAGAAAAAAACTGACTTGGTTTCAGATTCTAAGAATAGATCACAAACTCTGTTTCGCTGATACTCTGTTCTACACGCAGAAAGGACCATACTTTCGTTATAAAAATCAATTTCCTCTGCTTGATTTCAATTCTGGGAAGCTCGTGATAGATTCTGTGATAGTGAATTTGAGGAAACAAAAAAAAATGCTGACTTGGTTTCAGATTCTAAGAACTCTGTTTCTCTGCACAAACTCTGTTTCTCTGCACAAACTCTGTTTCTCTGCACAAACTCTGTTTCTCTGCACAAACTCTGTTTCTCTGCACAAACTCTGTTTCTCTGCACAAACTCTGTTTCTCTGCACAAACTCTGTTTCTCTGCACAAACTCTGTTTCGCTGATACTCTGTTCTACACGCAGAAAGGACCATACTTTCGTTATAAAAATCAATTTCCTTTCCTTGATTGCAGCTCCTTATAGATTCTGAATTTGAGGAAACAAAAAAAAATGCTGACTTGGTTTCAGATTCTAAGAACTCTGTTTCTCTGCACAAACTCTGTTTCTCTGCACAAACTCTGTTTCTCTGCACAAACTCTGTTTCTCTGCACAAACTCTGTTTCTCTGCACAAACTCTGTTTCTCTGCACAAACTCTGTTTCTCTGCACAAACTCTGTTTCTCTGCACAAACTCTGTTTCTCTGATACTCAAAGTCTCTGTTTTAATTGTCTTTACAGTTAAACACACACATCGATGGATATAAGTAACGAGGCCAATGTTGATCCATTCTCAATCGGACCAACATCCATCATCGGTCGAACCATCGCCTTCAGAGTCCTCTTCTGCAAATCAACGCTCCAGCTCCGCCGCGACCTCTTCCGCTTCCTCCTCCACTGGTTCCTCACATTCAAGCTCGCCGTCTCCCCTTCGTCTCCTGGTTCCATCCCCGGAACCCACAAGGGATCTTAGCCGTCGTCACGATCATCGCCTTCGTCCTAAAACGCTACACGAACGTCAAGGCCAAGGCGGAGATGGCGTACCGTAGGAAGTTCTGGAGGAACATGATGCGCGCGGCTCTGACTTACGAGGAATGGGCTCACGCTGCTAAGATGCTAGACAAGGAGACGCCGAAGCTGAACGAATCTGATCTCTACGATGAAGAGTTGGTCAAGAACAAGCTTCAGGAGCTTCGTCATCGACGCCAAGAAGGATCGCTTAGAGACATCATGTTCTGTATGAGAGCTGATCTCGTGAGGAACCTCGGGAACATGTGTAACCCCGAGCTTCATAAAGGTAGGCTTCAGGTTCCTAGACATATAAAAGAGTATATAGACGAGGTCTCTACTCAGCTGAGAATGGTGTGTAACAACTCTGACTCGTTGGAAGAGCTTTCTTTAGAAGAGAAGCTTTCCTTCATGCACGAGACGCGTCACGCCTTTGGTAGAACGGCTTTGCTTCTCAGCGGTGGGGCTTCTATCGGTGCGTTTCATGTCGGCGTTGTCAGGACTCTCGTCGAGCATAAGCTTTTGCCTCGGATCATCGCTGGCTCAAGCGTTGGCTCCATAATCTGTTCTGTTGTGGCCTCGAGGTCTTGGCCAGAGCTGCAGAGTTTCTTCGAAAACTCTCTGCATTCTCTGCAGTTCTTTGATCAGCTAGGAAGCGTTTTCACGATCGTGAAGCGTGTCATGACGCAGGGAGCGTTACACGATATCAGACAGCTGCAATGCATGCTCAGGAACCTCACGTTGTTGATACTAAACGCCATTATTCGTGTTTGATTCAACTAGATATCTAGGGCTCTTCAGCTTCTTTAGGATGTATTTATAAGTTTTCTTCTTGTAATTTAATTATTTTTGAAACTATTTTTAAATTTTTTTATATTTTTTTAAGTATTTATTTATATATTTTATTATAATACTAAATTTCATTTTCCATTGAATAATGCATTCTATAACGTTCCTAAAAAATATCACCATTCACAAGGAATAAATTTTTCTTCTAATTCCCTACCAATTTTTGTAGAGAGATAAAGAATAAAACTATTCATTGTTCAATTTGAGATAACAACCATTCTTTTTTATTTCTGCAATTTTATTCATTTACGTTCATTTCCTATCTGTTCTTCTTGTTTCTAGAATGGTCATCCGTCGAACCCTAAGTCTATATTAGTTAATCCTATGTTATAAATGTATTTTACCCTTCATTAAAAATGAGGGTAAAAATAATAAATGTAAATATAAAAGTAATATTAGTAAAGATGATGCATAGTTAAAATATAAATCAATTTTGAACATAAAATATTATAAATATAAATTAGTTTCTTGTTTATATAGATGATTTATAGATTTTGATAGTTTTATTGGTTTTATTGGTTTAATAACTTTGAAATATAATCCTATAGGCCTCTGCTCATGGTCTGAACCAATTACTGCATCTGTGGGTGTTCAATCCAGAAAGCCGAACCAATTAAAACCGAACCAAATAGAAAAAATGGTTTGGATTTGGTAGTATCGAATATACCGAATGGATGTCATTTTTAAGAAACTATGGTATATCAATATGGTTTGGTATATAAACCGATCAAACCGAATAAACCAATCAATTAAAATATAAAATATAAGTATATGTAAATTATATAATATAATTAATAATATATACCTAATTTATTTTATTGGTATGATCTTCCTACTTAAATGTTTATTTTAGTTATTTAGTATTTTATTTTAAGTTCAATTTTTTTTTATCAAATTAAAAAAAAACATATTTTTTACTTTTTTGTTTAATAGCATTATGGATTACTGATATTTCTTACTTTTATTCCATAAAACTATTATTGTTATTAAATAAATATGTTTACTGATTATTTAAATAGTAAAATAAAAAATAGATTATTTAAAAACCAAAATATCGCCATGTTATAATTAAATTTAAAGCCGATATCTAATCTTATAAAGTAAAATTCACAAAATATTTTAAAAGATAAATATATTTACGGTTTTTTGGTATAAAACCGAATAAACCGAAAACCGACGGTATATAAACCGAACCAAACCATATTAAATATGGTTTTAATATGGTAGATATTTTTTATAAACCGAAACACCGAAAAACCAAAAAAACCGAACCGAAACCGAACCGATATCCGGATTGAACACCCCTAACTAGACCAATCCGGCTATATAACCGGTTCATAGTCGAACCCGGTCCAACCATCGGGTCGGTCCGGTTTTAAAAACACTGGTAATATATAAACCGCACAGTCAGGATTATTTTGCCATGTTAATGAATCCCCCGATGAAGATCAGTATTCTCATTTTTTTTACTTACAAGTATTTAAGTGATGTTTAATAATCACGTTTATTAAATAAAGCATAATATCTCATAGATTTAATAACCTCCATGGTTTAATATAATTTAACATTCTCTAATACTTTTGGATTAATAACATGCATGTTGCATAGACATATAGAATAGATCAGCATATATTCTTCAAGTTAGTTTTTACTTGTTATATATTCCAGTTCCTTAGATTATAACATGTTCATAATTAATACATACGAAAGTTATGTCTCTATTCCTTGACACAAGTCCATAAGCCAATTGAAAGTAAGAACACTAAGTTAAGAAAGGCATGAATGCTAAAGCTGGATATGTAGTAATATTTTCTTTTATCATCATTTCAAACAGACGCGGCGTGGCACAAGGAAAAGCTCGTAGCAGGACTAGGGTGGGTGTTCTCGGTCCAAACTCAATCTCCCATCAAAGGATCGATGTGTGAAGCTCTGATAGGCTCTAGTTGCAGAGGCTTCTGCAGTCAGATCAGCTATGTGTATGGCGATCAATTTGGAGTTCAGCTCTCTTGAGGTGCTCTCCGACAACTTAACGCTCATCCGAGCAATCTCCGGCATCACTCAGGCTAAGGAAATCATCGGTATTGTGAAAGACATCCGATCGATATCTACTGAGTTTGCATCAATCTCTTTTGCGCATATCTCTCGCTTCTCGAATGTGGAAGCGGATAATCTCAAGAAAAGAATCTCTGCTTTCATATCTTGTGTATTGAACCCTTGGGCTTGGACCTTATTTGGCCCATCCCCTACCTATTATTATTAATGAAGTTTTCAGTGAAAAGAAAAAAAAAAAAAAATCATCATTTCAAACAGATAAACAAGAAAGCATGCACCCAGACAATCTGGTTAGATCGAAGTTCTTAAATAGTTTATCATATGTAGATGCTTAGAAAGACAACATGAAAACGTAAAACACCACAACGTATCAAGAAATCCTATTAACTATTCCGAACTAAAATAGAGAGTTGCTCGTTGACAAAGTAATCAATAACCTCGAAGTTGGTTATCCCTTAGACAATCGATTAAGGTGGTGGCCGTGTAATATCTCGAAGAATAGGTTTTGGATTACCTCTTCGAACTATTGGAGTCGGGCTCCAAACACCATAGTCAGCGTGAAACACTTCTTCCCAATTCATATCTCTTTTTGCTGAATCTTGCTTCACCTGAGAATCATCCGGGAAAGCTTCTCCAGCTACGGAAGCGATCACAATCACGAGTATTGTAGCAACAACAAGAAGGAACCTCACGTTGTTGATACGAAGCGCCATGATTCGTGTTTGATTCAACTAGATATCTAGGGCTCTCCAGCTTCTGTACAATGTATTTATAAGTTTTTTTCTTCCTTTTTTTGTTTTAAAGTTTTCTTCTTGTATACTAATGTAACACAAAATTCGAAGAAAAGTTTTAAACAAGAGAATATGATTGGATGCATGCAGGTTTATGACTTCTCGCTGCTTTTACATTTACAAAATTTTATATTTCCAAGTTTTGAAAAAGTAAAAATTCCGGCACAGTTTTTCATAAGCATATTCTTCTTAATTCTTTTTTTTTTTGTTACTCTTTGTTCTACAACTAGCACTCTATATGGAAAGAGGTTTACATATTGATTTACACTATGAGATTGCGCGGAGAGAACAGTATTCGATTCCGATAAAATAATTTGCAGATTGTTATGGTAAAGCTGAGCGTTTGGCATCCCCATGCATATATATGTCGAGGCTGAATGGCTCCTTGGGTATGCTATTTCTTCTCTCATTTCCGCGCTTTAAGTCAGTGAAGAAAGCGAGCTTGAAGCGATCATCAGAGGCTAGCTACTCCGTCGATGACACAAAAAAAGAACCGGCATCCGAGGCAACGAAGTAAACCTCACCCTTTAGTGGTTATTATTGGTGGCAGAAAACAGTTGATGATAGTTTGATGATATCAAAGCGCTCTAGCGGAACGCGTCGGTATGGTGGACGAACAAAGCTAGTTTCATAATGTTCGATTTGTATAATTTTGTTTAAATCAAGTTTGTAATCTCCGTTTAGTGGTTAATTATATAAATCGTAATTTTAAAAAATATATTTTGGTCTAAAACGCAGCGTACGGAGGAGGGAAAAAAAAGTACTCGGCGTTCAGAGAAAACAATCTGTCATTTTCCTTGAAACTACACGTTGTTTGGAAGACGCCTTGAGGTTTCACACACCACGTGGCGAGTTGCGTAAAATCTTATCCAACGACTTTTTTGTTTGTCTTTCTCCCACGTTTATCCAAAAAAGTGCAGAAAAGAAAGAAAAAAAAAAGAAGCCGTCGTGATCGGCCGAGTCCAGCGTCCGCGTCACCCATTATCATCGCCCTCTCTTATCTCGTCGCGATTCCCAATGCAATCTTCTTCCCTTTTTATTATTTTAAAATTCCACCATTTATTATGATTTATTCACGTCTCTCTCTCCCAAGTAAAAAGTTCTCTGCTTCACGTTTCTTCTTTGCTTCTCTGTTTCGTTCTCTGACCTAAACCAAGTCCCTCGCTCAGGTAAATTTCCTAATTCTTTCTGGGTTTTCTCGATTCAAGTTTCTCTTTTGATTCCTGGGCTTTTGATTATTCGCTCCCGAGCTCATGATCTCGTTCGGAATCTCGATTTGAACCTCTTGTTTCAGGTTCCAATTGCAAAAAAGGATCATACTTTCCTTATAAAAATCAATTTCCTTTGCTTGATTTCAATGTTAGGAAGCTCGCCATAGTTTCTGTGATAGTGAATTTGAGGAAACAAAGAAAAAAATGCTGACTTGGTTTCAGATTCTAAGAATAGATCACAAACTCTGTTTCTCTGCACAAACTCTGTTTCGCTGATACTCTGTTCTACACGCAGAAAGGACCATACTTTCGTTATAAAATCAATTTCCTTTCCTTGATTGCAGCTCCTTATAGATTCTGAATTTGAGGAAACAAAGAAAAAAAATGCTGACTTGGTTTCAGATTCTAAGAACTCTGTTTCTCTGATACTCAAAGTCTCTGTTTTAATTGTCTTTACAGTTAAACACACACACACATCATCTCCAATGGATATAAGCAACGAGGCCAATGTCGATCCCTTCTCAATCGGACCAACCTCCATCCTCGGCCGAACCATCGCCTTCCGAGTCCTCTTCTGCAAATCAACGCTCCAGCTCCGCCGCGACCTCTTCCGCTTCCTCCTCCACTGGTTCCTCACACTCAAGCTCGCCGTCTCCCCCTTCGTCTCCTGGTTCCACCCCCGGAACCCCCAGGGGATCCTAGCCGTCGTCACGATCATCGCCTTCGTCCTAAAACGCTACACGAACGTCAAGGCCAAGGCGGAGATGGCGTACCGTAGGAAGTTCTGGAGGAACATGATGCGCGCGGCGTTGACTTACGAGGAATGGGCTCACGCCGCTAAGATGCTGGATAAAGAGACTCCGAAGATGAACGAATCCGATCTTTACGACGAGGAGTTGGTTAAGAACAAGCTAAGGGAGCTTCGTCATCGACGTCAAGAAGGCTCTCTGAGAGACATTATGTTCTGTATGAGAGCTGATCTGGTAAGGAACCTCGGGAACATGTGTAACTCTGAGCTACACAAAGGGAGACTCCAGGTGCCGAGACATATCAAAGAGTATATAGACGAAGTCTCTACTCAGCTGAGAATGGTATGCAACAACTCTGACTCGTTAGAAGACCTTTCTTTAGATGAGAAGCTTTCTTTTATGCACGAGACGCGTCACGCCTTTGGTAGAACGGCGTTGCTACTCAGCGGCGGGGCTTCTCTAGGCGCGTTTCATGTCGGCGTTGTCAGGACTCTCGTCGAGCATAAGCTTTTGCCTCGGATCATCGCCGGCTCTAGCGTCGGCTCAATCATCTGCTCGGTCGTAGCGTCAAGATCCTGGCCCGAGCTGCAGAGCTTCTTCGAGAACTCGTTACATTCTCTCCAGTTCTTTGACCAGCTAGGAAGCGTCTTCACGATCGTGAAACGCGTCATGACGCAGGGAGCGTTGCACGACATCAGACAGCTTCAGTGCATGCTCAGGAACCTCACGTGCAACCTCACGTTCCAAGAGGCTTACGATCTGACAGGGAGGATACTCGGGATAACGGTTTGCTCACCGAGGAAGCACGAGCCGCCTCGGTGTTTAAACTATCTCACTTCTCCTCACGTTGTTATATGGAGCGCGGTGACTGCTTCTTGCGCATTCCCTGGTTTGTTCGAAGCTCAGGAGCTTATGGCTAAGGATAGGAGTGGGGAGATTGTGCCGTATCATCCGCCTTTTAATTTGGAACCGGAGGAAGGTGGTGATAAGTCGTCTACGAGGAGGTGGAGAGATGGGAGTTTGGAGGTTGATTTGCCGATGATGCAGCTTAAGGAGCTGTTTAATGTTAATCATTTTATTGTGAGCCAGGCTAATCCTCACATTGCTCCGTTGCTGCGTTTGAAGGATATAGTTAGAGCTTATGGTGGTAGATTCGCAGCTAAGGTATGTGTATATAGTTAGCTCAAGTCTTTTTTAAATTATTATCCAAATTTCTAAATATTTTAAATTATCTGAATTATACCAACATTTTTTTAATCCAAACAACCTAATATTTAACCTGAAAAATCTCAATTATCAGAGGTGTTTATCCATATTATCCAGTTACCCAAAAAAAATATGGGTCCAAATCGGTTATTCAGTTACCAAAAAAACAGAACCGAACCGGAACCGATAGGACCGTTTTGGATATTAACCGGTTCCTAACTTTATAAATAGTGTGTTAAGGATATTTAGTTATTTAGAAATTAAATATATTTAACATTTTTATGTATATAATTTGTATTTAAAAATTTTGGGTATCTATTCGGTTCTCGGTTCATTTCCGTTTTTTTTTGGATCTTTGGTTTTAGAGATATATGATCCACTCGGTTATATATCAAATTCAGTTCGGTTTTGATCATTTTGGTTCGGTACAGTTTGATTCCTGTGTTCCAAATAAATGTGCCCAAGCTTTAGTTATAACGGTTCTACTTGTCTTTTTAGCTAGCGCATCTAGTGGAGATGGAGGTGAAACATAGATGCAACCAGGTACTAGAGCTTGGCTTTCCACTCGGTGGACTAGCAAAGCTGTTTGCTCAGGAGTGGGAAGGCGATGTAACAGTTGTGATGCCTGCTACTCTTGCTCAGGTTCTTATCCATAACCTCTGACATGTTCAGTTTAGTCTTGCTAGATTCTTATTGCGTTGTCTGTCTTGTGCAGTACTCAAAGATCATACAGAACCCTACTCATGTAGAGCTACAAAAAGCAGCCAACCAAGGAAGGAGATGCACTTGGGAGAAGCTCTCAGCCATCAAAGCAAACTGCGGGATCGAACTCGCGCTTGACGAGTGCGTAGCCATCCTCAACCACATGCGGAGGCTCAAGAGAAGCGCCGAGAGAGCCTCCTCAGCTTCCTCGTCTCATCACGGATTAGCGTCAACGACAAGATTCAATGCTTCTAGAAGAATCCCATCTTGGAACGTCATCGCTAGAGAGAACTCAACCGGCTCACTGGACGACCTCGTCGCTGACAGTAATAATAACAATCTCCACGCGGGGAGGAACTTAAGCGACAGCGAAACTGAGAGCGTGGAGATGAGTTCTTGGACGAGGACTGGTGGGCCTTTGATGAGAACAGCTTCTGCTAATAGGTTCACTGACTTTGTCCATGGTCTTGACGTGGACATTGCGTTGACAAGAGGGTTTACTAGCAGCCCTAACTCTCCGGCGGTTCCTGGTCCGGTTAGTCCGAGCTTTAGTCCAAGATCGAGATCCATGGCGGCTCCATCCGAGAGCGAATCTGACAAGAGGGAAAGTAGCAGTAGTTCGAGTATAACAGTTAGTGAAGGTGATCTTCTGCAGCCTGAGAGAACGAGTAACGGTTTTGTTTTAAACGTTGTTAGAAGAGAGAACTTGGGGATGGCTGTTGGGAATCAGAGTAATGAGCTGCCGGAGAGTGTACAGATAGATATACCGGAGAGGGAGATGGATAATAGCTCTGTCTCAGAACATGAAGATGATGATAATGATGATGAAGAAGAACATAAGGGCTCGGTTCCGGTTAACGATTCCTGTTTACAAGAACCGATGTCTGGTAGTGGAATCTGATTGATCCGAGTGGAAGAGTTTGGAGAGTTTCCTCCAAAGTGTTTTAATGCTTTGTAAATAGTATAAGCCATTTGGTTTGTGTTGTGTATGTTTGCATGATTATTGTTTTGAAATTTCACTTAATTCATTTGTGGAATTGAAATATGTAAATTCCTCTAAAAAAAGAAAAATAAATATTTTAGCTTTGAAGAAGAAGTAACATAATAAAATTTCAATGATAAAAAAAAAATAGGCAAGGCAACTATATAATCATAGGTTTATCTTGAAGAAGTTTATATAGAGAGAAGGAAATGGACGTAAATGTATATTTAACAACGTGTATCTTACTTCGTAAGAATTTGCTCCTTAAAATTAGAAGAACAGCACATATTGACTTTGACATGTTGGTAGAATAGGAAGAAAGTTTGGATACTTTGTTAATAGAACCATTCTATGTAACATCACGAACAATTTTTCTGCAAATTTTATGGTCTTTCCAACGACTTGGCTAATTTATTTATCACTTGAGACAAATTTGAAATTGACTTTGTGATACCGTGTTATACTGATGTTAAATGATTACGACCACATTCAAATTTCTTTTCCAATACGTTATATGTCTAATGTTTTATTAGTCCATTGACCCATATGGCACAAATGAAGATATAAGCTATAAACACCATTTGTTATAAATCAACGCATAGGGTTTGCAAAATAAAATGGAGATTATGTTTTCTCTTGTCATGTTTGCTCTCCTCTTTTCCACGACTAAATCAGGAGTAACTCATTCAAACAACGGCGTTTTGGAAGAGGTTAGGGTTGGATTGGTGGTGGATTTGGGTTCCGTAGAAGGCAAGATTCTCAAAACTTCTTTTACTCTAGCGCTCTCAGATTTCTATCACGTATACAGTGGCTATCGAACCAGACTCTCTGTTTTAGTAAGAGACTCCCGAGGAGACCCTCTCCTTGCTCTTGCTGCGGGTGAGTTTCATTTTCTTTATTGCTTTTTTTTTCTGTTAAAACTTTTTGTTCTGTTAATTATATGCTTAGTTTATAAATTTATACTGAAAGTTAGCTGATGAAGTAAGTAAACCAGGTTGAAAATGTATGACTGATATAAGCAGAAAAAAAAAAACAGAAGCAGTCAAAATTTGAAACTAAAAATGTTTGTTTAATACTTAGGTTAAAAGAATTTGTTATACAAAAGCTAAAATTGACCATGTTGTCGACTAGTTATTGTGGTCTTTTTGAAAGATGGCATTCTATTTAAATAAGTTATTGTGGTCTTGCACTGTAGTATTACTGTAGTTGAATTACTCGGACTTTAATACACAATTTTATTCGTTATATCTGGTCTGAAACAGCTAGAAATCTTGTCAAGAAAGCAAGAGTGGAAATCATTGTTGGTGCGCAATCATTACAAGAAGCAAAGCTTTTAGCGGCGTTTAGCGATAAAACTAAAATTGTAGTGATATCTCCTCTCTTGCCGAGCTCGTTGTCTTTGAAGAAACACAATCATTTTATCCAATGGACGCATGATACGGCATCAGAGGCAAAAGGGACTGCGAGTCTCGTGCAAGACATCGCTTGCATTCTAGCAAATGTAGTAGAGAAGACAAGTCTGAGAGGTAAAGCTACACGGAGTGGTGCTGCTGAAGCCTCTTGGAATGTGTCAGATCTTGTAAAACTAATCAAACATATTAGAAGATTCAATGGTGGCATCCAAATCAACAAAGAGACATTAGAAATCGCTAATATTGTAGGGAGAAAAGAGAAGGATAGGATTACGGAGGCCTGGTGGATCTCATAAAATCCCACCAAGACACCGTTTCTTGGCAGAGAATGGTGAAAACAAGAAGTTGCTTAGGGTGTTAGTTCCCGCCGGAAACAGAGTCCCAAATCTAGTGAAGGTGAGTCCTGATCCTGAAACTGGTGTTGTTATTGTCACTGGATTGTGCATGGAGATTTTCAAGACTTGCATGGATCCTCTTAAGTACGAGCTGGAGTTCATACCTTATAATGGAAGCTATGACAATCTTGCTTATCTACTCTCTACTCAGGTTTGTTAAAAATGAAAAAAACACGAATATAAAACCGTAGTGTATATATGTAATAATATGTGTTTGTGATTGACAGAGAGACAAATATGATGCAGCTGCTGGTGATTTAACCATCACTTCCAACAGATCTTCATATGTTGAATTCACATTGCCATTCACAGACATTGGTATAGGAGCCCTGACACTGAAGAAGAAGAAACATGGCATTTGGACGTTCTTTGACCCTTTTGAGAAACCCTTGTGGCTAGCAAGTGGAGCTTTCTTCATCTTGACTGGAATTGTTGTTTGGTTGGTTGAACGGCCCGTTAACCCGGAGTTCCAGGGATCTTGGAAACAACAACTTGGTACAATGCTATGGTTTGGATTCTCTACCATTGTATTTGCTCACAGTAAGTATGTTTCTTATAGACACTTCATTAGCCTCATATATATAGAATGCAGTGTTCTAAGCGATGTCTAGGCAGATGCATCAAAACAAAACAATTTTTCTTTAATGATTTAAAGAATTTTTAAAAATTCGTCTAGGCATTCAAAAAATCGGTTTACGCATCCATCTAATCACTAATTTCCTATAAAGTGTTTAATTACCGCCTATCAATTTTTAAACATTGATATAGTGGTTCTCCTATTGTAACGAGCCTCACGTTCTTGACAGGAGAGAAGCTGCAAAAAATGTCATCAAGATTCTTAGTGATAGTTTGGATGTTTGTTGTGTTGATATTGACTGCGAGTTACAGCGCCAACTTGACATCAACCAAGACCATTTCTCGCATACAATTAGATAATCCGCTGAGTTTTGGTCCTTCCGCGTTGATGATTAGCAACTCCATCAATGCGATTGAGGCCTACGCTCGGGTTTTGAGAGATGGAACTGTCAGTCACGTAGTCGATGAGATACCTTATCTCAATATTCTTTTAGGACAGTATCCAGATGTTTTCGCCATGACGGATAGAGAGGCTGTTACCAATGGCTTTGGCTTCGTATGTGCATCTTCTCAATATTCTTTAATTTTTTTTTTAATTATATATGTGTAATAACCTCTTTACTAATTTATGTACGTATTGGTAGATGTTCCAAAAAGGTTCGGGTTTGGCTCCTAAAGTGTCACGAGAAATCGCGAAGCTAAGGACATCGGGAACGTTGAAAGACATGGAGAAAAGATGGTTCCAGAAACTAGATTCATTCTATGTACAATCCAACGACAATGATGATGACGACGACGCATCAAACCGCTTCACATTCGGCGAGTTGGGCGGTTTGTTCATCATTGCTGGAGCTGCTCATGCGCTTGTGCTAGTCATGCATCTCTTTCAGACACGTCATGAGATTTTATGTGTTTTGTGTCGACTGTTTGTTAAGCTGAAAAGCTCTGCCAGTTTCTGGAGATGCTAAAAAATTCATCATATATCATTTCCACTTTAATAGATCATATAACCACAATACTAGACTATTATAATTTTGTCTTATTAACACATTTTTGTGAAGTTTCTTCAACTTTATATAATAAACAGTCAGATCAACACAACAAAACAACTAAAGAAAATGCCATGCATAATTGCATATAGCTTACCAAAAAAAATGCCATGCATTGTACTTCACATAATAAGAAGGAAACATAGAAACTGAACATTCCAGTATCAAATTCTTATCTTATATTTTGTTATTTTCATTAAAAATACAATAAATAGTAAAAATTTAAAATTTAGAATAGAATAACAATAATGAAAAATTTTAATTAAAAATATTTATAACATAATTATTTTTCTTCGAAAATTAACATTATTGACGTAGGAAACTTTCAAATAGATATAGAAGGACATAAAAGCCCATCAAATCTGAAAACGGACATAAAAGCCCAAATATTAGTAATCTCTTTCCCCCCTCTCTGCTCCTCCTCCACCTCCGCAGCTCAACAGTTCCCGCCGGTAAACTATTCATTCTCCGCTCAGTTTCCATCGACACTTCGCTGAACTTCCATGTTTTTTCATCTGAGAGTTCCATCTCTCTACAACCGTGGAATCTCCTTCCTTTTCTCTTCTCCCTTTAGAAATCTCAGTACGTTCGCTTTCAAACCCAAATCACCGCATGTCAGAGACCATAGTTCTCTACTCCGCCACAGCCTCCACCGCAGCTAGCCGATCTCACCGCGCGATCTCTCCAGAAGGTTCTCGATCGAAGAAATGGCGCGCGAGATACGCGACGGCACGTTCGATATCCACTCCTGCTGCGTCGGATTCGAATTCGAACGCGAATCTCTCGTCCTCCCGAATCTGAAACTCAGAGTGCTGATCGAAGCGATTAGGATGGTTCTCGAGATCGTCTACGACGATCGATTCGCGACGTTTTCGTACGGCGGACGCGTTGGTATGGGTAGGCATACTGCGATTCGTTACTTGAAGAACTCCGTGGAGAATCCGCGGTGGTGGTTTCGTGTTTCCTTTGCTCGAGAGACGTTGTTCAGTGATCGGAACGTTGATAAGCTTTGCAGGTTTGTTGAGGAGAAGATCAGCGATGGTCTGTTGGTGGAGATGATCAAGAAGCTGTTTGAGTTTGGGATTCTGAGGATCGAACTCGGTGGATGTGATAAAGGGAGAGGGTTTCCGCAAGAGTGTGGATTGTCTTCGATCTTGATCAATGTTTACTTCGATGGACTTGACAAGGAGATTCAAGACATGAGGTTGAAGATGAAGATGAAGCTCAAGAATCCTCTTGGTGGTGTTACAGGTAGTGATGATAATGTTTTCTATAAGCCAGTAAATATCTATGCGGTTAGGTACTTGGATGAGATACTTCTGATCACGTCGGGCTCGAAGATGCTGACGATGGAACTGAAGAAGAGGGTTGTAGACGTTTTGGAGGAGAGGCTAGACCTGAGAGTAGATAGAGTGAACACATCGATCCATAGTGCGGTTTCGGAGAAGATTAGCTTTTTAGGGATGTATCTTCAGGCCGTTCCGCCTTCGGTTTTGCGTCCGCCTATGTCTGAGAAGGCGGTGAGAGCGATGAAGAAGTACGAGAGGCAGAAGGAGGTTAGGAGAGTGGAGCTTAGGAATGCTAGGGAGAGGAATCGAAAGACATTGGGTTTGAAGATATTTAGACATGTCTTGAAGAAGCTCAAGCAGAGCAACGGTTTCAGTTGTGAGTATGAAATAGAGAATGAGCTGCCGGAGAGTGTACAGATAGATATACCGGAGAGGGAGATGGATAATAGCTCTGTCTCAGAACATGAAGATGATGATAATGATGATGAAGAAGAACATAAGGGCTCGGTTCCGGTTAACGATTCCTGTTTACAAGAACCGATGTCTGGTAGTGGAATCTGATTGATCCGAGTGGAAGAGTTTGGAGAGTTTCCTCCAAAGTGTTTTAATGCTTTGTAAATAGTATAAGCCATTTGGTTTGTGTTGTGTATGTTTGCATGATTATTGTTTTGAAATTTCACTTAATTCATTTGTGGAATTGAAATATGTAAATTCCTCTAAAAAAAGAAAAATAAATATTTTAGCTTTGAAGAAGAAGTAACATAATAAAATTTCAATGATAAAAAAAAAAAATAGGCAAGGCAACTATATAATCATAGGTTTATCTTGAAGAAGTTTATATAGAGAGAAGGAAATGGACGTAAATGTATATTTAACAACGTGTATCTTACTTCGTAAGAATTTGCTCCTTAAAAATTAGAAGAACAGCACATATTGACTTTGACATGTTGGTAGAATAGGAAGAAAGTTTGAATACTTTATCAATAGAACCACTTCCATTCTATGGAACACTTTTTCTGCAAATTTTATGGTTTACAAGTCTTAATTCAAACGACTTGGCTAATTTATTTATCACTTGAGACAAATTTGAAATTGACTATGTGATACCGTGTAATACTGATGTGAAATGATTACGACCATTTTCAATTTTCTTTTCCAATACGTTATGTGTATTATAAGTCCATTGACCCATATGGCACAAATGAAGATATAAGCTAGAACCACCATTTGTTATAAATCAACGCATAGGGGTTTGCAAAATAAAATGGAGATTATGTTTTCTCTTGTCATGTTTGCTCTCCTCTTTTCCACGACTAAATCAGGAGTAACTCATTCAAACAACGGCGTTTTGGAAGAAGTTAGGGTTGGATTGGTGGTGGACTTGGGTTCCGTAGAAGGCAAGATTCTCAAAACTTATTTTACCTTAGCGCTCTCAGATTTCTATCACATAAACAGTGGCTATCGAACAAGAGTCTCTGTTTTAGCAAGAGACTCTCGAGGAGACCCTCTCCTTGCCCTTGTTGCGGGTGAGTTTCATTTTCTTTATTGCTTTTTTTTTTTTCTGTTAAAACTTTTTGTTCTGTTAATTATATGCTTAGTTTATAAATTTATACTGAAAGTTAGCTGATGAAGTAAGTAAACCAGGTTGAAAATGTATGACTGATATAAGCAGAAAAAAAAAAAAACAGAAGCAGTCAAAATTTGAAACCAAAAATTTTTGTTTAATACTTAGGTTAAAAGAATTTGTTATACAAAAGCTAAAATTGACCATGTTGTCGACTAGTTATTGTGGTCTTTTTTGAAAGATGGCATTCTATTTAAATAAGTTATTGTGGTCTTGCACTACTATTACTGTAATTAAATTTTTCGGAATTTAATTTACAGTTTTATTCGTTAATTATTATCTGAAACAGCTAGAAAGCTTCTCAAAAAAGCAAGAGTGGAAGCCATTGTTGGTGGAAAATCATTACAAGAAGCAAAGCTTTTAGCGGCGCTTAGCGATAAAACTAAACTTGTAGTGATATCTCCTTTCTTGCCGTATACGTTATGTTTGAACAAGTACAGTCACTTGATCCAGTGGACGCATGATACGGCATCAGAGGCAAAAGGAATTGCGAGTCTCGTGCACGATATCGCTTGCATTCTAGCAAATGTAGTAGAGAAGAGAAGTCTAAGAGCTACAGCAACACGTAGTGGTACTGCTGATGAAGCCTCTTGGAATGTGTCAGATCTTGTAACGCTAATCAAACATAGTAGAAGATTCAATGGTGACAGCCAAATCAACAAAGAGACATTAGAAATCGCTAATATTGTAGGGAGAAAAGAGAGAAGGATAGGATTACGGAGGCCTGGTGGATCTAACAAAGTCCCACCAAGCCACCGTTTCTTGGCAGAGAGTGGTGAAAAGAAGAAGTTGCTCAGGGTGTTAGTTCCCTCAGGAAATAGGGTCCCAAATCTAGTGAGGGTGAGTCCTGATCCTGAAACTGATGTTGTTACTGTCACTGGATTATGCATGGAGATTTTCAAGACTTGCATGGATCCTCTTAAGTACGAGCTGGAGTTCATACCTTATAATGGAAGCTATGACAATCTTGCTTATCAACTCTATACTCAGGTTTGTTAAAAAAATGCAAAAAAACACCAATACAAAACCATAGTATACATATATATAATGTATGTTTCAAGTAATGAATTTGTGTTTGACAGAGAGACAAATATGATGCAGCTGCTGGTGATTTAACAATCACTTCCAACAGATCTTCATATGTTGAATTTACATTGCCTTTCACAGACATTGGTATAGGTGCCCTGACACTGAAGAAGAAGAAACATGGCATATGGGCCTTCTTTGACCCTTTTGAGAAACCCTTGTGGCTAGCAAGTGGAGCTTTCTTCATCTTGACTGGGATTGTTGTCTGGTTGGTTGAACGGCCCGTTAACCCGGAGTTCCAGGGATCTTGGAAACAACAACTTGGTACAATGCTATGGTTTGGATTCTCTACCATTGTATTTGCTCACAGTAAGTATGTTTCTTATAGACACTTCATTAGCCTCATATATATAGAATGCAGTGTTCTAAGCGATGTCTAGGCAGATGCATCAAAACAAAACAATTTTTCTTTAATGATTTAAAGAATTTTTAAAAATTCGTCTAGGCATTCAAAAAATCGGTTTACGCATCCATCTAATCACTAATTTCCTATAAAGTGTTTAATTACCGCCTATCAATTTTTTAAACATTGATATAGTGGTTCTCCTTTTGTAACGGGCCTCGCATTCTTGATAGGAGAGAAGCTGCAAAAAATGTCATCAAGATTCTTAGTGATAGTTTGGATGTTTGTTGTGTTGATATTAACTGCAAGTTACAGCGCCAACTTGACATCAACCAAGACCATTTCTCGCATACAATTAGATAATCCCCTGAGTTTTGGTCCTTCCATGATGAAGATTAGCAACTCCGTAAATGCGATTGAGGCCTACGCTCAGGTTTTGCGAGATGGAACTCTCAGTCATGTAGTCGATGAAATACCGTATCTCAATATTCTTCTAGGACAGTATCCAGACGTTTTCGCAATGACAGATAGAGAGGCTACTACCAATGGCTTTGGCTTCGTATGTGCATTACTTTTATTATATGTTATCTCTGTACTTATTTATGTCTATGCTTAATTGTTTATATTTTTTCGGTAGATGTTCCAAAAAGGTTCGGGGTTGGCTCCTAAAGTGTCACGAGAAATAGCGAAGCTAAGGACATCGGGAACGTTGAAAGACATGGAGAAAAGGTGGTTCCAAAAAATGGATTCATCCTATGTAAATACCAACGACATTAATGATGACGACAATGACGCATCTAACCGCTTCACATTTGGTGAGTTAGGCGGTCTGTTCATCATTGCGGGAGCTGCTCATGCTCTTGTGCTGGTCATGCATCTCTTTCAGACACGTCGTGAGATTTTACGTGTTTTGTGCGAATCTCGACTGTTTACTAAGCTGAAAAGCTCTGCCAGTCTCTGGAGATGCTAAAAAAATTCATCATATATCATTTCCACTTTAATAGATCATATAACCACAATACTAGACTATTATAATTTTTGTCATATTAACACATTTCTGTGAAATTTGTTAAATTTTATATAATAAAACAGTCAGATCAACACAACAAAACAACTAAAGAAAATGCCATGCATATATGCTTCACATAAGAAGAAAACATAGAAATTGAACGTTCAAGTATCTTTTTTTTTTTTTTTTTTTATCAAAAACGTTCAAGTATCTTATATTTTGTTATGTTCATTGAAAAAATGGTTTTACTCCAGAGGATCAAACGACTAGCATTGCTCCATCAACTTTCTCCACTCTGCTTCACACCGTTCCGGTACCTGAGGTCTCAACGTTGAAATGGTTTTGTTCACAAAAGGAAAATACGACCGTTGAAATGGTAAGGTAATTTGACAAAAGGAAATACAGTTGTCACTCACAAGTCGCATGCATGATAGATTATTACCAAGTCCCGAAAAAATATGACCGTGTAACGGTAAGAAAATTTAATGTCCTTTTGCAGCATTAATTGAAAAAAAAATAATACAACGGACAGAATCCATTTCCCTGTTTTCTTCAACACTTTTCCTATAAATACCCTCACTCTTACTTCACTTGGAACATCAAAATTTCCCCCTCTTTAATTTCTTTATAATAATTGTTGTTTCTTCTCGATCGACCAAAGCTGTTTTTCTAAAAAATAATATTTTGTTATGAGGAACTTATCTGTTGCATCACTTGTTTCATGGCACTTACTGTGTTCTTTTGGAGGATGTTCCGGCTGTGACAGAGGTTACTACCAGAATGGGGACAAGCCAAAATGACGGAGCCATCTCGATCATGGAGAGGTTTACGAGCACCTTTGTGAGCAAAGCTGTGTGGAACGTTTTACTGAGAGGATCCCTTCCTCTCCGAGCCTTATCCATAAAATTGATACGAGGAAAGCATCTCGTTTCGTGTCAAAGATCGACTTCGGGTCCGGCGAAGTCCGGTCAGGTTTCTTCTTTCACTTTTTATTTTTTATTTTAAATTTTGATATTATATATATAGTTTTTGCACAGTCATGTCCATAAAATTTCATTTCTACGGTTAGTTAGAGGTGTATATATGTTTAACATGTTCTTCCTATTGTAAATTTAAAATTTATACTAGCTTTTATTTTGGAGAAAAGTCTAGGTGGGATTTTCAATTTTTTTTTTTAAAAGTGTCTTTGCCACGGCTCAAACCCGGATTGGATAGGTAGAAAAGTGGCTATGTTACCACCGTACCACTTCAACTTATAGGTGAACGAGGACTTGTGGTCTGGTGGTAATTAATTTAAGGACAAAAAGCTTAATATGGTGAAGCCACCAGGGTTCGAGTCTCAACCACCGAAGAATTAACATTTCAGCATCGCCAGGGACAAGAGACCGACACGTGACAACACGTGAGTAGTCTAGACCACGTCTGTGGAGCTATATATGATACATTTGTACAATTCAAAAAAGAAAAAAAAAGTCTACGTGATAAATTTCAATACATTGAAAACAAATCAAACTATTGCGTCCTGTCTATAGAACCTCTATGATCCGTTAGAGGTGTACATGTTTAATATGTTTTTTTGTATTGTAAATTTAAAAATTTTGCACTAATTTTCATTTTAGAAAAACTTGTAGATAGTAAATTTTAATATGTTGAAATAAACCAAACTTTTGCATCATGTCCACAGAATTTTGTATGGTTTGTTAAAAGTGTATATATGTCTAATATATATTTTTAGTATTGTAAATTTAACACTTAAACTAATTTTAACACTTTTAATATTTTAAAAGTGTATATATGTCGATGTGTTCACTCTATCCCCTTTAATATTTTTACAATGACTATTATTTAGCATACTTACGGGAGGGTTAGATAAAAATTTCATAACAATTTGTAATAGCTAAGTTTATATTTCTGGAAGCAATAAAACAAAAGGATTAGGATCTATAGTTTTTCCTTTTCTCTCCGGTTCAGTCGGTTAATTAGAATAATTAGTTCGTTTACTTATAAATGTTACTAATTAAAAAACTAAGAATATAGAGTAACAAGAACGAAACATTATAATTTAATTTATTAAAAAAAGAGTAATTTATTTAATTTGTTATGTAGTTATTTTTTATGAGAATTAACATCATTGACGTAAGAAACTTTCAAATAGATATAAAAAAGGAAAGATAGCCCAAACAGACATCAAAGCCCAAATGTTGGTACCAGCCCATTAAATTTAAAAACGGACATCAAAGCCCAAAGGTTAGTAATCTCTTTCTCCCTCTCAGCTCCTCCACCTCCGCAGCTCCGAACTTCCCGCCGGTAAACAATTCTCCCCCCTCAGTCTCCATCGACACTTCGCTAAACTCCCATGGTTTTTCATCCGAGAGTTCATCCCTCTCTCTACAACCGTCGAATCTCCTTCCTCTTCTCTCCTTCCTCGAGAAATCTCAGTACGGCGTCGCTTCTGCTAAACTCCAACCAAACCGTTACTGAGCCGTTAGCGAAGTCAGAGCTCGAATCCATAGTTCTCAAACAATACTCCCACGGGAAGTTCTACAATCTCGTCCAAAACGCCGTCGCTTTGCCCTCCGTCCTTCTAACCGCCTGTCATAGCCTCTCTCTCGCCGCCAGCTCGTGCGATTCGCTAACCGATCGCGTCTCCAGGAGATTCTCGATCGAAGAAATGGGACGCGAGATACGCGACGGAAGGTTCGATATCCGCTCCTGCTGCGTCGGATTCGAATCTCTCGTTCTCCCGAATCTGAAGCTCAAAGTGCTGATCGAAGCCGTTAGGATGGTTCTCGAGATAGTCTACGACGATCGATTCGCGACGTTTAGTTACGGCGGGAGGGTTGGTATGGGTAGGCATACAGCGATTCGTTACTTGAAGAACTCCGTGGAGAATCCGCGGTGGTGGTTTCGCGTTTCGTTTGCTAGAGAGGTGTTCAGTGATAGGAATGTTGATAGGCTTTGTGTGTTTGTTGAGGAGAAGATTAACGATTGTTTGTTGGTAGAGATGATCAAGAAGCTCTTTGAGTTTGGGATTCTGAGGATCGAGCTTGGGGGATGTGATAATGGGAGAGGGTTTCCTCAAGAGTGTGGATTGTCTTCGTTATTGATTAATGTTTACTTTGATGGACTTGATAAAGAGATTCAAGATATGAGGTTGAAGATGAAGCTCAAGAATCCTCAGGAGGATGCTACAAGTAATGATAGTGTTTTCTATAAGCCAGTGAATGTTTATGCAGTTAGGTATTTGGATGAGATACTTCTGATAACGTCTGGCTCGAAGATGCTGACGATGGAATTGAAGAAGAAGGTTGTTGACGTTTTGGAGGAGAGGCTTGACCTGAGAGTAGATAGAGTGAACACATCGATTCACAGTGCGGTTTCGGACAAGATTAGCTTTTTAGGGATGTATCTTCAAGCTGTTCCACCTTCGGTTTTGCGTCCGCCTATGTCTGAGAAGGCGGTCAGAGCAATGAAGAAGTACGAGAGGCAGAAGGAAGTTAGGAGACTGGAGCTTAGGAACGCTAGGGAGAGGAATCGGAAGACGCTGGGTTTGAAAATATTTAGACATGTTTTGAAGAAACTCAAGCAGAGCAACGGTTTCAGATGTGAATATGAGATAGAGAATGAGGTCAGAGAAATTTTCCGGAGTTGGGGAGAGGAAGTAATGCAGGAGTTTATGGGTTCTCTTGACGAGCGGTGGAAATGGCATTGGCTGCTCACTAGAGGAGACTTTCTCTCCTTGAGACATATACGAGAAAAGTTACCACAAGACCTTGTCGATGCTTATGATGAATTTCAGGAGCAGGTGGACAAACACTTGTCACGACCCAAGCTAGAAAGGAGCTAGACGATGAGGAGAGGAGAGTAGAGGAAGAAGAGGAACAGAGATATGCTGAAAGGACGGTTCAGGATTTGACTAAGTTATGCATGAAGGTGTCAGCTCCGGAAGAACTTGTCAGAAAGGCTGTTAAATTAGTTGGGTTCACAAACAACATGGGACGTCCACGGCCTATCAGCCACCTTCTGGCTCTTGAGGATTCTGATATCATCAAATGGTATGCGGGTGTAGGGCGTACATGGCTTGACTTCTTCTGTTGTTGCCACAACTTTAAGATGGTGAAAATCATTGTAAGTTATCATCTGAGATTCTCCTGTATTTTGACACTAGCGGAGAAGCACAGATCCACCAAACGTGAAGCTATTAGACACTACACGAAAGATCTCAAAGTGTCTGATCCTTACGGGAACGAAGAGATGCATTTTCCATTGGAAAGAGAGGTTAAGATGATGGGAGATAAAAACCTTTCAAACCCGAGACCTGTGGATGGAACACTGTCTTTGGTATTGATCAGGCTTGCATCTGATGAGCCCTTGCATTCTTGTGCTGCTAGTTTCTGTGAACGATCAGATACAACCATGTACCGCGTACATCTACTGCAAAACCGTTTGCAAATCAACCCACTTGACGAAGAGAAATGGGTTCGTGGCATGGGCACAATCCACTCAGCTTTGAATCGGAAATGTCTGCCTTTGTGTTCTGCTCACATCAGTGATGTATACTTGGGTAAATTGACTCTACAGGATGTCGATGGTAGCTCATTCATCGATCTCAAGTGATATCACACACACACACACACACACGCTTACACTTTTTGATGGCCAAATGGATGAATACTTTCGTAAACTACTGCTTGACTGCGCAATGCAATGGAAGCTTCATATGTGTCAAAAGCGTTTGGGCATTAACTACGCAGCAATGGTGGTTAGGGTGAGAAACGTTTTAGTTGCTTGTTTCTAGAAGCTGAACAGTGTAGGTTTTGTGGTGGGGAGAAGATGAATAACATTTGTCGAACTGGATACATATTAGTTTATCGGTTATGTAATGTATCAATCTGACATTTAAGTATGTTTGTTAATGTAGTTGTTAGACAGATAGTTTATAAATACCTTGAAGCTAAGGCAGGTGACAATTTGGGTTTTAGTTTTACAAGAGAAGGGTGTTATTTGTACCGTGTAAGAAGAAGTGAGAGGTTAATACTAGAGAAATTTGCCGAAAGGAAAATAAAAATAGTATGGTCGTCTTTTGGTATAATTTTTTTTTGTCTATTTTTTTTGTCCTTTTTACCTTTTTCATTTCTAAAACTTAATAAAATAGATAGTGTTATGAATTAAAAAAATTATAAAAAATAGAAACAATTGATAAAACACCATATATATACAAATTTGTGTATATATTATCGTTAAATTTCCCTTAGTAAAACTATCTATGCTATTATGGCTAAAGAATAGGGGTGTTCAATCCGGATATCGGTTCGGTTTAGGTTCGGTTTTTTCGGTTTTTGGTATTTCGGTTAGTAAAATATAACTACCATTCTAAATCCATATTTACTTTGGTTCGGTTCGGTTTATATACCGTCGGTTTTTGGTTTATTCGGTTTTATACCAAAAAACATAATTATTTAGTTTGAGATCATATAAAATGAATTTTAGAGTTATATTGTCAACACAGTCATTTATTAAAAATATATTACATGTTTAAATAAATGAACAAAAACTTAAAAATGCTTCTACCATCAAATAAAATCATCAAATCTATAATTAAAACCAGAGCCTGAAATTTTGAAAATAAAAATATGAAACAAAACAGAAACATAAAAGAAAATTTTTTCCACTCTTCTATATTTAGTGTTCATTAAAGTCATGTTTTTTCGATTGAACACGAAACTCTGTTTGTTTATAGATAAGAAAAAATTGTGAAAATTTTTCATTAATTATTTTCCATCAAATTTCTCATCTTCATATTAATTTAGTGAATACTAAAATAAAGCTAAAAGATAAAAAAAAAAACTCAGAAAATAAGATGTCCGAATTGCGATGTATTCAATTGTTTTACAAATTATATAAGGTTCTTTATTACTATAACATTATGGTAATAGTTATTAACACAAATTTAACTTATATAATAAATAGATTTTCATGTATTGTTATAAAATAGATACATATTTACATGTTTCTACTTTAATCGGTTGTGTTCGGTTTATTCGGTTTAATCGGTTATATACCAAACCATATCCAAATCCTACGGTTTTTATAAAATTATATCCATTCGGTTTATATGGTATATACCAAAACTAAACCATATTGTCTATTTCGGTTCGGTTCGGTTTTACCATATTGAACGGTCCTACTAAAGAAACTCATGTGGACGTCTAGAACAATAATCAAAACGTCGGGGTTAATCTGTGAATATAGAAGTTTTGGGGACAATCTGTGAGAAGTGACAAAGTATTACAATCTCTCACGTGTCCGTCACATGGGTTGCCGACAGGAAGCAAATGAAGAGGTAATAAAAATGAGATTTTTTTTATTTTAATCTTGTCTCTGTCTTTTTTTTCTTCAAAGTTGAGAACTTTGCTTGGTTTCAGTCACTGATTAGATTCACATGATTCCAGTAAACAAAGTATAAAGGTAGTAATCGAAGAGCGAGCGTGAGTAGGAGAAGACGAAGACGAAGAGGGAGATTTCTCAAGAATAAGAAGCCATGGGAGGTGGCTATGTGTTTGGTTCGGCCAGATCGGGACAGACAGCAATGGTGGCTCTCGTCCTCGTGGTTGGATCATTCTTCGCCGGCTACATCTTCGGAAACAACGCACCTATTTACATCCCCCAAGCTTCTTCTTCCAATTCTACTTCTTCATCTTCTCCATCGCCATCTGGTTGGTTAATGTCTCTCCTTTTCTATGCATCTCGTTAGATCCAAACCCATATGGTTTCTGTTCTTAGATCGAACACTTAGAATTAAGACATAACACTCATTGCTTTGTTATTACAGGTCCATCAGATTTTGCCAACAGAATAGAGCTAACTTACCGGAGAACTCCTCTCGTGATCCCACAAAGAGGAGTGAATGTGTGTCCGTTGGAGTTCAACGAGTACATCCCTTGTCACAACGTCACTTACGTGCAGCAGCTTCTCCCAAGCTTGAATCTTTCGAGAAGAGAAGAGCTCGAGAGACACTGCCCTCCACTTGAGCAGCGTCTCTTCTGTCTTGTACCTCCTCCGAAAGATTATAAGGTACCTATACGCTGGCCCACCAGCAGAGACTACGTGTGGAGAAGCAATGTGAATCATACGCATCTTGCTGAGGTTAAAGGCGGGCAAAACTGGGTGCATGAACAAGGGGAGCTGTGGTGGTTCCCTGGTGGCGGTACTCATTTCAAACACGGAGCTCCTGAATACATCCAGAGGTAATGTAATGATTATCATTTGCTTAGTTTCTTGATTACTTTAAAGCATTTAATAACTCTTACATCTAATGCATTCCTCTATGTGCTTGTATGTGACTTCAGGTTAGGAAACATGACGACTAACGAAACAGGTGATTTACGTTCAGCTGGGGTTGAGCAAGTTCTTGATGTTGGATGTGGAGTTGCTAGCTTTGCAGCTTACCTTCTTCCTTTGGGTATACAGACGATGTCCTTTGCCCCTAAAGACGGGCATGAGAACCAAATCCAGTTTGCGTTGGAGAGAGGAATAGGCGCAATGATCTCTGCCATTGCCACCAAACAAATGCCATATCCCTCATCCTCCTTTGACATGGTTCATTGCTCAAGATGTCGTGTTGATTGGCATGAAAATGGTACGTCTCTTGTTATGTTCTTTCTGTTTTTTTTTTTTTTTTGAATTAACCACATTGTCCGGCAACTGAAGTCAACCGACTAATCTGTGGGATCCACTGGTGGCCAAAGGGAATCGAACTACGGGTTTACCTTTTTTGACAATGCCTTGCTTGGTTTTGTATTCATGATTTGCGCTTGATTCTGCAGATGGTGTCTTGATTAAAGAGGTTAATCGACTTCTCCGACCCAATGGATACTTTGTTTACTCAGCACCACCTGCTTACCGAAAGGATAAAGACTTCCCTCTGATTTGGGATAAGTTGGTGAACCTAACTACCGCAATGTGCTGGAAGCTCATCTCCCGAAAGGTACAAACTGCAATATGGGTTAAACAAGACGACCAGGCTTGCCTTATGAAGAACGCAGAGCTTGAGCTTATAACTATATGTGATTCAAAAGATGTTTCCAAACCATCATGGAAAGTTCCTCTTAGAGACTGTGTAGACATTAGTGAGAACACACCAAAAGCTTCATATCCAACAAGTCTAAGAAAAATAGGTACATTGTCTTCTATTCAAACACATTATGTTCTGTCTGATTCATTTGGAAAGATTTTTCACTAGGCATCAGCGAAGATGAGTTTACATTGGACACAAACTTCTGGAGAGAGCAAGTGAACCGGTACTGGGAGTTAATGAAAGTTAACAGAACTGAAGTGCGGAATGTGATGGACACGAACGCGTTCGTCGGTGGATTTGCTGCTGCTATGAGCTCATACCCCGTTTGGGTCATGAACGTTGTGCCTGCTACGTTGAACGATACCTTATCAGGAATTTACCAGAGGGGCTTAACCGGTGCTTACCATGATTGGTAAATATGATCCACATTCTCATAATCAAACCGTTTTTCATTAGCACCGGTTGTTAATATTTTTTGTATGATGTTTAGGTGTGAGCCGTTCTCAACGTATCCACGCACGTACGATCTGCTACACGCGGACAAACTCTTGTCTCACTATCAGAACCACGGTGAAGGTTGTTTACTAGAGGACATCATGCTTGAGATGGACCGCATCATACGCCCTCAGGTATTTTACATAAAGCCATGTCTTCTTGGTGTCATAATCCAAATCTCATCCTGTTACATAAGCCATGTCTTGTTTTTTGGTGTTTGCAGGGATTCATCATTATTAGAGACGAGGAATCGATCATCTCAAAAGTCCAAGACTTGGCTCCTAAGTTCCTATGGGAAGTTGAGACACGTGAACTTCAAGACAAATACAAGAAGGCAGAAACTGTTTTGTTTTGCAGAAAGAAGTTCTGGGCAATCGTCTGATTGATACACAAAGCTTGTCAGAGTTTTTTGCAGAAAACATAGAAAATCTTCTTTATTTTTTTGTTTGTAAGAGAAGCAGAAATTAAATATTACCACATTAATGCTGTCTGTACACATGTTCATCCATTGACCAAGTCTGTACACACATGTTTTCTTTTACCACATTGATAACCAGAGTCCAATTTTAGGTGAATTTTGAACAAAAAGAAAAGTTTGAGGGTTTGTAATATCATTTTAACATATTTTTATTTTCATATTTTTAACATATTTTCTTTACCAAGTGCATATAATAAATTATAAATTCATGTAAAAATACAACATACGAACCCGGCGCGTAGCGCCGGAATAGCACTAGTATATATATATATACTTACTTTTGAAAAACTAACTTAAAGACATCCCTAATAGATTTAGAAAGTAACCTCCGTTTTAGTTGCTTGTTTCTAGAAAGGGAACAGTGTAGAATAGATTTTTTTCCTTTTCATTTTTGATGAACTATGTCTGTCTTAGTATTATTAATGTGAAAATATTCGCACACTAACGAGGAGCCACTGCACTGGAATAAGCATGTTTGGAATGTCAAAACGAGCCCAAAGTTGAAAGATTTTATGTGGAGGGTGCTGAAAGGAGCAATTCCGGTTAGCTCTAATCTTTAGAAGAGAGGTTTTCCGAGTTTTACTTGCAAAAAATGTGGTGATGCTGAGGACGAGCTTCACGTCTTACTCACCTGTCCTGTAGCGGAGAAAGTATGGAGCCTGGCTCCATTACTGCACTCACCACTGACCACCTTATCGTCAACTGCTGACTTGGTAAAACAGGGAAGTCATTACACTGTCCTCCCACCGACGGGTTTAACGGCTCCCCTATGGCCATGGGTGATATGGAACCTTTGGAAGGCTCGAAATAAATTTGTCTTTGAGAATAAAGAATATACACCTCAGGAGATCATCACTAAAAGCATTCAAGATGCGAAAGAGTGGAGTGTTGCTCAACCTAACCAGGCTGAGGGATCTCCTCCGATGACTATACCGAGATCATCAAGGCGTTCGGGTTGTGCACCTTCCTCCACCCCGAATGGGATTTTTGTGTGTAAAGTGGATGCTGCGTGGGACGTCTCTACAGGAAGATGTGGTGTTGGCGGTATTTTCTCCGGAAATGGTTGCCGCGTCCTCCCATCAATGGCTGAAAGTTTCAGTCATGTTACTTCAGTTTTAATGGCAGAAGCCATTGCTGTTCACCGTGCCGTGGCTATGGCCGTGTATTCAAACGTCCGATCCCTGGCGGTTTTTTCTGATTCCTTATCTCTCATCAATTTGTTGAAGACGAGAGGGCATCATCCTGAACTGTTCGGTATCATGTTTGATATCTATCACTTTGTATCGCTCTTTGATGTTATTTCTTTCGATTTCATTTCTCGTGCTTTCAATTCCGAGGCTGATTATGTGGCAAAATCAGTCCTCGCTTTGTATGCCTCGAACACTATTTCTAGAGTCTAGGCTCCTGGAGTTAATGCATTTGGGTTTGATCAAAAAAAAGTATTATTAATGTACTCAATCTTCAAGTTTACTTATAATGGGAACTGGAATCAGGTACTGTTCACAAATTGATTCGGTTCAGTTATGGAGACCATTCATACTGATTCAGCTTACAAAGCTTTCTCAAGTAGAATCTCCAGTAGTGATCCTCAGTATCAGACTCGGCATCGTGATCTCACTGTGACCTACTAGAAACGGTTATGGGTAAAGTTTTTTGGTGGGGAGAAGATGAATATTTGTTGAACTTGATGCATATTTGTTTCTCAGTTATGTAATGTATCAATCTGCATTTACTTTTTTTTTTTTAGTTACGTTTGTTAATGTAGTTGTTAGACAGATAGTTTATAAATACCTTGAAGCTAAGGCAGGTGATCATTTGGGAAATGCTATTATGGCTAAAGAAACTCATCAGGATGTTAAGAACAATTATGAAAATGTAGGAGTGAATCAGTGAATATAGAAGTTTCGGGGACAATCTACGAAAAGAGCCGAAGACTTACAATGTGTCACGTGTACGTCACATGGGTCGCCGACAGAAGCAACTGAAGGTAATAAAAAAAAGAGATTTTTTTTTTCTTTTTCAATCTTGTATGTCTTTTTTTTCTTCAAAGTTGAGAACTTTGCTTGGTTTCAGTCACTGATAGAGAGATTCACACGATCCAAGTAAGCAAAGTATAAAGTTAGTAATCGAAGAACAGACCGAGAGTAGGAGAAGAAAGAGTCGTGAGAGATTTCTCAAGCCATGGGAGGTGGCTATGTGTTTGGTTCCGCCAGATCGGGCCAGACGGCAATGGTGGCTCTCGTCCTCGTGGTTGGATCGTTTTTCGCCGGCTATATCTTCGGAAACAACGCTCCTATTTACATTCCCCAAGCTTCTTCCAATCCCAATTCCAATTCCTCTTCTTCATCTTCTCCATCGCCATCTGGTTCGCTCTCTGTTTTCTTTCTTTTTTTAAATGTCTCTCCTTTTCTATGCATATCGTTAGATCCTCGTCATTGGGCTAATCTCTTGGCTTTTGTAGCTAAATTTGATCCAAACCCATATGGTTTCTGTTCTAGATCGATGATTCAACCGCTTTGTGGTTTGCAGGTCCATCAGATTTTGCCAACAGAATAGAGCTCACTCACCGGAGAACTCCTCTAGTCCTCCCTGAAAGAGGGGTGAATGTCTGTCCGTTGGAGTTCAACGAGCACATCCCTTGTCACAACGTCACGTACGTGCAACAGCTTCTCCCAAGCTTGAACCTTTCTAGAAGAGAAGAGCTCGAGAGACACTGCCCTCCACTTCAGCAACGTCTCTTCTGTCTCGTACCTCCGCCCAAAGATTATAAGATACCGATACGCTGGCCTACCAGCAGAGATTATGTGTGGAGAAGCAATGTGAATCATACGCATCTTGCTGAAGTCAAAGGCGGGCAGAACTGGGTGCACGAGCAAGGTGAGCTGTGGTGGTTCCCTGGTGGCGGTACTCATTTCAAACACGGTGCTCCTGAATACATCCAGAGGTAATCACTTGTAACTATCATTGGTTTGGTTTCTTGATTACTTTAATTATCATTTGCTGAGTTTCTTGATTACTTTAACTATATGGTTGTATATGTGACTTCAGGTTAGGAAACATGACGACTAATGAGACGGGTGACCTGCGTTCAGCTGGGGTTGAGCAAGTTCTTGATGTTGGATGTGGAGTTGCTAGCTTTGCAGCTTATCTTCTTCCTTTGGGTATAAAGACGATGTCCTTTGCCCCTAAAGATGGTCATGAGAACCAGATACAGTTTGCGTTGGAGAGAGGAATCGGTGCAATGATCTCTGCTATAGCCACCAAACAGATGCCGTATCCTGCAGCCTCGTTTGATATGGTTCATTGCTCAAGATGTCGTGTTGATTGGCATGAAAATGGTATATGCCCTTTTTGATTTTGTATCAAATTATTGCATAGGAGAGTGAGTGACATTAACTTGCGCTTGATTCTTGCAGATGGTGTCTTGATCAAAGAGGTGAATCGTCTTCTCCGACCCAATGGATACTTTGTTTATTCAGCACCGCCTGCTTACAGAAAGGATAAAGATTTCCCTGTGATTTGGGATAAGTTGGTCAACCTAACAACCGCAATGTGCTGGAAGCTCATCTCCCGGAAGGTGCAGACTGCAATATGGGTTAAAGAGGATGACGAGGCTTGCCTCAGGAAGAATGCTGAGCTTGAGCTCATATCTATATGTGATTCGGGAGATGTTTCAAAAGCTTCTTGGAAAGTTCCACTTAGAGACTGTGTGGACGTTAGTGAGAACATACCACAGAAAAAATCCTCTTCTTTAACTGAACGTCTGTCTTCATATCCAGCAAGTCTAAAAAAACTAGGTACGTTTCTTCTAATTCAGATTGATTATGTTCTGTCTGCTTCCTCGTATTCAATTGGAAAAACTTTCACCAGGCATCAGCGAAGATGAGTTCACACTGGACACAAACTTCTGGAGAGAACAAGTGAACCGTTACTGGGAGTTAATGAAAGTTAACAAGACTGAAGTGCGGAACGTGATGGACACAAACGCGTTCGTAGGTGGATTTGCTGCAGCTATGAACTCATACCCCGTTTGGGTTATGAACGTTGTGCCTGCTACCACGAACGATACCTTATCAGGAATTTACCAGAGGGGCTTAACCGGTGTATACCATGATTGGTAAGCTTAAGCATGATCCATTTTCGGTTTGCAGCAATTAGTAAATGTTTTGTATGCTCTTTTATTAGGTGTGAGCCATTCTCAACATATCCCCGCACGTACGATCTGCTACACGCGGACAAGCTCTTGTCTCACTATCAAAACCACGGTGAAGGTTGTTTACTAGAAGACATCATGCTTGAGATGGACCGCATCATACGCCCTCAGGTATTTTTTTTTTACATAAGCCATATCTTCTTAGTGTGACTGAATCATAGTCTATCTCATTCTATATTACATAAGCCATGTCTGCTTTGGGGGTTTGCAGGGATTCATCATTGTCAGAGACGAGGAATCGATCATCTCAAAAGTCAAAGACTTGGCTCCTAAGTTCCTTTGGGAAATTGAGACACATGAGCTTCAAGACAAATACAAGAAGACAGAAACTGTTTTATTTTGCAGGAAGAAGTTCTGGGCAATCGTCTGAAAACAGAAGCTTGTCAGAGTTTTTGCAGAACATAGAAAAATCTTCTTTATTTTTTTTGTTTGTAAGAGAAAAGAAATTGAAGAATACTTATGTAACTTACGTTCATCCATTGACCAGTCTGTACACATGTTTTGTTTTACCACATTCATAACATAGTCAAATTCCAGGTGAATTTTGAACAAAAAGAAAAGTTTGGGGTTTGTAATGTAATTTTGACTTAAGATTATATATATTCACAAATATTTTATATTGGTCCCTGTTGTTTTCTGAATTTGCTAGAGTGTTATTCTCTTCTTCCTTCAGTTCACGGATCCCCTTCGTCTCTCTTCTCTTCCCTAAAGGCTGAACCTTTGAATCCGGGAACAAGTTTTCTTTCATCTCTAAGTTTTCAACAGTTCGTGGTTGATCTTGGATTGATTCAGAGATTGTTTGTTTGTAGAAGGCTGTTGATGATGATGGAAGTGGAAAAGCTGAAGGAGGCTCTGCATTTTATCTGCTCTTCTGATTTCCTGAGGATGGCTCTGTTTTGGAACTTTGCCCTCCTTTCTTCTTACTTTCAGTTGCTTAAAGGAAGGATCTTTGGCTCAAAATCAACTTCCTTTATGAATACCTGTTCTTCACACAGACCTATTTGTGTTATCACTGGTGTAAGTCATTCTCTCTTCTTCTAGCTGTGTGATGTAATGTATTGACTATATTAAACTTACTTCTGGTGTTGAATTCAATTGCAGGCTACTTCAGGTCTTGGTAAGGCAACTGCGTTTGCTCTTGCAAGGAAGGGCTTCTACGTCGTTCTTGGTAAAAAAAAAAAAAAAAAAAACTGTTGCTTTTACTTAAAAGCAAGATTGTTTTTGTTCTGTGATTCTTATCCAAAGTGCATTGTTCAGTTCAGGACATCTTTTTATGAAAAAGATGTTTTTTAATGAGTCAATGTAGTGGCAGAGAGGTTAACATGTCTTCTGCATTTTTTTAATACATTTCTTATGGAATATATGTTATTTATTAGTATGAGGCAATGCATCAGTAGAGGAGATAACTTGTTGGAGCATGTCCTCTTCATTGACTAAATCGTTTTTTTTTTCTTTTTTATGTAGTTGGGCGGTCCTCTCACCAACTATCAAAGGTTTGCTACATTCCCTTGGATTTCCCAACTTCCTCATTTGCATTTTTCTTGATGCAAGAATCTTTGTGGTTGCCACTTTGTGTTGACAGACGTTAACTGAAATCAAGAAGCAGAACGAAGAGGCTCAACTCAAAGCTTTTGAAGTTGACATGTCTTGTTTTCAATCGGTTTTGAAGTTTAGAAACTCTCTAGAGCAGTGGCTTTTAGAATCAGATTTACATCCTTCTATCCAGCTTTTGGTGAACAACGCTGGAATACTTGCAACATCTAGTCGCTCTACCGTTGAAGGCTTTGACAGGTATAAGTTTTTTTTTTCTTTCTATGGGTTTCTTTTAACTTTTTGAACAGTAAAAGGTTTACAAACTCTTTTCTGTCTCCTCTTCTTTGTCAGGATGATGGCTACTAACTACATCGGTGCATTCTCTTTGACAAAACTTCTTTTACCGCTTCTGAGAAACAGCCCTGTGCCTTCACGTGTCGTGAATGTTACATCTTTCACACATCGTTCTGGTGATCATCTTCCTCATTTACTATGAGAGTAATATACCTGATGTCTGTCTTATCCTGATGTATATCTTTGTATGTAGTTTTTTCTGCGAGGTTTGACAAGGATTCTGTTACGGGAGTGTACTCTTCGGAATCAAAGCAATATCCTTGTGCTAGGATGTATCAGTATTCCAAATGTAAAGCCAATCCTCTTACACTGATAAGCATAGTTTTTTCTTTTCTTTATATCATGATGATGATGATTGCTTATATAGTTGCTTCCTTTTGTGAAATAGTATGCCTTCTACTCTTCTCGTACGAGCTTCATAGACAGCTTCGTCTCGCAGATGATTCACATCACGTCTCTGTTGCGTACGCACTTCTATCATTCTTCTTTTTGCTTGAATGATCTTCTTGTAAGATTTGGGATTATGACTCTTAGGATATTCTTTTCTCTTTTGTTGCAGAGCGGTAGATCCAGGAGCAGTAAAACAAACATAATGCATGAGCTTCCTTCATACATACAAGTCTTGGCGTTTTGGAGTCTCAAGATTCTTAGACTCATGCAGTCCTCGGAGGAAGCAGCTGAATCTGTCATTGATGCTGCTTTATCCCCACCTGTAAGATATGCTGTTTAAAATTTCTTTATCTAGCTCTTATGTGGTTGATGATGAGCTCTGTTTTTGACCTGTTGATGAAAATTTTGTAGGAAGTATCAGGCAAATACTTCTTTGGAGGAAACGGGAGAACCATCGAGTCCTCAGAGACTTCTCGTGATCCAAAACTTGCAAAGGAACTCTGGGACACATCGTGTCTCATATTTAACGAGTTGCAGCAAACTCACACTTGAAGATGACTTAAGCATAGGATCCAAAACTGTAGAAACTTCCTGATTTGTTTTAGCGTCTTCTAGAAATATAGCCATTGTGGCCTTGCCACTTTGTTGTCAGTTTTGACGTTTCTTAGTTCAGTGACATTGTCCACAAATAATGCAGTAGACAGAATCACCACTAAATTTCTCATACACTTCTACTATGTACACATCAGATTGGCGGGTCATCGGCCCGCCTATTATACACATTTTTTGGGCCTTCTTCTCCTGGTGGGCTAACCTCTTCAATCAAATAAATGTGTCATATTCATCAATATTGTCTTTTCGTTTATTTCAAAGAGAAGCAGATTCTTCTTCTTAAGAAACTTTGAAGAGGGGGTTTTGGTTGTCAACTTTTGAGCCATCCAAATTAAAAGTATGATTAGACCAAAAATTCAACAAGATGGGACAAGGCCAAGCCAAGAAAATCAACACAAGTGTGAAGGAAGGTAAAAAGATAATAAGCCGAATGTCAGCAAAAAAAAAATAACCACAGGAATATTTTACCAATAGCTTTATTAAATCACAGATTATATAAAGAGAAGTATGCTCACAACAAAATTTTATCATGTTATAATCAAACCAAGAATCATATTCCCTGATCTCTCTCCTCTTGTGTGTGTTTCCACTTGCCAACTAAAAGAGAGGAGCTTCCTCGGTAGGAAAAGATGCAGAAGGACATGAACAGAACCACAGAAGATCAACATCTTCCACCAGGTCAGAATTTTGTTTTTTGTTTTTTTTTTCGTTTAGGGCTAATAACAATCAAATATTATTCTTTCTGAAGAAAGTAGAAGATTTGTAATACTTACCTCTATGGACAGGATATCCAGGTGCAGAACAAGTCTCTGGACAAACGGGACAAGACATGAAGAAGAAGAAGCCCTTCAAGACAAAGCAGAAAGGAGACAGAGGCTTCATTGAAGGATGGTAAAATTTAGACGTACCAAACTAATAATTTCTCTTTGGCTTTCTTGTAGCTAATTAGCACTGATCATCATAGTTCATATACCTGCATGGAAAACTTCAAGAACTCAATCAGTAAACAGATCAATAGCTCTGTTTCTGTTTCTTCTAAAGACTAACTTGCGTTTCTTTGTTTCTTCCTATGCAGTCTCTTTGCACTATGCTGCTGCTGGATTTGTGAAATGTGTTTCTAAGGCAAAGATGGAAGAATATAGTGTGTCAAGCTTCCCTTGTGTATGTATTAGTTGCTTTTAATATAGTTATTACCTACAGATATTGAAGGACTATATAGTAGTGGCTCAATCTGAACTTTCTTATACTATCTGTGTGTTGTTTGTATGTATAAACGAAGATTACTATTATACTTTAATAATGTAAAGGTCTAATATAGGATCGGGTAAGAAAATAAAACAAAAAAAAATTAGTAAAAATAAAAAGTAATTGACTAATTAACTTTTTTGAAATAATTGATTCCAAATACATAATTAAGATGCTATGAAAATACCAACATGTTAAATTTTTATTAATTGCTATGAAATTACCAAGTAATTAAGATGCTATAGAATTAATTGATTTACTAATTTATTTTTAATTTCGAAAGAACTTTGATCAATAAAAAGCCATAACTAACTGGTACCAGAGTTTGAAATAAAAAGAGCTTTTTGTAATTGAGTCTACTATTAAATTAAGAAATTTAGAAATAAAAAATAAATTCGAAAAGATAAAAGATGAATACTTGCTTTATGTCTAAGTTGATTCCGTAAATTTTTTGTAACATGATATGTTTTTGGGTGGTCATTAAATTTAACATGTTGAATCTTTTTAACTCCAAATCTTACAAGTCACATGTAATTTTATTATTTTAATATCATTGTAATAATTTAACTGCTGAATTTTTATTCAACACTTTCATTATTATTACTTCCGAAAGTTAGATGTGTCAACCACACTACACTGAGATTGATGAAGGACTTTGATTGGTAGTAAATACATGATAAAAGGAGAAATGATCTCTATTTTTGTAAAGATAGGGAAAGAGATCTGAAACGAAACCATAGTCACTTCGGATTAAATCCGCTTATGTAGTAATCTTATCAAGTTTTCTCAAAAACATACTTTTCATGGAACAAAAGCTTAAGGACGATAACATCACTATGAATGTTCCTTTGATATTGATTTATTATTTACAAATTACGAAATCATTACATTAATGCCAAGTTTGGGGCATTTATATAAATTTAGAGGTTATATATGTGTGGTTTAATGATCTGACTACTTCTTAAAGTTCCTTTTTTTTTCTTTGTGAACACCACTTCTTAAAGTTCCATACGACATCAATTCGAGATAAGAGAGACCGTTTTTTTTTCAGAATTAAGTTTAATTAAAACTAAAATGACAAAATACCACATTTTCAACCTTTTTGACACCTTCGATTTGTAGCAGCCGTTTTTTGTTTTTTTCTTCATGACATAAATTGAACTAACATGATATGTGATTTCGGACTTCAAATACTATGCAATCAAATTACTTTTTTTTGAACGGCTGACCGAATCTGAGCAATTCATCAGTCTGTTGACTCACATACACGGCCGCCTAGAGCACATTTTCGAAGAAGGAGATTTATCATGTTGTGTGAAACCGGCATTGTTGCAAAAATTAGCTAAAGAAATGGTTATCATCGTGTGCACAAAAAAATGGTTGTCCGAGATCAATAACTTTTCAGTAAGCATATTTGAACAAATAAAATGATTGTGAAAGTTTGAGAACATCAAGACTGATTAATTGTAACTATATTGAATTATCTTTGAAGATCAATCCATTGAAAAATTATGTAATTAGAGATGATGAAAAATCAAATCACAAAGAAAAAAACTGGTTAGAAGAGGTTGTTAAATCAGTCATTGTTACGAGGAACCACCACCCCTCCCAACATTGTAAAAAATTTGTATGACCCTTAAGCCAAAAGAGACAAACTATATATTTTTATAGGGGAAATTATAAAAGAAAATATGCATAATGGAAAAAAAAATTTATACAGCCACAGCCCCTAATCAGTCGCTTATGTAGAGTACGCTATGAGCCGGCCCTGCGAGAAACACCATGAGAATAAGAAATTAGGCTAGAAAAAATGATAAATAAATAAAAACTATCTTTCCTTACCCTTTCTCTCTATGGTTTTAGAAGCTAAGAAAAGGTTTCCTCTGGCGCCCGACCGGCCAATGCATGAGAGCGCATACAGGCGCCGAAGACATCCTTTCTCCCTCCGCCTCTCTTTTTCATTTGCTCTCCAGTGGTACCTTCTTCTCCTTCATTTTTCTCTTGGCTTTGTCTCTGGAGAGTCACTGGTTAAGTCACGGCTGGAGAGGATGCTCCAACTCTGTTTTGGTTTTATTAGCTTTGGAGTCATGGTACAAAGGTAGAGAGGTTATTAACGATGGGGTCGGATTTTAGGGTTACGCAAAAAGGTGTTTTCTTCCTTGTTGCACGATTGCAGAGTTGGCGGCAGGTGGAGGTTTGGCTTGTGAATCGGAACTGGGCTGCAGGTTTTTGAATCTGTATGCTTTCATCTTTGTCCGTGAGTGGCGTTGACCACGGGTAAGTGGTTTCACTTTCGGGTTCCTGGTGCAACCCTTTCATTGGTTTGGCGCCGTGAATGCTTAAGACGTTTCATTACTCGAGGGCGTGTTTAGCCTCTGATACTGGCGTGTGTCAGTCCCTGCGTGGTAGACTGGTAGCACGTGAAGATTTGTTTTGTTGCGGTTTGTGGTCGTCATTTAAATGACCTCCTCGAGGTAGCTACTCCGATTTTCCTTTCATTGTTTTTCTCCTCTTCATGGAGCTTGTATATGGTTTCATCTTTGAGGTTTTGTCGACAAGCCTCTGAAGTCGTGCTTTGGGTTTCAATTTGTTTGGTTGTGCCATTGCCACCGGTCTCAGCCGTTGGACGTCTAAGGTTATCCGCTTATAGGTTCTCAATTGCGGCATTTGGAGATGGATGTAGAAGGTTCAGGTGGTATATGTTGTATGTGTTGTCATTAGTTAGAGTTAGGTCCAAAGCTTGCGAAATAACCCAAATATATGTCTTTCAGAAATGTGGCAAGACATTTTAGGTCCAACGGATTTCAAGCTCCTCGACGTAGCTTCTCCGATTTTCCTTTCATTCTTTCATGGTGCTTGTATATGGTTTTGTTAAGCCTCTGAGGTTGTGTGCTTTGGGTTTCAATTTGTTTGGTTGTGCCATTGCCACCAGTCTCAACCGTTGGACGCCTAAGGTTATCCACTTTTCGGTTCTCATAGGTGGCATTTGGCGATGGATGTAAGAGGTTCAGGTGGTCTATGTTGTCTGTGTTTTCATTAGATAAAGTTAGGTCTAGAGCTTGCGAAGTAACCTGACTATATGTCTTTCAGAAATGTAGCAAGACAGTTTTAGGTCCAACGGATTTTACTCAAATCATTATTTGTATCTGTTGTTAATGCCCGGTCGAGTTCATTAATGGAATTTCAATTTTTCTTATAAAAAATATGATAATTAAATGCCATTTTTAGGCATAACATACATCTATTTGGTGTAACTTTTATGGCTTTATTGGTAAGTGATGTACAATTCTCCACAACCAGAACTTTAGTTTATAGAATTTCTCTATATTTTTATAGATGTTATGTTACATTTGTATCTATAAATTTTTAATTTTTCCATTTTTCATCCTTGTTTCTATCTTTGTATAGATTTCAATACAACATGGACTATTCGCATTGAATAAATGTACTATTTCTAGGGATGGGCATTTAGTTTAATTACGGGTTCGATTAATTTCAATACAACATGTACTATTCACATTGAATAAATGTATTATGTCTAGGGATGGGCATTTAGTTTAATTACGGGTTCGATTCTAGTTCAGTTCGGTCGGTTTATTTGGGTCTAAAGAAAATTTTAACTAAAGCAACCCAAATTAGTTCGATTTGGTTTATTTCGGCTTGATTTCGGATGGGTCGGTTTATTTTGGTTCGGTTTTTTACACACCCCTAATTATCTTCCTAGAAAATACAAGCTAAAGAGAATTTGCATAGACACACAAATACAAATCAAGAAAATATTGATAGAGAAACTTTGATGCCCTTAGAAGAATTAAAAGGATAATCCTAGACTTTTTTAAGTCCTAATATTCTCAGAAGATCTGAGAACATGTAGGTTCCAAATTCGAAATATTCAAACTCTCCAAGGTTCATGAAGAAGAAAACAGTAGTGTTTGAGAAGAGAAAAAAAAAACACATTTGGAAAGGAAAAGGAACATGTTCATCCAGCTAAGAAGTGATCATTTTGGTCATCATCACTATCGATGTGGTCAGCAGGAGACTTAGCAAGCAATCTCATACGTTTGATGAGGAAAACATTATAATAGTAACTAGTGAGATCCTTCTCACTTTTCCCTGGTAATGCCTTGGAAGCAAGTTTCCAAAATCCTTTCTTAATTGGCAAAGGATTGTCTTTCACAAGAGCTTTGAATTTTTGCTCTTCTTTAGCCGTCCATGAATTTGATCCCACTTCTTCACCCATTTGATCAAACTTCCAAGTGTAGAAAGCACGCCCTATATCTTTTCTAGAAGCTCCCTTGCTTCTTTAATGTGTTGTTTTATGCAATTGGTTGATCCTGGAGAAGAACAAGAACAAGTGTCCTTTCTTCCTTCCCCTACTTTTTTGTAGTGAGCTTTCTTCTTTAGGCTATACGTTGGCCAAACACCAGTTCCTAGCCACCTAAGAGTGTCGGAATCTCCAGGACTACCATAGAATTTCCCCTTCTTGGTAGGCGCAATCCAAATGGGAATTTCAGCCTGGAAAACAGCACCTACTGGGATAACTGCTTTGGTTTTTTCTGGACCAGGGGCTACACCTTTCAAAGTCTTGACGCTAACATCTTTACGGCTTGGTCGTTTTGAAGCAGCAGCTTTACGGTTTGGTGGGTCTGAAGCAGCAACAGTTTTTCGTGAAGAAAAGCAGGGTTGTGAGGATTGAACACAAGGTTTAACTTTTTGGCGTTTCTTCTCAAAGCTAGAGTCGCTAGTATCCTCTGACGACTTTACATGAACTGTAAAGACTGCAGCATCACTCCAAGGCTGTTCCCGCGTCCTTTTGCTCTGGCAAGAGATAGAGATAACCGTAAGAGCCACCAAGACAATGTCTTTTGGCTGGTGAAGAGAGTAATCTTTGGCATCGGCATGCTCATAAGGAGTCACCAATGTTTTGTTTACATCCCATCTTTTCATGTCTTTCTGACAAACTCTCACGAGTAGTGCTGGGTTTGCGGGTCAACCTACCCGAGACGGGTTGAATCATTTTTTTTTAATTTAAAAATCCAACCGCATAACCCGCCAAGGAAAAGTATTCAACTCGCACCTGCCCCGTCAAAATTTGCGGGTAATGCGGGATCCACAGGTAATTTTAATTTTTAAAAATAAATATTTTTTATTATATTTACATTAAATAAAATATATTTAAAAAAAAAAATCTTTTTTTCTTTTTAATTGGCGGATTGCAGATAACCCAATACAAATCAGGTTGATCCGTATCCGCCCCGCAAAAAAAAAAAAAAAAATTTGACCCGCACCCGCATCCGTCCCACAATTTTTTTAAATCAGTCAACCCCGCACCCGTCCCGTGACGGGTCAAACGAAGCGGGACAGATTTAAACTCAAATTCCCAGCTCTACTCACGAGTTGTCCCGACTATACTTAAACAAGGGGAAAGTCCCCTTGTTAATAAAAGAATACTACCACTAAATTTCAAAATCAGCTACCTTACTGCCCATATATAAAACTGTAATCAAAGAATGTCTTACTTGGAAACGCCTGTTTGGAGAGAGAGAACCATGTTTTGCAGCGCCACCAGAAATATCTCCTCTGCCTATTAAAATCTCTGGAGGGATTGGAAAAAAGTTTTATTATAACTAAGTTGTTTCCTTATTCTATCTCTCACTGCATCTATGAGCCACTATGTATTCAAGAACATAAAAATTCTCTCTCAGAAATTTTTATTGGGACTATGTATCTTGGTTTTTGTTTGCCATAAAGCAATACTTGTGGTGGTGCGTAGGAAACCAACAAGGGATTTCCTACAAGCTCACCACAGGTAAAGAACTGGGCCATAGACCCAGTGATTGTTGTTTCCAACCTTGGGGAATAGCCAGGCACTTGCCCCAGGTTTCTGCTACCACTTGGCCAGTCCATGTGGTTGTTTATCATATCATACTTAACAAAAAATTCATCAAATAGAGCTTACGCTCTAGCTTAATACTAAAAAACATTCTCATAAAGGGATAATACATACCAGGTTTTTCAGAAGAGCAGTTGGTCAGTTTCTCAGGAGTGGTGCAGGGCGTTGATACACTATTTGATCTAATCAAATCTCTTGCTTTCTTGAAGGCCAATGCAGTCTAGAAAGAGAGCCAGAGAGAGAGAGAAGGTAACAACAATAATATAGAACAGTGGATGCTTCACATGCATTGTGTAATTGAATATATAATAGTATCAATAGGCCATACCTTGTAAGCGTTCAAAGATTTGAAGAGAATGCTCTCAAGTACATCTGGATGCAATTCAAAATACTCCGTTAAGTACATCTGGATGCAATTCAAAATACTCCGTTAAGTACATCTGGATGCAATTCAAAATACTCCGTTAAGTACATCTGGATGCAATTCAAAATACTCCGTTAAGTACATCTGGATGCAATTCAAAATACTCCGTTAAGTACATCTGGATGCAATTCAAAATACTCCGTTAAGTACATCTGGATGCAATTCAAAATACTCCGTTAAGTACATCTGGATGCAATTCAAAATACTCCGTTAAGTACATCTGGACTGACTGGTCAACAATTTCTCTGATATATGGATTCCCTAACCTCGTCTTCCAGATGGTAAGAGACAAAAATATTAGTGAATATCATTGCAAAAGAAGATCACAAGGACTATGATCATACGTACCTGTGTTTGACCTTCAAACTCAGGATTTGGAACAATAACAGAGACAACACAAGTCAGTCCTTCCCTAACATGCTCCCCACTGAAAGTAATATCCTCGTCCTGAAGATATATCACCAGCAAAATATGTTAACATAAGCTAATGATGGCAAAAAAAAACGTTTAAAAAGAGGTACATAGAGAAAAAATGGTTAGTGATGTGACAGGTGTTATACCTTGAAAACATTGGACTTTTTCGCAAAGTTATTAAGAGTCCTTGTTATTGAAGCTTTCACACCGTCTATATGTGTTCCACCATCGTTGGTGCGGATGCCATTAGCATATCCTAGCATTGTGTCTGAGTATCCATCAACGTACCATTGAAGCGCAATGTCCATGATGATACCATTGATCTCTCTTTTGAAACCCAGCACATCATGAAGTGGTTTCTGAAGATTTAAGCAAAAACCAGTGAATAATTTTTCAAAAATTCATGTCCACACAAGTGGATGCAAAAGTCTCACCTTATCAGGATTGAGGCAACTGATATATTCACTAGAGCCTCCAGCGTAGTAACATTCTTTGTAAAGGTTGTTTTGGGGTCGTTATCCTCCCTTTCCAGTGAAACTTTAACCTGAGAAACACACTAACGTATAATATATATAATCTTGAAATAAAAAAAACAAGAATATATAAAACAAAGGTATGGTTGTAACCATTTTGAGATCTTGCAGTGATACCCTTCTTCCGCCGTACATTACTGAAATTTACAGAGCGTACGTTTGTTTATTCCTGTTACGGAGGAGAAACAATACAAACAGAGTTTAGACTCTCTAACAACTGACTTAACGGATTATGCAAGTAAAATCGCATCAATGTTTCATCATCCACAACTAATACCAATAAAAACTAAAAAATAATCAATCAAGACCAACGGAACAACAGAAAATCTTAATGTAATATTCAAAGAGCAACCAAAACATGATGTATTATTCCTCAGAACAGAGCCAGATCAAATCGGAGTTCAAGTAATTGATCAAATCGAACAGAGAGAGAGCAACATATTCGAATGGATCGAATCCGAAGAATACGCTAGAGATCGGAGAGAGAAAAAGAGAGGAAACCAAACCTTAGTTTTGTGAATCGTCGTCCGCAGGCGATGTGCCTCTTGAAAAAAGAAAACGAGAAAACCGTCAGTTATTTAAACCAACAGACAAACATCGAAAATACGGAGACAAAATCATAACCACCCATCGTTTTTGCCTCGTTATTTTCAATGATCAGATTCAAAACACGAAGTGTTTCTTCTAAATAAAAATTGTCAAAGTATGACGGTGTATGAATACTGCTAGATATGGTTAAAACTCTAATTAACAATATTTTCAGTTTAATAATATATCTTCTTATATTTTTCAAAGTATAAAGGTGCATGCGTTGATTTCGGAGAAACTCAAAATATATGTTTACTTACTTACAATCATCACATATATTTTTAGTGCTCACACACCCGATATTACAAATCAATTTTTGATAGATTACTCAGTCATTCATTCGAATACTACAGTTCAAACACTTAATAGTTTTAAGATGATTCTAGATAAATTATGGATCTTAGCTATATAGCAAAACTATTAATACGAATTTATTCATTATCAACCGATTTTGAAATAAAATTTCAATTATATCGAAAACATGTTAATACGATTCATTCATTATCAATTGATTTTAAGTTGGAAACTCAACAGATAGTTTTGCATACCAATACTTGTAAGAAGTAAAGAATTTAGACATACATACCTTTTGAATTTGGAGAGAACAACCTAATTATGCTCTTAGAAGAGAAACTTTCTTTTGGTGATTGTTTCAAGGAATTAGGATGAGGTTTTTTCTCTGCAAGATAGGGAGGATGGGGGATGGTCTCAGTAAACAATCCTATGAAGTATTTATAGTACAAAATTCTGAAACCCTAGATCAAAATAATTACATAAGTTAGTGGACCTTAATTATTAGGCCCAGAAGATATATTTGATTTAAGAACAAATTATTAGTATTAGACATTTAAGTAATCATCTTGTCATGTTAGGCCTATCTTGGATTCAAAACGTTGAAGATCCAACCCAAACTGAACCGGATACACAAAGGGTGAAGCAGTAATGGATAGACGCAACTAAATATTAGGCCCAACATCCTCAAGCCTTTGGTATATTGTCCTAAGGGTAACATAAGGAGGCGATAAATTTAAACAAAATAAACTCACGTGATGTAAAAACTCATCACGTGTTTCCTTAAGAAATTTTTTTATTAATATACAAAATATGAGACCGTTGTTTTTGTTTGATGTTTTAATTTAATAAAAACTATAAAATATTAAATCATTTTATCATAGATTTATGATTGTTTTTGCATATGTTGTTTGAGATTTATTTTATAATTAAAACTCGTTTTCACACATAAGTTCAAATTAATATTTGTATTTTGTATCATGGTGCATAAATGAATTGTTATAAACTTTATACTTAGATTTAGAGAAAATACTATACCTAAACATTTAAATTGAACACAACCCAAAATAAGAAATTGAATAAAACTTAAAAAGAAATGAAAGTCAAATACATCAATCGAGTCAATGACATCATTATACATGTTTATATGTACTAATTTAATGTTTATTCCATCATGAATTTTAATAGGCCTGGGTATTCGGTCCTTGGGTCGGGTTTGGATCGGATCCTTTCGGGTTTAGGTCTTTCAGGTCTTAGAGTTTAGGATCCGATATGGTAATTTGAAATTCTCGGTTCGGGTCGGTTCGGATCTTGTCGGTCCGGTCGGATCTTATATAGTTGGACCCAATAGGATAATTAAAATTTTTCGGTCGGGTTTGGTTCGGTCCTGTATAAAAATACCCCAAACACACAAAATACTTGAAATTTTTAAATATCCAAAAATATTCAAATTTTACCCCAAATCTGATCTATATGGGAAAATATATATCCTCTGGATCTCGCTTCTTTCGCTAGTGAATCTACCCGACTATTTCTACTTTGAGAAATATGAATCAGGCTTACGTTCTCGAAGTCTTCTTGTAATCTCTGGAACATCTCGATTTATGTCGCGAATGTTGGTCAATCCATCGGATTCATAGTCATGTCTACGAGATCTGAGCAGTCTGTCTTGAAACGTATCGAAGCAATCCTTCGTCTCTCATGCATGAAGCTGCCCAAAGTAAACCTTCCATCTCAGCGTGTAGAGCTGAAAGGGTCCTGTTACACACCCAAAGTCCGAAATATTCAGAACTCATTTGATCCTTAAGACTTCAACATAAACCACTGACACTGCCATTATTGATCTATGACTCATCAATTTGACATGTAGGGATTCAAAGTTTCTAAGGGGACACTGTCTCACCCTCAAAAGTAGGAGGGTCGTCTTGTTCCTCGTTTGTTTCCTCATTTTCATTAGTCTTCCTCCAACATTCTGCCTCTAGTGAGGCATGTTGGAGATTGTCAATCGGGGAGGTGAGAACAAAATTATTAATACATGGGCTTTAATATATTGGTCTTAGTAAAGTATGCGCCAGATATAGTCAGAAAAAATGGCCTATTTCAAACTCAACTTTTTGGTCATGTTTATTCCATCATGAATTTTAATAGGCCTGGGTATTCGGGTCCTTGGGTCGGGTTTGGATCGGATCCTTTCGGGTTTAGGTCTTTCAGGTCTTAGAGTTTAGGATCCGATATGGTAATTTGAAATTCTCGGTTCGGGGTCGGTTCAGATCTTGTCGGGTCCGGGTCGGATCTTATATAGTTGGACCCAATAGGATAATTAAAATTTTTCGGTCGGGTTTGGTTCGGTTTTGGATCGGGTTTGGTTCGGTTTTGGATCGGGTTTGGTTCGGTTTTGGATCGGGTTTGGTTCGGTTTTGGATCGGGTTTGGTTCGGTTTTTGGATCGGGTTTGGTTCGGGTCCTGTATAAAAAATACCCCAAACACACAAAATACTTGAAATTTTTTAAATATCCAAAAATATTCGAAATTTTACCCCAAATCTGATCTATATGGGAAAATATATATCCTCGGATCTCGCTTCTTTCGCTAGTGAATCTACCCGACTATTTCTACTTTGAGAAATATGAATCGCTTACGCTCAAGTCTTCTTGTAATCTCGGAACATCTCGATTTATGTCGCTAATGTTGGTCAATCCATCGGATTCATAGTCATGTCTACGAGATCTGAGCAGTCTGTCTTGAAACGTATCGAAGCAATCCTTCTGTCTCTCATGCATGAAGCTGCCCAAAGTAAACCTTCCATCTCAGCGTGTAGAGCTGAAAGGGTCCTGTTACACACCCAAAGTCCGAAATATTCAGAACTCATTTGATCCTTAAGACTTCAACATAAACCACTGACACTGCCATTATTGATCTATGACTCATCAATTTGACATGTAGGGATTCAAAGTTTCTAAGGGGACACTGTCTCACCCTCAAAAGTAGGAGGGTCGTCTTGTTCCTCGTTTGTTTCCTCATTTTCATTAGTCTTCCTCCAACATTCTGCCTCTAGTGAGGCATGTTGGAGATTGTCAATCGGGGAGGTGAGAACAAAATTATTAATACATGGGCTTTAATATATTGGTCTTAGTAAAGTATGCGCCAGATATAGTCAGAAAAAATGGCCTATTTCAAACTCAACTTTTTGGTCATGTTTATTCCATCATGAATTTTAATAGGCCTGGGTATTCGGGTCCTTGGGTCGGGTTTGGATCGGATCCTTTCGGGTTTAGGTCTTTCAGGTCTTAGAGTTTAGGATCCGATATGGTAATTTGAAATTCTCGGTTCGGGGTCGGTTCAGATCTTGTCGGGTCCGGGTCGGATCTTATATAGTTGGACCCAATAGGATAATTAAAATTTTTCGGTCGGGTTTGGTTCGGTCCTGTATAAAAATACCCCAAACACACAAAATACTTGAAATTTTTTAAATATCCAAAAAATATTCGAAATTTTACCCCAAATCTGATCCGAATACATGAAAAATACCCAAAACTTTATTTGATTATCCGAATTATATATTTGAAAATCTAAAATTTAACCGAAAACCAAAACTTTACTCGAAAACTCAAATTTACTCGTTTGTGTAACTAGACGATAGAGGTATCTAATTTCCATTGATAACAATATGGTCAATCTGATATCGGTAAACACGTTCCTAGAGGACGGACTTAGTCGGTTGGATCTTGATCCATCGAAAATCAATGAAAAAAAGTATAAAGGTGCATGCGTTGATTTCGGAGAAACTCAAAATATATGTTTACTTACTTACAATCATCACATATATTTTTAGTGCTCACACACCCGATATTACAAATCAATTTTTGATAGATTACTCAGTCATTCATTCGAATACTACAGTTCAAACACTTAATAGTTTTAAGATGATTCTAGATAAATTATGGATCTTAGCTATATAGCAAAACTATTAATACGAATTTATTCATTATCAACCGATTTTGAAATAAAATTTCAATTATATCGAAAACATGTTAATATGATTCATTCATTATCAATACTAATTTCACCCTTCTTTTGCTAATTAAACATTTTTTAGTATCATGTTCATCATCAAATACTCTCTTAAAAATATTATCAAATAAATTTTTACAATTTTCTTTTGGTTATGACTTTTAAAATATGATACAAATTTCTTTTGATTAGGATTTTTTTTTTATAAAAAAGGAAAACAACTATAAAATATAATTTTACTGTTTTTTAGATTTTATAAAAGGAAATTATTATTTGTATAACTTTTAGAATTATATTTTGTCTAGGATTTTAAAAAATAAATTTTCTATCAAATAATTATTTCCAGCTAATATTAACTATTAAAAGTTGCCATTTTCAAAATTCCTTTTTTAATATCACTAATATTTTTACATTTTTTATTGTTAATTAAATAATTGTTACTATCATGTTTATCACTAATTTATTTAAGTAAAAATTAGTATTAAATAAAATTTTACAATTCTCTCTGGTCAGGATTTATTTTTTAAAAAATATAAAAAATTAATTGGTTAAGATTATTAGAAAAGATTTTTTTTTGAAATCTATTTTATTTAGGATTTTAGAAAAAGAAGAAATTATTTTGACATAAAGGCAGTTTTTATTGACATATTCACAATCTATTTTTTTAGTTGACACTTGTCACAATCATATCAAGTGAAACATCTGAAGCTAATTTTGGTTTATATTATTTTAACACAAAATTATTAAAAATTAAAATTAGTTAATTATAAAAATAAAATTATTTTTATATTTTTATTTTATTTAGTCTTTTAAGAATAAATTAATTATTTTATAATTGGTTTTTCATTTAGATTTTTATACAACTATTTTATTTTTAATATAAAAATTATGTTTAATTATTTATATATTTTGTCTTATACATACAAACACATATTCATCATATTCACACATACTCATATGCGACAACAACATAAAAATTAAAAGTTATGTTAGAATCATAAGATGTAATAAGGATAATAAAAGTTGAGTTGTATCGAAATTAAAAGAAAAACTCAGGTAATACTTTTCATGTAAATATTATTGTGTTTTGTAAAAATAATATGCTAAAGCTTAAACCTAAATATAGATGTGAAATATTTGTAGCTATTTTTGGTTATAATTTTTTAACATACAATTATATATTAAAAGGAAAAGTTAGTTACTTATAAGAAAATAATAAGAGTACTTTTACAATTTTATTTTAATTAGGATTTTAAAAGTAATATTATTTATTTTAAAGTTTGTTTTTCTTCATGTTTTTATTAAATAATTTATTGTACTTGTCGAATTTTACAATTTGTTTTTGTTTAACATTTATTTCTTAGAAGTTAATATTTATCTTTTATAATTCTCTATCTTAGTATATTTTAAAACAAACATTATAATAAAATTAACAATAATAATAATGATAAAAATAAGACTATTAAATAATATTTATAATTAATTTTAAGAAAAATTGTTTTATTATTTAAGTATATATATTTTGATTATGAGATAGCTTAGCATGTCGCATTTTAAATATATAATTGACATGTGTCACAATCATGTTAATTAGCAACTTTGAAGAACCAAGCTTTATATATAAAAATAATAGTAATACTAATAAGACTATTAAATAATATTTATAATTAATTTTTAAGAAAAAATGTTTTATTATTTTAGTATAGATTTTTGATTATGAGATAGTTTAACACATATCACATTTTTAAATATATAATTTACATGTGTCACAATCATGTTAATTAGTTAATATTTATCTTTTATAATTCTCTATCATTAGTATCTTTTAAAACAAACATTATAATAAAATTAACAATAATAATGATAATAATAAGACTATTAAATAATATTTATAATAAATTTTTATGAATTTTTTTTTTTATTATTTAACTATATATATTTTTGATTATGAGATAGTTTAACGCATGTTACTTTTTTAAATATATAATTGACATGTGTCACAATCATGTTAATTAGCAACTTGAAGAACCAATCTATATATATAAAAATATTAATAATAATAATAAGACTATTAAATAATATTTATAATTAACTTTTTTAAAAAAATATGTTTATTATTTTAGTATATATATTTTTGATTATGAGATAGTTTAACACATATCATATTTTTAAATATATAACTGACATGTGTCACAGTCATGTTAATTAGTAATTTTGAATAACCAAGCTCAATATAAACTTTTAATTATATTTTCATTAAAATTTTTGAAAAGGAAAATTATATTAAATAAATTAATTTCAAATCCATTTTTTAGGATTTTAAAAAAGGAAAATTTCTAAAACATTACTTCTAAATATTTTTTTAATTTTTTTTACTATTAAATAATTTTTAAAAGTAGGTTTTTCAAAATTCGTTTTATTATCTTATTATATACATTTTTAATCATTATATATATTTAAACACATGTCACAATATTAGAAAGAAAATTATTATCAAATAATTTTTTGCAATAATGTTTTGATTAGGATTTTAAAAAGGAAAATTACTATTAAATAATTTTTATTATTACTTTTTAATAAGATTTGTTTTTGTTAATATCTTAGTATATATATTTTTAATTATGAGATAGATTAACAGATGCCACAATCTTAAAATATATAATTGTCATGTGTCATGATCATATTATTTAGCAACTTTGAAGAACCAAACTTTATATAATAAGATGACTCAAGATATAAAGGGCTTATTTGTGAAATAGCTCTGAAAAAATGGAAATTAGTTTTGTAGAAAGAAGGTAGAGAGAGATAGAAAGAGAAAATAGGAGAGATTGTTAGATTTTAGTTAGATAGTGAATCATGTTTTTGGTGTTATCTCACTTAATTTCCCAGATATAAAACACTAGGCAGCCCAATCTTTGTTTGTGTTTTTTGAGAATTCAATCTATAAAAAAAGAGTTGAGTTATTCATGGGTTTACCCCTAAGATTTCATTATTCAAATTCGATATCTTTTAGAAAAGAAACAAAATATTGCCAAGTTATATTATGTTTTTAAAATAAAAGGTAAAATTATTATTTTTAAATAGTAGTTGCAGAAAAAATATTTTAACGTCGTCAAGAAAACACTAAACCCTAACTCCTAATCCATAAACCATAAATCTTAAATCCTAAATCTTTGGGTAAACTCTAACCCGTAGAATAAATCTTAAACTATAATCAAAAATACTAAGTGTTCAGGGTATTTAACGTAAAGTCATTAAAAAAGGTCAACGTCTGGTAGCACTTTTAGGATCCAGCATTGTGCCTATTTTATTATTATTTTTATTTTTGAGAATTTGATCTATATGAGAACTTAAAATCTATGGTATGTCATGAAAGAGTTTTTTTATAAACTTGACTCTGATTTTGGCAGAATCTGGAAGTGAAGATATTTTATTGGTGGTTTCTGATTGCATCTATGATAGTTCGATGGGTTTTTTTATTGGAAGACATGGTGTTTTAACGTGAAGAGTCAAAACTTGATCTTGTAGTATCAGTGGATCTAATGTAGTGTTGGAACAACGGATTTCCGAATAAGATTTTCGCTTTTAATCATCGGATTGTTATCTTTTATGTTTTAAGTTAAGTTTTTCTTTTGGTGTTTAAATTTCTATCTCTAAAAATCCGTTTGGGGTTTTAGGTTGTTCTGGTTTGTGTTTTGCTTTCAACTTGTTTTTAGGGCTTCCTAAAGTTAATGATGAACAAGAGCAATCAAAGAAGAAAATCTCTCAAAACATAAGAAATGTTATGTCATCTTAAAGATATTAGAAGTCCTCCTGCTATTGTAGGTATGAGAACGTCTAATTATTTGCCTTAGACTCTTATAAGATCGTCATCATATTGTTAATGTGATTAAAATTATTTCTGGTATTTCTAGTGTGGGTATTAGCTTTCTCTTTGTACTTCATATATGGAGTTTTTTTTATTATGATGTAGTATGGGCCTGCTCTGGTCTATAAATAATTGTCAACTAGGCAGACCACTGCTCTTGATTGAAGCAATTTTGAAACGATAAAACATTAAAATCTTACGCTAGTACAAAATAATATACAGAAATATAAATTAATTTATACAATAATTGATTAGTTTCAATTAAAAAGCTTAACAAATCAATGATTGATTGAGAAAATATAGATTTAAACTAGTGTTAAAAGAAAATTGTCATTTCAACGAGCTAAATAAAATATAAGAAATGTGTTATTTAGTGATTAAGGAGTTGAATATTGATCACACGTTAATTTTTGGTTAACGGGTTTCCGTCATAAAAATGAAATTCCTAATCATTGTTTTAGGTGGTAATAATATTCATCAGAATTAGTAACCTGATTTGTAATCAACCCTCGTATAAAAAATAAGTTTGTACGTTTAAAAAAACATGGGTTAATTTCCAAATTGAATATTATGGCGATCTGTTACAGTTCAACTAATTTTTCATATTGTTTATATATATCATGCTGTCTTCTTGTTATAAGTGTGTGGCTGATTAGGGAATCAAGACATTATTAAGATTAACTAACACATTAAATATGAAAAGAAAATGAGAAAAGTGATACGAATCCGTAAAGATTGGAACCAAACAAGTATACGCAACGCTGGCAATTTGTCATTTTCCACACGTGGTTCGTTACAGACAGTGCCACATTTTGGGGAAATTTGAATTTATTTTATAATGATCCCACCTGACCTCAAATCAATAGTTGCTAGATCGGAAATTAATTTTTCTTTTATAACGCCGGTCACGGTAATCTAATAGCATCGATTGTTCTTTTGTCGGTAAACTTCAACATGTGTTGTTTGGTAAGTAACCGTTTCTCTAGTCCATTTTTATGGTACGAGCTTCATTATTTCCTCCATGTGGCAAGATACTATAGGACCACCGATCCTCATTGTGAGGAACTGAATCTCATTTATTAGTATTTCTGTGTCGCTACTGCACATGCATGACCTGTTTTTAACTACCGTTATTGGTTATAGACTTATAGCTAGGTGCCTATGTTATTAGTTTTTTTCTTTTAAAGCTTCACGTTATTTAGTTATTATTACACACATGCCACATGCATATATAAAAGACATGTTAATTTCTTCATGTGCATTTTTATATGACGTCTGCAAAACAGATAAATGAATCTCCACAAGTAGACTACAAGTTGATGGGAGATCGATCCCAAGGTTTTATATATTAAGATTTGTTGAAACTATTTTACAAGCTTACTGGGCCGAGTTAAAATTAAATATGTGTAAATAAAATTTTACGAACCTATTGGACGGGGTAAAAATCTAACCTAGAGTCGGATTGGAGTTGTGGATGTCAAGACTTTGTGGGATTAAACAGTTTCTAAAGTCCATTTTTACCAATCAAGCTTTTTTGAAAAATATTGATTCTAAAGTTCTCAAAACCCTTTCTTATTTCTTTCTTTTCTTTTACACTAATTTTTCTACGGACACTTCTACGTGACTTTGAGAATAGAAAAAAAAAATTATCATAAAAATAACTCTTTATTTACCTAAAAATAACCTTTTCTTTACCCCATAATAACTAAAACACCTTAATGTAAGTTATATTAATTCTATTTTAAAATTATTTTGGTAAATTAATTATTGTTATGTTTTTCTTGTTATTTTGAGATTCATATTAATTTACTTTTGTTTTCATATATGATTTTTCTTTATTATTTGTATAACTTTTAGAATTATATTTTGTCTAGGATTTTAAAAAGGAAAATTTCTAAAACATTACTTCTAAATATTTTTTAATTTTTTTACTATTAAATAATATTTATAATTAATTTTAAGAAAAATTGTTTTATTATCTTATTATATACATTTTAATCATTATATATATTTAAACACATGTCACAATATTAGAAAGAAAATTATTATCAAATAAAATTTTTACAATTTTCTTTTGGTTATGACTTTTAAAATATGATACAAATTTCTTTTGATTAGGATTTTAAAAGGAAATTATATTAAATAAATTAATTTCAAATCCATTTTTAGGATTTTAAAAGGAAAATTACTATTAAATAATATTTATAATTAATTTTAAGAAAAATGTTTTATTATTTAAGTATATATATTTTAATTATGAGATAGATTAACAGATGCCACAATCTTAAAATATATAATTGACATGTGTCACAATCATGTTAATTAGTTAATATTTATCTTTTATAATTCTCTATCTTAGTATATATATTTTAATTATGAGATAGATTAACAGATGCCACAATCTTAAAATATATAATTGACATGTGTCACAGTCATGTTAATTAGTTAATATTTATCTTTTATAATTCTCTATCTTAGTATATATATTTTAATTATGAGATAGATTAACAGATGCCACAATCTTAAAATATATAATTGACATGTGTCACAATCATGTTAATTAGCAACTTTGAAGAACCAAGCTTTATATATAAAAATAATAGTAATACTAATAAGACTATTAAATAATATTTATAATTAATTTTAAGAAAAATGTTTTATTATTTTAGTATAGATTTTTGATTATGAGATAGCTTAGCATGTCGCATTTTTAAATATATAACTGACATGTGTCACAATCATGTTAATTAGCAACTTTGAAGAACCAAGCTTTATATATAAAAATAATAGTAATACTAATAAGACTATTAAATAATATTTATAATTAATTTTAAGAAAAATGTTTTATTATTTTAGTATATATATTTTTGATTATGAGATAGCTTAGCATGTCGCATTTTAAATATATAATTTACATGTGTCACAATCATGTTAATTAGTTAATATTTATCTTTTATAATTCTCTATCTTAGTATATATATTTTTAATTATGAGATAGATTAACAGATGCCACAATCTTAAAATATATAATTGTCATGTGTCATGATCATATTATTTAGCAACTTTGAAGAACCAAGCTTTATATATAAAAATATTAATAATAATAATAAGACTATTAAATAATTTATTGTACTTGTCGAATTTTACAATTTGTTTTTGTTAATATCTTAGTATATATATTTTAATTATGAGATAGATTAACAGATGCCACAATCTTAAAATATATAATTGACATGTGTCACAATCATGTTAATTAGTTAATATTTATCTTTTATAATTCTCTATCTTAGTATATATATTTTTGATTATGAGATAGTTTAACACATATCATATTTTTAAATATATAACTGACATGTGTCACAGTCATGTTAATTAGTTAATATTTATCTTTTATAATTCTCTATCTTAGTATATATATTTTTGATTATGAGATAGTTTAACATGTTACTTTTTAAATATATAATTGACATGTGTCACAGTCATGTTAATTAGTAATTTTGAATAACCAAGCTCAATATAAACTTTTAATTATATTTTCATTAAAATTTTTGAAAAGGAAAATTACTATTAAATAATTTTAAAATTACTATGTTTACAATTCATTATCAATACTAATTTCACCCTTCTTTTGCTAATTAAACATTTTTTAGTATCATGTTCATCATCAAATACTCTCTTAAAAATATTATCAAATAAAATTTTTACAATTTTCTTTTGGTTATGACTTTTAAAATATGATACAAATTTCTTTTGATTAGGATTTTTTTTATAAAAGGAAATTATTATTTGTATAACTTTTAGAATTATATTTTGTCTAGGATTTTAAAAAGGAAAATTTCTAAAACATTACTTCTAAATATTTTTTAATTTTTTTACTATTAAATAATTTATTGTACTTGTCGAATTTTACAATTTGTTTTTGTTAATATCTTAGTATATATATTTTTGATTATGAGATAGTTTAACATGTTACTTTTTAAATATATAACTGACATGTGTCACAATCATGTTAATTAGCAACTTGAAGAACCAATCTATATATATAAAAATATTAATAATAATAATAAGACTATTAAATAATATTTATAATTAACTTTTTAAAAAATATGTTTATTATTTTAGTATATATATTTTTGATTATGAGATAGCTTAGCATGTCGCATTTTAAATATATAACTGACATGTGTCACAATCATGTTAATTAGTAATTTTGAATAACCAAGCTCAATATAAACTTTTAATTATATTTTCATTAAAATTTTTGAAAAGGAAAACAACTATAAAATATAATTTTACTGTTTTTAGATTTTATAAAAGGAAATTATTATTTGTATAACTTTTAGAATTATATTTTGTCTAGGATTTTAAAAATAAATTTTCTATCAAATAATTATTTCCAGCTAATATTAACTATTAAAAGTTGCCATTTTCAAAATTCCTTTTTAATATCACTAATATTTTTACATTTTTATTGTTAATTAAATAATTGTTACTATCATGTTTATCACTAATTTATTTAAGTAAAAATTAGTATTAAATAAAATTTTACAATTCTCTCTGGTCAGGATTTATTTTTAAAAATATAAAAATTAATTGGTTAAGATTATTAGAAAAGATTTTTTTTTGAAATCTATTTTATTTAGGATTTTAGAAAAAGAAGAAATTATTTTGACATAAAGGCAGTTTTTATTGACATATTCACAATCTATTTTTTTAGTTGACACTTGTCACAATCATATCAAGTGAAACATCTGAAGCTAATTTTGGTTTATATTATTTTAACACAAAATTATTAAAAATTAAAATTAGTTAATTATAAAAATAAAATTATTTTTATATTTTTATTTTATTTAGTCTTTTAAGAATAAATTAATTATTTTATAATTGGTTTTTCATTTAGATTTTTATACAACTATTTTATTTTTAATATAAAAATTATGTTTAATTATTTATATATTTTGTCTTATACATACAAACACATATTCATCATATTCACACATACTCATGTACGACAACAACATAAAAATTAAAAGTTATGTTAGAATCATAAGATGTAATAAGGATAATAAAAAGTTGAGTTGTATCAAGAAATTAAAAGAAAAAACTCAGGTAATACTTTTCATGTAAATATTATTGTGTTTTGTAAAAATAATATGCTAAAGCTTAAACCTAAATATAGATGTGAAATATTTGTAGCTATTTTTGGTTATAATTTTTTAACATACAATTATATATTAAAAAGGAAAAGTTAGTTACTTATAAGAAAATAATAAGAGTACTTTTACAATTTTATTTTAATTAGGATTTTAAAAAGTAATATTATTTATTTTAAAGTTTGTTTTTCTTCATGTTTTTTATTAAATAATTTATTGTACTTGTCGAATTTTACAATTTGTTTTTGTTTAACATTTATTTCTTAGAAGTTAATATTTATCTTTTATAATTCTCTATCTTAGTATATTTTAAAACAAACATTATAATAAAAATTAACAATAATAATAATGATAAAAATAAGACTATTAAATAATATTTATAATTAATTTTTAAGAAAAATTGTTTTTATTATTTAAGTATATATATTTTTGATTATGAGATAGCTTAGCATGTCGCATTTTTAAATATATAATTGACATGTGTCACAATCATGTTAATTAGCAACTTTGAAGAACCAAGCTTTATATATAAAAATATTAATAATAATAATAATAATAATAATAATAATAATAATAATAAGACTATTAAATAATATTTATAATAAATTTTTATGAATTTTTTTTTATTATTTAACTATATATATTTTTGATTATGAGATAGTTTAACACATATCATATTTTTAATATAAAATTATGTTTAATTATTTATATATTTTGTCTTATACATACAAACACATATTCATCATATTCACACATACTCATGTACGACAACAACATAAAAATTAAAAGTTATGTTAGAATCATAAGATGTAATAAGGATAATAAAAGTTGAGTTGTATCAAGAAATTAAAAGAAAAACTCAGGTAATACTTTTCATGTAAATATTATTGTGTTTTGTAAAAATAATATGCTAAAGCTTAAACCTAAATATAGATGTGAAATATTTGTAGCTATTTTGGTTATAATTTTTAACATACAATTATATATTAAAAAGGAAAAGTTAGTTACTTATAAGAAAATAATAAGAGTACTTTTACAATTTTATTTTAATTAGGATTTTAAAAATAAATTTTCTATCAAATAATTATTTCCAGCTAATATTAACTATTAAAAGTTGCCATTTTCAAAATTCCTTTTTAATATCACTAATATTTTTACATTTTTATTGTTAATTAAATAATTGTTACTATCATGTTTATCACTAATTTATTTAAGTAAAAATTAGTATTAAATAAAATTTTACAATTTTCTTTTGGTTATGACTTTTAAAATATGATACAAATTTCTTTTGATTAGGATTTTTTTTATAAAAGGAAAACAACTATAAAATATAATTTTACTGTTTTTAGATTTTATAAAAGGAAATTATTATTTGTATAATTTTATATTTGTAATGGAATATTAAAAATAAAATTATTTTTATATTTTTATTTTATTTAGTCTTTTAAGAATAAATTAATTATTGTTATGTTTTTCTTGTTATTTTGAGATTCATATTAATTTACTTTTGTTTTCATATATGATTTTTCTTTATTATTTGTATAACTTTTAGAATTATATTTTGTCTAGGATTTTAAAAAGGAAAAGTTAGTTACTTATAAGAAAATAATAAGAGTACTTTTACAATTTTATTTTAATTAGGATTTTAAAAGGAAAATTACTATTAAATAATATTTATAATTAATTTTAAGAAAAATTGTTTTTATTATTTTAGTATATATATTTTTGATTATGAGATAGTTTAACACATATCACATTTTTAAATATATAATTGACATGTGTCACAGTCATGTTAATTAGCAACTTGAAGAACCAATCTATATATATAAAAATAATAGTAATACTAATAAGACTATTAAATAATATTTATAATTAATTTTAAGAAAAATGTTTTATTATTTAAGTATATATATTTTTGATTATGAGATAGCTTAGCATGTCGCATTTTTAAATATATAATTGACATGTGTCACAATCATGTTAATTAGCAACTTTGAAGAACCAAGCTTTATATATAAAAATAATAGTAATACTAATAAGACTATTAAATAATATTTATAATTAATTTTAAGAAAAATTGTTTTTATTATTTTAGTATAGATTTTTGATTATGAGATAGTTTAACATGTTACTTTTTAAATATATAATTGACATGTGTCACAGTCATGTTAATTAGCAACTTTGAAGAACCAAGCTTTATATATAAAAATAATAGTAATACTAATAAGACTATTAAATAATATTTATAATTAATTTTAAGAAAAATTGTTTTTATTATTTAACTATATATATTTTTGATTATGAGATAGTTTAACATGTTACTTTTTAAATATATAATTGACATGTGTCACAATCATGTTAATTAGTAATTTTGAATAACCAAGCTCAATATAAACTTTTAATTATATTTTCATTAAAATTTTTGTTAAAACGGCGTTATTTGTAAGTATTACAAAATTAAAATTTTTCGGTCGGGTTTGGTTCGGTCCTGTATAAAAATACCCCAAACACACAAAATACTTGAAATTTTTAAATATCCAAAAATATTCAAATTTTACCCCAAATCTGATCGAATACATGAAAAATACCCAAAACTTTATTTGATTATCCGAATTATATATTTGAAAATCTAAAATTTAACCGAAAACCAAAACTTTACTCGAAAACTCAAATTTAGAACTTAAAAAATATGTTTATTATTTTAGTATAGATTTTTGATTATGAGATAGTTTAACACATATCATATTTTTAAATATATAATTGACATGTGTCACAGTCATGTTAATTAGTAATTTTGAATAACCAAGCTCAATATAAACTTTTAATTATATTTTCATTAAAATTTTTGTTAAAACGACGTTATTTGTAAGTATTACAAAATTAAAATTTTTCGGTCGGGTTTGGTTCGGTTTTGGGTCGGTTCCGGTTCGAGTTTTCAGGTCCGGATAAAATGCCAAGGCCTAAATTTTAGTGTAGTGCATATTCCATCATGAACTCAATAAAATATTAAAATGTTTATACGAACTTTCACAGCATATATATACATCTACTATAACAGTGGTTAATCGACGGTTCATTCGGGTGACTAAATAGCTGATATGATATTTTTGTTAAAACGACGTTATTTGTAAGTATTACAAAATTAAAATTTTTGTTAAAACGACGTTATTTGTAAGTATTACAAAATTAAAATTTTTGTTAAAACGGCGTTATTTGTAAGTATTACAAAATTAAAATTTTTGTTAAAACGGCGTTATTTGTAAGTATTACAAAATTAAAATTTTTGTTAAAACGACGTTATTTGTAAGTATTACAAAATTAAAATTTTTGTTAAAACTTTGAACTCACGTTTTGGTGGATAAAAGGTTTCTACTTATCTCCAAAATCATGGGTTCAAAGTTGGTTTTATCCGCAAGACATAGGTTTGAAGTTTGTAAGACTCAAAATTTTAATTTTGTAATATTTAAAAAACAGACGGGTTTTAACAAAAATGTCAAACCAGCTATTTAGTCACCCGAATAAACGGGTGACTAACTACCGTTATAGTTAATGTATATATATGCACGTTTCGTGTAAATATTTTAAAAATTTATTGAATTCATTATAGAATAAACACTATACTAAAGTTCATGATGGAATAAAGCACAACCCAGAAAGCTGAGTTTGAAATAGGCCATTTTCTAGATCTGGTGTATAAGAGACGAGTTCTTATATTTCAATAAAAATTCTTCCCTAAAAATCTCCATTAAACATGTTCTGAGTAATTGTCAACTAGGCAGACCACCTGCTCTTGATTGAACCAATTTAGAAAGGATTATGTTGAAAATCTTACGCTAGTACAAAATAATATACAAGAAATAGAAATTAATTTATACAATAATCAATTGGTTTTCAATGAGAAAGCGTAACAAATCATATGATTGATTGAGAAAATATAAATTAAACTAGTGATAAAACTTAAAAGCAAATTATTATTTCAACGAGCTAAATAAAAATTAAGAAATGTGTTATTTAGTGATTAAAGAGTTTTTTTTTTGGTGTAAGTGATGAAAGAGTTGAATACTGATCACACATTGATTTTTGGTTAAAAGGTTTCCGTCGCCAAAAAATTAAATTCCTAAAGATTGTTTTAGGTGTGAAAATATTCATTAGAATTAGTAACCTGATTTGCAATGGTATAATAATATTCTTTCTTTTTTTTCAAAAATCAACTCTGGTATAAAGAATAACTTTGTAAGTTTTAAAAACATGGGTTAATTTCCGATTTAAATATTATGGCCATCTGTTACAGTTTAACTAATTTTCATATTATTTATATATATCATGCTGTCTTCTTGTTATAAGTGTGTGGCTGATTAGGGGAATCAAGACATTATTAAGATTAACTAACACATTAAATATGAAAAGAAAAACGAGGAAAGTGATTCGAATCCTTGAAGATTGGAATCAAACAGTTTAAGCAACGCTGGCAATTTGTCATTTTCCACACGTGGCTCGTTACAGACAGTGCCACATTTCTTGGGGCAAATTGTTTTTATTTTATGACGATCCCACCTGACCTGAAATGAAATAAAATCAGAGAAATAGTTGCTAGATCGGGATATTAATTTTTCTTTTATAACGCCGGTCACGGTAATCTAATAGCATCGATTGTTCTTTTGTCGGTAAACTTCAGCATGTGTTGCTTGGTAAGTTACCATTTCTCGAGTCCATTTTATGGTACGAGCTTCATTATTTCCTCCATGTGGCAAGATACTATAGGACCACCGATCCTCATTGTGAGGAACTGAATCTCATTTATTAGTATTTCTGTGTCGCTACTGCACATGCATGACCTGTTTTTTAACTACCGTTATTGGTTATAGACTTATAGCTAGGTGCCTATGTTATTAGTTTTTTTCTTTTAAAGCTTCACGTTATTTAGTTATTATTACACACATGCCACATGCATATATAAAAGACATGTTAATTTCTTCATGTGCATTTTTATATGACGTCTGCAAAACAGATAAATGAATCTCCACAAGTAGACTACAAGTTGATGGGAGATCGATCCCAAGGTTTTATATATTAAGATTTGTTGAAACTATTTTACAAGCTTACTGGGCCGAGTTAAAATTAAATATGTGTAAATAAAATTTTACGAACCTATTGGACGGGGTAAAAATCTAACCTAGAGTCGGATTGGAGTTGTGGATGTCAAGACTTTGTGGGATTAAACAGTTTCTAAAGTCCATTTTTACCAATCAAGCTTTTTGAAAAATATTAATAATAATAATAAGACTATTAAATAATTTTTATTATTACTTTTAATAAGATTTGTTTTTGTTAATATCTTAGTATATTTTAAAACAAACATTATAATAAAAATTAACAATAATAATGATAAAAATAAGACTATTAAATAATATTTATAATAAATTTTTATGAATTTTTTTATTATTTAACTATATATATTTTTGATTATGAGATAGTTTAACACATATCATATTTTTAAATATATAACTGACATGTGTCACAATCATGTTAATTAGTTAATATTTATCTTTTATAATTCTCTATCTTAGTATATTTTAAAACAAACATTATAATAAAAATTAACAATAATAATGATAAAAATAAGACTATTAAATAATTTTTAAAAGTAGGTTTTCAAAATTGTTTTATTATTTAACTATATATATTTTTGATTATGAGATAGTTTAACACATATCATATTTTTAATATAAAATTATGTTTAATTATTTATATATTTTGTCTTATACATACAAACACATATTCATCATATTCACACATACTCATGTACGACAACAACATAAAAATTAAAAGTTATGTTAGAATCATAAGATGTAATAAGGATAATAAAAGTTGAGTTGTATCAAGAAATTAAAAGAAAAACTCAGGTAATACTTTTCATGTAAATATTATTGTGTTTTGTAAAAATAATATGCTAAAGCTTAAACCTAAATATAGATGTGAAATATTTGTAGCTATTTTTGGTTATAATTTTTTAACATACAATTATATATTAAAAAGGAAAAGTTAGTTACTTATAAGAAAATAATAAGAGTACTTTTACAATTTTATTTTAATTAGGATTTTAAAAAGTAATATTATTTATTTTAAAGTTTGTTTTTCTTCATGTTTTTTATTAAATAATTTATTGTACTTGTCGAATTTTACAATTTGTTTTTGTTTAACATTTATTTCTTAGAAGTTAATATTTATCTTTTATAATTCTCTATCTTAGTATATTTTAAAACAAACATTATAATAAAAATTAACAATAATAATAATGATAAAAATAAGACTATTAAATAATATTTATAATTAATTTTTAAGAAAAATTGTTTTTATTATTTAAGTATATATATTTTTGATTATGAGATAGCTTAACGCATGTCGCATTTTTAAATATATAATTGACATGTGTCACAATCATGTTAATTAGCAACTTTGAAGAACCAAGCTTTATATATAAAAATAATAGTAATACTAATAAGACTATTAAATAATATTTATAATTAATTTTTAAGAAAAAATGTTTTATTATTTTAGTATAGATTTTTGATTATGAGATAGTTTAACACATATCACATTTTTAAATATATAATTTACATGTGTCACAATCATGTTAATTAGTTAATATTTATCTTTTATAATTCTCTATCATTAGTATCTTTTAAAACAAACATTATAATAAAAATTAACAATAATAATGATAATAATAAGACTATTAAATAATATTTATAATAAATTTTTATGAATTTTTTTTTTTATTATTTAACTATATATATTTTTGATTATGAGATAGTTTAACGCATGTTACTTTTTTAAATATATAATTGACATGTGTCACAATCATGTTAATTAGCAACTTGAAGAACCAATCTATATATATAAAAATATTAATAATAATAATAAGACTATTAAATAATATTTATAATTAACTTTTTTAAAAAAATATGTTTATTATTTTAGTATATATATTTTTGATTATGAGATAGTTTAACACATATCATATTTTTAAATATATAACTGACATGTGTCACAGTCATGTTAATTAGTAATTTTGAATAACCAAGCTCAATATAAACTTTTAATTATATTTTCATTAAAATTTTGAAAAGGAAAATTATATTAAATAAATTAATTTCAAATCCATTTTTAGGATTTTAAAAGGAAAATTTCTAAAACATTACTTCTAAATATTTTTTAATTTTTTACTATTAAATAATTTTTAAAAGTAGGTTTTCAAAATTGTTTTATTATCTTATTATATACATTTTAATCATTATATATATTTAAACACATGTCACAATATTAGAAAGAAAATTATTATCAAATAATTTTTGCAATAATGTTTTGATTAGGATTTTAAAAGGAAAATTATATTAAATAAATTAATTTCAAATCCATTTTTAGGATTTTAAAAGGAAAATTACTATTAAATAATTTTTATTATTACTTTTAATAAGATTTGTTTTTGTTAATATCTTAGTATATATATTTTAATTATGAGATAGATTAACAGATGCCACAATCTTAAAATATATAATTGACATGTGTCACAATCATGTTAATTAGTAATTTTGAATAACCAAGCTCAATATAAACTTTTAATTATATTTTCATTAAAATTTTGAAAAGGAAAATTATATTAAATAAATTAATTTCAAATCCATTTTTAGGATTTTAAAAGGAAAATTTCTAAAACATTACTTCTAAATATTTTTTTAATTTTTTTTACTATTAAATAATTTTTAAAAGTAGGTTTTTCAAAATTCGTTTTATTATCTTATTATATACATTTTTAATCATTATATATATTTAAACACATGTCACAATATTAGAAAGAAAATTATTATCAAATAATTTTTTGCAATAATGTTTTGATTAGGATTTTAAAAAGGAAAATTACTATTAAATAATTTTTATTATTACTTTTTAATAAGATTTGTTTTTGTTAATATCTTAGTATATATATTTTTAATTATGAGATAGATTAACAGATGCCACAATCTTAAAATATATAATTGTCATGTGTCGCGATCATATTATTTAGCAACTTTGAAGAACCAAACTTTATATAATAAGATGACTCAAGATATAAAGGGCTTATTTGTGAAATAGCTACGAAAAAAATGGAAATTAGTTTTGTAGAAAGAAGGTAGAGAGAGATAGAAAGAGAAAATAGGAGAGATTGTTAGATTTTAGTTAGATAGTGAATCATGTTTTTTTGGTGTTATCTCACTTAATTTCCCAGATATAAAACACTAGGCAGCCCAATCTTTGTTTGTGTTTTTTGAGAATTCAATCTATAAAAAAAGAGTTGAGTTATTCATGGGTTTACCCCTAAGATTTCATTATTCAAATTCGATATCTTTTAGAAAAAGAAACAAAATATTGCCAAGTTATATTATGTTTTTAAAATAAAAAGGTAAAATTATTATTTTTTAAATAGTAGTTGCAGAAAAAAAATATTTTTAACGTCGTCAGCAAAACACTAAACCCTAACTCCTAATCCATAAACCATAAATCTTAAATCCTAAATCTTTGGGTAAACTCTAACCCGTAGAATAAATCTTAAACTATAAATCAAAAATACTAAGTGTTCAGGGTATTTAACGTAAAGTCATTAAAAAAAGGTCAACGTCTGGTAGCACTTTTAGGATCCAGCATTGTGCCTATTTTATTATTATTTTTTATTTTTTTGAGAATTTGATCTATATGAGAACTTAAAAATCTATGGTATGTCATGAAAGAGTTTTTTTTTATAAACTTGACTCTGATTTTGGCAGAATCTGGAAGTGAAGATATTTTATTGGTGGTTTCTGATTGCATCTATGATAGTTCGATGGGTTTTTTTATTGGAAGACATGGTGTTTTAACGTGAAGAGTCAAAACTTGATCTTGTAGTATCAGTGGATCTAATGTAGTGTTGGAACAACGGATTTCCGAATAAGATTTTCGCTTTTAATCATCGGATTGTTATCTTTTATGTTTTAAGTTAAGTTTTTCTTTTGGTGTTTAAATTTCTATCTCTAAAAATCCGTTTGGGGTTTTAGGTTGTTCTGGTTTGTGTTTTGCTTTCAACTTGTTTTTAGGGCTTCCTAAAGTTAATGATGAACAAGAGCAATCAAAGAAGAAAATCTCTCAAAACATAAGAAATGTTATGTCATCTTAAAGATATTAGAAGTCCTCCTGCTATTGTAGGTATGAGAACGTCTAATTATTTGCCTTAGACTCTTATAAGATCGTCATCATATTGTTAATGTGATTAAAAATTATTTCTGGTATTTCTAGTGTGGGTATTAGCTTTCTCTTTGTACTTCATATATGGAGTTTTTTTTTTTATTATGATGTAGTATGGGCCTGCTCTGGTCTATAAATAATTGTCAACTAGGCAGACCACTGCTCTTGATTGAAGCAATTTTGAAACGATAAAACATTAAAATCTTACGCTAGTACAAAATAATATACAGAAATATAAATTAATTTATACAATAATTGATTAGTTTCAATTAAAAAGCTTAACAAATCAATGATTGATTGAGAAAATATAGATTTAAACTAGTGTTAAAAGAAAATTGTCATTTCAACGAGCTAAATAAAATATAAGAAATGTGTTATTTAGTGATTAAGGAGTTGAATATTGATCACACGTTAATTTTTGGTTAACGGGTTTCCGTCGCCAAAAATGAAATTCCTAATCATTGTTTTAGGTGGTAATAATATTCATCAGAATTAGTAACCTGATTTGTAATCAACCCTCGTATAAAAAATAAGTTTGTACGTTTAAAAAAACATGGGTTAATTTCCAAATTGAATATTATGGCGATCTGTTACAGTTCAACTAATTTTTCATATTGTTTATATATATCATGCTGTCTTCTTGTTATAAGTGTGTGGCTGATTAGGGAATCAAGACATTATTAAGATTAACTAACACATTAAATATGAAAAGAAAATGAGAAAAGTGATACGAATCCGTAAAGATTGGAACCAAACAAGTATACGCAACGCTGGCAATTTGTCATTTTCCACACGTGGTTCGTTACAGACAGTGCCACATTTTGGGGAAATTTGAATTTATTTTATAATGATCCCACCTGACCTCAAATCAATAGTTGCTAGATCGGGAAATTAATTTTTCTTTTATAACGCCGGTCACGGTAATCTAATAGCATCGATTGTTCTTTTGTCGGTAAACTTCAACATGTGTTGTTTGGTAAGTAACCGTTTCTCTAGTCCATTTTTATGGTACGAGCTTCATTATTTCCTCCATGTGGCAAGATACTATAGGACCACCGATCCTCATTGTGAGGAACTGAATCTCATTTATTAGTATTTCTGTGTCGCTACTGCACATGCATGACCTGTTTTTTAACTACCGTTATTGGTTATAGACTTATAGCTAGGTGCCTATGTTATTAGTTTTTTTCTTTTAAAGCTTCACGTTATTTAGTTATTATTACACACATGCCACATGCATATATAAAAGACATGTTAATTTCTTCATGTGCATTTTTATATGACGTCTGCAAAACAGATAAATGAATCTCCACAAGTAGACTACAAGTTGATGGGAGATCGATCCCAAGGTTTTATATATTAAGATTTGTTGAAACTATTTTACAAGCTTACTGGGCCGAGTTAAAATTAAATATGTGTAAATAAAATTTTACGAACCTATTGGACGGGGTAAAAAAATCTAACCTAGAGTCGGATTGGAGTTGTGGATGTCAAGACTTTGTGGGATTAAACAGTTTCTAAAGTCCATTTTTTACCAATCAAGCTTTTTTGAAAAATATTGATTCTAAAGTTCTCAAAACCCTTTCTTATTTCTTTCTTTTCTTTTACACTAATTTTTCTACGGACACTTCTACGTGACTTTGAGAATAGAAAAAAAAAATTATCATAAAAATAACTCTTTATTTACCTAAAAATAACCTTTTCTTTACCCCATAATAACTAAAACACCTTAATGTAAGTTATATTAATTCTATTTTAAAATTATTTTGGTAAATTAATTATTGTTATGTTTTTCTTGTTATTTTGAGATTCATATTAATTTACTTTTGTTTTCATATATGATTTTTCTTTATTATTTGTATAATTTTATATTTGTAATGGAATATTAAAAATAAAATAACAATTTCTATAATTTTGATTATTATTTTTATCTTTTAAAATAATACTTACAGCTTTAACAGCCAAAATCTCTACAGTCAATAGTTTAAAGCGACAGTCTAAAGCGAAAGTCTTTACCAATCGGACCCTTAATGTGATGTAAATGTTGTACTTTATATGGAGAAATCCCATCACATTTGCAAATCCATGGGCTGAGTAAAATGATGAAAAAGACTTTTACTAAGTTGATGACTAAGCTAAGTCTATTTGGTGACAAATGGTTTAATCTAAATAAAGTTGGTAACTAATCTAACTTAGTGACCAAGCTATGCAACTTAGTGACAAATGGTAAATGCTAAAACTCACTTGGTGTTTAACCTTGATGACTTAGTGACAAATGTCAAAAGCTTAAACAAACTCAATAACACATGTCAAGTTGCTTTATGACTAAGTTTTGTGAATCTATCCTATAAATAAATATCTTACCTCTCTATTGAGGACACACGCACTCATACACTTGAGAACTCACAAATTCATACATAAGTTTCTACGTACAAAATTTCCAGCAATACTTCTAGTCTTTCAAAGTAAGTCTTAAGAGTATAGCGTGGTAATTAGTTCGTTGATTCTGTTTTGAGTGAAGCAAAACAGTCTCACGTGGTTTTATCCTGGGACTCAAAATCGTACAGAAACCGTCTCACCTACGGGCGATTTATTGAGTTAAGGAAAGTGATCAAATCACGACTCCACGTATTCGTCTATTTTCATATCGGTTTTTAAAACGTTTTCCCACTTTATATTCATATTTTTCTTGCGTCCTACCAAGATTTAAGATATCATTTAACATAATACATTTTGTGAATATTTACAAAACTAAAAGCTATATTTCTTAATTACTCAATATTAAATGCTGGATATATAAAAATGTTGGATATAATATTTATCTAAATAGGCTTTGATATAACGATTTGTCAAAATAACTTCACAAGTAAAAAATGTGTTGCTCTTGCCTAATGGTCAGACCTGCTTATGGTTTACTCATCCGGTGGCAAACAAATTGCAAACTTAATAAAAAAAACAATCGTTAACATAAATTATAATCATGGAGTAGTCATATTCTAGCTTCTAGGAGATTCCCTAAGTATTTTCCCTTGATCTCGTAAGAGATTCCGATCTGAACAAAATATTGAAATATCGACATCACACGTGGTTACAATACCTATCGATCAAATGATTTCTCTAAAAATCCATATAATTAAGTATTTTAGTAATTAACAAATATGACCAGCATTATCAATCGACGAGCTGCCCGAATTTTAATTATTTAATTATTTTGATCCCTTTAAGTATAATAAAAAAATGACAAACCAAAAACTTGTTTTTCTCTCCTCAGGGGGAAAAAGGTTATTAAAGCAGAGCCCAAATCGACTTATCATAACTACAAACACACATCTTTCTCTCTTCTATATTCTTCTTTGGCTTCGAACTTTCACTTTTCGACCGGCAAAAGACCACTAGCATGGGTCACGAATGGTATATTTTCTATCTTAGTTAATATCGGAAGTTTCAACACTTATTTTTCGTACATACACTAAGTAAAACGTTTATAGCTAGTGCATTTTATTTTGTTATATTATATATATCATGAACGTCTTAAAAACATATCTGATTCAGATTCGCTTGTTAGTCCACTATACCTATTTTCAGCGTTAATATATCGTTATTGTGAAAACAATGTTTAGTTGTATTATTCCAGTGTTCCGATCATTAAGAGCAAACGTCCATAATTACACAGCATGTTTTTAGCGCATTGATCATGATTACTTGATGTGAGAGTTTGAATGCATGCAAAATATATCGCATTGTATTTTTGATGTGTGGCTAATAGAGAATTTATAAATATGTAGTATCGATGCATCGAAGGAGTTCAAATTTGGTGAGGATGTCAAAAGTGGAGTGACTGAGATTGTTCTTGTTCGCCATGGAGAAACCACTTGGAATGCTGCTGGAAGAATCCAGGGACAAATAGAGTCAGACCTTAACGAAGTTGGGCTAAAGCAGGCTGTAGCAGTTAAGATCAATTCCTTTCACGTCTTTCTCCTTCGATATTATATTATATTTTATTGACAGCAATTCTCTTTTGTTTAAATAATCATTAGATCGCTGAGAGATTGGGGAAAGAGGAGAGACCCGTAGCTGTGTATTCATCTGACCTAAAGCGAGCCAAAGACACTGCTCTGATGATCGCAGAAGCTTGTTTTTGTCCCGAGGTCTGTAAAATATCTTTATCGATCCTATATAAGAAAAATCATATAACATGAGTTTAAATTAACAATATTAGGAAATTCCTTTTTAAAAGAAATTCAATAGTATTCACATGTTTGTTTTTAAAAACACCAAAAACATTTTTCAGTATTCCAAAATTTTAGGAGTTGTGATTATATGGTGTAATTAAAATATGCTTATACAGGTGACTGAAGTACCTGACTTAAAGGAGAGGCATGTGGGTAGTCTTCAAGGGTTGTACTGGAAAGAAGGAGCAGAGAAAGAACCTGAAGCTTACTCTGCTTTCTTTTCTTCCCAAAATGACCTCGAGATTCCTGTAAGCCTAATTCATATTTGATCTCTCATCATTTTTATATTCATATATATTCATTTGCTTAACTATATCTTACATTAAATGCATGGTCTTATTTCTAACGCATGTCTATTATACAAATTCAATAGGGAGGAGGAGAGAGCTTTGACCAACTTTGCGAGAGATCCATGAATGCTCTTGAGCAAATTGCCAAGAAGCACAAAGGAGAGAGAGTGATAGTGGTGACTCATGGAGGAGTGTTAAGGGCAATTTACTTGATGATCACAAAAGCTTCATCAGCTGGAAAACTACTTAATGCTTCGGTGAATGTTGTTCACTTCCATGAGGAGAAATGGATCATTGATTCTTGGAGCGATGTCTCGCATCTCTCCTCCGTTGGATTTCTGCAACGTGGTTTTGATGGAGACTCCAAGCCCTAGAGAACTATCCTCTTCCCTATTGTTTCTGTCGATCGAGAATGGTCTTCATCTATCCATTCTATAATGTACTTCTTTGATGTTTTCTGATTGTCTCTTTTTTTTCCTTTGCTAAGATGTGTTTCCGATTATGAGATCGATGTCCTTCTGTTTACAAGTTTATATCTTCTTGTAATTTGCAATAATCGATTGATAAAGATCTTTAAATTCCCAAACTTTTAGATAAATAGTCATTACACACACTTTGCTATAGTAGAGAACTCTACTTATTTCATAAACTAACTTTAACTATTATCCTTGTCCATGTCTCTACTTTATATAATAGACTTATTTTACAAGCAAAACGACAACTCGATCTGTAAAAGTGACATTTAATGACTTGTACTTTAAAATGGTAGATTTAAACAAGAAGATATATATATATATATATTTTAAATCAAAACTCCCTGTGATCTTTGATCTTTCCGGCAAGTGTCGTCTCACACCTGTTAAGATTGGTGCTTGTGTTCCCTCCTTTTTGGGTGCTGGTCTCGTGATTTTTGCCAACTGACAATAAGTTGTAGCTCTTATCTTATCAAAAAACGAGAGAGGGAGAGAGCTTAGACAACGGGAATGATACAGTAGAGAGATAAGAGAGAAGATGGCTTTTAGAACAACTTTAAGTCGTTTCATATCCCAAAGGCTTATTTAAGAGCTCAAGTCCATTTCAGCCACACACTCATCATCTCAACCCACACCTTGTTACGTGGCTTTTCGTAAATTCACATATATTTAGTATCAAACACCAAACTCTCAAAGTTGACCCAAAAATAAACAGTGTGAATCTATTCCAAAATGATATCGATATGTACATTTTAATTTATAACGTCACGAATATCCATTGAAAAACGTATATATCAAAGTTTTTCTTTTTATTCTATCCATAAATAACAACATTTCAAAACATACATAAATGAATTATATAATCCTTTTTTGGCAACGAATTATATAATCCTATTTTTTGTCACCATCTCTCAACTACCAAAAAAAATTACAGTTATTTTACCCGCGTGTTCATGTCTCAAACCGGTTTAACGACCAAATTTGCCGTATCAAACCGGTTAAAGCACTAGAAAATGGCGGTCCCAGATTCCCGACCGTTACCACTCAAAAACACTTGTATTTTTCCTCAAAAAGAAAATTCGATATTGTGCACTTACTACAATCAGTGATATATTATTCCCAAAATACCCTTAGTGATTCTTGTGAAAACGAATAAATACGAAAACAGAGAGAAAAGGAAAGAAAGAAAGAAGAGGCTCCAGTAAGCTCTCATCACTCATCTGTTATCTTCCTCTTCCTCTTACTTCATCCTTTTATTTTTTTCCTCCATTTATCTTATTTATTATATTGGTTTTAATGTTTAAACCCATTTATCTTATTTTCCACACACACGCCTCTCATTCCTCCTTACAATGGCGATGAAATCTCTTTCCCCTGTCCCTAAGCTTCTTCTCTCCACAACACCAAGCTCTGTTCTCTCTTCCGACAAGAACTTCTTCTTCGTCGACTTCGTCGGACTTTACTGCAAGTCCAAGAGAACCAGACGCAGACTTCGTGGAGACTCTTCCTCCTCTACCTCACGCGCCTCTCCTCTCTCTCGTCTCTCCTCTGTTCGTGCCGTCATCGACTTAGAACGCGTCCATGACAAAGATCTCGCTTCTCCTTCCTACTTAAAACCTCAGGTACGTTCGTTCACTGAGATCTAGATGATGATGATGATACGTTTCTTTGAGAATCTAAGTTTCTTGTTGTTATGTTTTAGGTTGCTAACTTGGAAGATATATTGTCTGAGAGAGGAGCTTGTGGTGTCGGGTTTATAGCAAACTTAGATAACATTCCTTCACATGGAGTCGTCAAGGATGCTCTTATTGCTCTCGGGTGTATGGAACATCGTGGAGGGTGTGGAGCTGACAATGATTCTGGTGATGGCTCTGGTCTTATGTCTTCCATCCCTTGGGACTTCTTTAACGTGTGGGCCAAGGAACAGGGACTTGCTCCTTTTGATAAGTTGCATACTGGTGTTGGAATGATCTTTCTTCCACAAGAAGATACCTTCCTGCAAGAAGCCAAACAAGGTGAATCCTATACCTCTAATCAATGTTCAAGAAATCGCTAGGCGGTGGGTAGTCGCCTTATAGAAGATTATTGTTTAGGTGGATGCTACACCAATCTTTTGAACTAGATTAAAAAAATCATTTTGTTCAGACCACAATTTAACGATTTTTATAACATTATTATTTTATAGTAGATGGAGACAATATGTTACTGAAGTATTTTATTTTTTGTAGTTATTGAAAATATATTTGCGAAAGAAGGCTTAGAGGTTCTTGGGTGGAGAGATGTTCCTGTGAATGCTCCCATAGTTGGTAAGAACGCTAGAGAGACAATGCCTAACATACAGCAAGTGTTTGTGAAGATAGCAAAGGATGATAGTACTGATGACATTGAAAGGGAGCTTTACATCTGTCGGAAGTTGATTGAAAGAGCAGTGGCTGCTGAGACTTGGGGAACTGAACTCTATTTCTGTTCACTGTCCAATCAAACTATAGTGTACAAGGGCATGCTTAGATCTGAAGCTCTTGGACTGTTTTATCTAGACCTTCAGAATGAGCTCTACACGTCTCCCTTTGCTATTTATCATAGAAGGTACAGCACAAACACTAGTCCCAGGTGGCCTCTTGCTCAGCCTATGAGGTTTCTTGGACATAACGGGGAGATCAATACCATACAGGTTAGAATAATTTCTAGACATTTTTCAACTTTACAACGAAGTGTCTTAGTTGAAGGAGATTCTTTGTTTGAATCTTGCAGGGGAACTTAAACTGGATGCAGTCTAGAGAAGCTTCATTGAAGTCTTCTGTTTGGAATGGCCGTGAAAATGAGATTCGTCCATTTGGTAATCCCAGAGGCTCAGACTCTGCCAACCTTGATAGTGCTGCAGAAGTAAGTGGTGTTGCCTTCTTCTGTATAGTGTATTTTGATGTTAAAATATCCTCTAACTTGTTATGAACATCATATTCAGATATTAATAAGAAGTGGCAGAACAGCAGAGGAAGCTCTAATGATTCTTGTCCCTGAGGCATACAAAAACCATCCAACTTTATCTATCAAATATCCTGAGGTAATTTTAATTTTGTACACTTGTTAAATATGCAACACCTTTGTCACCTTTTCTCGCATCATGTAGTAATATCTCTGTTGTTTTGTTAGTAGTACATTTGATTTATATCCCTGCATGGCAAGCTGTTTTATTATCTCTTCATGAGATTGAAGTATTTTTTTTTTGGCACTGCAGGTTTTAGACTTTTATGACTACTACAAAGGACAAATGGAGGCTTGGGATGGTCCTGCATTACTTTTGTTCAGGTAAATATTTTGAAAAAGTCATCTAGTCATGTTATACCATAAGGTTGAGTCACTGCATTGTTGTTGTTTGCCTGTTTGGGTATGAGCTCAGGCCTCTACTCCTTGGAGTTTCTCCATTATTTTTTCGGCTTCTCCTCAGGTTTATCTGACACTTGCTACTTGAATTCTTCACTTAGTGATGGAAAAACAGTTGGGGCTTGTCTTGACCGCAACGGGCTTCGTCCTGCTCGTTATTGGAGGACTAGTGACAATTTCGTCTATGTTGCATCTGAGGTATTTCATATGTCCATTAACCTATACAAGTAAAAATGCACTTTATGGTGACTAAAACCTTGTTTTTTCCTAAGTTATTGACTTATTTACTTACTGAGAAACTTATCTTATGACTCTCATGTTTAGGTCGGAGTAGTACCAGTTGATGAGGCGAAAGTCACCATGAAAGGGCGTCTAGGACCTGGAATGATGATTGCTGCTGACCTAGTGAATGGCCAGGTTGGTACATGGCCAATACAAATCCTCCTTACTCTTTTTGAACATATTCTTACTCTTTAGCTGACATAAACCCTCCAAATTACAGGTATATGAGAACACAGAGGTCAAGAAGCGAGTATCTTCACTGAATCCATACGGAAAGTGGATCAAAGAAAACCTCCGGTTCTTGAAGCCTGTCAATTTCAAATCCTCAACTGTCATGGAAAATGAAGAAATCTTAAGAACCCAACAGTAAGAAAAAACTCATGAAACTTTCATCTTTTTGTTTATTTTACCATTCAGAAGCTAGTCCTTATACAAATCACATCTTACCAGGGCATTTGGTTACTCAAGTGAGGATGTGCAAATGGTCATTGAGTCTATGGCCTCCCAAGGAAAGGAACCAACCTTCTGCATGGGTGATGATATTCCACTGGCAGGACTGTCTCAAAGGCCACACATGCTTTACGATTACTTCAAGCAAAGATTTGCTCAGGTTACAAACCCTGCCATTGATCCCCTTAGGGAAGGCTTGGTTATGTCTCTTGAAGTAAACATCGGCAAACGTGGGAACATACTGGAGCTTGGGCCTGAGAACGCCTCCCAGGTCATTCTTTCAAACCCTGTGTTGAACGAAGGAGGGATTGAAGAGTTGATGAAGGATACATACTTGAAACCCAAGGTTCTGTCCACGTTTTTCGATATAAGAAAAGGTGTTGAAGGCTCCTTGCAAAAGGCTCTTTATTATCTTTGTGAAGCAGCTGATGATGCTGTCCGAAGTGGCTCTCAGTTGCTTATACTCTCAGACCGAACCGATAGCTTGGTAAATTGTCATACACTTTCTTTACTTATGATGTTACACTATCTGCTAATCTCAATCTTGGCTCTTTCAGGAACCGACCCGGCCTGCAATTCCTATAATGTTAGCCGTTGGAGCTGTTCATCAACATCTTATTCAGAATGGCTTGAGGATGTCAGCTTCCATTGTTGCTGATACGGCTCAGTGCTTCAGCACACATCAGTTTGCTTGTTTGATTGGATATGGTGCAAGGTTAGTCTCTTTGGTCTTATTCTGAATATTTCTAAATATGTCTTTGTTTCTTTGTCTAAGACTATGCTTTGTGAAATTTTTCCCACAGTGCTGTATGCCCATACTTGGCACTGGAGACATGTAGACAATGGCGTTTAAGTAACAAAACTGTGGCCTTAATGCGTAACGGTAAAATTCCCACTGTAACCATTGAACAAGCTCAGAAGAATTATACCAAGGTGAGTATTTCAGTACACATCTTGTAGTTGTTTTAACGTTATATAATGGATTCTGATTTTTTCACAATGGTTTAATTTGCAGGCGGTTAATGCAGGGCTTCTTAAAATCTTGTCCAAGATGGGCATCTCATTGCTTTCAAGGTTCCATTTAATATTTTATTACCTGTGACTTATGTTATGTTCATTTTCTACAACTTCTGACTAAACATTTTTCTTTTACAGTTATTGTGGTGCTCAGATTTTTGAGATATATGGTTTGGGGCAGGATGTTGTTGATCTTGCATTCACTGGTAGTGTGTCTAAAATCAGTGGACTCACCTTTGATGAGGTGAGGAATACATCACAGTGACTTTTTTAATTACTTTACTGATCAAATCAACATTGCTTCAAAGAAAATGCTAATCTGCTTGCAGTTGGCAAGGGAGACACTGTCTTTCTGGGTGAAGGCCTTTTCTGAGGATACAACTAAGAGACTAGAAAACTTCGGGTTCATTCAATTTAGACCTGGAGGTAATATGCTGTATGGATACAACTTGTAGTATGTTCTATGCATTTTCATTTGCACAACTCTTGTTGTTCTTTTTAGGTGAGTATCATTCAAACAACCCGGAGATGTCAAAGTTGCTCCACAAGGCCGTCCGTGAAAAGAGTGAAACTGCATATGCTGTCTATCAACAGCATCTCGCTAACCGACCTGTTAATGTGAGTACTATATAGTTAAGTCTTTATAAAGCTTGATGAAGTTCACTTACCTTACTTTCTCCTATAGGTCCTACGTGATCTACTTGAGTTCAAGAGTGACCGTGCACCCATCCCAGTGGGGAAAGTAGAACCTGCTGTCTCTATTGTTCAGAGATTCTGTACTGGTGGAATGTCACTTGGTGCTATCTCAAGAGAAACTCATGAAGCTATTGCTATTGCAATGAATAGAATTGGTGGTAAATCAAACTCTGGAGAAGGTGGAGAGGTAAGTATATATTCAAATGGCACATCTTTTCTAGTAAAAAAATCAAAATCTGATTTTTTTTTTTTCACAATGGCTTATCTTGCAGGCGGTTAATGCAGGGCTTCTTAAGATTTTGTCTAAGATGGGCATCTCATTGCTTTCAAGGTTCCATTTAAAATTTTCTTATCTATGGCTTATGTGAATATTTTCTACAACTTCTTACTATTAAATTTCTTTTTACAGTTATTGTGGTGCTCAGATATTTGAGATATATGGCTTGGGGAAGGAGGTTGTTGACCTTGCATTCACTGGTAGTGTGTCTAAAATCAGTGGACTCACCTTTGATGAGGTGAGGAATACATCACAGTGACTTTTTAATTACTTTACTGATCAAATCAACACTGCTTCAAATAAAATGTTATCTATTTGCAGTTGGCAAGGGAAACATTGTCTTTCTGGGTGAAGGCCTTTTCTGAGGATACAACTAAGAGACTAGAAAATTTCGGTTTTATTCAATTTAGGCCTGGAGGTAAACATGTTGTATGGATACAACTTGCAGTATGTAATTCTATGCATGTTCATTTACACAACTCTTGTTTTCTTTTCAGGTGAGTATCATTCAAACAACCCGGAGATGTCAAAGTTGCTGCACAAGGCTGTCCGTGAAAAGAGTGAAACTGCATATGCTGTCTATCAACAGCATCTCGCTAACCGACCTGTTAATGTGAGTACTATATAGTTAAGTCTTTATAAAGCTTGATGAAGTTCACTTACCTTACTTTCTCCTATAGGTCCTACGTGATCTACTTGAGTTCAAGAGTGACCGTGCACCCATCCCAGTGGGGAAAGTAGAGCCTGCTGTCTCTATAGTTCAGAGATTCTGTACTGGTGGAATGTCACTTGGTGCTATCTCAAGAGAAACTCATGAAGCTATTGCTATTGCCATGAATAGGATTGGTGGCAAATCAAACTCTGGAGAAGGTGGAGAGGTAAGTATATATTCAAATGGCACATCTTTTCTAGTAAAAAAATCAAAATCTAATTTGTATCTCTTTGTAGGATCCTATCCGTTGGAAGCCGCTTACGGATGTGGTTGATGGATACTCACCAACACTACCACATCTCAAAGGTCTTCAAAATGGGGACATTGCAACAAGTGCTATCAAGCAGGTCATATTCTCATCTTCTACTTCAAAGAACTACTTATAAAACCTTCATCTAATGCATTTTGTATTGTCTCAGGTTGCTTCAGGGCGTTTTGGAGTCACACCAACGTTCTTGGTGAATGCAGATCAGCTGGAGATCAAAGTTGCACAAGGTGCTAAGCCTGGGGAAGGTGGTCAGCTTCCTGGAAAGAAAGTCAGTGCTTATATAGCAAGGCTAAGAAGCTCTAAGCCTGGTGTTCCTCTTATATCTCCACCTCCTCACCATGACATTTACTCCATAGAGGATCTCGCTCAGCTGATCTTTGATCTGCATCAGGTGATCAATATTTTTAAAGAATTTAATAAACAGTTGAGACAAACAATCCATATAATGTAATTTCCACCTGAACAAACAGATCAATCCAAATGCAAAAGTATCAGTCAAGCTGGTAGCAGAAGCTGGAATTGGAACAGTTGCTTCTGGTGTTGCAAAGGGTAACGCTGATATTATCCAGGTATCAACTTGAATATCAAGTAGAACTGCCTCTTCTTGATCTCATGTTGCAAAGAAGTTTCATTGTTCCTTTGATATGATCCTCAGATATCAGGGCATGATGGTGGAACTGGTGCTAGTCCAATAAGCTCCATTAAACACGCTGGTGGTCCATGGGAGCTTGGACTAACTGAAACTAACCAAGTAAACCTTTTGTTGACCATGTGAATACACACCAATTCCTTTTGGAGGCTTAGATAAAAACTCATTTCTTCTACTTCTCTTTGCAGACTCTTATTGAGAATGGGCTTAGGAGAGAGTCATTTTAAGAGTAGATGGAGGCTTAAAGAGTGGTGTTGATGTACTAATGGCTGCAGCAATGGGTGCTGATGAATACGGATTTGGTTCTTTGGCAATGATTGCTACTGGCTGTGTCATGGCTCGTATTTGCCACACTAACAACTGCCCAGTAGGTGTTGCAAGTCAGGTAAAGATCGCCTAAAACTTTCCTTGGCTTCTTATTCATCTTCTCATGAGTTTCACTGACGCTTTCTGAATGGTCACAGAGAGAAGAACTGCGTGCAAGATTCCCCGGTGTGCCTGGTGATCTAGTCAACTACTTCTTATACGTAGCAGAAGAGGTTAGTCATCTCAATCACTAAAACTTCTCCCGTCACTAATCTCATCTAAAAGGAGAATCTCTTCTCGGCAGGTGAGAGGCATCTTGGCTCAGTTAGGATACAGCAAGTTAGATGACATCATTGGACGAACCGAGTTACTGAAACCACGAGACATTTCGCTAGTGAAAACTCAGCATCTCGACCTGAGCTACCTTCTCTCGGTATCAACTAGACTCTACCTCTAGCTAAACTCAACAAGCTTGCTATAACTTTTCTAATTTTCTTCACTCTTTTCAGTCTGTTGGAGTACCTTCAATGAGCAGTACTGAGATCAGAAAGCAGGAGGTTCACACAAATGGACCTGTTCTCGATGATGATATTCTTGAAGATCCATTGGTAACAAAAGCTCTCTTTCACTTGTCTTTTCTCACCAGGTTTCTGGTTGCTAACCGTTTTAATGTCTCTCCAGGTGAAAGATGCTATAGAGAACGAAAAAGTGGTTGATAAAACCGTAAAGATATGCAACATAGACCGTGCTGCTTGTGGTCGCGTTGCTGGTGTCATCGCAAAGAAGTATGGAGACACTGGTTTTGCTGGACAAGTGAACCTAACGTGAGAAACAAGATAACTAAAACTTTCTGTATAAACCTACATGTCTAAACTCTTGTCTTGTCTGCAGCTTCCTTGGGAGTGCGGGACAGTCCTTTGGATGCTTCTTGATTCCCGGTATGAACATCAGACTCGTAGGAGAGGCTAATGACTACGTAGGAAAGGTAAAACTAGCATTTATATCGATCAAATATCAGTGTCTTGCATCACAAGTTAGCAAATCGGCTAAGTGTTTTTTGGTTCTTTTTTAAAGGGAATGGCTGGTGGGGAGATAGTAGTAACTCCTGTGGATAAAATTGGGTTTGTGCCGGAGGAAGCAACCATAGTTGGGAACACTTGCTTGTACGGTGCAACGGGCGGTCAGATATTCGCTAGAGGCAAAGCTGGGGAGAGGTTTGCGGTTAGAAACTCACTCGCTGAGGCAGTGGTTGAAGGCACTGGAGACCATTGCTGTGAGTACATGACTGGTGGCTGTGTCGTCGTGCTTGGAAAGTGAGTAAATAACTCAAAACTGGTCGATGAGTTTGCAGATAAACTTTGTAAACTGACATTGTTTTCACATTGAAACAGGGTGGGAAGAAATGTAGCTGCAGGTATGACAGGAGGGTTAGCTTACCTTCTTGATGAAGACGACACTCTTCTTCCAAAGGTTTCTTTCTTTGTATCCATTTCTTGTTTACATTCTTTCTTTGGACATTTTGTCTGAACAAACTAATGTTACAGATTAACCGAGAGATAGTGAAGATCCAGAGAGTAACTGCACCTGCAGGAGTTGCAGCTGAAGAGCTTAATCGAAGCCCATGTGGTAAGTCCTTAGACCAGCTTCAAGAAGAGTGACTTCGTCTTTGATGGCTTCATTCATATATAAATAAACCTCACTCTTTTGTGTTTTTTTTGGTAAAAAAGGAAAAAACCGGAAGCAGCAAAGGAGAGACGATCCTGAAGGAATGGGAAAAGTATCTACCTCTCTTCTGGCAGCTGGTTCCACCGAGCGAGGAAGACACTCCTGAAGCTTCTGCTGCTTATGTAAGAACAGCCACCGGTGAAGTCACATTCCAATCGGCATAGAGGAGAGGTCATCATCAAACACCATTCAAACATGTTGCAGTTGGAAACAGAAGGATTGATACATCAATGGTGTCATTCATAGATCATCAATGTGTGGAGACAATATTCTTAATTGTCCTGTGATCTTTAACAGTACCATCATGATTGCTATAGATGTACAGTTTATTCAGTTAAATAAATGAATTCAACTGCCATGAAAAATTCCATAAATTTGCATATTATATTATCTTCATTAAATAAAAGTTTGTAGTATTTTAATTCACAACCAAACTGGCAGCTCAGACCATCCATAGACACAGAGAGGGCGTTTCTGGAGGAAAATATATCATTGATGTATCTCACCATAGAATCTAACATAGTCTGGTACATATTACATATGTAATATAATTCTATATAGTGCGTATATTAATAAGAATAGTTTCAGAAAGTCAATAACTAATGAGTCTTGATGAAGAACCAAACATAAGCAACCAACCCCCCTTCTCCAGGAACGGTTATAGAGTACCCGCCAATTCCCATGACCGGATTTTAAAAATCAAGATCGAGACAATCACCACTGCAACTGGTTCTTTAGCATTCCCAAATGTATGAATTGAGAAATTTCAGAAATTAGAGTAAACGGATTAAAGGAAATAATATAGAGATTGTGATTTTTTACACAATATAAACTGACAAAACAAAAAGAAAGGACATTAAGATCCTAATTAATATTGGAAAAATAAATATATACTATCATTTCCGAAATGATTTTCCGCATTCCTTATATATATTATATATAATTTATGTATTCTTTTTAATATTTATATTATGAAGAAAAAATTTGTATGTAAAAGCGTTTATAACTTAATTTTATTGCTAAATATTTTTAATGTATGGAAAATAATTTATTTTAATGGTATTTAAATTGATAATGTATATATTTATAAAATTATTATGACCTAGGGCCGGTTTATTAGGAGGGACAAGCGGTGCGACCGTCCCGTACCCAAACATGTGTTCCCTATAATAAATAAAATTGAAAAGGACCTCAAATTATTTGATATGTATATAGTTTTATTTTCATTATAAAATATACAAAATATTATTGACTAAATCTTAAAAATATTTTAAACTCTGCATATAAATTTTAGAGAGTATAAATTTTGTTTTTGTCCAAGGTCCCTATGAGTGTTGAGCAGGCCCTGTAGCCACCACCTGTCAAGAAGATGAAAGTGTCTCCGTCGTCTGGGTTATGCTCGCTGCCAGATGACGTGGCAGTTACTTGCCTGGCTCAGATCTCGGGATTTGACCTAGCGGCCTTAGCTACCGCCTCAAAGAGCCACCGCGCTCTCGTATCTTCCCCTGAGCTCTCGGAACTGAGACGGCGGATGGGTTGCACCGAGACGTGTCTCTACGTATGCATGCGCATCTCTGGTGGTAACCCACGTTGGTTCGTCCTCAACCCTCACCATCGCCGCCTGAACCCTAACCAGGCTCCGGAGTCATCCTCTTTCGTGGCGGTGGACGGAGGCATCTATGTCTTGGGCGGACTCATAAACTGCCGTCTCACTAGTGATGTCTGGTTCCTCGACTGTTTCTATCACACGTGGAACCGTGTCCCGTCGATGAAGAGGCCTCGTGTTTATGCATCCGCGAACCTCGTCGACGGGAAGATATACGTTTGTGGTGGGTGTAGAGAGGAAGCTGATTCCACAAACTGGGCAGAGGTTTTCGATCTACAGACTCAAACTTGGGGTACCTGGTTTCTCCCCAAGATAAAAAGCAGGATCTGGCATAGTGTGGTGATCGAGGAGGAGAAGAAGGTTTACGGGGTTGACGTGGAGGGTGATAGCTTCCACTTGTTGCCAAGTAAGCGTATGTTTTTTTGGAGACCAGACCTAAGAAGAGACTTTTTTTCACGAAACAAGGACGATTGTTGTGCTATAGGGAAGCTTTTATTCTGTCGTGCTCCTTTCGAGACGATACTGTGGTGTGATCCTGATGAGTTGCGTTGGAAGCAAGTCAAGGGTTTGGAAGAGCATTGTGATAATATTGATATATGCAGACTCTGCACCAACTCTGCTGGTAACATTGTCATCTTCTGGATCAGCTCTCTTGTTCGTCAGACTTGGCTTTGTTCTGCCGAGATTTCCTTAAGGAGGAAAGGAGGCGAGATTTGGGGTAAGGTCGAATGGTCCGATACTGTCTTCAAACTTGATGATATTCTCTCATCTGGTTTTAAAGTCTTATACTCTGCTTCTGTTCTTGTTTCTCCTAAATGAATCAGTTGTTTTCATTATCGTTGGTCTCTTATTGAACTCAGTTATATTGGCTTTAATTGGTGTTTTTTTCCTTCTTAAAGCTGGTTTGTATCATTAAAAGAACAACCACTGGATCGAGTTTCAGACAGAACTATACTCTTTTTGTTTCATTTTAATTATCGTTTTTGACTTGGACACAAATAATTAAGAAAATATTTAATTTTGTATATTTATTAAACAAAAACATCATTACCAATACACTTAACCACATTTCAACTAATAGAAATATAGAATGAAATATGAAATCAATAAATTTTGCATTGAAATTATTAAACAACACTTATTTTAAAACCAAAATTTTACTCTCCAACGACTACAAAAGTGTAACAGAGGAACCGAGGAAGTATAGGACCTGAGCAAATACATAAAGCCCCAAAAAAAATAAAAAAACAGAGCTGGTATATCATGGAAGACATGTGTCTTCAACTAGAGGTGAACTAGAACTTGACTTCTTCACCAGTGTCTCTGTTTCCTTAGCTTTCATTCCAGTACGACTTTTGTTGCCATTCACAACATATAAGTATTGAGTATTGTTTGATCTTTTCTAGAAGGTGACCATTGGTTAAGGGGGGGGGTAACTTGAGTTCTTTTGCAAAATAATGTACGGTGAGCTAATAGATTAAACAGCGAATATGGCAGCCCATCATAGACAGAGGGGGGTTGTGTTGAGATGAACAACAATGGCTTCCAATCATAGAATCTAACATAGTCTGATACATATAATTCTATATAGCGCGTATATTAATAAGAATAGTTACAAAAAATCACTAATTAATGAGTCTTGATAAAAAAAAAAAAACAGATGAAGAACCAAACATAGGGAGTGTGAAGCGCTATGTTGCTGGAACTGAATAGTTCATCTGAATCTGCGTTTTGTCTCTCCGTAAGCAACCACCCCAAGAACCGTTATAGAGTACCCGCCAATTCCCATAACAGTAACCGGGTTTTGAAAGATCAAGATCGATATCACCACTGCAACTGCTCCTTTAGCATTTCCAAGAACCTGCATTAGTTGTGAAAACACAAATCAACATTAATATCTCTCGGGTGAGAACAAGATGATAAGATGCGATAAGGTACCTGGAGAGTGAGGGCGCTTGTGTGTTTTGTAACTAGAAAATTCAACAGATTGGCTGAATAAGCCATTACGGAGTTAACCAGGAGAAGTATCCACATGTACTGATGCTGCTTTGCAAGGGTCAAGGTCAGGCTGATCACGTCTGGTTCCATAACTAGCGTCACTGGAAGAAGAGCAACGACAGCTATAGGTGACATGTACAGCATCAAATTCATCGAGTTCAATTTTTCCCTGCGTGTGAAAAAAGAAAAAGCAGAGATAATTATAAATAAATGCGCTATCAATTGTTGATAACAGATTTAAATTAAAGATCTTAAAACCTGATATACAACATCCTACCTAACTAATCATTACATCTCTTGTTTTAGGTAAGAAAAGTTTCCTGATTAGATCATTTAACTACTTGCCGAATGTAAAACTCAACAGGATAATGATTTACCCTTCTGAAGAAAGTAAGATGCCTTGAAGAACAGATTTAAAGGCTCTTGCTGCAGTAGCACTAATGCACATTATGAAACCAAACCAGTGAAACCCTGGTTCACCCTGCAAATAGAAAAACGCTGATTAGATCAATGATCAGACAACAACAATAAAAACACTAAGAACCGAGATCAAAGATCAGACAACTAAAAACAAAACAAGGATATAATATAACCACTTGATAAGCTCCTAGAAACTAAAATGACAGACAGTAGAAAAAGATATCACCTTGCAGGTGAAAGAAGGAGATCCCAAAATCTAGACCTGATTAAACCATAAAAGGCTGAAGCTTTATAGATAACACAAGACTCAGCTTTTCAAGATCCCATTTCAATGTTTTAGCCTTTCACAGAACATATACAATCTCTTTAAAGCTATCATCTTTCTACGGATCCAGAACTGTAAATCCTAAACAATGGCATTATTACTATTATTAACAGAATCGAAAACAGAGGAAAAATAAAAGAAAGATAAAAGCTTTACCCCACTAGCAATGACAACGCCAGCAACGACAGGGACAAGAGCACCATAGGTAACCCAAGCCTCCCTCTTAAGGGTCATGAGATACGCGAAGAGCGCGGTGAAAAACGGCGTCGTAGCACCGACGGCTTGATTGAAAGAAACAGGGAGGTAACGGAGCGAGATGTTGCCGCCGACGACGGAGGCGCAGAAGACGACGCTGAGAGTGGCGACCTTGAGGAACTGGGAGCGAGATTTGAGGTGCTGGAGAGGGACGAGCTTGAGGAAGACGATGGAGATGTAGCTGAGGATGGCGCAAGCGGACATGTGGCACATCGTGAGGAAGATGGGGAACTTGAATCCGTAGTTGGAGAGGAGGAACTTGTTGAGGAGGAGGACGCCGATGTTGGAGGAGTACCATGAGATGATGAGGGTCGATATGAAGAGGGTCTGCTTCTTTGATGAGGAGGAAGACGACATTGTTAATGTTGTGTTCTTCTTCTTCTTCTTCTTCTTCTTCCTCGGCGAGATCGAGATCCGTTGAGAGAAAGAAAGAGAGAGAGAGAGAGAAACAAGATAAATCAGGTCCTCACTTGGAGCATGGAACGGCAAGGACAAAAGCCTTTAGTTTTTGTCTTTCTTTTATCTTTTGTCGCAACTTTAAATTATTTCTGCTGAATATGTAAATTGCTTTTTTCATTTATGTAACGTAGTAATCAATCATATTGTATATTTTTCGTTTTAATATTATTAGACTTGCGTATACTGCACAGAATAATATTTATCAATGTTCAAAAAATGACGGTAATCACATGCTTCTTCGTAGAAAACTAAATATTATACAGATTATTTAGGATCTAAGCGAAGTCTAGAAATTAACAAATTATTAACTTATTTATAAATATTTTATATTTCTATTAGATATTATAATTTTGATTTAATCATAAAATTATATTGATGAATTATATAAATTATTTATAAAAAATAATTAAAATATATAATTTCTAGATTTGTATTAATATTATTATTTAATTTGTATTAAATTGTATTTAGACTATAATGGATTTGCCGCCTATGCATTTTTACTTCAAAAATTAATTTTTAAAATATTAATATTTATTTTATTTTATTTTTTTGAACGACGAAATATTAATATTTATCTATTCCAAGTCAAAAATCGACCAGACAAATTTTAGTTTTGGTTTAGTTTAGATTGAATTGGTTAGACAATTTTTTGCTCGAATTGATTTTGATTTGGTGATTTTATATCAATTTAAATTGATGGCTATAGACATATAGTACTTAAGATCTTAGTTCAATGTATGATTTGTCGAAGAAGATCAAATCAGTTTATCTAAAAATAATTCGAAATAGATTAACAGAAAAACAAACGAACTTGTAATATCATTACCAAATTAGATTGATTCTAGTTTCTAAACCGAACTCTTTAATAAACCTCTAATCTGATTGTCGGTCAGATCCGATCCCAATGGCATAACTTGTAAATACTTGGGAACAAGAGACGAAATGACAAGAGTTGTCCTCATCTGTTTGACAAAGCTAAAGAAGGTCAAACCTCTTCTTCTTCGATCTCTTTTAATCAATCAAAAAAAAAAGTTCGGTTTCTTTCTCAAACCCTTTCCAGCGATGTCAGGTTACCCTCCGACGAGCCAAGGCTACGGTTACGGCTACGGCGGTGGGAATCAACCTCCCCCTCCTCAGCCACCTTACTCCTCCACCGGAAACAATCCTCCGACGAGCCAAGGTCACGGTTACAGCTACGGCGGCGGAAACAATCCTCCGTACGGATCATCATCTCCTTACGCTGTCCCCTACGGCGCGTCGAAGCCCCAATCCTCGTCTGCTCCTTCTGCTCCACCGTACGCTCCTTCTCCTCCTCCTCCAGGGGACTTCAACCCGCCAAAGGAGAAGCCTTTCGGCGGCGGCTACGGAGCTTCGCCGCCGTCTGGACCTTACGGTGCTGCTCCTCCCCGTCCGGGAGGATACGGAGCTGCTCCGCCGCATTCCGAATACGGCGGTTACGGAGCTGCGCCGCGTCCTTACGGCGGATACGGAGCTGCTGCTCCGCCGTCGGGGGTTCCTGAATACGGCGGTTACGGTGGTGCTCCGCCTCGTCCAGGAGGATACGGAGGCTATCCTTCTCCTCAGGGGTCTTCTTACGGAAGCCCCTTCGCTTCTCTGGTTCCGTCGGGTTTTGCTCCGGGGACGGATCCGAACATAGTGGCTTGCTTCCAGGCTGCGGATCAGGACGGAAGTGGGTTCATCGATGACAAGGAGCTTCAAGGGGCTTTATCGTCTTATCAGCAGAGGTTCAGCATGAGAACTGTTCATCTTCTTATGTATCTGTTCACCAACACCAACGCCATGAAGATAGGTAACGTTTCTCTAATTATCCATCTCTATGATATGTTATTATTGTTAAGTGTTCATTTCATCTTATGTGTGTGTGTTTTTTTTTTTGAACGACGAAATATTAATATTTATCTATTCCAAGTCAAAAATCGACCAGACAAATTTTAGTTTTGGTTTAGTTTAGATTGAATTGGTTAGACAATTTTTTGCTCGAATTGATTTTGATTTGGTGATTTTATATCAATTTAAATTGATGGCTATAGACATATAGTACTTAATATCTTAATTCAGTGTATGATTTGTTGTAGAAGATCAAATCAGTTTATCTAAAAAAAATTCGAAATAGAAACAGAAAAACAAACATTACCAAATTAGATCCATTCTAGTTACTAAACCGAACTATTTAGAAAACCACTAATCTGATTGTCGGTTAGACCCGATCCCAATGGCATAATTGGTAAATACTTCGAAACAAGTAGCCGAAATGACGAGACTTGTCCTCATCTGTTTGACACATCTGGCTAAAGGTCAAACCTTTTCTTCTTCGATCTCTTTTAATCAAAAAAAGTTCGTTTTCTTTCTCTGTATAGAAGAAACCTTTCCAAGAGATGTCAGGCTACCCTCCGACGAGCCAAGGCTACGGTTACGGCTACGGCGGTGGGAATCAACCTCCCCTCCTCAGCCACCTTACTCCTCCACCGGAAACAATCCTCCGACGAGCCAAGGTCACGGTTACAGCTACGGCGGCGGAAACAATCCTCCGTACGGATCATCATCTCCTTACGCTGTCCCCTACGGCGCGTCGAAGCCCCAATCCTCGTCTGCTCCTTCTGCTCCACCGTACGCTCCTTCTCCTCCTCCTCCAGGGGACTTCAACCCGCCAAAGGAGAAGCCTTTCGGCGGCGGCTACGGAGCTTCGCCGCCGTCTGGACCTTACGGTGCTGCTCCTCCCCGTCCGGGAGGATACGGAGCTGCTCCGCCGCATTCCGAATACGGCGGTTACGGAGCTGCGCCGCGTCCTTACGGCGGATACGGAGCTGCTGCTCCGCCGTCGGGGGTTCCTGAATACGGCGGTTACGGTGGTGCTCCGCCTCGTCCAGGAGGATACGGAGGCTATCCTTCTCCTCAGGGGTCTTCTTACGGAAGCCCCTTCGCTTCTCTGGTTCCGTCGGGTTTTGCTCCGGGGACGGATCCGAACATAGTGGCTTGCTTCCAGGCTGCGGATCAGGACGGAAGTGGGTTCATCGATGACAAGGAGCTTCAAGGGGCTTTATCGTCTTATCAGCAGAGGTTCAGCATGAGAACTGTTCATCTTCTTATGTATCTGTTCACCAACACCAACGCCATGAAGATAGGTAACGTTTCTCTAATTATCCATCTCTATGATATGTTATTATTGTTAAGTGTTCATTTCATCTTATGTGTGTGTGTTTTCTTTTTTTTGAAATAATTCATCTTATGTGTTTTAGGTTCGGCAATAATCAAATTTCTATTCTTACTAATTGGGTGATTTCGTTAAACTACGTGCAAGAGAGTTTTTTTTTGGTTTTTCATTATTATAGTTCTAGTTGAGATCATATAAATAATCAATCAAGTTGCATTCTTGCTAGGCTGGTTTTGAATTGGTGTTCTGTAATGACGTATGGCAATCTCTGTGTGTTATAGGACCTAAGGAGTTTACTGCACTTTTCTACAGTCTTCAGAACTGGAGGGTAAGTTTTGAGTTTTTTTTTTTATCGTTTTATTATGATTTAGTAGGATAGGAAGATTGGTTTGTGAAGTTGACACACATGTGATTTGGTTCAGTCCATCTTTGAGAGGTCTGATAAGGACAGGAGCGGGAGAATAGATGTGAGTGAGCTGAGAGATGCGCTTTTGAGCCTCGGGTTCTCAGTTTCTCCTGTGATTTTGGATCTTCTTGTTTCCAAATTCGACAAAAGCGGTGGCAAGAACAGGGCCATTGAATATGACAATTTCATTGAGTACGTTCTTCGTTGCATACCCTCTCTTCTTTTAGCCTTGATTTGATTTGTTGCTAGTTATTCTTACTGCTTTGTGTTTATGATGCAGGTGCTGTCTCACTGTTAAGGTATGCCTATCATTTACTTTGTTCCTCATAGATTAGTTGTTCTTTGATTTGTCTTCCTGATCATCAACTGCAGATTCTTTATGACTTGTTTTGATTTATTTTGATGATGAAAATTTGCAGGGATTAACAGAGAAGTTCAAGGAGAAGGACACAGGATACTCAGGCTCTGCTACTTTCACTTACGAATCCTTCATGCTCACTGTCCTCCCCTTCCTCATCGCATAACGGATGAACCCCTTTACACATTTTCACATCTTCTTATGTTGTTGTTGTATGTTTGTCGCTGGTGTGGATGCTTTTGTTACAAGTTACTTTTCCGGTTTGGTTGGATTCCAGAGTTCAAAACAAGTGTAAAAACAAAATAAAAAAATCAATCAACTCATTGTTATGATTGTGTATTATTACATTTTGGTGTATAAAAGTTTCAAACAACTCATGTTATGGCTGAGTATTACATCTTGTTTGTTGTTAATACATAATAACTACATATACTGTATATATTAACAGCTGGGAAGATGACTATGTTACAAAGCGCCCTAACGCCCATTCCCTCTCACGCGATGACTTGTTTTAAGCTGCCCAAATCCCTGACGAAGAAAATTCAGTCGGCATTGACAAGATTCTGGTGGGACAGTAGTGACGGAGTTCGTAAAATCGCTTGGGTCTCATGGGATTCCATGGTGAAACCAAAAGGAAAAGGAGGATTTGGATTCCGAGATTTTGAATGTTTTAATGATGCGTTTTTCGCAAAACTAGGATGGAGAATTTTAAATCAGCCCGAGGGACTCCTGAGCAGAGTGCTGAAAGGCAAGTCTTGCTGCGATGAGGGCTTTCTCACTGTCACATGTCGGGCTACCGCATCGCATGGATGGAGAAGTGTGTTGATAGGCAGAGATTTAATCGTAAGGAATGCTGGATGGGCCATTGGAAACGGAGAGTCAGTAAAGGTATGGAGCGACCCATGGCTGAGCTTAACCTCTCAAGAGAGACCGATAGGACCTGTGGCTGAAGCGCTCCAAGATACCAAAGTTGCAGAGCTCATTGACCACAACACAGGAGAATGAGATAGAGAAAAGATCCAACTGATAGCTCCCTTCGTGGAAGAGAAGATACTCCTCATCAAACCAAACAAGTCTGGGGCTCCGGATAAACTTATATGGCTTCGTACTCTCACTGGGGAGTATACTACAAAATCAGGATACCAAACGGGACTCGAAGACAATCATATAATACCGGCACCCCCTGCGCTGCCTGCTGATTTTGATTGGCAAAGAGGGGTTTGGAACCTACATACAGCTCCGAAAGTCAAACTTTTCCTTTGGAAAGTGATGAACCGAGCTATACCAGTTGGAGAACAACTTTTCCACCGCAACATTGATGTTGACCCCAAGTGTATTAGATGCGGCGAGACTGAATCTATCAATCATCTCCTACTTCACTGCACCTTCGCTAAAAAGGTATGGGAACTAGCCCCTTTCAAACACAGCTTTGATTCGAGTGGATTAATAGATTTAGCAAATGTCTGGCCGCTGCTATGCACGCTGGATACTTCCACGGACTAGTCCTCGGCCGTTTGGCCCCCTGGATCTTATGGACTCTTTGGAACACGAGGAACACACTGATTTTTAACAAAAAACAGAGCACCCCAGAAGAAACATTAACTAAAGCGATAACAACTGCAAAGGAATGGACCAATGCACAGAGCAAGGCATCTCAATCATCACGAGCCTCCCTCTCCCCCCTGTTGACCATAACAGCGGACACTTCCTCTGTGCAATCGGATGGCGCTTGGAATGGAGCTACACAGACAGCAGGACTTGGTCACCTGATAACCTTCCAGCAAGAACAATGGCCCCAAGCTTCAACAGCGCCTTTCGTGGCCTCACCTCTCGTCGCAGAAGTCCTAGCACTAAGAGCAGCGATTAACAACTGCAAGGAACTGGGAATCCAGAAGATCCAGTGCGAGTCAGACTCCTCTCAACTTATTAAAGCAATCAACGATGAGAATGCTGTAGCAGAGATTTATGGGATTGTTGCAGACATTATTATTCTATATATGTCTTTTGTGAGTATTTCCTTTGTTTGGATCACTCGGGAAAAAAACAAGGTTGCTGATAGTTTAGCTAAGCAAGCTTTTTATGAGCTTTCGTTTGTATTGAACCCAACAGGGTTTAGAAGTTTTTTAGTTGAATGAAGTTTGTATTACAAAAAAAAAATACTGTATATATTAAAAATGTTAATCAAAAATATAATTACATGTTGTAAAATATAATTAGTAATGGAGCCAATCCAAAAACATCAAATTAATTTATCCGAAGCCTTCATGCTCACTGACCTCCCTTTCCTCATCGCATAAAGTTTCTTATAACAGATGTACCCCTTTGCAAATTTTCAGATTTTGTTATGTTGTTGTATGTTCGTCGCTGGTGTGAATGTTATTGTTTTTTTTTTTTTTTGAAAGGGTTTGCTAATGAATGCTATTATTACAAGTTACTTTTCCAGTTTAGTTTGACCCCGGAGTTTTAAAACAAACTAGATTATGGTCTGCATTGAAAAGAGCATAAATATTTTTAACAGAATTTTGTTAAGGATATAAAATGTTTTAACATTTTTATTCTAATATATTTGAATATATATATAATTATATTATTTTTTATTTATATTAATACGAACTTATATAAAATATTACTTAATTTTATTTTCAAAAAATTTCATCTTTTTCGTCATGAATTTTTAATTAAATTTTTGTAATTTATTTGATTATTTGTGCGATATATATTTTTGATAAATTTTGAATTATAAAACTTATTTGATGTTAAATTATTAACTCTAACATTTCATTTATATATAATATTTATTTTAGTATAAAAGTTTATTTAAGTTTAAATAAAATCTATTAATTTAATTGATTTCATATTAAATGAAATTATTTTGTAGTATCGAAACCCGGAAAAGTTATACCTATTTTTATTTTGTTTTATAAATTATTTGGGTGTTAGTCAATTACTTAATTTTATCACTTTTTAAAAAATTAATAAAATTTTATTTAAAGGTGAGACTTAATGTTTCATAGTGTTTGGACATAAAATTAATTATTCATTTTTTTAGAAACATAGATAGTAGTATAAGGTTGTTTCCATAATTACTTTAATGTAGATATAATGTTTTAATTAATCATTAATGACAATTTATATAGTGTTACACAATACACATGACTAAAAGTTGGGTCTAACACAATGTTTTTGTTTTAATAAGATAAATGTAAAAAAAAAAGTTTAATCTTGTGGCATAAAAGAATCAATCAACTCATGTTATGGTTGAGTATTATATATTTGCTGTTAATACATATATATACAAAATGTTATACACATTGATATAGCACTTTGCTTTGTTTTAATCTTTTAATAAAAATATATTTAAACGTTGTAAGAAAAAAATAGTAAATGGAGCAGCCAATCCACAAACATCTTCAAAATTAATTTATACGAACTTGTCCTTGGGAGCTTGGAGTTGATCTGACATGCTGTTCGTTTAGATAAACCACACGTTTATTCAGCGGCTGAGCCGGTCTTGCGTTTTCCTCATAACCCTAATATTATCAACAAAACATGTTTAATTAGTTATGTAAGGACAAAGTTCAAATACGTTCATAGCAAATGCTTATGTGAGAGTGTTTTCTATTCTTACTAATTGGGTGATTTCGTTAAACTACGTGCAAGAGAGTTTTTTGGTTTTTCATTAGTATAGTTCTAGTTGAGATCATATAAATAATCAATCAAGTTGCATTCTTGCTAGGCTGGTTTTGAATTGGTGTTCTGTAATGACGTATGGCAATCTCTGTGTGTTATAGGACCTAAGGAGTTTACTGCACTTTTCTACAGTCTTCAGAACTGGAGGGTAAGTTTTGAGTTTTTCTTATATCATTTTATGTTTTAGTAACATAGCAAGATTGGTTGATGGTGACACTCGTTTGATTTTGGTTCAGTCCATCTTTGAGAGGTCTGATAAGGACAGGAGCGGGAGAATAGATGTGAGTGAGCTGAGAGATGCGCTTTTGAGCCTCGGGTTCTCAGTTTCTCCTGTGATTTTGGATCTTCTTGTTTCCAAATTCGACAAAAGCGGTGGCAAGAACAGGGCCATTGAATATGACAATTTCATTGAGTACGTTCTTCGTTGCATACCCTCTTCTTTTAGCCTTGATTTGATTTGTTGCTAGTTATTCTTACTGCTTTGTGTTTATGATGCAGGTGCTGTCTCACTGTTAAGGTATGCCTATCATTTACTTTGTTCCTCATAGATTAGTTGTTCTTTGATTTGTCTTCCTGATCATCAACTGCAGATTCTTTATGACTTGTTTTGATTTATTTTGATGATGAAAATTTGCAGGATTAACAGAGAAGTTCAAGGAGAAGGACACAGGATACTCAGGCTCTGCTACTTTCACTTACGAATCCTTCATGCTCACTGTCCTCCCTTCCTCATCGCATAACGGATGAACCCCTTTACACATTTTCACATCTTCTTATGTTGTTGTTGTATGTTTGTCGCTGGTGTGGATGCTATTGTTACAAGTTACTTTTCCGGTTTGGTTGGATTCCAGAGTTCAAAACAAGTGTAAAACAAAATAAAAAATCAATCAACTCATTGTTATGATTGTGTATTATTACATTTTGGTGTATAAAAGTTTCAAACAACTCATGTTATGGCTGAGTATTACATCTTGTTTGTTGTTAATACATAATAACTACATATACTGTATATATTAACAGCTGGGAAGATGACTATGTTACAGCCCTAACCCATTCCTCTCTCAGCGATGACTTGTTTTAAGCTGCCCAAATCCCTGACGAAGAAAATTCAGTCGGCATTGACAAGATTCTGGTGGGACAGTAGTGACGGAGTTCAGAAAATCGCTGTCTCATGGGATTCCATGGTGAAACCAAAAGGAAAAGGAGGATTTGGATTCGAGATTTTGAATGTTTTAATGATGCGTTTTTCGCAAAACTAGGATGGAGAATTTTAAATCAGCCCGAGGGACTCCTGAGCAGAGTGCTGAAAGGCAAGTCTTGCTGCGATGAGGGCTTTCTCACTGTCACATGTCGGGCTACCGTGACGCATGGATGGAGAAGTGTGTTGATAGGCGAGATTTAATCGTAAGGAATGCTGGATGGGCCATTGGAAACGGAGAGTCAGTAAAGGTATGGAGCGACCCATGGCTGAGCTTAACCTCTCAAGAGAGACCGATAGGACCTGTGGCTGAAGCGCTCCAAGATACCAAAGTTGCAGAGCTCATTGACCACAACACAGGAGAATGAGATAGAGAAAGATCCAACCGATAGCTCCCTTCGTGGAAGAGAAGATACTCCTCATCAAACCAAACAAGTCCCTGGATATAACTTATATGGCTTCGCATCTCTCACCGGGAGTAAAAATCAGGATACCAAACGGGACTCAAGACAATCATATAATACCGGCACCCCCTGCGCTGCCTGCTGATTTTGATTGGCAAAGAGGGGTTTGGAACCTACATACAGCTCCGAAAGTCAAACTTTTCCTTTGGAAAGTGATGAACCGAAGCTATACCAGTTGGAGAACAACTTTTCCACCGCAACATTGATGTTGACCCCAAGTGTATTAGATGCGGCGAGACTGAATCTATCAATCATCTCCTACTTCACCGCACCTTCGCTAAAAGGTATGGGAACTAGCCCTTTCAAACACAGCTTTGATTCGAGTGGATTAATAGATTTAGCAAATGTCTGGCGCTGCTATGCACGCTGGATACTCCCACGGGACTAGTCCTCGGCGTTTGGCCCCCGGATCTTATGGACTCTTTGGAACACGAGGAACACACTGATTTTAACAAAAACAGAGCACCCGTAAGAAACATTAACTAAAGCGATAACAACCGCAAAGGAATGGACCAATGCACGAGCAAGGCATCTCAATCATCACGAGCCTCCTCTCCCCTGTTGACCATAACAGCGACACTTCCTCTGCAATCGGATGGCGCTTGGAATGGAGCTACACGACAGCAGGACTTGGTCACCTGATAACCTTCCAGCAAGAACAATGGCCCCAAGCTTCAACAGCCTTCGTGGCCTCACCTCTCGTCGCAGAAGTCCTAGCACTAAGAGCAGCGATTAACAACTGCAAGGAACGGGAATCCGAAGATCCAGTGCGAGTCGACTCCTCTCAACTTATTAAAGCAATCAACGATGAGAATGCTGTAGCAGAGATTTATGGGATTGTTGCAGACATTATTATTCTATATATGTCCTCTGTGATCTGTTGTTCTTGTTCAGCCTCTTTTGTATTAGCTTTGGCACTTGGAAAGATGTTCTTTCTTCATCATACTGATTGGGCCATATCGTCAGGATTTTTCTATTGACTTCCATTAATAACGTGCAAGAGAGTTTCTTTTTGGTTTCATTAGTATAGTTCTAGTTGAGATCATATGAATAATCATTCACGTTACATTCTTGCTATAGCCTGGTTTTGAATTGGTGTTCTGTAATGACTCTTATGCAATCTCTTATGTTGTAGGACCTAAGGAGTTTACCGCACTTTTCTACAGTCTTCAGAACTGGAGGGTAAGTTTTTGAGTTTTTCTTATATCATTTTATGTTTTAGTAACATAGCAAGATTGGTTGATGGTGACACTCGTTTGATTTTGGTTCAGTCCATTTTCGAGAGGTCTGATAAGGACAGGAGCGGGAGAATAGATGTGAGTGAGCTGAGAGATGCGCTTTTGAGCCTCGGGTTTTCAGTTTCTCCTGTGATTTTGGATCTTCTGGTTTCCAAATTCGACAAAAGCGGTGGCAAGAACAGAGCCATCGAATATGACAATTTCATCGAGTACGTTATTATATATCTTCCATGCCCTCTATCTCTTTCCTTCTGTTTGCTCTGTTTTGATTCTGTTGCTAATTGTTCTTCTTGCTTTGCCTTGATGCAGGTGCTGTCTCACTGTTAAGGTACGCCTATCATTTACTCTGTGCTGTCTCATTTATTACGAGTTAGTTGTTTTGATTTATTTTGGTGATGTGAATTTGCAGGGACTGACAGAGAAGTTCAAGGAGAAGGACACAGGATACTCAGGCTCAGCTACTTTCACTTACGAATCCTTCATGCTCACTGTCCTCCCTTTCCTCATCGCATAATGTTTTTTATTAATAACGGATGAACAACCCCTTTGCACATTTTCAGATTTTCTTATGCTGCTGTTGTTGTATGTTCGTCGCTGGAGTGAATGCTATTGTTACAAGTTACTTCTTTTCTTGTTTATTTTTGATTCCAGAGTTTTTTAAAAATGTAAAAAAAAAAATTCGTTTGGTATAAAAGAATCAAACAACTCATGTTTTGGTCTAATTCTCAAAAAGAAAAACTCGTGTTATGGTTGATTGTTATTACATTGTTTGTTACAATACGTATATTTATGTATAAATGTTATGCATATACAGAAATTTGCTTTGTTTTTAACTTTTGAACAAAAATATATTTACAAGTTTTTTTGTAACAGGAAAATATATACATTTTGTAAAATGTAATTAGTAATGGAGCCAATCCAAAAACATCAAATTAATTTATCCGAAGCCTTCATGCTCACTGTCCTCCCTTTCCTCATCGCATAATGTTTTTATTAATAACGGATGAACAACCCTTTGCACATTTTCAGATTTTCTTATGCTGCTGTTGTTGTATGTTCGTCGCTGGTGTGAATGTTATTGTTTTTTTTTTTGAAAGGGTTTGCTAATGAATGCTATTATTACAAGTTACTTTTCCAGTTTAGTTTGACCCGGAGTTTTAAAACAAACTAGATTATGGTCTGCATTGAAAAGAGCATAAATATTTTTAACAGAATTTTGTTAAGGATATAAAATGTTTTAACATTTTATTCTAATATATTTGAATATATATATAATTATATTATTTTTTATTTATATTAATACGAACTTATATAAAATATTACTTAATTTTATTTTCAAAAATTTCATCTTTTTAGTCATGAATTTTTAATTAAATTTTGTAATTTATTTGATTATTTGTGCGATATATATTTTTGATAAATTTTGAATTATAAAACTTATTTGATGTTAAATTATTAACTCTAACATTTCATTTATATATAATATTTATTTTAGTATAAAAGTTTATTTAAGTTTAAATAAAATCTATTAATTTTAATTGATTTCATATTAAATGAAATTATTTTGTAGTATCGAAACCGAAAAGTTATACCTATTTTTATTTTGTTTTATAAATTATTTGGGTGTTAGTCAATTACTTAATTTTATCACTTTTAAAAAATTAATAAAATTTTATTTAAAGGTGAGACTTAATGTTTCATAGTGTTTGGACATAAAATTAATTATTCATTTTTTAGAAACATAGATAGTAGTATAAGGTTGTTTCCATAATTACTTTAATGTAGATATAATGTTTTAATTAATCATTAATGACAATTTATATAGTGTTACACAATACACATGACTAAAAGTTGGGTCTAACACAATGTTTTTGTTTTAATAAGATAAATGTAAAAAAATTCGTTTGGTATAAAAGAATCAATCAACTCATGTTATGGTTGAGTATTATATATTTGCTGTTAATACATATATATACAAAAGTCCCTTTGCTTCTCTGATTCCGTCAGGTTTTGCTCCGGGGACGGATCCCAACATAGTGGCTTGCTTCCAGGCTGCGGATCAGGACGGAAGTGGGTTCATCGATGACAAGGAGCTTCAGGGGGCTCTCTCTTCTTATCAGCAGAGATTCAGCATGAGAACTGTTCACCTTCTTATGTATCTATTCACCAACACCAATGCCATGAAAATAGGTAAGCTTTCTATTTCCTCTGTGATCTGTTGTTCTTGTTCAGCCTCTTTTGTATTAGCTTTGGCACTTGGAAAGATGTTCTTTCTTCATCATACTGATTGGGCCATATCGTCAGGATTTTTCTATTGACTTCCATTAATAACGTGCAAGAGAGTTTCTTTTTGGTTTCATTAGTATAGTTCTAGTTGAGATCATATGAATAATCATTCACGTTACATTCTTGCTATAGCCTGGTTTTGAATTGGTGTTCTGTAATGACTCTTATGCAATCTCTTATGTTGTAGGACCTAAGGAGTTTACCGCACTTTTCTACAGTCTTCAGAACTGGAGGGTAAGTTTTTGAGTTTTTCTTATATCATTTTATGTTTTAGTAACATAGCAAGATTGGTTGATGGTGACACTCGTTTGATTTTGGTTCAGTCCATTTTCGAGAGGTCTGATAAGGACAGGAGCGGGAGAATAGATGTGAGTGAGCTGAGAGATGCGCTTTTGAGCCTCGGGTTTTCAGTTTCTCCTGTGATTTTGGATCTTCTGGTTTCCAAATTCGACAAAAGCGGTGGCAAGAACAGAGCCATCGAATATGACAATTTCATCGAGTACGTTATTATATATCTTCCATGCCCTCTATCTCTTTCCTTCTGTTTGCTCTGTTTTGATTCTGTTGCTAATTGTTCTTCTTGCTTTGCCTTGATGCAGGTGCTGTCTCACTGTTAAGGTACGCCTATCATTTACTCTGTGCTGTCTCATTTATTACGAGTTAGTTGTTTTGATTTATTTTGGTGATGTGAATTTGCAGGGACTGACAGAGAAGTTCAAGGAGAAGGACACAGGATACTCAGGCTCAGCTACTTTCACTTACGAATCCTTCATGCTCACTGTCCTCCCTTTCCTCATCGCATAATGTTTTTTATTAATAACGGATGAACAACCCCTTTGCACATTTTCAGATTTTCTTATGCTGCTGTTGTTGTATGTTCGTCGCTGGAGTGAATGCTATTGTTACAAGTTACTTCTTTTCTTGTTTATTTTTGATTCCAGAGTTTTTTAAAAATGTAAAAAAAAAAATTCGTTTGGTATAAAAGAATCAAACAACTCATGTTTTGGTCTAATTCTCAAAAAGAAAAACTCGTGTTATGGTTGATTGTTATTACATTGTTTGTTACAATACGTATATTTATGTATAAATGTTATGCATATACAGAAATTTGCTTTGTTTTTAACTTTTGAACAAAAATATATTTACAAGTTTTTTTTTGTAACAGGAAAATATATACATTTTGTAAAATGTAATTAGTAATGGAGCCAATCCACAAACATCTTCAAAATTACTTTATATGAATTTGATTTTGGGAGCTTGGAGTTGATCTGGTGCTCTGTTCGTTTAGATAAACCACACGATTATTCAGCGGTTGAGCCGGTCTTGCGTTTTCCTCATAACCCTAATATTATCAACAAAACATGTTTAAATTAGTTATGTTAGGAGGACAAAGTTCAAATACGTTCTTAGCAAATGTTTATGTGAGATTTGGTTATATTCTTACACCGCGACGAGCATCGACTAATACTTTAATCTGCTCACGTGAAACAGTCCCCACCTGCATGAAAAAATCAAGATTTTGAGTCGATATATATATATATATATAGACTACATTAAAGGATTTGAAATTGGATAATACTATTGCTAGAAGTACTTAACCTTGTTGATGATGGTCCAGATGACATCTTCCGTGCAAGGAGGTGTAGTGAGAGATCCACTATATTCATAGAATTTTCTAAGATCCCATCCGAAATCTTTTGGATGCAGCTCCCCTATGGTCGCCTCACCATCTTGGATGTTTGCGATCGAATTGATCTTTCCCATTATCTGTCGATATTGTTAACCAAGACAATGAATAAGCATACAAGATCGAATTGGTCTTGTCCGTTATCCACAGTAAATAATAAATATTACCCTTGAAATGAAAGCATCCGGTGCACCTTCTCGGAAGAGAACTCCTATAACTGCTAAGTGTCCTTCTTCACTTTTATGTACCATGTGAAGTTCCATGGCCAACCTTAAAACACATATTCAGGTTTTATGATATTATATATATAGACTACATTAAAGGATTTGAAATTGGATAATACTATTGCTAGAAGTACTTAACCTTGTTGATGATGGTCCAGATGACATCTTCCGTGCAAGGAGGTGTAGTGAGAGATCCACTATATTCATAGAATTTTCTAAGATCCCATCCGAAATCTTTTGGATGCAGCTCCCTATGGTCGCCTCACCATCTTGGATGTTTGCGATCGAATTGATCTTTCCCATTATCTGTCGATATTGTTAACCAAGACAATGAATAAGCATACAAGATCGAATTGGTCTTGTCCGTTATCCACAGTAAATAATAAATATTACCCTTGAAATGAAAGCATCCGGTGCACCTTCTCGGAAGAGAACTCCTATAACTGCTAAGTGTCCTTCTTCACTTTTATGTACCATGATGTCGTATCCACGGTTCTTAAGAGTAGCATCTACTGGTTTGTAATATGTCTGAATAAGCTTTGTAGAATTGTGAACTAGGCGAGCTATTTCTGGAGAAAGATCAATTGGTGATTGCCTCTTCCCCGTCCCACAAATTTTCCATTCTTTCTTGGTCATGCTCCATTTCGAAGGATCGGCTTGTTCTCCCATTTTGTAGTGGAACGCAGTCTCTGTCTCATCTGCATGAAGATGACGTATAAACAAGAGTCAAAGTCATTACTAACTTAACACAATCGTTGCAAATTATAGGATATATTTTGAAACTTATTTTACCTGCTGCTAGAGATGAAGAAGAAAGAGCAAGAAATGTCACAAATAGGATAATAATGCTGTCCATCTTTTGTTTCCTCTTCTTCTTCTCAAATTTATTGTATTGTAAGAAGTTAACTTTTTCTTCCTTAAAACACATGTACAAAACCCTAAAATGCAAAGCACCACAAGAAGAAAAAAAGAAAAGGATTCATGTCTACTATCCAGATTAAGATCTAACTTGATAATAAGATTTCCTTACTTTTATTTGTGTGTCTGTAATTTATACAAATGTTGTGATATTTTTTTAATTTCGATCAAAATATATATTTGTGTTACCCTACCTAAAATATTAAGTTTTTCGTAAATGTTCTAGTGTTGTTTTAAAATTTCTAAACACATTCTACATTTGTATTAATGTATATTAAACTCTCTTTCATGGTACATGAAAATCGTTATAATTTTTTAAAAAATAATCTCTTATATACTAAATCACAAGTCATATGACCAATAAAATTTTGACACATGGAATATGTTTTACAATTTAAAAGAAAAATAATTTAAATGCAAAAACCTGATCGTGTATTAACTTATTTCTCTTTTTTCTATATAAAATAAAAATTCCTAACCTCTCTCACAATGGGCATGTGCCCATGATCCCACGATCCTTAAAACTGTTAATCATAGTTTTTTTTAGTAATCGATTTAACTCATAGTGCCATATATTTAGATTCATTTGTACTTGCATTCAGAATCTGTAAATCCTTAAATTCTTTGCAGCACTCCATTGATCCACTCTAAATTTCAACTTCTAACCAGATAGATTAAAACTTTTAATGATGAAACCTTTTGCAGTTCCAGATTCAAATCGAAGTAGTTTTTGGCCAAGCTTGCACAACAATAATCTACAAGAGAATCTTTCAAGGAAACGAGAAAAAGGACGCCAGTACGCTATGGATTGATATTTTCGAAGTCTTAAGATGAAGGTTATTTGTTCAAAAAAAAAAGATGAACGTTAGAGTCCAGGTAAGTAAACGCCTAAACTCTTCATGCTCAAATAACTTTTTTCATGAACCTTATTCTCATATACTTGCATATATATATTTTTCTGCATTCCAAACATTGTCCAAACCTAGATACTGCATGTAAGAAGGAAAGGATAAACAAAATATGTCAATAACATAATTAAAAAGGACTAATCAACTGTCGATTTGCTGGAATGAGTTTATTTTTATCGTGGTGATAGACTGATAGTTCAGGAAAAGAGACTAAAATGGTCTCAACTTAAAACACATGTACAAAACCCCTAAAATGCAAAGCACCACAAGAAGAAAAGAAAAAAAAAGAAAAGGATTCATGTCTACTATCCAGATTAAGATCTAACTTGATAATAAGATTTCCTTACTTTTATTTGTGTGTCTGTAATTTATACAAATGTTGTGATATTTTTTTTTTAATTTCGATCAAAATATATATTTGTGTTACCCTACCTAAAATATTAAGTTTTTCGTAAATGTTCTAGTGTTGTTTTAAAATTTCTAAACACATTCTACATTTGTATTAATGTATATTAAACTCTCTTTCATGGTACATGAAAATCGTTATAATTTTTAAAAATAATCTCTTATATACTAAATCACAAGTCATATGACCAATAAAATTTTGACACATGGAATATGTTTTACAATTTAAAAGAAAAATAATTTAAATGCAAAAACCTGATCGTGTATTAACTTATTTCTCTTTTTTCTATATAAAATAAAAATTCCTAACCTCTCTCACAATGGGCATGTGCCCATGATCCCACGATCCTTAAAACTGTTAATCATAGTTTTTTTTAGTAATCGATTTAACTCATAGTGCCATATATTTAGATTCATTTGTACTTGCATTCAGAATCTGTAAATCCTTAAATTCTTTGCAGCACTCCATTGATCCACTCTAAATTTCAACTTCTAACCAGATAGATTAAAACTTTTAATGATGAAACCTTTTGCAGTTCCAGATTCAAATCGAAGTAGTTTTGGCCAAGCTTGCACAACAATAATCTACAAGAGAATCTTTCAAGGAAACGAGAAAAAGGACGCCAGTACGCTATGGATTGATATTTTCGAAGTCTTAAGATGAAGGTTATTTGTTCAAAAAAAAAAGATGAACGTTAGAGTCCAGGTAAGTAAACGCCTAAACTCTTCATGCTCAAATAACTTTTTTCATGAACCTTATTCTCATATACTTGCATATATATATTTTTCTGCATTCCAAACATTGTCCAAACCTAGATACTGCATGTAAGAAATAAAATAAAAAAGAAAGAGAGTTTAGGTTGTGTTTAAAAATAAAATAAAAAAGAAAGAGAGTTTAGGTTGTGTTTAAAAATAAAATAAAAAAGAAAGAGAGTTTAGGTTGTGTTTAAAAATAAAATAAAAAAGAAAGAGAGTTTAGGTTGTGTTTAAAAATAAAATAAAAAAGAAAGAGAGTTTAGGTTGTGTTTAAAAATAAAATAAAAAAGAAAGAGAGTTTAGGTTTTAATCATGTCCATCAGTATAATATTTTCTCCATAAAACGTTTAATTATGCCTCACAAAAATTAAACTCATTCCTCTATCGTCCTGCCCTTACGTTTTACATCGAGAATGATTCAAGCTAAAGTAGAAAACACCATACAATTGACAGCCTATGAACTCCAATCATGTTCAGAGCATTTGTCCGTTAAATGTCAAGAAAATCAAAATAGTATTGTTAGAGAATGGACCCAAGTATCATTACAATGATGATTCTTATCCTCTCTTTTGATCTGTCTATTGTCCAATAGGAAGTAATCACTATAGAGATTTGTCACCTTCTTTGGAGTTATCTTTGTCTTGTTGCTCAAAAGCATTGTAGAGAAGAACATAATAATGGAGAAGCCACATGGTACCGATTATGGCCTAGGGAAACATTCACGTTCCCGAATTTGAAGATAGGGCGCAAACAACTTTATGTTTATACATTTTAAAACTTCATTTTTCTTTTCATCTTGCAGGATTTGTGTATTTTTCAAGAAAATGATTGAGATCAAACTTAAAATATATAGTTCAGCTAAATCTTATTTTATAATTAGGAAGTTTTAAACCTTTAATATAGTTTTCTTATAAGAATAAGGCACTAACAAGAATCTAATACTAATTGAGTAATTGGAAACAGTATTGGTGGATCCATAACTTTTAATCATCCTATCAAGTAACAATATACTCGAATTAGTTTAGTATAATCTTTGAGAAAGTTAAATGTTAGAGAATATACCAAAACCCAAACCTCAAGCACTAAATTATTTGTTTGTGTTCATCTTTTTAATATTTCTATCATGCACATTTTAAAAAGAAAACAAAACGGAGCTAAGTCCAATGGCTGAAACTACAGTAACTGTCGTTGCGACCAAACGCGATGCTCTAGACCCTTACATCAAGATCATTCAAAGTCGGTCCCTCGACATCGACGTCTCCTTCTCCTCATACCTCAAGCCAGACAACAACGAACAAAAGGAGCAACAAGAAGATACTGAGATAAGCATATTCGAAGCTCGAAGATACTTTAGCGAAAGCGGAAGCAACGATAGATCCAAATCTGCGAATCTTAGTGGTCCAAGATTCTCTTCGGCTTCATCTGCAAAAGTGTCTTCCTTTACCGTGGGACATACGGCATCCTCCGAAGCTAGCTGGAACAGCCAAACCGGTCTGCTCCGTGACAACAACCGACAAAGATCGGACCAAGACGGACGCGGAAGCAGCAAGAAAGGCCCCAGATGGTTTTTCAGACGCAGGACTTGTCCCTGTTCTAGCTCCAAGTCGGTCCAGGTCCGAGAAACCAAACCAAGAATTGCAGAGTTTAAAACCGGTTCTGACCGAACCATAACAAACCGAGTCGTTCATCATAATCTTCAGACGATATCGTCGTCCGATCCGGTTATATTAACGATCCCTTCGAACAATGTGACTCGGTCCATAGATTACGCGGCAAACCGAGAATCTAGAGCTCACGTTAGTAACTTCAGCTTCCCGACTCTAAACGAACCGTCCCTGAACCCGATCAAACCGGCTTTGAATCGAATCGAACCGGTTTTGCATCCGATCAAACCGGTTGTGAATCCGACGAGTCCCAAGGGAGTTACTACCGACGAAGAAGCCGCGAGCGACGCTAGCTCCGACCTCTTCGAGATCGAGAGCTTCTCTACTCAACACGTAGCTCGTCCCTGTGTTCCACCACCAGCTGATCTCGTCAGGAACTCGATAGACGAGACAGCGAGTGAGTACGGTTACGAACCGAGCGAAGCAAGTGTCACTTGGAGCGTTACAACCGCAGAACCGGTCGCGACGGTGGCGACTAACTTCTCGAGAATCAACCTCTCGCAGCCGTCGCTGGCGTTTGGCGGTTGCGATAAGAAGAGAACGGGGTTGTTGGACTGTCGCTGTGAGAAAGCTGTTATGGTTACCGGTGGTCAGCGTTTGGTTCAGCCGCTAAAGAGCGTTAGCGTTCAGGATGATGTCATGCAAAAGCTTGTATAAATGACTTAAAACCTCTTATCATAATTTAAAACATATGATGAGCTAAGATAAATAATTTGATAAATGTTTTATAGATGATTTATAAAGCATATAATATGAACTTTAGAAGATGTTAATAGTTATTATGATAATTTAAATATACAATAAACCAAGATAAATAATTTGATAAATGTTTTATAGATGATTTATAAAGCATATAATATGAACTTTAGAAGATGTTAATAGTTATTATGATAATTTATATAAAATATAATGCTTTTAAATAACAATATAAAATCATTATATCAATTTTAGTAATAACATTGTTTATTATTTTATGTAGTTTACAAATATATAAAAATGATCTATATTAAATAATATCGACCAATCAATTTATAACAATTTTTAATATTTCATAAATGATCGACACAAAAGCAAAAATCTCTTAAGTGACTTCTCAATTAATATATAGTAGGATAGTAGGATGATATTTTTTTAAAAAGAAAACAATGGTTACATGTAAGAACGTCATGATGACATGATTAAACGAGAAAGATAGAACTTTCTCGGACATAACTAACTCCTGACACTTCCCTCAAACCTCAAGTGTATATATACACAGAGTTAGAGAGCTACTCGAAACCCTGTTTTCAGCTTCAACGTTTAAGAAAAACAAAGCTGCTTCCAATGGCTGAAACTACTGTAACTGTCGTTGCAACCAAACGCGATGCTCTAGATCCTTACATCAAGATCATCCAAAGTCGGTCCCTCGACATCGATGTCTCCTTCTCCTCATACCTCAAACCAGACACCAACGAACAACAACAGCAAAAGGAGGAGCAAGAAGAGAACGAGATAAGCATATTCGAAGCTCGGAGATACTTTAACGAAAGCGGAAGCAACGATAGATCCTCCCAAACGAGGAATCTTAGTGGTCCAAGATTCTCTTCGGCTTCATCTGCAAAAGTGTCTTCTTTTACCGTGGGACATACGGCATCCTCCGAAGCTAGCTGGAACAGCCAAACCGGTCTGCTCCGTGACAACAACCGACAAAGATCGGACCGAGACGGACGCGGAAGCAGCAAGAAAGGCCCCAGATGGTTTTTCAGACGCAGGACTTGTCCCTGTTCTAGCTCCAAGTCGGTCCAGGTCCAAGAAACCAAACCAAGAATTGCGGAGTTTAAAACCGGTTCTGACCGAACCATAACAAACCGAGTCGTTCATCATAATCTTCAGACGATATCGTCGTCCGATCCGGTTATATTAACGATCCCTTCGAACAATGTGACTCGGTCCATAGATTACGCGGCAAACCGAGAATCTAGAGCTCACGTTAGTAACTTCAGCTTCCCGACTCTAAACGAACCGTCCCTGAACCCGATCAAACCGGTTGTGAATCCGACGAGTCCCAAGGGAGTTACTACCGACGAAGAAGCCGCGAGCGACGCTAGCTCCGACCTCTTCGAGATCGAGAGCTTCTCTACTCAACACGTAGCTCGTCCCTGTGTTCCACCACCAGCTGATCTCGTCAGGAACTCGATAGACGAGACAGCGAGTGAGTACGGTTACGAACCGAGCGAAGCAAGTGTCACTTGGAGCGTTACAACCGCAGAACCGGTCGCGACGGTGGCGACTAACTTCTCGAGAATCAACCTCTCGCAGCCGTCGCTGGCGTTTGGCGGTTGCGATAAGAAGAGAACGGGGTTGTTGGACTGTCGCTGTGAGAAAGCTGTTATGGTTACCGGTGGTCAGCGTTTGGTTCAGCCGCTAAAGAGCGTTAGCGTTCAGGATGATGTCATGCAAAAGGTGTTGTGCAACAATGGCAGTTCTAAACTAAGCGTTCTGGTTTAGGACCGGTTTAAGTACTCTTTTCTCTTGGTGTTTTGTGTGCTTGTTTTTTTTTTCTTTTCAAACATGTGTATTTTAAGTTTATGAGGTTAACAGAACCAACGTGAATAAAATATTAATTCCATCGTTAAGACAAGTTAGTTTGGTCAATTGTCAATTTATATTTCAACACACTATCTACGTTATATTCATTCATATCACAAATATAAAACGTAACTCGTTTCTTGCCTTGGATAGCTAGATGACTTTAGGTGTAAATCTTTGGTAATACATAATTCCAAGTTAACCAATTCCTTTACTTTTTTTTTATAATCCTTTGATTAAGTATAAAGTTTGGTGGGATCACTAGTCCATGACTCAGGATTAGTAGATTACTTATGTCTATCTCAAAAGTTTGGTTTAAGGTATCGTTTCTTGCTTTAAAGCATTGATAATACAGCCAAGACTCGATTAAAAAAATGTTCCCCAGCTTAAAAGCAAACAAATGACCTTGACCCTCACTACAAGAAACCACAATCATAAATACACATATTGGCTCCAAAACAACAGCACTTCACATGAAAAGCTAATTATAAACAAAAGAAAAATTGCCACATAGATTAAACTTGTTTAAACTCCCCTCTAAACCCTCAAGACTCACATGGAGCAACAAGGAGTTGCGAACAGAAGACTAGCCGTTCTGGTCGGCTGCAACTATCCCAACACAAGGAACGAGCTACACGGCTGCGTCAACGACGTTTTAGCCATGAAAGAAACTCTTTTGACCCGTTTCGGATTCAAACAAGAAGACATGGAGGTGCTGACGGACGAGCCAGAGTCAAAGTTAAAGCCCACTGGAGCCAACATCAAGGCTGCTTTACGTAGGATGGTGGAGAAAGCTGAGAATGGAACTGGAGACGTCTTGTTCTTCCACTACAGTGGCCATGGAACTAGGATACCTTCGGTGAAACCTGCTCATCCTTTCAAAAAGACGAAGCTATTGTTCCTTGTGATTTCAACCTCATCACAGATGTTGATTTCAGAGAACTGGTTAACCAACTTCCTAAGGGAACGAGCTTTACCATGATCTCGGATTCTTGTCACAGTGGTGGCCTCATTGATAAGGAGAAAGAACAAATCGGACCATTCTCCTCCGGTGATAGAGCACCAGCCATGGAGACAACAACAACAACAACAACATCACGTGCCTTGCCATTCAAGGAAGTCCTAGACCACTTGAGTTCTTTAACCGGAATCTTGACTTCCGACATTGGTACACACCTACTCGAGCTCTTTGGTGGCGACGCTAGTCTAAAGTTCCGGCTACCGACTATTGATTTGATGGATCTTTTGGAGAAAATGAAGTCGCGTGAAAGACACGTTGACTCCGGGATATTGCTGAGCGGGTGTCAGGCGGATGAGACGTCTGCTGATGTAGGCGGTGGAGGCGGTAAAGCGTATGGAGCGTTTAGCAACGCGATTCAGACGGTGTTGAAGGAAAACGGAGGTGCCTTGAAGAACAAGGAACTAGTGATGATGGCTAGGGAAGTGCTTGAGAAACTAGGGTTCCAGCAACACCCTTGTCTCTACTGCAGCGATCAGAACGCAGACGCAACTTTCCTGTCTCAACCTTGATGTGAATCATGTCTGTGTTTTCTTTTATTTGAATGTGTATTTTCAAAAATATCTTTTGTGGTACGCGCCACAATTAAACTATAATAACTATGCTCAAAAATAGCTAAGCAGCAATCAAACGTTTTATAAAGAATTATTGATTAAGCATGTGTGTAGACCATTTGAACGTTTTAGACCGATTTTTTTATAAATTTACCGTCTATACCGATTTTTAGAAAACTGAATAATAATAAGCAGTTGATGAACATATCATGTGCATGAAAATATACAATTTAACTAGTGGTCCATCGGATCTCAATGTGAATAACACCGTTTCTGGAATTGATAAGATGATATTTCTGGTTAATCCTTCCATTGACAACAACATCGTCCAGATTTATATCTACATGTCCCAGTTCCTCCTACATAGAAATCATGCCAAGATATGAGTTGAGCCAAACAAAAACATTAAAACAGAATCTCTAGCAAGCTCAGGTCTAAGGCATAAGATAATATATTTACCTTGGAACGAAAGTGAAAGCCTGTTCCTTTGCTCATGACCTCAACGCGTATACTCTCTTTCAGAGGCGGCTCTTCTAGTGTGAACTGGAACTCCTCGTTCCATCTCGGGTCTCTTGTCTTCTTCAACATCTGATCGAAGTAAACATAGCTCTGAGGCACTCTAATTATAAGTCAAATAGTATATTTAAGTTTATGATTATATACCTTTGTTCTCTTCTTTTCTCCTCTGAAGAGAACAAGTGCATACGGATTTGTGTGCTTCTTCTTGCCCTCTACATCTTTGGCTGATTGGATTGCAACCGAGAGCAGACCAGCATTGCTGAGAAACTCATCATCGTCCTCTGATGATTTCTCATCCTGAACATCGTTTCTATACTTGAGGCTTTCATCTCTGAATGGCACATACCTGAGGTCTAACTCTAATCTTCCTCTTTGTTTCTTCTCCGGTACATCCATAACAATGTTTGAGTTCTTGATCAAATCCAGGTTAAACGCCTTCTTCTCACCAGGGTTAATTTTCTTCAAGGGGATCATCTGCATTCCCAATCTGTCGTGCCCACCAACCTATTAGAGATGAAGAAGAGAGCAGTTAAGCAAAGGATTACACAAAAGAATGGAGAAGAAACTGGGAATGTGATTATGCTGAGACCTTGTCCCAGTCAAAGACTTCTAGTTGTAGGACTTGTGAAACTGGGTCCTTCACAATGAGCTTGAAGTGTTCGTTCCATTCCGGGTTTAAGTTCCTCTTCTTTATGGTGGTTTTCTTTGCCGGAAGATTTTCTCCGGTCAAGCTAAGCTTGACATAAGGATCAGATGTTCCAAGCAAATCCTTCTTGAGAAGATTGCGAGCTCTAATGATGTTCACGTGTAGTAATCCTACAGGCTTCGTCACGGAAGCTCTACATCAGAAGAAAACAATCAGAGGGGGAAAGAAAAGAGTTTCCTGCAAAATCATTATTATCAGCACTTACGTTGAAGCATCAAGAATAGGTATCTCAAGAACTTGTGGCCAATGGTACATGCTTGAAACTTGCCTTTTAATAGTTTCCTGCAAAATCATTATTATTAGATTAAATCCTCTCAGAAAAAAAAACAACAATGAACAGCATAGTTACAACTCCTACCCAAAGGATCAATGTAGCACCTGAACATATCTGTAGAGACCCGGTATGGACATGAGATCCCCACCAAGCACTTTCAACCCAAAATCAACATGTGGCTGCATAGAGAATCATCACAGTTTTCTCAATGGTTGGTAAATAAAGCAGACAACTTTTCAAAATCTATTATGAGATGTAACTACCTTTTCCATCAATGAAACTACAACAGTTCCGAAACAAGGGAAGGTTGGTAGAAGAGGCTTCAGAGCTACTCGCATTATGCCGAAAATCTGGAGATCTACGAGCTGCACTTTGATCCGTAAAGACATGAGCTTTATCACCAGAACGATATTGGGATTGCCTGCCCACTTGATTGATGGTTCAAACAGAAGCTCCTTCTCGTTGGTCTCGTAGAACTTAATACCTGCACATTGCCCTTTGAACCATTAGCACATCTTACAGATGTGACAATTAAGTTAAAAATGGGGACTAAGTACTTGCCATGAACTGTGGGTGGAAGCGATCCAAGGCTTAGTTTCTCGAACTCTATGGATTCTATACAGAAAGTGCCAATGTAATCAGCAAATATGGGTTGTGCAGAGCTCCGGATAATCTCGCACGCAGCCTATAAACAGGAGAATGAAAAAGTAAAGCTTATAATACAAAAGCAGAATTTGATTAATAAGCAGGAAGAAACAAAGAGAACCTTATTGAGGTAGGGCCACATGTAAGAGATAAACCTGTTAAACCAATCCACCTTAACACAATAGAAAGAAGAGTATCAGTGTCAAGTTATTAGGAAGCTAGAATGATTCAATATGTTGAGTTAGCTTACTCGTTCATAGTCTGGATTCTTCATCCATAAAGGGATGTCAGGTAGAAGATCGAGAAGGAGAGTGATGCTCGTCTCGACTAGTGGCCTGGCTGGTGGATACTGCAAAATGTTCAAACAGTGTCACATATTATCAAATCCTCAGATTTCATATTGCTTTTCCAATTCACCCCAGACGATAAAGTAACAACCTTTAAGCTACCCAGATGATGAAAACCACAGAAAGATGCGATTTTTATGTTATGTTATGGAGAAGTGTGTGCTTACTACCTCTTCGTGTGAAGGCTGGGAATAGATGAAGAAGAAGAATCCAACGACGAGTCCGATAGGGATTCCGATGGCGAAACCAAGGATCCCCAGCACACTCCCGAAAAATCCCATCTTTTTCCTTTTTTTCTCAGATGAGTTTTTAGGAGAATCGATGAAAACGAAGAAATGAGTATATTGGTAAAAGACAGGAGGAGGAGAAGAGAAGGAATCGGGTCCAAAACGGTAACGAAGAAAAACAACGTTCTCTGATTCAACCGCCAATTTTTTCGTGACAAGAGTTTTCCCGATTTCTTATTGTTTTATTTATTTTCCCATTTAAAGGATCAACAAATCACGAGATGACATTCGCGTTTTGGAAATTACTTTGTTATCCTCTCGTCTCTTTGTTAGTTGGCCTAATTAAACTTTGATTTTTTTTTTAGATTAAAAAGTAGAAGATTACGAATATTATTAATTAATACTTTATGGTCCCAACAAAAACTTGTTGGACGAATACTGGAGATACGAATAAATACGAGTTGATTGGAAGATAATGACAACTATTAATCATTTATTATGATATTTGAAATAAATCCTAGATTTATCATGTCCTTACATTATTATGGATAAGTTTCTTAATACTAAAATGGTTAAATATATATATTATTCATTTAGTATAACATTCAAATTTTTTTAAAAATAAAGTTGAAATGGATTCGTAGGCAATGTGTGAAAATTCAAACCGAGTTGATGTACCTTGTAGGCATTATGTGAAATGGATAACGCTGCCTTCAAGTGTTGCGTGTGTTATCTATCTTATTATGATCTGGATACATTAATTCTTGGACAATGACAATTTTCTAGAACACTTGTTTACTTTTCTTCTCTTTGATTTGTTTCCATAAGTATTAATAAAACGTCATAGCTTGTGATATTTCCTTTTCTTAGTATTCTAGTTAAATATTTTGTAGCAAAACAAAATAATATCATATAGCATTAATATATGAATCTTAAATATTTTGTTTTCAACATCCATTAACAAAAATGTTTAAGTCATATTTCAAACCAAACGTAACAAGAATACTAAAATCTAAAGTGTCTTACTCTTATGATAATGAGAATATGCAACTCGTGGGAAAATCGTGAAAGAGACAGAAACTCAAAACAAAAAGAAAAAAAGAAAAAAAAAAAAAAGTAAAAGAGACAAGATCTACCACGAAACCTGAAAAAACGTTAGACATTACAATCTTTCTATATTCTAGTAAAATGTGTTGCATTTGAATTGATTTATTCTAACGTTATTTTCATTCCAAACACGCGAATCATGATACTTTTAACATATAAATATCATATACGTCCTCTATTTTTTCTATGAGCTCTTTTAGTAGCATCACAGACATTTCAAACTACATTAGTATGTGTTATGAAAATATCAGTTGATATCTAATTAGAAAATTATCCAATAATCTAATCTTGTGCAATTAATGCAAATGATTATTTGAAATTTTAACCATTAAGCAAATGGTATGATTAACAATCTAAATAGCTAGTGTTCCACAAAAAAAAAAGATAGTATTATCCTCACTGTCGTTTTAGACCTATTTATTATTGGTCAACCCAGTCCCTCCAAGACTCTATTTATCCAAGAAAATACAATGCAATACATACTTTGAGGGATTAGAAACCACCACAAGCTGCAATGTACACGAGAGGGAGAGCCGCCACTAGGCCACTTGTCTTCCCACCACAACAATGTCAACAAATATCATGGTTCAGGATTTATGAAATTACGTTCTATATATGTTTTGAAAAGTTGTTTTTCTTGAATCTGACATTTGTCCTATCTTTATCTACTTTGGGGTCATTCAATTATTATGTTGTTTTGTTCAAAAAGTCTCGAGTGTACTTTCAAGTTGCAACATCATATTTATATATTTTCAATTTTTATATTTGTCGACATCACTCTTAATTTTTGTTTTCCGTTAGAAACAACAGCTAGATTTCTAGTAGTTTTGTTCTGTAAAAGGATATTATGAAACATGTTCTCTGAATTATCTAGCTTTCCGTAACTTTAGATATTTATGCTCGGGATTGTACCAGCAAATCTGCTTCTTAAGCGAAGTAGCCAACGTAATGAAGCTTTTTAACAATAATGATCAACTAGTACTTTTAATGAAGCTTTTTAAAAGTTGATAAAAACACTTTATTCGACAGAGAAGATGTTAATGTTCGTTTTAATGGCTAAAAGAAGTATGAATGTCATCTCACAAAGGAATACGTATAAATGCATCTGAACTGGATTTGGATTATTGGAGACAGCTGCTGAAGGCAAACTCATCGATCCTCTGTTTGTGTGTATATTATACATTTCAGATATTAGTGTCATGAATGTTAGATATCTTGTTTACTTTTCTCTATAAAGAAAAAAATTTGTTGGATAAGGCCAATTTGTAATGGGGCTATTTGTATATGATTAACAAAGAAAAAGGCCTAGAAGTCCGGTCCAAAAACAAAAATTTGACGCGCGCACACTCGTAAAAGTTTCGTAATCGTACGCTAACATGCACCGACGGCGGAGTTTTAAATAATTTTAGGAAAAAAATTTCAATATTTAACATACTCTCTCTCTCCTCTTCTTCCTTCTCCTTGTCCGTGTCTCTCCGTCGTTGCGCAACCGCACAGTTTACATATCGTTTCATTCTCCCAAAGGAAAGATTTTGCCGCTATTGATTGTATCAATACCAACAGTTTCACAGTGTTGATTCGTCGAGAAAGCGAAAAGAAGAGATATATCTCGTTTTGTTTAATCGGAATCGGAATCTTCGAATCTAGGGTTTTAGAGTGCTGGGTTTCGCTGTTCTTGGAATCCTCCATGTTGGGTTTAATCTGATTTTGGGATTGAGATTATGGGCAATGTCGAAATCCCCAATTGGCTAAAGGCCATGCCTTTGGCACCCGTCTTCAGACCCACAGACACCGAGTTCGCAGATCCCATCGCGTACATATCCAAGATCGAGAAAGAGGCCAGCGCCTTTGGGATCTGCAAGATCGTTCCTCCTATACCCAAACCATCCAAAAAGTACGTCTTTTGCAACCTGAACAAGTCGCTTCTGAGGTGTCCTGAGTTGTCTTCTGGCGTGGACGTTTCGAAGCTACTTCGTCGAGAGGATAGAGCTGTGTTCACCACTAGGCAGCAAGAGTTAGGCCAGGCTAGGAAAAAGAGTAAAGGAGGAGGAGAGGGGGTAATGGTGTTAAGCAGGTGTGGCAGAGTGGTGGCGTGTATACGTTGGAGCAGTTTGAGTCGAAGTCGAGAGCTTTCTATAAAAGCCAGTTGGGGACGGTTAAAGAAGTGTCGCCGGTTGTGGTTGAGGCGTTGTTCTGGAAAGCGGCTTCGGAGAAGCCTATATATATAGAGTATGCTAACGATGTGCCTGGCTCGGCTTTTGGTGAGCCGGAGGGTCATTTCAGGCATTTCAGGCAGAGGAAGAGGAGAGGGAGAGGGTTTTATCAGAGGAAGGCAGTGGAAAACGATAGTCAAGAACCATCCTGTAAGAAGGGTGAGGAATCATTGCCTGAGGTTGCAATTGCTTCTCCAGGTATGTTATCCGAAGATCAGTCCAAGAAGAAGAACATGGATCTTGTTGATGAAATGGAAGGTACTGCAGGCTGGAAGCTTTCCAACAGTTCGTGGAACCTTCAGATGATCGCTCGTTCACCTGGTTCTGTGACACGCTTCATGCCAGATGACATACCTGGTGTTACATCTCCCATGGTTTATATCGGTATGTTGTTCAGCTGGTTTGCCTGGCACGTTGAGGACCATGAGCTCCACAGTATGAATTATCTTCACACTGGCTCACCAAAGACTTGGTACGCTGTCCCTGGTGATTATGCGCTCGATTTCGAAGAGGTTATCCGCAAGAATTCTTATGGCAGAAACATTGATCAACTGGGTACGTTCTTTCTGAAAAATACTGCTAAAGATGGTATACTGTTCCTGTAGTTACAGAAAACGTGTTGTTGGTATGATACATGTGAGAATTGAGATTTCCTAGAACGATTACCGCATAGATTTTTTCTTTAATAGCATCTGTTTTTGCCTTAAGGTCTTACTGCTCTAACGTTATGAGTGATACTGGACGTTGCAACACTTCTTATGAAATGCTATTGTCCATCTCTGTTTCGTTAACTGTTTTCTATTCCTTGCAACTGTCAGCTGCTCTCACCCAACTAGGCGAAAAGACAACTCTTGTATCACCAGAGATGATAGTTTCATCCGACATTCCCTGCTGTAGGTAGGCCTTTCACTTCTTTTATGTGGAGATGTGAGGCAGTATGTGTTTTCTTTTACTTCTGCTCTGTTTTATCTATGTTAATCTATGTTTTTCCTACGTAGATTGGTACAAAATCCTGGTGAATTTGTTGTGACTTTCCCGAGGTCTTATCATGTAGGATTCAGCCACGGTAAACATTCCTTCAAGTTTAAGTGGTTGCAGTCTATTCCTTCCATTTTGCACTCTTCAAAGGGTCTGGGAAAATGAAAAATATATTGAATAAAGCTTTGGAGAAAAGGTGTGTTTTGCGACATAGCATGAGGTGAGGATTGGTCTTCTAATCAGGAGAATGAAGAACCTTATATCTATTAAGTAGTTACATCAGTCACATAGTATAGTGGATAGTTTGACTTAGATTAGGATTGCATATTGCTAAATTTCTAAAAATCATTAACTAAGCAGATTTAATCAAACGTTTTCTAGGTTTTAACTGTGGGGAAGCCGCTAATTTTGGAACTCCACAGTGGCTCAACGTAGCTAAGGAAGCTGCTGTGCGTAGGGCAGCCATGAATTATCTTCCCATGTTGTCCCATCAGCAGCTTCTATATCTCTTGACCATGTCCTTTGTTTCAAGGCAAATTTCAATTGTCCCTTTGTACATAGAACTCGTTAAGTTTTGCTGCACCATGTTTGTTCTCATAGTCATGTAAATATTAATTTTTCCAGAGTGCCACGATCGTTGCTACCAGGTGGTCGTAGCTCCCGGCTGAGAGATCGACAGAGAGAAGAACGGGAGTTCCTTGTGAAAAAGCTTTTGTAGAAGATATATTGAACGAAAACAAGAATTTGTCTGTTCTACTTGGAGAACCGGGCTCTCGTTTGGTGATGTGGGACCCTGATTTACTTCCCCGTCATAGTGCACTGGCTCTTGCAGCTGCAGGGGTTGATGCTACTTCTGCTGTTTCATGTCCAGCAGAGGCAAAAAATGAGGTTGAGGAGGGTCATTCTGGAACGCAGAACAAAGATAACCCTACTCTTTTAGAGGAATTGAGTTTGTTCATGGAGAAGCTGAAAGATGTGTACTACGACGATGATGATGGTCAGCTTAATGATTTCCAAATTGATTCTGGAACCTTGCCATGTGTGGCGTGTGGCGTTCTTGGCTTCCCCTTTATGTCTGTGGTACAGCCTTCTGAAGACGCATTAAAAGATCTCTCAGAGAGACAAGGAGAAATAGGTAAACAGACCCTCATTTTTTTATCCAAACCATGAACTACTGTATCTATGTTAGCCGTTTGAATCTTGTTAATTGTGCTTCTGTTAATTCCACAGATGCTCAGGAAATTACGGCACAGTCATCAGAAAAGTCTGATTGTGAATGGAACACGTCCTCCAGATATACAAGACCTCGCATTTTCTGCCTCGAGCACACTATTGAACTTCAGAGACTGTTGCAGTCAAGAGGTGGACTGAAGTTCCTTGTAATTTGCCATAAAGGTAAGCACGCATCATTTGCTATAAGATTGTGTAAAATTCCGTTGATTGTTGATCATTCTTTTTGTAACCTTGTTGGAATTGTTGCAGACTTTCAAAATTTAAGGCGCATGCGGCTATAGTGGCAGAGGAAGTGAAAGTCCCTTTCAGATATGATGATGTCCTGTTAGAGAGTGCATCTAAAGAAGAGTTGAGTCTAATTGATCTTGCAATTGAAGGTGAAGAAAACAACGAACACGGCGCAGACTGGACCTCAAGACTTGGTATAAACTTACGGTATTGTGTTAAAGTGAGGAAAAATTCCCTAACAATAAGATTCAGCATGCACTGTCACTAGGTGGCTTATTCTCTGACACAAGCCACATGCTGGATATGTCAACCATCAAATGGCTGCAGCGAAGATCACGCTCAAAAGCTAAACTCTGCTCTACCTCATGTTTCACACCTCGTGAACATCTTGAAGTAAAAGCAGATAGAAAACTAGGGGAGAGAGAAAAAGATGAATCACGAGCCGGAAGAAAGGAAGAAAAGATCATCCAGTACTCGAGAAAGAAAAAGTTGAATCCCAATGCCAATAGGTCACGTCATGATAGGGCAGTTGTTTCTGAGATTAACAATGAGATTGGAGACTCTGCTGATCTGACTTCCGTAACCAGAGAGCACCAGGGAGACTCTGTGACCAGTAATGACAATGGCTCGAATTCAGATAGTCGTGTTGTGGACCTTGTTGTAAGTCCGACCATGCTTGCTTCTACGGTCGATAGTCATAATGGCCCGATGAAGATGTGTGGTGAGTACGTCTGTAGTAATGTGTCTGCACGTGATGTTGATGAAGCGGCTGAAATGAGCGATCAAGGGTTCAAAGAAGCTAGAACTACTAACGCTAACATTGAGGAGGAAGAGCAATCACAGGTGGTGCTACCTACCAATAGAGAAGCACATTCTTCAGCTCAAGTTGGTTTTGAAGTTGCTGAAACCAACATTGCCAGTGAGAAGATAGTTGCGGGCATGGTCCGTGACGATGAACCTCTGGCAAGCAACGGTGATCAAGCTTCTTCAAGTGGCTTGCAAGCTGCAGATAATGAAAATAGCACGGAGAGCGAAGTCGCAAGCTCAGGTGACACCAAGGTTGTCGTGGAAGCAAAGAAGAAGCGGAAAATAGAAATAGACTCTGAGACGAATGATTATCATCCAGAGAGTAGCATTGGTTTCATAAAGAGTCCTTGTGAAGGGTTGAGGTCAAGGGGCAAGAGGAAAGTGACATGTGAAAAAACTTCATTCAATCTCAATGAAGCTAGCGATGAAGAGAAGAAACACACTGCGAAAAGGCTCAAGAAAACTCCAAATACTGGCTCAACGACAACTCAGCACAACCTTTGTTACCTAGAGGGATGCAAGATGACGTTCAAGAGCAAAGCGGACTTAGCAGCTCACAAGAGAAACCGCTGCACGCACGAAGGGTGCGGGAAGAAGTTCAGGGCTCACAAGTATCTGGTGCTTCATCAGCGCGTTCATAACGATGATAGACCGTTCGTGTGTCCTTGGAAAGGATGTTCAATGAATTTCAAATGGCAATGGGCGAGGACTGAGCATTTGCGTCTGCACACGGGAGAGCGACCGTACAAATGCAAAGTCGACGAGTGTGGGCTGTCGTTTAGGTTTGTGTCGGATTATAGCCGTCACAGACGGAAGACGGGCCATTATGTGACATAGAGATTGAGGGGATGGATGCAAAGATGGTGGTGGCCTCAGAGAGAAAGGTTAAAAGGGCTCTCTCTCTCTCTCCCTCAGCGGATATTGTTGTAAACCTTAGTTCTGGTTGTTGTTGTTTTTCTAGTGTTTCAAGATGGCACTTGATGGTGTTTCTTTCTGTAGATGTGATTTGTTTCCACTTTTCATGAAGGTTGCCTCACACTCTTTTGTTTTTGCTTTGTTGTTTTAACTAAGTCACAATCGGCTTTTAAAATGGTTGTTAATGTGAATGATTCTCGTACAAAATCTCTTACTGTATGCTTAAAACTTTTTATGTAATTTTTTTAATTGGAAACATAACTTATAAACTTGGAATCTATGTCAGATGTGTTTTCAGGTATATAATACTCCTGTTGTGTTAGGGTAGAGGAGCCGTAAGTGAGATTTGTAATCGATGTGTAGATGGATTTGAGGAACACGTGTATGAACTTGGAATGTATGTCAGAATCAGATGATGTTTATTACGTACACGTGAGTTCACCATTATCCTCAATTTTTATATATGCGGGTTGGGTTTGCAGTTCCATAAAGGATTCGAATATCTTAGCGAAAGCGATTACGTATCTTAAAAAAAAATAACAAAGAAATGAGATGTAATTCGTTTAACTAATGATAGAGGCATTCTCTAGCAAACCAGCAGCTCGTACCTCAGCATGATAGCGATATTAAGCTATTAAACTAATCCAAAAGGTCATTGACCAATATACAAACATCTGTTATCCAAGTAAGTAATTCCAATTTCTCTTTAATTACAATTTCTCTTTAATATATAGAAAAAAGATTTTAATCCAGGTTCTCTAAAATATAGACCATAAAATATTTAGTTTTTATCAGGGAAAATAATTACAATATATGGGAAACAAATGGAAATCAGGTAATTTTATGGATGATATTATAGGTAGGGTTGGGCACGGATCAAACATTAGGATTTTTAAGGTATTTTCGATTTGCTTGAATGCTACTTAATATCTAATTTTTCGATTTGCTTTGCTTCGAAAAATACGGATATTCGAAAATAATTAGATATTTTGGATATTTACTTAATACTTACGGATATCTCATCTGTTTTGATTAATACAAATAATTTTACAAATCTGATACAAATTTATTTTGTAAAATATTGTTTTGTACGATATAGAAAAGAAAAATTAAAAGAAGTAGTGAATCTACATATTTTGTTAGTTTTAAAACTTAGTTAACAATTATAATAACACAAACCTTAAGAAAAAGTTATAATTGTTATAATTTTTATCTTCTTCTTATGTAATACTTTTATATATGTAATAAGGTGAATAAAATTTATCAAATCATATGTTAGAATAATAATTATATAATTTTATACATTTAAAACTTTAAATATAATCAAGATATACATGTATTTATATATTGACGGATCGGATCGGATATTCGTTTATCAAAATTTTAATATTTGTGATTTGCTTTGATTTTAACGAATATTGATTTTAGTATTTGTTTTTGCTTCAAAATTTACGATATTCGAATTTTGGATCGAATCGAAACGAATAACGAATCAAATCAAATTTAAGATGTGTGGTGAGTACGTCTGTAGTAATGTGTCTGCACGTGATGTTGATGAAGCGGCTGAAATGAGCGGCCAAGAGTTCAAAGAACCTAGATCTACTAACGCTAACATTGAGGAGGAAGAGCAATCACAGGTGGTGCAACCTACCAAAAGAGAAGCTGTATCTGGTGATAACACAGAGGTGGAGGGAGAGGAAGTTACGTGTACCATAGAAAATTTTTGCTCTGAGCAGCAGGAAGAGCGAACACATTCTTCAACTCAACTGGGTTCAGAAGTTCCTGAAACTAATATTGCCAGTGAGAACATAGTTGTGGACATGGTCCGTGATGATGAACCTCTGGCAACCAACGGTGATCAAGCTTCTTCAAGTGGCTTGCAAGCTGCAGATAATGAAAATAGCTTGGAGAGCGTGGTTGGAAGCTCAGGGAACACCGAGGTTATCGAGGCAAAGAAGCAGCGGAAAATAGAATTAGAGTCTGAGACGAATAATCATCCAGAGAGTAGCATTGGTTTCATAAAGAGTCCTTGTGAAGGGTTGAGGTCAAGGGGTAAGCGGAAAGTGACATGCGAAACTTCAGTCGATCTCAGTGAAGCAAGCGATGAAGAGAAGAAACCCACTGCGAAAAGGCTCAAGAAAACTCTAAATACTCGCTCGGGGACTCATGGCCAAGAAGAAGTCTCAACGACAACTCAACACCACAACCGTTGTTACCTGGAGGGATGCAAGATGACTTTCAAGAGTAAAGCGGACTTAGCAGCCCACAAGAGAAACCGCTGCACGCAGGAAGGGTGTGGGAAGAAATTCAGGGCTCACAAGTATCTGGTGCTTCACCAACGTGTTCATAACGACGAAAGACCATTCGTGTGCCCTTGGAAAGGGTGTTCCATGAATTTCAAATGGCAATGGGCGAGGACCGAGCATTTGCGTCTGCACACTGGGGAACGACCATACAAATGCAAGGTGGATGGGTGTGGGCTTTCGTTTAGGTTTGTGTCGGATTATAGCCGCCACAGACGGAAGACGGGGCATTATGTAACATAGAGATTGAGGGGGATGGATGCAAAGATGGTGGTGGCCTCAGAGAGAAAGGTTAAAAAGGGCCTCTCTCTCTCTCCCTCAGCGGATATTGTTGTAAACCTTAGTTCTGGTTGTTGTTGTTTTTCTAGTGTTTCAAGATGGCACTTGATGGTGTTTCTTTCTGTAGATGTGATTTGTTTCCACTTTTCATGAAGGTGCCTGCCTCGCACTCTTTTGTTTTGCTTTTGTTGTTTTAATTAGTCACCATTTTGGCTGTTTAAAATGTTGTTAATATGTACGATTCTCGTTCTCTCCCAGTTAACAAATCTTTATGTGATTCAATGCAGTATTTATTTTTTTAGTTGGAAACATAACTTATAAACTTGGAATCAATGTCAGATGTGTTTTCAGGTATATAATACTCCTGTTGTGTTAGGGTAGAGGAGCCGTAAGTGAGATTTGTAATCGATGTGTATATGAATTTGAGGAACACGTGTATGAACATGGAATATACTCCCTCCGTTTTCTTTTATTAGTTGTTTTAGAGGAAATTTTTTGTTCCAAATTATATGACGTTTTCGGTTTTCTATGTAAAATTTATTAACAGTTAATGTTGTATGATCAATGATAACATGTCTTCTAAATTTTCATTGGTTGATTTGTGATTAGGTAAATAATTAATGATGTTTTTGTTTAGAAAATATAAAAAATTTATATTTTTCTTAATTTATGTGAAAGGTTTTAAAAAGATTTATAGAAGAAAACGGGTGGAGTATGTCAGATGATGTATATAGCGTACACGTGAGTACATTATCCCCAATATATATCCAGGTTGAGTTTGCAGTTCCATAAAGGATTCGAATATCTAGCGAAAGCGATTACGTATCTTTAAAAAAAGCACAAAGAATGAGATGTAATTCATTTAATTAATGATAGGGGCATCCTCTAGCAAACAACCACGTACCTCAGCATGGCAGCGACTAGTAACCCCATCCACGGTATTAAGTATTAACTAATCCAAAAAGGTCATTGACCAATATACAAAAATCGGTTAATCCCAGTTAGTAATTCCATTTTTCTCTTTAATTACAATTTGTTAACTCATATAGGAAAATGTTGTAATCCCTTACAACAACAAAAAAACATAAATAATATTTCATTTGTTTCATTTTAATTGTCGTTATAGATTTATGCACACAGATTAATAAAACATATGATTTTATATATTTTCAAAACAAAAACACAATTATCTATATATATATGACCATATTTCAACCAATAGAAAAAAAAATTATAGAATCTTGTTAATAAATTTTACATTGAAATTCTAAAATGACACTTATTTTGAAACAAAAATTTTGCTCTACAACGAGTTAAACTGAAACGGAGGGAGTACATATTTTAGATTTTTTAAATTATTATCATTTATAAATGCATAAATTCTTGTGATTTTTTTCAAATTCTAAACTAATAAAAATTTAATACAATTAATTTTTTAAATTTTGTAACTAATTATTATCAGTTGATAAATATATATTGAAAATATAAAAAAAAAATATTTTGAAACGTAGGGAATAATAGTTATTATCAGAAAAAAATCACAATAAATGGGAAACAAATGGAAATTAGGTAATTTTATGGATGATATTATAGGTAGGGTTGGGCACGGATCAAACATTAGGATTTTTTAAGGTATTTTCGATTTGCTTCGAATGCTACGAATATCTAATTTTTCGATTTGCTTTGCTTCGGAAAAATACGGATATTCGGAAAATAATTAGATATTTGCGGATATTTACGAATACTTACGGATATCTCATCTGTTTTGATTAATACAAATAATTTTACAAATCTGATACAAATTTATTTTGTAAAATATTGTTTTGTACGATATAGAAAAGAAAAATTAAAAGAAGTAGTGAATCTACATATTTTGTTAGTTTTTAAAACTTAGTTAACAATTATAATAACACAAACCTTAAGAAAAAGTTATAATTGTTATAATTTTTTTATCTTCTTCTTATGTAATACTTTTATATATGTAATAAGGTGAATAAAATTTATCAAATCATATGTTAGAATAATAATTATATAATTTTATACATTTAAAACTTTAAATATAATCAAGATATACATGTATTTATATATTGACGGATCGGATCGGATATTCGTTTATCAAAATTTTAATATTTGTGATTTGCTTTGATTTTAACGAATATTGATTTTTAGTATTTGTTTTGCTTCGAAAATTTACGTATATTCGGAATTTTTGGATCGAATCGAAACGAATAACGAATCAAATCAAATTTAATGAATGAAATGCCCACCTCTAATTATAGGGGTAAGCTTAGAGATTAAAACCAGTTACAAAAAAAAAAAGCTTAGAGATTAAAACAATTTTTTGAAAAGAAGACACGTGGACGACTCGTAAGGGGTTATGGGAAAAAGAGCGGGGGGTTTAGGATTAAATAACAAACCGACTTCCGATAACCACCAAAACAACGACGGTGCGAAACTGCGCGCTTTTAAATACCTCTGCCGCGGATTTGCGATCGCTCTTTCGTTTTTTTCAATTCAACGGCTCTCTCTCTCTCTCTGCGACCAAACCCATCTTCGTAGGTTTTCTCCTCTCTCTCTCTCTCTTTGCATTTCCGAAGTTTTCGGCCATCTTCAGGAGGTTAGTGATTGTTGGTGAACTTTGGTCATCATCAAGATCATGTAAATCGAAAAGCTTTTTTTTTTTTTTTTTGTTATCATAGATTGAAGATTTCACGAATTAGATTCTTGTTAGGAACTAGCGCTATGATCATGTTACCATTGAACGACCTGTTGATTTCAACTCCAAAAATGCGGTTTCTTTCTCCTTTCTTCGGATGATCATGCATGTATCTGATCACGCCCTTCCACGTTACCCTCTTTTGCAGGAAACTCTATACTACACGCAACGTCAGCAAATCCTTCCCAGAAACTCGATCTTTTCTGGTTGTTTGTGATTATAAAGTTCGACACTTTTTTCCCATTTTTCGGATTAATTAATGGGGTTGTATGAGCCTGATCCAGATGCTCTTCGTTGGGGTCTCCATGACCTCGAGGTCTGTACACTTACAAACGCTGGCTCTTGCCGCAGCGTTACGCGTTACGAGACTACCGATGGTGTTGTTGCTAGTCAAGGCTATGTTAGAGAAGGTTACAACCAGACTGGTTATGTAGACAATGATGCTGTCATCGCTCAGTTTTACCAAGACGAGTTGTCCAGAGTTGATCGTGGAGACCAAGCATCTGATCCTAGTCGAACTTCAGTTGTTGTTTCACAACAATGGCCTCCTCCTCACCCTCATCAACGGGAAGCCATTGGTAATAAACAGAACGGTAACATGGAAGATAAGAACGTTGCAAGGTTAGGGGAGAAAAGTTCACCAGCTCGTGATGATGATAACTCTGTTTGTTCTGTAGAGATTGAAGAAGAAGAATCTTGGTCTGAGTTTGGGAAGCGACTCAACCATATGATTCCTGTTGCTGTAAGTCCATCTTCTCTTTTGTCATGGTTCTATATATCATCAACTCATCATAAGCGTAAGTAAAAGCTTTAAAAAAAAATCCTCTGTTTTTGCATGGTGGGGTGTTGGTTGCAGCATGTGCCGAAAATCAATGGGGAGTTACCGTCAGAGGATGCACAGATATCCGATCATGAACGGCTATCTAAGAGGTATGTTGTAGATATATCTGGTTACAGTTTTGCTGTTACCTGTTAGCTGTTGTAAATGATCATTGTAAAGCGGTCTCGAGGTCTATAGATTTATTTGAATGGATAGTGAGAAACTTCTTCCTCTAATGGTAATTATACACTGTAGATTACAGCTTTATGGCTTGGTGGAGAACAAGATTCAAGGAGATGGAAACTGCCAGGTTTTGTCTTCTCTTCTTCTCGTTTCTGGTTACGGTTTGCAGATGTAACTTCTTCTAGCAGTGTGTCACTTGTTTTGTATATATTATCTCCAGTTTCGAGCACTGTCAGACCAGTTTTACCGCTCTCCAGAGCACCATAATGCTGTCAGAGAACAAGTTGTTAATCAGGTTGAGATATCGTGCCTATATTTTAGTTTTATAGCACTTGCACGTGATGGTTTGACATTCTCGATGTTGTTTCAGCTTGCGTATAATCGAGAGATGTATGAAGGTTATGTTCCAATGGCGTACAACGACTATCTTAAAACAATGAAACGGTCTGAAACTCTCTCTCTCTTTTCTCAGTTCTTTCCACTGATATATTAACCGTGGTTTGTTATAAACAACATAGGAATGGAGAATGGGGTGATCACGTTACTCTTCAGGCTGCTGCGGATTGGGTACTTGCATAACCTCTGCTCTTCGTAGTATATTCAAATGTTTGCTTGTAAGATAGGAACTTGACATATGAAATGAGATTTTGGCGTTTTTGATGTGATTGGCAGTTTGGTGTTAGGATGTTTGTGATAACTTCATTCAAGGATACATGTTACATTGAGATCTTGCCACATTTGCAGAAGTCCAATCGCCGTAAGTTGCCTACAACTGCATATATTATTCTCTCTTTTTTAAAACCAATCATCTCAACGTTCTACTAATTAACATTCCTTTTGTTCTTCATAATAATAATAATGCATGTGTTGGCTTGTGAATCAGTTATATGTTTAAGCTTCTGGGCTGAGGTTCATTACAATTCAATCTATCCTGAAGGAGGTGTGTGATGCTTCTTATATGATATAAACATTCCATGGATTATGTTGAACTAAATGTTCAGATATATACGGAATCAATTGTTAGATACAAGTAGTTGGTTTATTGAGTTTGATCCTTGTTTCCTCTGTTTTCGTAACTTTTGTGTAGAGCTGCCGGTACCAGAGGGCAAGAAGAAGAAGAAGAAATTTTGGGTTTTCTGAGCTCTGTTTCTTCTGAAGCGAGCACAAAGTTGAGGAAGTCTGAATACATCATCATGTTTATTCTTTTTTACTAACGGAACTTAGAATCTATAGAGCAATATGATCTTTGTATATACTGAAACATAATCCCATCAAGGCATTAACCATAGACTCAGTGTACTTATATATACGGTGGAATAAATAAAAGTTAACAGTTCTTTCCCACCAAAAGATTCCTGTCTCAGTGTGTAAATTACAGTTGTTAATTGCATAGGAGAAAAAAACGATGCCAAAAACGTTTGATATTGCAATATACTTCAGTATCTGTACCTACAACTGTTCTTCAAAACCACGAGCAACCGCCCCAATACTAAGAATAATCAGAGGAAAAAAAAAAGTGGCAGAGTCTTGAGACCGTTAAGTTTTAAGTGATTGAATCGTTCTCTATCATCTCCCGCACTTCGTTAACCACAAAATGCGCTTTGTGGCCACCTATGACTTCAGCTTGTTTCTGGTTCTCTCTCCATAGCTGCAGAGGGATCAAGATAAGTAGATTAGGAAGAGTTTCATTCATTTTCAAGAAATCGGGGAGAAACAGATGAAATCACCTGTATCGTTGGCATTTTCTGAGTAGTTGTTCCAAAACAAAAAAATTTCATTTCAGTAGTTTGGTTAGATCAACAATAAATAGGAAGATTCATTTCATACAAAAGAGGTTTACTTACCGTAACTCCTGCACGAGTAACAAGTCTGTATGGCACAGCGTTGACATCAACATGATAAAACCGCAGCCTGGAAGACAGGTATGAACAAGATCCAAATCCTATCACAGCAGTAGCAAGCATTGCCAATGAAGAACAATAATAGAATCAGTAAAACCTTGGGTAGAACTCAGCAGCTAGCTTTTCGAGTTTGGGCCTCAAGTAAATACATTTCCTGCACCAAGCTGCCATCCTACAACCCACCCATTTAAAAGACACAATCAACAACTTAAAAACAGAGTATATGTGAATCAAGCAAGCAAACAAAGTCACAGTCTTTTTAAAATCCTAAAAGCCTCACCAGACGATCACAACTGATTCACCGACCCTCTGAGCTTCCTCCATCACCTCATCGAAGTGGCTCTCGCTACTTATCGGACCGAGCTCGACCGAGACCGGCGAGTCATCCACCTCTTGCTTCCGGGCATCGATTGCTTGGATTCTCTCCGTTGCCAAACTGATTTTCCCGGGAAAAGATAGAAACTTTAATCTCGGCGCGAGAGACTTGACGAGGAGGAACCAAAGGTGAGATCTTTGGGTTTAAAGATCTCAGAGACGGCGACAAGTTTACAATCTCTGACATTCTCTTTCACTTCAAAAGACTTCTCAACAAGATTAGCAATAATAATAAATGGTCACTATACTCGTTTAGCAACAGCCCCCCCATGTTTTAATAAAAGTATCAGATCAACCCCAATACTTTCGTATTAGACAATAAAACCAATACTAAGGCAATCAATAAATCATGATCAACTTATCATATTACAGAACTGTCACATGGTAGTTCTTTGAATCTTTTAAGACAGCTTAACTTATCATATTACAGAACTGTCACATGGTAGTTCTTTGAATCTTTTAAGACAGCGAACTTTGTTTTCAAAATTTTACTTCCAAGAGATGTACAAGTGTTGTATTACAATTTGATTGGTGAATGAACTTTTTTTTAGCTAGCTGTCTCTGGCCGCAGAGAAGTTTATACCATCTTCAGTATTCCTAGTGAATGTGGGGCATAACCATTTCATTATGTTGGACCCTAACACCTGTGAAAAGAATGAAACATTTTATGGTCAAGTTCTTGATCAGAAGAAGAAGAATACACAAGATAAGAGAGAGAGATCAATGTCAAGAAAGGTACCGAGGTGATGTTTTGTAAACGCCGAGATCGAACTGATGTCTAAAGCTTTGTCCAGATTTTTGGCCAACCACAAGGCCCGCTTTGAATCATAATGCTACATAAAAATTTTGACCATTTAGGCAATGTCAATTAATCTATTGTGTGTCCTGTCTTGAAGAATGTAGAACGCATACCTCAATGGTGGTCATATTGTGTGCGATCAGGTAGATATGCCAACCAAGGAGAGTTCCCAGTGTTATGCTTAGTCCGATCATGAACACCCCACAAGCAACCTATGCAGTTAACAAAACACTGATAAGTGGAAGACTAGAGACAAGTTAACATGTTCCTCTTCATCGTTAAAATATAAGCAATACTCAGTAGATTTGCTGATAGATATTGCTTACCATGAAAGTTTTTAGTTGAAGATTTCCTGCGTATGATTCCCCGTTCTTGAAAACGCAGCAAACCAGCAATACCTGTAACAACATTCATACACATAAGAGGAGAGTCTCACCCCAAAAAAAAGAGACAAGAACTGGGATTAACTTACTGTGGAGTAGATGCAAGCCAGAGTTGCATAAAACACAAGAAGGAAGAAAGCCTTATAGTTTGCATAGCCAACACAGTTATTTATCCATACGCAATGGTGGTCCTGTACATAAATAGAAACGTCTAAGAAACCAAAAAGAATCTTCTGGTAAATTCTTAACTCATTGAAAAGTGTTACCTACCATCTTCAAGACGCATCTTCTGCAAACTCGACAATGGTGAGTTCTTTGAATCTTTTAAGACAGCTTAACTTATCATATTACAGAACTGTCACATGGTAGTTCTTTGAATCTTTTAAGACAGCTTAACTTATCATATTACAGAACTGTCACATGGTAGTTCTTTGAATCTTTTAAGACAGCTTAACTTATCATATTACAGAACTGTCACATGGTAGTTCTTTGAATCTTTTAAGACAGCTTAACTTATCATATTACAGAACTGTCACATGGTAGTTCTTTGAATCTTTTAAGACAGCTTAACTTATCATATTACAGAACTGTCACATGGTAGTTCTTTGAATCTTTTAAGACAGCTTAACTTATCATATTACAGAACTGTCACATGGTAGTTCTTTGAATCTTTTAAGACAGCTTAACTTATCATATTACAGAACTGTCACATGGTAGTTCTTTGAATCTTTTAAGACAGCTTAACTTATCATATTACAGAACTGTCACATGGTAGTTCTTTGAATCTTTTAAGACAGCGAACTTTGTTTTCAAAATTTTACTTCCAAGAGATGTACAAGTGTTGTATTACAATTTGATTGGTGAATGAACTTTTTTTTAACTAGCTGTCTCTGGACGCAGAGAAGTTGATACCATCTTCAGTATTCCTAGTGAATGTGGGGCATAACCATTTCATTATGTTGGACCCTAACACCTGTGAAAAGAATGAAACATTTTATGGTCAAGTTCTTGATCAGAAGAAGAAGAAGAAGAATACACAAGATAAGAGAGAGAGATCAATGTCAAGAAAGGTACCGAGGTGATGTTTTTGTAAACGCCGAGATCGAACTGATGTCTAAAGCTTTGTCCAGATTTTTGGCCAACCACAAGGCCCGCTTTGAATCATAATGCTACATAAAAATTTTTGACCATTTAGGCAATGTCAATTAATCTATTGTGTGTCCTGTCTTGAAGAATGTAGAACGCATACCTCAATGGTGGTCATATTGTGTGCGATCAGGTAGATATGCCAACCAAGGAGAGTTCCCAGTGTTATGCTTAGTCCGATCATGAACGGCTATCTAAGAGGTATGTTGTAGATATATCTGGTTACAGTTTTGCTGTTACCTGTTAGCTGTTGTAAATGATCATTGTAAAGCGGTCTCGAGGTCTATAGATTTATTTGAATGGATAGTGAGAAACTTCTTCCTCTAATGGTAATTATACACTGTAGATTACAGCTTTATGGCTTGGTGGAGAACAAGATTCAAGGAGATGGAAACTGCCAGGTTTATTTTCTCTTCTTCACGTTTCTGGTTACCGTTTGCGGATGTAACTTCTAGCAGTGTGTGACTTGTTTTTGTATTATTTTTTCTCAGTTTCGAGCACTATCAGACCAGCTTTACCGCTCTTCAGAGCACCATAATGCTGTCAGAGAACAAGTTGTTAATCAGGTTGAGATATCGTGCCTATATTTTAGTTTTATAGCACTTGCACGTGATGGTTTGACATTCTCGATGTTGTTTCAGCTTGCGTATAATCGAGAGATGTATGAAGGTTATGTTCCAATGGCGTACAACGACTATCTTAAAACAATGAAACGGTCTGAAACTCTCTCTCTCTCTTTTCTCAGTTCTTTCCACTGATATATTAACCGTGGTTTGTTATAAACAACATAGGAATGGAGAATGGGGTGATCACGTTACTCTTCAGGCTGCTGCGGATTGGGTACTTGCATAACCTCTGCTCTTCGTAGTATATTCAAATGTTTGCTTGTAAGATAGGAACTTGACATATGAAATGAGATTTTGGCGTTTTTGATGTGATTGGCAGTTTGGTGTTCGGATGTTTGTGATAACTTCATTCAAGGATACATGTTACATTGAGATCTTGCCTCATTTGCAGAAGTCCAATCGCCGTAAGTTGCCTACAACTGCATATATTATTCTCTCTTTTTTTAAAAAAACCAATCATCTCAACGTTCTACTAATTAACATTCCTTTTTTCTTCACAATAATGATAATTCATGTGTTGGCTTGCGAATCAGTTATATGTTTAAGCTTCTGGGCTGAGGTTCATTACAACTCAATCTATCCTGAAGGAGGTATGTGATACTTTCTTATATGGTATTAACATTCCATGGATTATGTTGAACTAAATGTTCAGATATATACGGAATCAATTGTTAGATACAAGTAGTTGGTTTATTGAGTTTGATCCTTGTTTCCTCTGTTTTCGTAACTTTTGTGTAGAGCTGCCGGTACCAGAGGGCAAGAAGAAGAAGAAGAAATTTTGGGTTTTCTGAGCTCTGTTTCTTCTGAAGCTGAGGAAGTCTGAATACATCATCATGTTTATTCTTTTTTACTAACGGAACTTAGAATCTATAGAGCAATATGATCTTTGTATATACTGAAACATAATCCCATCAAGGCATTAACCATAGACTCAGTGTACTTATATATACGGTGGAATAAATAAAAGTTAACAGTTCTTTCCCACCAAAAGATTCCTGTCTCAGTGTGTAAATTACAGTTGTTAATTGCATAGGAGAAAAAACGATGCCAAAACGTTTGATATTGCAATATACTTCAGTATCTGTACCTACAACTGTTCTTCAAAACCACGAGCAACCGCCCCAATACTAAGAATAATCAGAGGAAAAAAAAAAGTGGCAGAGTCTTGAGACTGTTAAGTTTCAAGTGATTGAATCGTTCTCTATCATCTCCCGCACTTCGTTAACCACAAAATGCGCTTTGTGGCCACCTATGACTTCAGCTTGTTTCTGGTTCTCTCCATAGCTGCAGAGGGATCAAGATAAGTAGATTAGGAAGAGTTTCATTCATTTTCAAGACATGGGGGAGAAACAGATAAAACCACACCTGTATCGTTGGCATTTTCTGAGTAGTTGTTCCAAAACAAAAAATTTCATTTCAGTAGTTTGGTTAGATCAACAATAAATAGGAAGATTCATTTCATACAAAAGAGGTTTACTTACCGTAACTCCTGCACGAGTAACAAGTCTGTATGGCACAGCGTTGACATCAACATGATAAAACCGCAGCCTGGAAGACAGGTATGAACAAGATCCAAATCCTATCACAGCAGTAGCAAGCATTGCCAATGAAGAACAATAATAGAATCAGTAAAACCTTGGGTAGAACTCAGCAGCTAGCTTTTCGAGTTTGGGCCTCAAGTATATACATTTCCTGCACCAAGCTGCCATCCTACAACCCACCCATTTTAAAAGACACAATCAACAACTTCAAAACAGAGTATATGTGAATCAAGCAAGCAATCAAAGTCAAAGTCTTTTTCCGCAAATCCTAAACCTCACCAGACGATCACAACCGATTCACCGAGCTTCTGAGCTTCCTCCATCACCTCATCGAAGTGGCTCTCGCTGCTTATCGGACCTAGCTCGATCGAGACCGGCGAGTCATCTACCTCTTGCTTCCGGGCATCGATCGCTCGGATTCTCTCCGTTGCCAAACTGATTTTCCGGGAAAAGATAGAAACTTTAATCTCGGCGGCAACGAGCTCGAGACTTGACGAGGAGGAACCAAAGGTGAGATCTTTGGGTTTAAAGATCTCAGAGACGGCGACAAGTTTACAATCTCTGACATTCTCTTTCACTTCAAAAGACTTCTCAACAAGATTAGCAATAATAATAAATGGTCACTATACTCGTTTAGCAACAGCCCCCATGTTTTAATAAAAGTATCAGATCAACCCCAATACTTTCGTATTAGACAATAAAACCAATACTAAGGCAATCAATAAATCATGATCAACTTATCATATTACAGAACTGTCACATGGTAGTTCTTTGAATCTTTTAAGACAGCTTAACTTATCATATTACAGAACTGTCACATGGTAGTTCTTTGAATCTTTTAAGACAGCTTAACTTATCATATTACAGAACTGTCACATGGTAGTTCTTTGAATCTTTTAAGACAGCTTAACTTATCATATTACAGAACTGTCACATGGTAGTTCTTTGAATCTTTTAAGACAGCTTAACTTATCATATTACAGAACTGTCACATGGTAGTTCTTTGAATCTTTTAAGACAGCGAACTTTGTTTTCAAAATTTTACTTCCAAGAGATGTACAAGTGTTGTATTACAATTTGATTGGTGAATGAACTTTTTAGCTAGCTGTCTCTGGCCGCAGAGAAGTTTATACCATCTTCAGTATTCCTAGTGAATGTGGGGCATAACCATTTCATTATGTTGGACCCTAACACCTGTGAAAAGAATGAAACATTTTATGGTCAAGTTCTTGATCAGAAGAAGAAGAAATTTTGGGTTTTCTGAGCTCTGTTTCTTCTGAAGCTGAGGAAGTCTGAATACATCATCATGTTTATTCTTTTTACTAACGGAACTTAGAATCTATAGAGCAATATGATCTTTGTATATACTGAAACATAATCCCATCAAGGCATTAACCATAGACTCAGTGTACTTATATATACGGTGGAATAAATAAAAGTTAACAGTTCTTTCCCACCAAAAGATTCCTGTCTCAGTGTGTAAATTACAGTTGTTAATTGCATAGGAGAAAAAACGATGCCAAAACGTTTGATATTGCAATATACTTCAGTATCTGTACCTACAACTGTTCTTCAAAACCACGAGCAACCGCCCCAATACTAAGAATAATCAGAGGAAAAAAAGTGGCAGAGTCTTGAGACCGTTAAGTTTCAAGTGATTGAATCGTTCTCTATCATCTCCCGCACTTCGTTAACCACAAAATGCGCTTTGTGGCCACCTATGACTTCAGCTTGTTTCTGGTTCTCTCTCCATAGCTGCAGAGGGATCAAGATAAGTAGATTAGGAAGAGTTTCATTCATTTTCAAGAAATCGGGGAGAAACAGATGAAATCACCTGTATCGTTGGCATTTTCTGAGTAGTTGTTCCAAAACAAAAAAATTTCATTTCAGTAGTTTGGTTAGATCAACAATAAATAGGAAGATTCATTTCATACAAAAGAGGTTTACTTACCGTAACTCCTGCACGAGTAACAAGTCTGTATGGCACAGCGTTGACATCAACATGATAAAACCGCAGCCTGGAAGACAGGTATGAACAAGATCCAAATCCTATCACAGCAGTAGCAAGCATTGCCAATGAAGAACAATAATAGAATCAGTAAAACCTTGGGTAGAACTCAGCAGCTAGCTTTTCGAGTTTGGGCCTCAAGTAAATACATTTCCTGCACCAAGCTGCCATCCTACAACCCACCCATTTTAAAAGACACAATCAACAACTTCAAAACAGAGTATATGTGAATCAAGCAAGCAATCAAAGTCAAAGTCTTTTTCCGCAAATCCTAAACCTCACCAGACGATCACAACCGATTCACCGAGCTTCTGAGCTTCCTCCATCACCTCATCGAAGTGGCTCTCGCTGCTTATCGGACCTAGCTCGATCGAGACCGGCGAGTCATCTACCTCTTGCTTCCGGGCATCGATCGCTCGGATTCTCTCCGTTGCCAAACTGATTTTCCCGGGAAAAGATAGAAACTTTAATCTCGGCGGCAACGAGCTCGAGACTTGACGAGGAGGAACCAAAGGTGAGATCTTTGGGTTTAAAGATCTCAGAGACGGCGACAAGTTCACAATCTCTGACATTCTCTTTCACTCCAAAAAGACTTCTCAACAACAAGATTAGCAAATAATAAATGGTCACTGTACTCAGTTTAGCAACAGCCCCCCCATGTTTTAATAAAAGTATCAGATCAACCCCAATACTTTCGTATTAGACAATAAAAACCAATACTAAGGCAATCAATAAATCATGATCAACTTATCATATTACAGAACTGTCACATGGTAGTTCTTTGAATCTTTTAAGACAGCTTAACTTATCATATTACAGAACTGTCACATGGTAGTTCTTTGAATCTTTTAAGACAGCGAACTTTGTTTTCAAAATTTTACTTCCAAGAGATGTACAAGTGTTGTATTACAATTTGATTGGTGAATGAACTTTTTTTTAACTAGCTGTCTCTGGACGCAGAGAAGTTGATACCATCTTCAGTATTCCTAGTGAATGTTGGGCATAGCCATTTGATTATGTTGGACCCTAACACCTGTGGAAAAGCATGAAACATTTTATGGTCAAGTTCTTGATCAGAAGAAGAAGAATACACAAGATAAGAGAGAGATCAATGTCAAGAAAGGTACCGAGGTGATGTTTTTGTAAACGCCAAGATCGAACTGATGCCTATAGCTTTGTCCTGATTTTCTAGCTAACCACAATGCCCGCTTTGAATTATAATGCTACATAGAAAATTTTTGACCATTTAGGCAAACTGTTAATTAATCTATTGTAGGCAAGAAGAGAAGAAAATATACCTCAATGGTGGTCATATTGTGAGCGATCAGGTAGATATGCCAACCAAGGAGAGTCCCAAGTGTTATGCTTAGTCCGATCATGAACACCCCACAAGAAACCTAAACAGTGAGCAACAACACTGGTAAGTGTAAGACTATAGACAAGTTAACATGTTCCTCTTCATCGTTAAAATATAAGCAATACTCAGTAGATTTGCTGATAGATATTACTTACCATGAAAGTTTTTAGTGGAACATTTCCTGCGTATGATTCCCCGTTCTTGAAAACGCAGCAAACCAGCAATACCTATATAATAACATTCACACACATGAGAGAAGAGTCTCACCCCATAAGAAAAGAAACAAGAATTGGGATTTAACGTACTGTGGAGTGGATGCAAGCAACAGTTGCATAAAACACAAGAAGGAAGAAAGCCTTGTAGTTCGCATAGCCAACACAGTTATTTATCCAAACGCAATGGTGGTCCTGTACATAAAATAGAAACGTCTAAGAATAAAAAAAGAATCTTCTGGTAAAGTTTTGACTCGTTGATAAGTGTTACCTACCATCTTCAAGACGCATCTTCTGCAAACTCGACAATGGTGAGTCCGTAGAGGCTTATATGCAAAGCACTTATCACACTTCCTTGCTTCTGTACCCTAATATTAAGTTTCATTCATTTTCAAGAAATCGGGGAGAAACAGATGAAATCACCTGTATCGTTGGCATTTTCTGAGTAGTTGTTCCAAAACAAAAAATTTCATTTCAGTAGTTTGGTTAGATCAACAATAAATAGGAAGATTCATTTCATACAAAAGAGGTTTACTTACCGTAACTCCTGCACGAGTAACAAGTCTGTATGGCACAGCGTTGACATCAACATGATAAAACCGCAGCCTGGAAGACAGGTATGAACAAGATCCAAATCCTATCACAGCAGTAGCAAGCATTGCCAATGAAGAACAATAATAGAATCAGTAAAACCTTGGGTAGAACTCAGCAGCGAGCTTTTCGAGTTTGGGCCTCAAGTATATACATTTCCTGCACCAAGCTGCCATCCTTCAAACACCCATTTAAAAGACACAATCAACAACTTCAAAACAGAGTATATGTGAATCAAGCAAGCAATCAAAGTCAAAGTCTTTTTCCGCAAATCCTAAACCTCACCAGACGATCACAACCGATTCACCGAGCTTGAGCTTCCTCCATCACCTCATCGAAGTGGCTCTCGCTGCTTATCGGACCTAGCTCGATCGAGACCGGCGAGTCATCTACCTCTTGCTTCCGGGCATCGATCGCTCGGATTCTCTCCGTTGCCAAACTGATTTTCCCGGGAAAAGATAGAAACTTTAATCGATAATACGAGCTCGAGACTCGACGAGGAGGAACCAAAGGTGAGTTCTTTGTGTTTAAAGATCTCAGAGAAGGAGACAAGTTCACAATCTCTGACATTCTCTTTCACTCCAAAAGACTTCTCAACAAGATTAGCAATAATAATAAATGGTCACTATACTCGTTTAGCAACAGCCCCCCCATGTTTTAATAAAAGTATCAGATCAACCCCAATACTTTCGTATTAGACAATAAAAACCAATACTAAGGCAATCAATAAATCATGATCAACTTATCATATTACAGAACTGTCACATGGTAGTTCTTTGAATCTTTTAAGACAGCTTAACTTATCATATTACAGAACTGTCACATGGTAGTTCTTTGAATCTTTTAAGACAGCGAACTTTGTTTTCAAAATTTTACTTCCAAGAGATGTACAAGTGTTGTATTACAATTTGATTGGTGAATGAACTTTTTTTTAGCTAGCTGTCTCTGGCCGCAGAGAAGTTTATACCATCTTCAGTATTCCTAGTGAATGTGGGGCATAACCATTTCATTATGTTGGACCCTAACACCTGTGAAAAAGAATGAAACATTTTTATGGTCAAGTTCTTGATCAGAAGAAGAAGAATACACAAGATAAGAGAGAGAGAGATCAATGTCAAGAAAGGTACCGAGGTGATGTTTTTGTAAACGCCGAGATCGAACTGATGTCTAAAGCTTTGTCCAGATTTTTTGGCCAACCACAAGGCCCGCTTTGAATCATAATGCTACATAAAAATTTTTGACCATTTAGGCAATGTCAATTAATCTATTGTGTGTCCTGTCTTGAAGAATGTAGAACGCATACCTCAATGGTGGTCATATTGTGTGCGATCAGGTAGATATGCCAACCAAGGAGAGTTCCCAGTGTTATGCTTAGTCCGATCATGAACACCCCACAAGCAACCTATGCAGTTAACAAAACACTGATAAGTGGAAGACTAGAGACAAGTTAACATGTTCCTCTTCATCGTTAAAATATAAGCAATACTCAGTAGATTTGCTGATAGATATTGCTTACCATGAAAGTTTTTAGTTGAAGATTTCCTGCGTATGATTCCCCGTTCTTGAAAACGCAGCAAACCAGCAATACCTGTAACAACATTCATACACATAAGAGGAGAGTCTCACCCCAAAAAAAAGAGACAAGAACTGGGATTAACTTACTGTGGAGTAGATGCAAGCCAGAGTTGCATAAAACACAAGAAGGAAGAAAGCCTTATAGTTTGCATAGCCAACACAGTTATTTATCCATACGCAATGGTGGTCCTGTACATAAATAGAAACGTCTAAGAAACCAAAAAAAGAATCTTCTGGTAAATTCTTAACTCATTGAAAAAGTGTTACCTACCATCTTCAAGACGCATCTTCTGCAAACTCGACAATGGTGAGTCCGTAGAGGCTTATAAGCAAAGCACTTATCACATTTCCTTGCTTCTGCACCCTAATATTGATTAAGTTTTATCCAAATACCAAAAAAAAAATCAAATCAGAACATCATGACTACTTTATAACTCAATGATTAAGCCAGAAAGAAAAAAACCCACATAAGCTATATTCATCATTCAGCTTCTCATATAAGAATCTGCTCAAAAGATTAGAGATTTATAGTTCTAAGAGCATCAAAACACACAAAGTCCCTTCCTTTATAGTAACCTAAAACCTCAATCAAACATACATTTATCCTTCAATACAAATCCAAAGGATCACAGGGGAGAGCTTACGTTATTACTACCGGACCAGCTAGAATCCTCTACATCAGGAGCATAAGATGAGGGGACACGGCCTGGATCTACAAGAACGCAAATTGAGAGGGAGAAGAGACAGAGAGACGCCAAGAAGGTGAAGACCAATGCGTTTAGTTTCCCAGCTGAGCTTCGTAGACCAACCCAATCATCGATGAACACGAAGAGTGTGACGTAGTAGACTAAACCCATCACCAGGATCACCGAAAGGACCGGGATCGAGAAGATTCTCCGGCAACTCATCGCCCAGATCTCTCAGTCGCTCGCAAACTCCCCGCCGGTTATGTCAAAGGAAAGATCGTCAAATTTACAAGAAATAAACACGTGGCGGTATATTATTCGCTGCAGTATAACCGCGTCGAAATGAAGCCCATCAGAAATGTTTAGTAGTTTCGTTAATGGGCTTCCTTCTGAATCATTGGGCTTACAGTAAGACCCATCAACTTTTTTGAATATATAATGGAATACGTCATCAAATAGGGAATAAATGACGTTTCTTATGATCTTTCAGAGTTTAAATGTGGTATGTGTGATTTTTGTAAATAGGAGTATGTCACAATCAATTAATACGTCAGAAGAATTCAAAATAGTGTATACATTGTATGTATGACAACACATATAGTACAATAACTTGTTGGAGATTGTACTATGAATGGATTGCTACCATAAGTTCATTGTCCACCATGTGATCGGTGTCCCTTACATTTATTGGTATAATCTGTTTCTACGTGTCTTATTCTATCTCTCACTATAACATTGTTAAGTTTTATGCTTAATTAACCATTGATAAGAATATTCATCTTAAACAAAATCAATACTATGCTATATACAGCTTGGATTTGTTAAAGATTTCTCCAATACCTATAATTCTTTTAAAATAAAATAAAATTACAGTTTATACAAATGTTTAAGGAAATTTATAGAATGCAGGAGAGCATTTAATTTGCAGATTATTATTCGTGTAAGAGGAAAACCTAATCAGTATTCCATTAGCCTAGTGTAAAACATACAAATGTGTTGTGATCATCTTAAGTGAAACTCAGATCGAAGCAAAATAATCTTTTCATCGATGTGTGTAAATGTTTATAAATCTTAAAGATCTCTTTATATGAGTATAAATCCCTACAATAGTAAAATAAAAAATAAGAAAATATTTCATTCGGTCCATGACTTCAGTTTCTTGAGAAAGGTTTTTAAATTTAGGTCAATTTTGAACAACAATATGCATGGACATATGTGTACATTATATTCCATGTATAAGACTTGACTACAGATTGATAGAGAACCTACTTGTTGTCCTTCACATACAAAAGAAGGAAAATCTGTTTATTAGTTTGAGATTAGAGTCAATGTTGGTCTTTTGTTATATATAGACAAGCAGCGACTGAGACTGAAACTAACTTTAAAATGTGACAAGACTAACTCCTACTTCTTTTCCTTGTTGTATATAACCAATGTAAGTAGATACCCATAGGCTATAGATAACTTGGGGTCTGGGTGTTTGTGTGTGTATACCAAATGCATGTACCGTCTACATTTGATCACCACTTATTTGACTAACTCTACTTGTTCTATAGTTTTAGTGGAACAAAAGAAATATTTTGGCAATTGATAATCAAATACTTGAGAATACATATAGTAATTGGTTTTGGGACTTTTAATGAGATACACAGAGTAACTTCATACTTAGTGAGATATGAGATGTTAGTGAGAGCAATAGATCGTGATCCCAAATCATCACCAACTCTTTTTGACCCTTAACTCTAGCTATTTAATTTCCCTTTCATCAGTTATGCCAAAAAGACAAACCAACTCAAAATCGTCCTTAATTGCATGCCCTACCTGACACAATATCTTTAGATTCTCCATCTCTTCAATGGCCTTTTGTGGGGCAGTTCACATTTTTCTGAACTTAATTTCTTTTATTTTGGAACCAATATTAATTCTATTAATTTTTGGATGCGATGCATATATCAAGTTGTGGTGTATCTCTTTCCAAAGTTTACTAATGATTAGGTATCATCTGTAATAGTATCCATGTATACGTGGGATAGCATCAATCATTTAAATGTTAAATCGATCGATGCATCACATGGTATTATCTCTAACTTTCTATACCTCTCTTGTTGATGACTCCACCAATCTTGATGTACTGACTTACTCGAATCCTTTTGGTCCAAACTTTTTTAGTTTTTTTTTCACACGAAACTAAATTATTATACGAAAATGTGTTCACATGCTCCCTTCTTATTTTCTTTTAGAGATATGTAGAACGCATACCTCAATGGTGGTCATATTGTGTGCGATCAGGTAGATATGCCAACCAAGGAGAGTTCCCAGTGTTATGCTTAGTCCGATCATGAACACCCCACAAGCAACCTATGCAGTTAACAAAACACTGATAAGTGGAAGACTAGAGACAAGTTAACATGTTCCTCTTCATCGTTAAAATATAAGCAATACTCAGTAGATTTGCTGATAGATATTGCTTACCATGAAAGTTTTAGTTGAAGATTTCATGATGATCCCCGCTCTTGAAAACGCAGCAAACCAGCAATACCTGTAACAACATTCATACACATAAGAGGAGAGTCTCACCCCAAAAAAAAGAGACAAGAACTGGGATTAACTTACTGTGGAGTAGATGCAAGCCAGAGTTGCATAAAACACAAGAAGGAAGAAAGCCTTATAGTTTGCATAGCCAACACAGTTATTTATCCATACGCAATGGTGGTCCTGTACATAAATAGAAACGTCTAAGAAACCAAAAAAAGAATCTTCTGGTAAATTCTTAACTCATTGAAAAAGTGTTACCTACCATCTTCAAGACGCATCTTCTGCAAACTCGACAATGGTGAGTCCGTAGAGGCTTATAAGCAAAGCACTTATCACATTTCCTTGCTTCTGCACCCTAATATTGATTAAGTTTTATCCAAATACCAAAAAAAAAATCAAATCAGAACATCATGACTACTTTATAACTCAATGATTAAGCCAGAAAGAAAAAAACCCACATAAGCTATATTCATCATTCAGCTTCTCATATAAGAATCTGCTGAAAAGATTTAGGATTTATAGTTCTAAGAGCATCAAAACACAACAAAGTCCCTTGCTTTATCGTATTCTAAAATCTCAATCAAACATACATTTATCCTTCAATACAAATCCAAAGGATCACAGGGGGGAGAGCTTACGTTATTACTACCGGACCAGCTAGAATCCTCTACATCAGGAGCATAAGATGAGGGGACACGGCCTGGATCTACAAGAACGCAAATTGAGAGGGACAAGAGACAGAGAGACGCCAAGAAGGTGAAGACCAATGCGTTTAGTTTCCCAGCTGAGCTTCGTAGACCAACCCAGTCGTCGATGAACACGAAGAGTGTGACGTAGTAGACTAAACCCATCACCAGGATCACCGAAAGGACCGGGATCGAGAAGATTCTCCGGCAACTCATCGCCCAGATCTCTCAGTCGCTCGCAAACTCCCCGCCGGTTATGTCAAAGGAAAGATCGTCAAATTTACAAGAAATAAACACGTGGCGGTATATTATTCGCTGCAGTATAACCGCGTCGAAATGAAGCCCATCAGAAATGCTTAATTGTTTCGTTAATGGGCTTCCTTCTGAATCATTGGGCTTACAGTAAGACCCTTTGTGGGTGACCATCAACTTTTTTGAATATGAATACGTCATCAAATAGGGAATAAATGACGTTTCTTATGATCTTTCAGAGTTTAAATGTGGTATGTGTGATTTTTGTAAATAGGAGTATGTCACAATCAATTAATACGTCAGAAGAATTCAAAATAGTGTATACATTGTATATATGACCACCATGTGATTGGTGTACAATAACTTGTGGGAGATTGTACTATGAATGGATTGCTACCATAAGTTCGATGTCCACCATGTGATTGGTGTCCCTTACATTTATTGGTATAATATGTTTCTACGTGTCTTATTCTATCTCTCAATATAGCATTGTTAAGTTTCATGCTTAATTAAACATTGATATGATGTCAAAGAAAAAAAAATTAACCATTGATAAGAATATTCATCTTCAACAAATCAATATTATGCTAGACAGCTTGGATTTGTCAAAGATTTCACCGATACCTAGAATTATTATTAAAAAAAAATTACAGTTTATACTAAATTTTTTTAGGAAATTTATAGAATGCAGGAGAGCATTTAATTTGCAGATTATTATTCGTGTGCAAAAAAAAAAGGAAAACCCTAATCAGTATTCCATTAGCCTAGTGTAAAACATACAAATGTGTTGTGATCATCTTAAGTGAAACTCAGATCGAAGCAAAATAATCTTTTCATCGATGTGTGTAAATGTTTATAAATCTTAAAGATCTCTTTATATGAGTATAAATCCCTACAATAGTAAAATAAAAAATAAGAAAATATTTCATTCGGTCCATGACTTCAGTTTCTTGAGAAAGGTTTTTAAATTTAGGTCAATTTTGAACAACAATATGCATGGACATATGTGTACATTATATTCCATGTATAAGACTTGACTACAGATTGATAGAGAACCTACTTGTTGTCCTTCACATACAAAAGAAGGAAAATCTGTTTATTAGTTTGAGATTAGAGTCAATGTTGGTCTTTTGTTATATATAGACAAGCAGCGACTGAGACTGAAACTAACTTTAAAATGTGACAAGACTAACTCCTACTTCTTTTCCTTGTTGTATATAACCAATGTAAGTAGATACCCATAGGCTATAGATAACTTGGGGTCTGGGTGTTTGTGTGTGTATACCAAATGCATGTACCGTCTACATTTGATCACCACTTATTTGACTAACTCTACTTGTTCTATAGTTTTAGTGGAACAAAAAGAAATATTTTGGCAATTGATAATCAAATACTTGAGAATACATATAGTAATTGGTTTTGGGACTTTTAATGAGATACACAGAGTAACTTCATACTTAGTGAGATATGAGATGTTAGTGAGAGCAATAGATCGTGATCCCAAATCATCACCAACTCTTTTTGACTCTTAACTCTAGCTATTTAATTTCCCTTTCATCAGTTATGCCAAAAAGACAAACCAACTCAAAATCGTCCTTAATTGCATGCCCTACCTGACACAAGCACAATATCTTTAGATTCTCCATCTCTTCAATGGCCTTTTGTGGGGCAGTTCACATTTTTCTGAACTTAATTTCTTTTATTTTGGAACCAATATTAATTCTATTAATTTTTGGATGCGATGCATATATCAAGTTGTGGTGTGTCTCTTTTCAAAGTTTACTGATGATTAGGTATCATCTGTAATAGTATCAATGTATACGTGGGATAGCATCAATCATTTAAAATGTTAAATTGATGCATCACATGGTATTATGTCTAACTTTCTATACCTCTCTTGTTGATGACTCCACAATCTTGATGTACTGACTTACTCAAATCCTTTTGGTCCAAACTTTTTAGTTTTTTCACGCAAAATTAAACTATCATACGAAAATGCGTTCACATGCTCCCTTCTTATTTTCTTTTAGAGATATTTAAAAACGAAAGCAAAGGGACAAATATCTCTCAAGTTGAGCCACTTGAAAACAAAGTTCTGGTACAATGTACAACACTCCATAATGTTTGATTTTATTTGGCATACAAACCATATTTATAATACTACATAATTAGAACAATAACAGAGAACTAAGTTTAAGTTGGTGTTTCATAAAAAAAAAAAAACTGTTCATGTTAATGTTCATATGGATACTACAGTATATATATATATATATATATATATTACTGAATTTTATTTTAAACAGTTTTAAAACATTTAAAACGGATCAAAATTTAGCCGATTGTCTATCCATACACCAAATATCATTTTCATATAAAATATGGATGATGAATATCGAGCTAGTTTTCATTCAAGCTGACACTGATATATACTCAAGGTTAGGATGGCCCTTATGACCCCAATATTGAACATCGTGAGTGCGGCCGCACTACAAAAGTATTGGTCTTGCCAAGACCGTCTTGGTGAGTAATGAAATCATATGAACAACATGTCCTCTGAAAGGAATTATCACTGCGATATATATCAGTTTCCTAGCTATAATGTAGAGATACATGAATAAATTTAGAACGAAGGTCTTATAATGATGTGCATCTCCGAAGAGCGAAGACTTACAAAATTTATGAGATTAAATCGATTTCAGGATGATGGCGGGTTTTAACTTTTCATCGACTCTCGGCTAATCTAGAGCATTAACTAGTACATACAACGTAACATCTACCAATTAGATAACATAAGTTTTGATTTAACTATGAACAGAAAAATGCTTGGAAGTGAGTGTGTATACACGTAAAGTGCTCAGGACAAGTTGATAAACATAGTACACCACACATCAAACAGAGAGAGATTCCTTGTCTCCCACATTTTCACCTGAAGATCATCAAAACCACAAGGCTTTATAAAACTAGAAACCAAAACAACTATGCATGTTTTTAAAGATAAAACCACTATGCATGCTACCATTTTCTTAATAGTAATATACATTACAAAATTTACCACTTTAAAAACTTAAAAAAACACACGTAAGTGGATAAAATGCTTCATTCACATGGACACCACTTTTTCGTTCCTCTTTTGCCATTAAAGTGATGTCTTTTCTCCAAAAGCTGGTATATTAATTTAGTAATTTGGAATGCTATCATTCTGTATGTTTTAATGATGTCGTCATTATGTGTTGCTGTTCAATTTTAATTATAGATCAATGGATTAACATATACTGTAGTTCTCTTTCGGTTATGTATAGGGAATTCCGCTAAATGCATTAAGAGTTATGCTGGAACATATACATATATAAACTCTATGCCTATTTTATAGAAAAAACTATTCATAATGATCATTTTAAAAAAATTGTTAAAGATTTGGTAATTAATGTTCATATGGATACTACAGTATATATATATATATAAAAACATTAAAACATGTTTAAACACAGAAGAAAAATAGAGATTATTGAAAGTAATCAAGATGGAAATATAGTTTTCAGTTTCTTACCGAAGATCCAGACATCATTTCTTTCTGAAGCGTTAGGTGTTTGGTAGCCGTTGGTTGTTGATGCAGCATCATCAAGATTCTCATATACATATCAGAACCCTAATTAATATAAATTAGGGTTTTTTCAATTTCCATGTGAATCTTAATGGTGCTGCACCTACAGAAAACGACTGATGAGCTCTCTTCCACGGATCCGTCGAGAACTTATATCAGATTTACACACACACTAAAGAGATCGAGTATATATTACTATAAAAATTAACAGAACGAAAATAAATTTGATTGAATAGTCAATAATAATAATTGCTAACTAGACAAGCAGAAAAAAGATCTGATTTATCTTTTCGCTATATCTATTCTATCTGAGAAGAAGAAGTGAAAGAAACAAGGAGACGAGTAATGTAGATATATAGCTGAAGTAGAGAGAATACGTTCCAGAATCCAAGGGCTGACGTGTCTATCTGTAAATGGTTCGTTTCCAAACAAAATACGGAATATTCTGTTTTAGACCGTATTCATTTTTGTAGGGACAAATAAAATTGCGTGAAAAAAATACTGACTGGTTAGTTATTTTCCGATCTGTCGAAAAGTCTCAGACGCAACAAACCAATATTGTACTAACTTTCTATCACAAATGCTGATCTAACTTTTTTTTGGTAAAAAATGCTTATTTAATTTTAAAATCTTTTTAGCGAGAGAAGAGTATGTACGTATACATTACATACATATGCATAGGTGTGTACGATAAGCACTAGACAGGGAGTGAGAGGGGCAAGTGAAGAAGAGGCTTGGAGCAAGGTATTTATAGAGACACAATACCTTAGGTAAATTAAACCGAACGGAACCGGGACCATATTTATGGTTTTCTTGTTGTTTCGTTTATCGTTTCTTAACCGAACAGTCAATTCGGATCCGAGCCCTACAAATCCTTCATTCAAATATCAAACAATATAAAAATTATATTTTGTATTTGTTTCCAATAATATTAGATTTTTCATATTTCATATTATAAGAAGGATATCTTGTTTGTTTTTCATATTTCATACTAAGAAAGATATCTTGTTTGTTTTTCATATTTCATACTAAGAAAGATATCTTGTTTGTTTTTCATATTTCATACTAAGAAAGATATCTTGTTTGTTTTTCATATTTCATACTAAGAAAGATATCTTGTTTGTTTAGAAACCTTATTTGCATTTTTGTTAAGATAAGTTCTCTAAACAAAAGATTTAACTACAAGTTCGAATAGTCCACTTACACTGGCAAAAAAGAAGAAGATATGTTTCTCTATATTGATATGATGAGGTGTTTACATGTTCTAATTTTTATTGTTACTTACTGGTATATTAATAATTATTATGCATTTGCTGATGTGTAAAACTTAGTGTTAATAGAAAGTATTAATAACAACTAAAAGAAGAGAATAATCAGAGCAGTACTACAAACTACCTAAAATATGATTCGGATCTTAGAACAACAATACAATTGAATGTTTGGAAATAAATTTAGGCATATAAGAAGAGTGTTACTTTTCTTAAGAAAAGAAAATATTGTTACATTAAGTTTAAGTTGGTGTTTCATAAAAAAAAAAAAAAAAAAAACTGTTCATGTTAATGTTCATATGGATACTACAGTATATATATATATATATATATATATATATATATAAAAACATTAAAACATGTTTAATCACAGAAGAAAAATAGAGATTATTGAAAGTAATCAAGGAGAAATCTAGTTTCTTCATTTTCTTACCGAAGATCCCGACATCATTTCTTTCTGAAGCTTTAGGTATTTGGTAGCCGTTGGTTGTTGATGCAGCATCATCAAGATTCTCAGTTACATATCAAAACCCTAATTAAAAATTAGGAGAATTTTCAATTTCCATGTGAATCTTGATGGTGCTGCGCCTACAAAAAACGACTGATGAGCTTTCTTCAACGGATCCGCCGATAACTTATATCAGATTCACACACACAAAAGAGATCGAGTATATATTACTATACACATTAACAGAACAAAAAGAAATTCGATTGAGTTTCTTAGCAAAAAAAAAAAAGAAATTCGATTGACTAATCAAAAAATAATAATCGCTAAACTAAACAAGCAGAAAAAGATCTGATTTATCTTTTCGTTATATCCATTCTATCTGAGAAGAAGAAACAACGAGACGAGTAAAGTAGATATATAGCTGAAGCTGAAGTAGAGAATACGTTCCAGATTCCAAGGGCTGACGTGTCTACCTGTAATTGGTTCGTTTCCAAACAAAAAATACGGAATATTCTGTTTTTAGATCGTATTCATTTTTGTAGGGACAAATATAATTGCGTGAAAGAAATACTGACTGGTTAGATAATTTTCTGATCTGTCGATCCAAACTCTCAGACACAACAAGCAATCTTGTAACTTTGTACCATAAATGCTTATCTAATTTTAACATTATTTATTTATGAGATAAGAGTATACGTATGTAACTATGTATGTACACACATATGCATTGGTGTGTACGAGAAGCACAAGAATAGTTAGAGAGGGAGTGAGAGGAGCAAGTGAAGAAGAGGCTTGGAGCAAGGTATTTATAGAGACGCAATACCTTAGGTAGATATTAAACCGAACGAAATCGGACCATTTTTATGGTTTTCTTGTGGTTTCGTTTATCGTTAATTTCTAAACCGAACAGTCAATTCGGATCCGAACCCTACAAATCGTTTATAGAAAAAACTATTCATAATGATCATTTTAAAAAAATTGTTAAAGATTTGGTAATTAATGTTCATATGGATACTACAGTATATATATATATATATTACTGAATTTTATTTTAAACAGTTTTAAAACATTTAAAACGGATCAAAATTTAGCCGATTGTCTATCCATACACCAAATATCATTTTCATATAAAATATGGATGATAAATATCGAGCTAGTTTTCATTCAAGCTGACACTGATCATATATACTCCAAGGTTAGGATGGCCCTTATGACCCCAAGATTAAACATCGTGAGTGCGGCCGCACTACAAAAGTATTGGTCTTGCCAAGACCGTCTTGGTGAGTAATGAAATCATATGAACAACATGTCCTCTGAAAAGAATTACCACTGCGGTACATATCAGTTTCCTTGCTATAGTGTAGAGATATGTGAATAAATTTAGAATGAAGGTCTTATAATGATGTGCATCTCCGAAGAGCGAAGACTTACAAAATTTATGAGATTAAATCGATTTCAGGATGATGGCGGGTTTTAACTTTTCATCGACTCTCGGCTAATCTAGAGCATTAACTAGTACATACAACGTAACATCTACCAATTAGATAACATAAGCATTTGATTTAACTATAAAAAAAAAATGCTTGGAAGTGAGTGTGTATACACGTAAAGTGCTCAGGACAAGTTGATAAACATAGTACACCACACATCAAACAGAGAGAGATTCCTTGTCTCCCACACTATCACCTGAAGATCATCAAACACCACAAGGCTTTATAAAACTAGAAACCAAAACAACTATGCATGTTTTTTAAAGATAAAAACCACTATGCATGCTACCATTTTCTTTCTTAATAGTAATATACATTACAAAATTTACCACTTTAAAAACTTAAAAAAACACACGTAAGTGGATAAAATGCTTCATTCACATGTATATCACTTTTCGCTTCTCTTTTGCCATTAAAGTGATGTCTTTTCTCCAAAAGCTGGTATATTAATAATTATTATGCATTTGCTGATGTGTATAACTTAGTGTTGATAAAAAGTAATAATAACAATTAAAATAAGAGAATAGTCAGGGCAGTACTACTAACTAGCTAAAATATTATTTGGATCTTAGAATAACAATACAATTGAATGTTTGGAAATAAATTTAGGCATATAAGAAGAGTGTTACTTTTCTTAAGAAAAGAAAATATTGTTACATTAAGTTTAAGTTGGTGTTTCATAAAAAAAAAAAAGTTTAAGTTGTTGTAATGTGTTTTTCTGGGAATAAGTGAACAAAATATTTATACTCAACATCATTAAACAAAATCTACCAAGAAGAGAAAAAAAATTGACCATGCTAAATGGCCAATCTTAACTCGTAAGATATAGTGTGAGATAAAATATCAGCAATGTAAATGCCATCAACGGACAAATAGATGAGTAAAAGGTAAAACAGGTGAAAGTGGTAGTTTTTTTGAGAAAGTGGTAGTTTTTTTGAGAAAGTGGTAGTTTTTTTGAGAAAGTGGTAGTTTTTTTGAGAAAGTGGTAGTTATTTATACACCTGCGACTGCGATGTTAGAGTAGGTTAACTAAATACATTACAACAACTTTAAAAAAACTTAAAAACACACGTAAGTGGATAAAATGCTTCATTCACATGTATATCACTTTTCGCTTCTCTTTTGCCATTAAAGTGATGTCTTTTCTCCAAAAGCTGGTATATTAATTTAGTAATTTGGGATACTGTCATTCTGTATGTTTTAATGATGTCGTCATTATGCGTTGCTGTTGAATCTTAATAATAAACCAATGGATTAATATATACAGTAGTTATCTTTCGGTTATGTACAGGAATTCCGCTAAATGCATTAAGAGTTATGCTGGAACATATACATATATAAACTCTGCCTATTTCATAAAAACAAAAAAAAAAAAACTGTTCATGTTAATGTTCATATGAATGCTACATTATATATATATTTTACTGAATTTTATTTTAAACAGTTTCACAAACATTTAAAACGGATCAAATTTTGGATTGTCTATCCATACACCAAATATCAATTTCCTATAAAATATGGATGATGAATATCGAGCTAGATTGTGTTTAAAAAAAAAAGAATATCGAGCTAGATTGTGTTTAAAAAAAAGAATATCGAGCTAGATTGTGTTTAAAAAAAAGAATATCGAGCTAGATTGTGTTTAAAAAAAAGAATATCGAGCTAGATTGTGTTTAAAAAAAAAAGAATATCGAGCTAGTTTTCATTCAAGCTGACACTGATATATACTCAAGGTTAGGATGGCCCTTATGACCCCAAGATTAAACATCGTGAGTGTGGCCGCACTACAGAAGTATTGGTCTAGGTGAGAGAAGAAATTATATGAACAACATGTCCTCTGAAAGGAATTATCACTGCGATATATATCAGTTTCCTTGCTATAGTGTAGAGATATGTGAATAAATTTAGAACGAAGGTCTTATAATGATGTGCATCTCCGAAGACTTGCAAAATTTATGGGATAAAAACCGATTTCAAGATGATGGTGGGTTTTAACTTTTCATCGACTCTCGGCTAATCTAGAGCATTAACTAGTACATACAACGTAACATCTACCAATTAGATAACATAAGTATTTGATTTAACTATGAACAGAAAAATGCTTGGAAGTGAGTGTGTATACACGTAAAGTGCTCAGGACAAGTTGATAAACATAGTACACCACACATCAAACAGAGAGAGATTCCTTGTCTCCCACACTATCACCTGAAGATCATCAAACACCACAAGGCTTTATAAAACTAGAAACCAAAACAACTATGCATGTTCATTTTTTAATATAAAACCACTATGCATGCTACCATTTTCCTTCTTAATATTAACACACAATACTAAATTTGCCACTTTAAATACTTAAAATGTATGTGTGGATAAAATGCTTCATTCACATGGACACCACTTTTTCGTTCCTCTTTTTGCCATTAAAGTGATGTCTTTTCTCCAAAAGCTGGTATATTAATAATTATTATGCATTTGCTGATGTGTATAACTTAGTGTTGATAAAAAGTAATAATAACAATTAAAATAAGAGAATAGTCAGGGCAGTACTACTAACTAGCTAAAATATTATTTGGATCTTAGAATAACAATACAATTGAATGTTTGGACATGAATTTAGGCATAAAAGAAGGGTCTTATTTTCACAATAAAAGAAAATGTTGTTACGTTATGTTTTAAAGCTGTTGTAATGTATTTGTTTGGGAATTAGTGAACAAAATCGTTATACCCAACATCATTAAACTAAATCTACCAAGAAGAGGAAAAAAATTGACCATGCTAAATGGCCAATCTTAACTCGTAAGATATGGTGTCAGAGAAAATATCAGCAGTGCTAATGCCATTAACAGACAAATAGATGAGTAAAAGGTAAAAACAGGTGAAAGTGGTAGTTATTTATACACCTGCGACTGCGATGTTAGAGTAGGTTAACTAAATACATTACAACAACTTTAAAAAAACTTAAAAACACACGTAAGTGGATAAAATGCTTCATTCACATGTATATCACTTTTCGCTTCTCTTTTGCCATTAAAGTGATGTCTTTTCTCCAAAAGCTGGTATATTAATTTAGTAATTTGGGATACTGTCATTCTGTATGTTTTAATGATGTCGTCATTATGCGTTGCTGTTGAATCTTAATAATAAACCAATGGATTAATATATACAGTAGTTATCTTTCGGTTATGTACAGGAATTCCGCTAAATGCATTAAGAGTTATGCTGGAACATATACATATATAAACTCTGCCTATTTCATAAAAACAAAAAAAAAAAACTGTTCATGTTAATGTTCATATGGATACTACAGTATATATATATATATATATATATATAAAAACATTAAAACATGTTTAATCACAGAAGAAAAATAGAGATTATTGAAAGTAATCAAGGAGAAATCTAGTTTCTTCATTTTCTTACCGAAGATCCCGACATCATTTCTTTCTGAAGCTTTAGGTATTTGGTAGCCGTTGGTTGTTGATGCAGCATCATCAAGATTCTCAGTTACATATCAAAACCCTAATTAATATAAATTAGTGGGGTTTTTTCAATTTCCATGTGAATCTTAATGGTGCTGCACCTACAGAAAACGACTGATGAGCTCTCTTCAACGGATCCGTCGAGAACTTATATCAGATTCACACACACAAAAGAGATCGAGTATATATTACTATACACATTAACAGAACAAAAAGAAATTCGATTGAGTTTCTTAGCAAAAAAAAAAAAGAAATTCGATTGACTAATCAAAAAATAATAATCGCTAAACTAAACAAGCAGAAAAAGATCTGATTTATCTTTTCGTTATATCCATTCTATCTGAGAAGAAGAAACAACGAGACGAGTAAAGTAGATATATAGCTGAAGCTGAAGTAGAGAATACGTTCCAGATTCCAAGGGCTGACGTGTCTATCTCTAAATGGTTCGTTTCCAAACAAAAAAATACGGAATATTCTGTTTTTAGATCGTATTCATTTTTGTAGGGACAAATATAATTGCGTGAAAGAAATACTGGCTGGTTAGTTATTTTCCGATCTGCCGATCTAAAGTCTCAGACACAACAAACCATTCTTGTACTAACTTTCTATCATAAATGCTTATCTAATTTTAAAATCATTTTTATGAGAGAAGAGTATACGTATGTAACTATGTATGTACACACATATGCATTGGTGTGTACGAGAAGCACAAGAATAGTTAGAGAGGGAGTGAGAGGAGCAAGTGAAGAAGAGGCTTGGAGCAAGGTATTTATAGAGACGCAATACCTTAGGTAGATATTAAACCGAACGAAATCGGACCATTTTTATGGTTTTCTTGTGGTTTCGTTTATCGTTAATTTCTAAACCGAACAGTCAATTCGGATCCGAACCCTACAAATCGTTCATACAAATATCAAACAATATGCAAATTATATTCTGTATTTTCCCCAGTAATATTTGATTTTTCATATTTCATATTAAGAAAGATATCTTGTTTGTCTAGAAACCTTAACTTCTATAAACTGAATGTATTTGCATTTTTATTAAGATAAGTTTTTAAACAAAAGAATTAACACCAAGTTCGAATAGTCAACTTGCATTGGCAAAAAGAAAGAAAGATATGCTTCTCTATATAGTTGATACGATGAGGTGTTTACATGTTCTAATTTATATTGTTATTACTGGTATATTAATTTAGTAATTTGGGATACTGTCATTCTGTATGTTTTAATGATGTCGTCATTATGCGTTGCTGTTGAATCTTAATAATAAACCAATGGATTAATATATACAGTAGTTATCTTTCGGTTATGTACAGGGAATTCCGCTAAATGCATTAAGAGTTATGCTGGAACATATACATATATAAACTCTATGCCTATTTTATAGAAAAAAAACTATTCATAATGATCATTTTTAAAAAAAATTGTTAAAGATTTGGTAATTAATGTTCATATGGATACTACAGTATATATATATATATATTACTGAATTTTATTTTAAACAGTTTTAAAAACATTTAAAACGGATCAAAATTTAGCCGATTGTCTATCCATACACCAAATATCATTTTCATATAAAATATGGATGATAAATATCGAGCTAGTTTTCATTCAAGCTGACACTGATCATATATACTCCAAGGTTAGGATGGCCCTTATGACCCCAATATTGAACATCGTGAGTGTGGCCGCACTACAGAAGTATTGGTCTAGGTGAGAGAAGAAATTATATGAACAACATGTCCTCTGAAAGGAATTATCACTGCGATATATATCAGTTTCCTAGCTATAATGTAGAGATACATGAATAAATTTAGAATGAAGGTCTTATAATGATGTGCATCTCCGAAGAGCGAAGACTTACAAAATTTATGAGATTAAATCGATTTCAGGATGATGGCGGGTTTTAACTTTTCGTCGACTCTCGGCTAATCTAGAGCGTTAATTAAGTACTGCATTCAACGACATCTACCAATTAGATAACATAAGTTTTTGATTTAACTATGAACAGAAAAAATGCTTGGATTGATGAGTTTCATTGACTTGGATGTGAGTGTGTATACACGTGAAGTGCTCAGGACAAGTTGATAAACATAGTACACCACACATCAAACAAAGAGAGATTCCATGTCTCCCACATTTTCACCTGAAGATCATCAAAACCACAAGGCTTTATAAACTAGAAACCAAACCAACTATACATGTTCATTTTTTTTAATATAAAAACCACTATGCATGCTACCATTTTCCTTCTTAATATTAACACACAATACTAAATTTGCCACTTTAAATACTTAAAAATGTATGTGTGGATAAAATGCTTCATTCACATGTATATCACTTTTTCGCTTCTCTTTTTGCCACGAAAGTGATGTCTTTTCTCCAAAAGCTGATATATTAATAATTATTGTGCATTTGCTGATGTGTAAAACTTAGTGTTAATAGAAAGTATTAATAACAACTAAAAGAAGAGAATAATCAGAGCAGTACTACAAACTACCTAAAATATGATTCGGATCTTAGAACAACAATACAAATTGATTTAGTCAAAAAAAACAATACAAATTGAATGTTTGGACATGAATTTAGGCATAAAAGAAGGGTCTTATTTTCACAATAAAAGAAAATGTTGTTACGTTATGTTTTAAAGCTGTTGTAATGTATTTGTTTGGGAATTAGTGAACAAAATCGTTATACCCAACATCATTAAACTAAATCTACCAAGAAGAGGAAAAAAAAATTGACCATGCTAAATGGCCAATCTTAACTCGTAAGATATAGTGTGAGATAAAATATCAGCAATGTAAATGCCATCAACGGACAAATAGATGAGCAAAAGGAAAAAACAGGTGAAAGTGGTAGTTATTTATACACCTGCGACTGCGATGTTAGAGTAGGTTAACTAAATACATTACAACAACTTTAAAAAAACTTAAAAAAAACATCAGGCGCAGGTTCTAAGCAAGACCTACCTCGGATTGGAAATAAATATTATTTATACACCTGCGATTAGATCTATATAGGTTAACCAGTACTATTATCTGTACGTAGATATTCAAAACTCTTATAAATACTCAACTTTATTAAAAGCATTAGATAATTGTCAAAAAAAACGTTGCAGGCAATTATTTTGTTTGGGAAGATGGGTTTTCCACCCGTATCATGGCAGACAACCTGGTACCTTTGCATCGTTCCACGTATTCGTAGGTTATATGTGGTTGTTTACTTGTATATTCCATGGCTCCGTATTCTACTTGAACATTTTCTTAGTAAGCCTTTTTTTGAACATTTTCTTTGTGAGCCTTTGTTCAAAAATATATTTTCTTAGCACGAATTTAATATAGTATTATGTACTCTTTGTAGATATAACTTTATGACATTAAATGGATGGTCTATTGGGTCATTAATCTCGACTCAAGGCTGATCGAGAGGAAAATCACAGTGTGAACGTACATGATGTACAGAGGCCGACTCAATGGTGTACTGAGATATTGATTTACAATTATTTTTGTATATTATTTTTTTGCTGAAGTTTATTTTTGTATATTATGTTCTTTAAATCGTTTTCCCAATCATGACAGCCCATTTTAGTAATTATGAAGCAAACCTTATGTAATATATTTAGTCATGTAGGTACGGGACCATCTCTATCATAATCACAACCTGTTCGTTCGATATATATAATTATTTTTACAGTTACACAAATTAAACATTCAAACTAAAAAATAATAATCCTTCAATTCTTAGTTTTGAAATGATTACTTGGCAAACTTATATTTCCCGATTGTCTATCCATACACCAAATATCATTTTCATATAAAATATGGATGATAAATATCGAGCTAGTTTTCATTCAAGCTGACACTGATCATATATACTCCAAGGTTAGGATGGCCCTTATGACCCCAATATTGAACATCGTGAGTGTGGCCGCACTACAGAAGTATTGGTCTAGGTGAGAGAAGAAATTATATGAACAACATGTCCTCTGAAAGGAATTATCACTGCGATATATATCAGTTTCCTAGCTATAATGTAGAGATACATGAATAAATTTAGAATGAAGGTCTTATAATGATGTGCATCTCCGAAGAGCGAAGACTTACAAAATTTATGAGATTAAATCGATTTCAGGATGATGGCGGGTTTTAACTTTTCGTCGACTCTCGGCTAATCTAGAGCGTTAATTAAGTACTGCATTCAACGACATCTACCAATTAGATAACATAAGTTTTTGATTTAACTATGAACAGAAAAAATGCTTGGATTGATGAGTTTCATTGACTTGGATGTGAGTGTGTATACACGTGAAGTGCTCAGGACAAGTTGATAAACATAGTACACCACACATCAAACAAAGAGAGATTCCATGTCTCCCACATTTTCACCTGAAGATCATCAAAACCACAAGGCTTTATAAACTAGAAACCAAACCAACTATACATGTTCATTTTTTAATATAAAACCACTATGCATGCTACCATTTTCCTTCTTAATATTAACACACAATACTAAATTTGCCACTTTAAATACTTAAAAATGTATGTGTGGATAAAATGCTTCATTCACATGTATATCACTTTTTCGCTTCTCTTTTTGCCATTAAAGTGATGTCTTTTCTCCTAAAGCTGATATATTAATAATTATTGTGCATTTGCTGATGTGTAAAACTTAGTGTTAATAGAAAGTATTAATAACAACTAAAAGAAGAGAATAATCAGAGCAGTACTACAAACTACCTAAAATATGATTCGGATCTTAGAACAACAATACAAATTGATTTAGTCAAAAAAAAAAACAATACAAATTGAATGTTTGGACATGAATTTAGGCATAAAAGAAGGGTCTTATTTTCACAATAAAAGAAAATGTTGTTACGTTATGTTTTAAAGCTGTTGTAATGTATTTGTTTGGGAATTAGTGAACAAAATCGTTATACCCAACATCATTAAACTAAATCTACCAAGAAGAGGAAAAAAAAATTGACCATGCTAAATGGCCAATCTTAACTCGTAAGATATAGTGTGAGATAAAATATCAGCAATGTAAATGCCATCAACGGACAAATAGATGAGCAAAAGGAAAAAAACAGGTGAAAGTGGTAGTTATTTATACACCTGCGACTGCGATGTTAGAGTAGGTTAACTAAATACATTACAACAACTTTAAAAAAACTTAAAAAAAACATCAGTCGCAGGTTCTAAGCAAGACGTACCTCGGATTGGAAATAAATATTATTTATACACCTACGATTAGAGATCTATATAGGTTACCTAGTATTATTTGTACGTAGATACTGAAAACTCTTAGAAATACTCAACTTTTATTAAAAGCACTAGATAATTGTCCAAAAAACGTTGCAGGCAATTATTTTGTTTGCGAAAAGATGATTTATCTACCAATATCATGGCAGACAACCTGGTACCTTTGCCTCGTTCCACGTATTCGTAGGTTATATGTGGTTGTTTACTTGTATATTCCATGGCTCCGTATTCTACTTGAACATTTTCTTAGTAAGCCTTTTTGAACATTTTCTTTGTGAGCCTTTGTTCAAAAATATATTTTCTTAGCACGAATTTAATATAGTATTATGTACTCTTTGTAGATATAACTTTATGACATTAAATGGATGGTCTATTGGGTCATTAATCTCGACTCAAGGCTGATCGAGAGGAAAATCACAGTGTGAACGTACATGATGTACAGAGGCCGACTCAATGGTGTACTGAGATATTGATTTACAATTATTTTTGTATATTATTTTTGCTGAAGTTTATTTTTGTATATTATGTTCTTTAAATCGTTTTCCCGAATCATGACAGCCCATTTTAGTAATTATGAAGCAAACCTTATGTAATATATTTAGTCATGTAGGTACGGGATCAAACCATCTCTATCATAATCACAACCTGTTCGTTCGATATATATAATTATTTTTACAGTTACACAAAACATTTCAACTAAAAAAATAATCCTTTCAATTCTTAGTTTTGAAATGATTATTTGGCAAGCTTATATTTTCCGGATTAACTTAAATATTTATATCCCAATGATGAATGAACTTTTTTTTTATCATAGACCATACAAATTTTGTGTGCTACGACTGATGAGCCTTGTTTCTTTCATATCTTTTCTTAATTAGTGATCTAAGTCAATTACATGTGTCCACCACATGGGAACATGGATGGTTAGAACCAGTTCACATGATTACTATTTTTTAACTTCGTCATTTATCAGAAAGAGCATCGTTTTAATATATCTACGACTACCCATGTAAGACCTTGAAAAATTGTAATACTTTATACCATTGTCAGGTTTTTTTTTTTTTTTGATAAACCATTGTCAGGTTTATTACTTTATTTTGTCATAGTGTTTACCCGTACGTCATGGACTCATGGTATTTCTGATTTTCTCCAAAATTATTCTGGCAAATCTATATAAAATAATTAATAATACTATTGAACACTTTTTCATCATACTATTCAACACGATACCCTACAATATTGCACATGCACTTCAGAAGTTATACATCCTGCATGTGTATATATTTATTTAAATCTTCTAAAAAGTATATATTTATTTAGTAAAGCTAGACATTCGATTTTATAAAAGTTTCATATCATAAGACACGCGTAGAATGCACAAAGCTTTCTTTCCTGCTTGTGAAGATATTGGATCCTTAGCCCTTTTTCCAAGAAAAATATACGATAAAATTATTATGTTTTAAAAGTGATAGACGACCTCATATATATTATATATATATATTACTGAATTTTATTTTAAACAGTTTTAAAAACATTTAAAACGGATCAAAATTTAGCCGATTGTCTATCCATACACCAAATATCATTTTCATATAAAATATGGATGATAAATATCGAGCTAGTTTTCATTCAAGCTGACACTGATCATATATACTCCAAGGTTAGGATGGCCCTTATGACCCCAATATTGAACATCGTGAGTGTGGCCGCACTACAGAAGTATTGGTCTAGGTGAGAGAAGAAATTATATGAACAACATGTCCTCTGAAAGGAATTATCACTGCGATATATATCAGTTTCCTAGCTATAATGTAGAGATACATGAATAAATTTAGAATGAAGGTCTTATAATGATGTGCATCTCCGAAGAGCGAAGACTTACAAAATTTATGAGATTAAATCGATTTCAGGATGATGGCGGGTTTTAACTTTTCGTCGACTCTCGGCTAATCTAGAGCGTTAATTAAGTACTGCATTCAACGACATCTACCAATTAGATAACATAAGTTTTTGATTTAACTATGAACAGAAAAAATGCTTGGATTGATGAGTTTCATTGACTTGGATGTGAGTGTGTATACACGTGAAGTGCTCAGGACAAGTTGATAAACATAGTACACCACACATCAAACAAAGAGAGATTCCATGTCTCCCACATTTTCACCTGAAGATCATCAAAACCACAAGGCTTTATAAACTAGAAACCAAACCAACTATACATGTTCATTTTTTTTAATATAAAAACCACTATGCATGCTACCATTTTCCTTCTTAATATTAACACACAATACTAAATTTGCCACTTTAAATACTTAAAAATGTATGTGTGGATAAAATGCTTCATTCACATGTATATCACTTTTTCGCTTCTCTTTTTGCCATTAAAGTGATGTCTTTTCTCCTAAAGCTGATATATTAATAATTATTGTGCATTTGCTGATGTGTAAAACTTAGTGTTAATAGAAAGTATTAATAACAACTAAAAGAAGAGAATAATCAGAGCAGTACTACAAACTACCTAAAATATGATTCGGATCTTAGAACAACAATACAAATTGATTTAGTCAAAAAAAAAAACAATACAAATTGAATGTTTGGACATGAATTTAGGCATAAAAGAAGGGTCTTATTTTCACAATAAAAGAAAATGTTGTTACGTTATGTTTTAAAGCTGTTGTAATGTATTTGTTTGGGAATTAGTGAACAAAATCGTTATACCCAACATCATTAAACTAAATCTACCAAGAAGAGGAAAAAAAAATTGACCATGCTAAATGGCCAATCTTAACTCGTAAGATATAGTGTGAGATAAAATATCAGCAATGTAAATGCCATCAACGGACAAATAGATGAGCAAAAGGAAAAAAACAGGTGAAAGTGGTAGTTATTTATACACCTGCGACTGCGATGTTAGAGTAGGTTAACTAAATACATTACAACAACTTTAAAAAAAAAAAACTTAAAAAAAAAAACATCAGTCGCAGGTTCTAAGCAAGACGTACCTCGGATTGGAAATAAATATTATTTATACACCTACGATTAGAGATCTATATAGGTTACCTAGTATTATTTGTACGTAGATACTGAAAACTCTTAGAAATACTCAACTTTTATTAAAAGCACTAGATAATTGTCCAAAAAACGTTGCAGGCAATTATTTTGTTTGCGAAAAGATGATTTATCTACCAATATCATGGCAGACAACCTGGTACCTTTGCCTCGTTCCACGTATTCGTAGGTTATATGTGGTTGTTTACTTGTATATTCCATGGCTCCGTATTCTACTTGAACATTTTCTTAGTAAGCCTTTTTTTGAACATTTTCTTTGTGAGCCTTTGTTCAAAAATATATTTTCTTAGCACGAATTTAATATAGTATTATGTACTCTTTGTAGATATAACTTTATGACATTAAATGGATGGTCTATTGGGTCATTAATCTCGACTCAAGGCTGATCGAGAGGAAAATCACAGTGTGAACGTACATGATGTACAGAGGCCGACTCAATGGTGTACTGAGATATTGATTTACAATTATTTTTGTATATTATTTTTGCTGAAGTTTATTTTTGTATATTATGTTCTTTAAATCGTTTTCCCAATCATGACAGCCCATTTTAGTAATTATGAAGCAAACCTTATGTAATATATTTAGTCATGTAGGTACGGGATCAAACCATCTCTATCATAATCACAACCTGTTCGTTCGATATATATAATTATTTTTACAGTTACACAAATTAAACATTCAAACTAAAAATAATAATCCTTCAATTCTTAGTTTTGAAATGATTACTTGGCAAACTTATATTTCCCGATTAACTTAAATCTTTATATCCTAGTTATGGATTTTTTTTTAATCATAGACCATACAAATTTTGTGTACTACGATGGTCGAGCCTTGTTTCTTTCTTATCTTTTCTTAATTAGTGATCGTAAGTCAATTACATGTGTCCACATGGGAACATGAATGCTCAGAACCAGTTCACATGATTACTATTTTTTAACTTAGTCATTTGTCAGAAAGAGCATCGTTTTAATATATCTACGACTACCCATGTAAGACCTTGAAAAATTGTAATACTTTATACCATTGTCAGGTTTTTTTTTTTTTTTGATAAACCATTGTCAGGTTTATTACTTTATTTTGTCATAGTGTTTACCCGTACGTCATGGACTCATGGTATTTCTATTTTTCTCCAAAAGATATTCCGGCGAATCTATGTAAAATAATTAATAATACTATTGCACACTTTTCATCATAATTTTCAATACGCTACCCTAAACTGCTGCACATGCACTTCAGAAGTTATACATCCTGCATGTGTATATATCTATTTAAATCTTCTAAAAAGTATATATTTATTTAGTAAAGCTAGACATTCGATTTTATAAAAGTTTCATATCATAAGACACGCGTAGAATGCACAAAGCTTTCTTTCCTGCTTGTGAAGATATTGGATCCTTAGCCCTTTTTCCAAAAAAAAAAAAGAAGAAGAAGATATTGGATCCTTTTAATAAAATTGTAGCAGTATTTTTGTTTCAAACTGTTAAATGAAAAAAAAAACATCTTTTATGGTTAACAGGTTATGTACTGTGGTCTACGAGGATAGTACTGTAGTATGTGAACTGAATTAAAAATAATATATATGTATATGGTTGAATCCAGTTCCTCTGACTTGTTTTGTTCCAAAACTGTGGGCTGATTAAAGCTATTATATTGAGGAATGCGTGATTAGGTCATCTAAACATTGTGACTTGGATCTCACGTGGAATCGAGCTTCTTGTCCTTTATTTTATTTTTAAGTTAAAACAATATATCTCAACCAAAATATTAGCCTGTACTTATTTTCTATGCATGGTCTAATCACAAAGTAAAAACTAGCAAGATAATTTACTTGAGAAAACCCTCGACCAAAGGCAAATCCATTTTAGACATTCGACAACTTTTGGACTTGTCTGTTAAAATAACAATATTTCATCTGTTTATGGAAGAAAATAATCCTTTATCCATCCATAAAAATGTCAAACCCCTTAAGTGAAAGACGTGTTTTGGTAAAATTTCCTAGACAGGATGTTTTCCGTCCGTGTCAAATAGCTAATGTTATTAGGATATGATGATGTATTTTGTAATGATTAAACTTGAATTTTGTTATTAATTAAGCACATGTTATTTTCATTGGCTTAAGTGGGAGACTTAGAGCATCATTAGAGCATGCACATCGCATGTATGTTACACCGGTTTTACAAATTTAAAAAAAACTTAAAAAAAACATCAGTCGCAGGTTCTAAGCAAGACGTACCTCGGATTGGAAATAAATATTATTTATACACCTACGATTAGAGATCTATATAGGTTACCTAGTATTATTTGTACGTAGATACTGAAAACTCTTAGAAATACTCAACTTTTATTAAAAGCACTAGATAATTGTCCAAAAACGTTGCAGGCAATTATTTTGTTTGAAAAGATGATTTATCTACCAATATCATGGCAGACAACCTGGTACCTTTGCCTCGTTCCACGTATTCGTAGGTTATATGTGGTTGTTTACTTGTATATTCCATGGCTCCGTATTCTACTTGAACATTTTCTTAGTAAGCCTTTTTGAACATTTTCTTTGTGAGCCTTTGTTCAAAAATATATTTTCTTAGCACGAATTTAATATAGTATTATGTACTCTTTGTAGATATAACTTTATGACATTAAATGGATGGTCTATTGGGTCATTAATCTCGACTCAAGGCTGATCGAGAGGAAAATCACAGTGTGAACGTACATGATGTACAGAGGCCGACTCAATGGTGTACTGAGATATTGATTTACAATTATTTTTGTATATTATTTTTTTGCTGAAGTTTATTTTTGTATATTATGTTCTTTAAATCGTTTTCCCAATCATGACAGCCCATTTTAGTAATTATGAAGCAAACCTTATGTAATATATTTAGTCATGTAGGTACGGGATCAAACCATCTCTATCATAATCACAACCTGTTCGTTCGATATATATAATTATTTTTACAGTTACACAAATTAAACATTCAAACTAAAAATAATAATCCTTCAATTCTTAGTTTTGAAATGATTACTTGGCAAACTTATATTTCCCGATTAACTTAAATCTTTATATCCTAGTTATGGATTTTTTTAATCATAGACCATACAAATTTTGTGTACTACGATGGTCGAGCCTTGTTTCTTTCTTATCTTTTCTTAATTAGTGATCGTAAGTCAATTACATGTGTCCACATGGGAACATGAATGCTCAGAACCAGTTCACATGATTACTATTTTTTAACTTAGTCATTTGTCAGAAAGAGCATCGTTTTAATATATCTACGACTACCCATGTAAGACCTTGAAAAATTGTAATACTTTATACCATTGTCAGGTTTTTTTTTTTTTTTGATAAACCATTGTCAGGTTTATTACTTTATTTTGTCATAGTGTTTACCCGTACGTCATGGACTCATGGTATTTCTATTTTTCTCCAAAAGATATTCCGGCGAATCTATGTAAAATAATTAATAATACTATTGCACACTTTTCATCATAATTTTCAATACGCTACCCTAAACTGCTGCACATGCACTTCAGAAGTTATACATCCTGCATGTGTATATATCTATTTAAATCTTCTAAAAAGTATATATTTATTTAGTAAAGCTAGACATTCGATTTTATAAAAGTTTCATATCATAAGACACGCGTAGAATGCACAAAGCTTTCTTTCCTGCTTGTGAAGATATTGATCCTTAGCCCTTTTCCAAAAAAAAAAGAAGAAGAAGATATTGGATCCTTTTAATAAAATTGTAGCAGTATTTTTGTTTCAAACTGTTAAATGAAAAAAAAAACATCTTTTATGGTTAACAGGTTATGTACTGTGGTCTACGAGGATAGTACTGTAGTATGTGAACTGAATTAAAAATAATATATATGTATATGGTTGAATCCAGTTCCTCTGACTTGTTTTGTTCCAAAACTGTGGGCTGATTAAAGCTATTATATTGAGGAATGCGTGATTAGGTCATCTAAACATTGTGACTTGGATCTCACGTGGAATCGAGCTTCTTGTCCTTTATTTTATTTTATTTTTAAGTTAAAACAATATATCTCAACCAAAATATTAGCCTGTACTTATTTTCTATGCATGGTCTAATCACAAAGTAAAAACTAGCAAGATAATTTACTTGAGAAAACCCTCGACCAAAGGCAAATCCATTTTAGACATTCGACAACTTTTGGACTTGTCTGTTAAAATAACAATATTTCATCTGTTTATGGAAGAAAATAATCCTTTATCCATCCATAAAAATGTCAAACCCCTTAAGTGAAAGACGTGTTTTGGTAAAATTTCCTAGACAGGATGTTTTCCGTCCGTGTCAAATAGCTAATGTTATTAGGATATGATGATGTATTTTGTAATGATTAAACTTGAATTTTGTTATTAATTAAGCACATGTGATTTTTCAGTGGCTTAAGTGAGAGAATTATTTCTGGTCTATGAGCTTAAACCGAGTAAAGCTTTTGTTCAAGGCCCATGAAGGAAATTTATAATGAGCCTGAACCTCATGATGATACTTTTGTTGGCTTGTTTTGGTACATTACAATAACTTCGAGCGTCGAGTTTTACGTTTGAGTTAAACCTTAATGATACAATTATAAAAATATAAACCAAACAGAAGGTAAAACCATAATTATAGAAAAAAAATTGAGGGTAAATGCAAAATTACGAAGATGCGAGAGGGTACAACAATGATTATAGACCAACTATAGCGCAAACGCATCTTTACAAAATAACCATAAATATGGAGAAATTCGAGGGAAAAGCCACAATTATATAGAAATACGAGGGCAAATCATAAATATATTTATCCTCTCTTTTTGTTTTACTTTGCAGATTTTAGCGTTAAAAGGCTTTTCTTATTTTGGCAATTTAAAAGCCCAAAAGGCCTCAAAGAGTAAAAAGAAGACCCAGTCAAAGGTCGTACGATCATACACAAACACGCTGCAGACGAAAAGCTTTCTTCATCACTCTCTCTCGGAGTAGAATGAAACTGTGAGAGAAAGCCCTAAAAACCCACCACCGCGAAGAAAGATGGATCGCAAGGGAAAGGGAAAACAGATCGCCGGAGCTGGTTCATCTTCCGGAAAGAAACGAAAAGGAGGAGTCGAGTTTAGAGACGAAGGCTTGAGGATTAACAGTAAGCGTAAAAAACCAGGGGTTCTTCAGTTCTTCGAGGAATCCGCCGAGGTCGGTTACTATGGAGGTAGCTCCGACGAGGAATGCGACATGGATGATGTATTTAACGGTAATTTCGTTTTTTCCTCTTGCATGTGTTTCGATTGCTTATGCGAGGACTCCGATTAGGTCACATTTGATGATTTATCTGATAAAGTTTCGATCTTTGTTGAAATAGCTAATTTTCGAGATTAGGGTTTGTGTTTGAGTTAGTTCTAGCTTCAGTTTCGAGCTGTTTTGTCGTGTTTTAAGGCTCACGTGCCTGAATATTGAAGAAAGTTGTCATCTTTATAGCAGATGTGGGAGATGAACCTGAGCTGGAGACTGGTGGAAAGGATGACAAGGGGGGAAAAGGCAGCTCTTCCTTTGTGTTTCCCAAGGAAGAGGAGATGAATGAGGATGATTACGATAGAATGATGGAAGAAAGATACAAACCTGGCTCTGGGTTCGTTAGATATGCAGCTGATGATGTGAAAAGTTCCATCGAGATGGATGCTCTTGTTCCTACCGCCCATGATCCTCCGATATGGAAAATAAAGTGTGCGGTATGTTCGAACTAAAGGCTTCTGCTTATGCTTTAAGCCAATGTGTTTCTTATGCTTCTGCTGACTTAATTTGGTTTTATGCTTGTAGATTGGACGGGAGAAGCATTCCGTTTTCTGTCTCATGCACAAATTTGTGGAGCTGCGGAAGATAGGGACCAAGCTACGGATCTTGTCGGTGTTTTTGTGGAGCATGTCAAGGGCTTTATCTTCATCGAAGCTGACAAGGAACAGGATGTTCTTGAGGTAATAAACATTTAGCATACTTATGATGGAGGATGTTGTTTAACGTGTATTATTTTCCTTTTCCTAGGCATGCATGAGTTTAAATGGCATCTATGCCACTCGGATGATGCTACTTCCTAAATCTGAAGCTCCACATCTGCTTACTGTACAAAAACCAAAACCTTTTCTGAGGGAACATGGGCTCGTATCAAGAGTGGTAAATACAAAGGAGATCTTGCTCAGGTACAGTTTCCTTTGGTTCCTTTATTTTATTTTATTTTTAAGTTAAAACAATATATCTCAACCAAAATATTAGCCTGTACTTATTTTCTATGCATGGTCTAATCACAAAGTAAAAACTAGCAAGATAATTTACTTGAGAAAACCCTCGACCAAAGGCAAATCCATTTTAGACATTCGACAACTTTTGGACTTGTCTGTTAAAATAACAATATTTCATCTGTTTATGGAAGAAAATAATCCTTTATCCATCCATAAAAATGTCAAACCCCTTAAGTGAAAGACGTGTTTTGGTAAAATTTCCTAGACAGGATGTTTTCCGTCCGTGTCAAATAGCTAATGTTATTAGGATATGATGATGTATTTTGTAATGATTAAACTTGAATTTTGTTATTAATTAAGCACATGTGATTTTTCAGTGGCTTAAGTGAGAGAATTATTTCTGGTCTATGAGCTTAAACCGAGTAAAGCTTTTGTTCAAGGCCCATGAAGGAAATTTATAATGAGCCTGAACCTCATGATGATACTTTTGTTGGCTTGTTTTGGTACATTACAATAACTTCGAGCGTCGAGTTTTACGTTTGAGTTAAACCTTAATGATACAATTATAAAAATATAAACCAAACAGAAGGTAAAACCATAATTATAGAAAAAAAATTGAGGGTAAATGCAAAATTACGAAGATGCGAGAGGGTACAACAATGATTATAGACCAACTATAGCGCAAACGCATCTTTACAAAATAACCATAAATATGGAGAAATTCGAGGGAAAAGCCACAATTATATAGAAATACGAGGGCAAATCATAAATATATTTATCCTCTCTTTTTTGTTTTTACTTTGCAGATTTTAGCGTTAAAAGGCTTTTCTTATTTTGGCAATTTAAAAGCCCAAAAGGCCTCAGAGAGTTAAAAAAAAAGACCCAGTCAAAGCACGTACGATCACAAGCTCACACACAACACGCTGCAGACGAAAAGCTCTCTCTCTTCTTCACTCTCTCTCGGAGAAGAATAATGAAACTGTGAGAAAGCCCTAAAACTCAACGCGAAGAAGAAGATGGATCATAAGGGAAAGGGAAAACAGATCGCCGGAACTGGATCCTCTTCCGTCGGAAAGAAACGGAAAGGAGGAGGAGGAGGAGTCGAGTTTAGAGACGAAGGCTTGAGGATTAACAACAGTAGCAAGCGGAAAAAACCAGGGGTTCTTCAGTTCTTCGAGGAATCCGCCGAGGTTGGTTACTACGGAGGTAGCTCCGACGAAGACTGCGATTTCGATGATGATTTTCTCAACGGTAATTTCGGTTTTTCCTCTTGCATGTGTTTCGATTGCTTATGCGAGGACTCCGATTAGGTCACATTTGATGATTTATCTGATAAAGTCTCGATCTTTTTTGGAATAGCTAATTTCCGTGATTAGGGTTTGTGTTTGAGTTAGTTTGAGTTTCGAGCTGTTATGTCTTGTTTTTAAGGCTTGTGTGTGTGAATATTGAAGAAAGTTGTCATCTTTCTCTAACTACTCGTTTGAAGCAGATATGGAAGATGAGCCTGAGGTGGAGACAAGTGGAAAGGATGACAAGGGGGGAAAGGGAAAAGGCAGCTCTTCCTTTGTTTTCCCTAAGGAAGAGGAGATGAATGAGGATGACTACGATAGAATGATGGAAGAAAGGTACAAGCCTGGTTCTGGGTTTGTTAGATACGCAGCTGATGATGTGAAAAGTTCCATCGAGATGGATGCTCTTGTTCCAACTGCTCATGATCCTCCGATATGGAAAATAAAGTGTGCGGTATGTTAATACTTAGGCTTCTGCTTATGCTTTAACCCAATATGTGCTTATGCTTCTGCTGACTTTATTTTGTTAATGCTTGTAGATTGGACGGGAGAAGCATTCAGTCTTCTGTCTCATGCACAAATTTGTCGAGCTGCGGAAGATAGGGACCAAACTAAAGATCTTGTCGGTGTTCTTTGTGGAGCATGTCAAGGGGTTTATCTTCATAGAAGCTGACAAGGAACAGGATGTTCTTGAGGTAATAAACATTTAGCATACTTATGATGGAGGATGTTGTTTAACGTGTATTATTTTCCTTTTCCTAGGCATGCATGAGTTTGAACGGCATTTACGCCACTCGGATGATGCTACTTCCTAAATCTGAAGCTCCACATCTGCTCACTGTACAAAGAAAAACCAAAACCTTTTCCGAGGGAACATGGGCTCGTATTAAGAGTGGTAAATACAAAGGAGATCTTGCTCAGGTACAATTTCCTTTGGTTTCTTTATAAGTTTTCTTTCCATCTTGTTGTCTTCTTAAGGCTTACTAACTGTTATGCTCTATATACTCGTAGGTTGTGGCTGTGAGTGACACTCGGGGAAAAGCTCTGATAAAGTTGATTCCAAGGATTGATATAGCGGCACTTACCCAAAAATATGTAGCTACCCTATCTTCACGCTCATTTACCACAGTTCTCTAGCTTATCATTTGCTTTGTAACCTTTTGTGCAGGGTGGAGGAGTTGTCGCCCAAAAGGCCTCAGAGAGTTAAAAAAGACCCAGTCAAAGCACGTACGATCACAAGCTCACACACAACACGCTGCAGACGAAAAGCTCTCTCTCTTCTTCACTCTCTCTCGGAGAAGAATAATGAAACTGTGAGAAAGCCCTAAAACTCAACGCGAAGAAGAAGATGGATCATAAGGGAAAGGGAAAACAGATCGCCGGAACTGGATCCTCTTCCGTCGGAAAGAAACGGAAAGGAGGAGGAGGAGGAGTCGAGTTTAGAGACGAAGGCTTGAGGATTAACAACAGTAGCAAGCGGAAAAAACCAGGGGTTCTTCAGTTCTTCGAGGAATCCGCCGAGGTTGGTTACTACGGAGGTAGCTCCGACGAAGACTGCGATTTCGATGATGATTTTCTCAACGGTAATTTCGGTTTTTCCTCTTGCATGTGTTTCGATTGCTTATGCGAGGACTCCGATTAGGTCACATTTGATGATTTATCTGATAAAGTCTCGATCTTTTGTTTGGAATAGCTAATTTTCGAGACTAGGGTTTGTGTTTTGAGTTAGTTTGAGTTTCGAGCTGTTTTGTCTTGTTTTAAGGCTCACGTGCCTGAATATTGAAGAAAGTTGTCATCTTTATAGCAGATGTGGGAGATGAACCTGAGCTGGAGACTGGTGGAAAGGATGACAAGGGGGGAAAAGGCAGCTCTTCCTTTGTGTTTCCCAAGGAAGAGGAGATGAATGAGGATGATTACGATAGAATGATGGAAGAAAGATACAAACCTGGCTCTGGGTTCGTTAGATATGCAGCTGATGATGTGAAAAGTTCCATCGAGATGGATGCTCTTGTTCCTACCGCCCATGATCCTCCGATATGGAAAATAAAGTGTGCGGTATGTTCGAACTAAAGGCTTCTGCTTATGCTTTAAGCCAATGTGTTTCTTATGCTTCTGCTGACTTAATTTGGTTTTATGCTTGTAGATTGGACGGGAGAAGCATTCCGTTTTCTGTCTCATGCACAAATTTGTGGAGCTGCGGAAGATAGGGACCAAGCTACGGATCTTGTCGGTGTTTTTTGTGGAGCATGTCAAGGGCTTTATCTTCATCGAAGCTGACAAGGAACAGGATGTTCTTGAGGTAATAAACATTTAGCATACTTATGATGGAGGATGTTGTTTAACGTGTATTATTTTCCTTTTTCCTAGGCATGCATGAGTTTAAATGGCATCTATGCCACTCGGATGATGCTACTTCCTAAATCTGAAGCTCCACATCTGCTTACTGTACAAAAAAAAACCAAAACCTTTTCTGAGGGAACATGGGCTCGTATCAAGAGTGGTAAATACAAAGGAGATCTTGCTCAGGTACAGTTTCCTTTGGTTTCTTTATATGTTTTCTTTCCAGCTTGTTGTCTTCTAATGGCTGACTAACTGTTATGCTCTGTGCCCTTATAGGTTGTGGCTGTGAGTGACACTCGGGGAAAAGCTCTGATAAAGTTGATTCCAAGGATTGATATGGCGGCACTGACCCAAAAATATGTAGCTACTCTATCTTCACGTTCATTTACCACAGCTGTTGTGTGTTCTACATATGTACTTTAGCTTATCATTTGCTTTGTAACCTTTTGTGCAGGGTGGAGGAGTTGTCGCCCAAAAAGGCCTGAACCCAGCTCCAAGATTGATCAGTTCAAGCGAGCTTGCGTAATATGCTTGACCAGTTGACCTTTTCTTCTCGTTTGGTAAAACAATTATTAATATATCTTGTCTCTTCTTTTTTTTCACAGGGAGTTCAGGCCTCTCATCCAAGTGAGGCGTGATCGTGATACTGGAATGACTTTTGAGCATCTTGATAGCCTGATGCTGAAAGATGGCTTCGTTTATAAAAAAGTATCCTTGGATTCACTAACGTCCTGTGGGGTTAAACCATCAAAGGAGGAGATATTAAAATTCACTCCTTTAGAAAAGAAAGAAACTGGTGACGTGGAGTGGATTTCCGAGATCTATGGTGAAGAAAAGGAGAAGAAAAGTACTCCCACTGGCAAAGGGAGGGGGAAAGGAGAAGGATCAGGGGGGGAAAAAGGAGAAGGGTCAGGGGGGGAAAAAGGAGAAGGGTCATCAGAATCTAAGTTGGAAAGTAGCTATGAGTTATATAATCTAGTTTGTTTCAGGTATGGGGTCGTCCATACTTATGCTTCTTTGTTGTACTTTCATATGCTAAGCACTTCATTCTTTCCCTTTGTAGTCGGAAAGACTTTGGTCTGATTGTGGGAGTGGACGACAAAGGTGACGGTTACAAGGTATGTAGTTAGTTATTCAACTTCTCATATTTCACTATATGGCCTGTCCCTGATGAGTTGCATGATACCAGGTTCTGAAAGAAGGTTCTGATGGACCTGTTGTAGTCAGTGTTGGAAAAAAGGAGATGCAGGAACCGTTCGATTCAAAATTTTCTGCCCTGGATCTAAATAACAAACAGATTTCGATCGGTGATGTTGTGAAGATTGCCAAAGGCCCATCTGAGGTATATTTATTAATCTATCATCCTGTTTGTTTCTGTAGCACTTTTCTTTCACATGATTTGGTGGTGAAATTGTGTAAAAGCTTCTTACTTCTGATGCATAAAATACAATTTCAGGGTAAACAAGGAGTTGTGAGGCAAGTGTACAGAGGGATTATATTTCTTTATGCGGAGGGTGAGGAAGAAAATGGTGGATACTTGTGTTGCAAATCACAATCGTGTGAGAAAGTTAAACTTTTTACTGAAGAATTCAATGACAAGGTACGATATAGTCCAGTCCCTGCAAATGACAGATCTTCATGTTCTAATGACGTTCTTTTTTTTCTCTCAGACTGGTGGATTTGATGCTTCTGCTTTTGGAGATTCTACATCCTCTCCGAAATCGCCACTATCTCCTGAAAAAGAGTGGCAGCAGCAGCCCAAGGAGAAATACATTAACTGTATGTATTATTGTTTGGAGAGTTATTATTACCTAGCTTCTATTAATACCCTTTTAGTCTTCTCATGAATTATCATCATATGCAGCCAACCAGGGAGACAAAGGTAGCATGTATTCTATAGGCCAAAAGCTGAGGATACGTGTAGGTCCACTGAAGGGGTATCTCTGCCGTGTAATAGCGTTGCGTTATTCTGATATCACAGTGAAGCTTGATTCCCAGCATAAAATTTTCACAGGTTTGTTTTCATGTGTTTACACCTTCGATTCAATACTTTCTGCTGTGCTTCTGAAAATTTTCAATCGTGTGCTTCTGAAAATTTTCAATCGTGTGCTTCTGAAAATTTTCAATCGTGTGCTTCTGAAAATTTTCAATCGTGTGCTTCTGAAAATTTTCAATCGTGTGCTTCTGAAAATTTTCAATCGTGTGCTTCTGAAAATTTTCAATCGTGTGCTTCAGTTAAAAGTGAGCATCTTGCTGAGGTTCGTGACAGAAATACTGTGCCAAGTATGAGGTAATTTCCTAGAATACTCTGCGCTGAGACATTTCTTCCTTTATGTAGTTATATCATCCATTGTCCTTTCTGTTAAATGCCAACTTCGCTTACACTACTCTTGTCTGTTGCTATCAAGTGGGGATGCTGGGATGGGTTCCTTTCAACAATTTGACATGATTGGAACAACAGAAGGCAACAATGGAGGTTGGTGTTTCTTGCTTACCTTCAATTTCACTCAGTTAGACTTCAAGTACACATGACATACGTCTCTGAACTTAGATACTTTGAAGCATATGAACATTTTATAAGATATTCTAACCTGCTTCCTTATTTTATCTGACTAGTCAGCTAATATTCTTGTAACTTTCCATCTTTCTCGTTTGGTAAAACAATTATTAATATATCTTGTCTCTTCTTTTTTCACAGGAGTTCAGGCCTCTCATCCAAGTGAGGCGTGATCGATACTGGAATGACTTTTGAGCATCTTGATAGCCTGATGCTGAAAGATGGCTTCGTTTATAAAAAGTATCCTTGGATTCACTAACGTCCTGTGGGGTTAAACCATCAAAGGAGGAGATATTAAAATTCACTCCTTTAGAAAAGAAAGAAACTGGTGACGTGGAGTGGATTTCCGAGATCTATGGTGAAGAAAAGGAGAAGAAAAGTACTCCCACTGGCAAAGGGAGGGAAAAGGAGAAGGGTCAGGGGAAAAGGAGAAGGGTCAGGGGGGGAAAAAGGAGAAGGGTCATCAGAATCTAAGTTGGAAAGTAGCTATGAGTTATATAATCTAGTTTGTTTCAGGTATGGGGTCGTCCATACTTATGCTTCTTTGTTGTACTTTCATATGCTAAGCACTTCATTCTTTCCCTTTGTAGTCGGAAAGATTTCGGTCTGATAGTGGGAGTGGATGACAAAGGTGACGGTTTCAAGGTATGTAGTTCGTTATTCAACTTCTCATATTACTATATGGCCTGTCACTGATGAGTTGCATGATACCAGGTTCTGAAAGAAGGTTCTGATGGACCCGTTGTAGTCAGTGTTGGAAAAAAGGAAATGCAAGATAGACCATTCGATTCAAAATTTTCTGCCCTGGATCTGAATAACAAACAAGTTTCGATCAATGATGTTGTGAAGATTACCAAAGGCCCATCTGAGGTATTTTTTAAACTTATTATCCTGTTTTTTGTAGCACTTTTCTTTCACATAATTGCTGGTCTTCTTACTTATGATGCATAATATACAATTTCAGGGTAAACAAGGAGTTGTAAGACAAGTATACAGAGGGATCATATTTCTTTATGCTGAGGGTGAGGAAGAAAATGGTGGATATTTGTGTTGCAAATCACAATCATGTGAGAAAGTTAAACTTTTTACTGAAGAATCCAATGACAAGGTACGATAGTCCAGTCCCCTGCAATTGGCAGATCTTCATCTTCTAATGACGTTCTTTTCTTTCTCAGACTGGTGGGTTTGACGCTTTTGCTTTTGGAGATTCTACATCCTCTCCCAAGTCGCCACTATCTCCTGAAAAAGAGTGGCAGCCCAAGGAGAAATACATTAACTGTATGTATTATGTTTGGAGAGTCATTATTACCCAGCTTCTATTAATTCCCTTAGTCTTATCATGAATTATCATCATATGCAGCCAACCAAGGAGACAAAGGTAGCATGTATTCTATAGGCCAAAAGCTGAGGATACGTGTAGGTCCACTGAAGGGATATCTCTGCCGTGTAATAGCGTTACGCTATTCTGATATTACAGTCAAGCTTGATTCCCAGCATAAAATTTTCACAGGTTTGTTTTCATGTGGTTACACCTTTGATTCAATACTTTCTGCTGTGCTTCTGAATATTTTCAATGGTGTGCTTCAGTTAAAAGTGAGCATCTTGCTGAGGTTCGTGACAGAAATACTGTGCCAAGTACGAGGTAAAATTCCGTGAATCTCCTAGAATGCTCTGCTCGGACATTTTTCTTCCTTGTTGTAATTGTATCATTCATTGCTCTTTCTGTCAAATGCCAACTTAGCTTACACTATGTCTGTTTGTATAAAGTGTGGATGCTGGGATGGGTTCATTTCAACATTTTGACATGCTTGGAACAGAAGGCAACAATGGAGGTTAGTGTTTCTTGTTGACGTTCAATTTCACTCAGTTTGACTTCAAGTATAGTAGTATACATGTCATGCGTCTTTGAGCTTAGATGCTTTGAAGCATATGAACATTTTATAAGATATTCTAACCTGCTTCCTTATTTTATCTGACTAGTCAGCTAATATTCTTGTAACTTTCCATCTTTCTCGTTTGGTAGACTGGGCAAAAGGAGCAGGCACGTCCGAAGATAACACTACAACGTGGGGCAACACAGCAGCTGAGAACAAACCTGACACTGCTGGTGATCAATCCGGTGGTTGGAATTCCTGGGGTAAACCACCTGCTCCTGAAGCTAGCACTGTTGGTGCTTGGGGAGATGCAAGTACTCCAAAGTTGAAGCTTCTTGGGAAAACAAGGAGCTTCAACTTCCAATGTTGAAGATTCAGGTTCTAGGGGTAAGCATGGTGGAAGCTCTGATGGTAATAAACAAAACGATGACTCAGCATGGGGTAAACTAGTTGAAGAATCAAGCCAGAAGAAAGAAGAATCTTCTTGGGGAAAGAAAAGTGGATCTGATTCTGATTTGGGAAAAGGAAATGGAGAATCTTCTTGGGGAAAGAAAAGTGATGTTGGTGGTGGTGGTTCAAGCTGGGGTCAAAGAATAATGCTGGTGGCGGTTCAAACTGGGGTCAAGAGAAGGATGCTGGTGGTGGATCTAGCTGGGGAAGAAAAATGATGCTGGTGGAGACTGGGGTAGTAACTCAAAGAAAGAAACTGGTGACGGAGTGGATTTCCGAGATCTATGGTGAAGAAAAGGAGAAGAAAAGTACTCCCACTGGCAAAGGGAGGGGAAAGGAGAAGGATCAGGGGGAAAAAGGAGAAGGGTCAGGGAAAAAGGAGAAGGGTCATCAGAATCTAAGTTGGAAAGTAGCTATGAGTTATATAATCTAGTTTGTTTCAGGTATGGGGTCGTCCATACTTATGCTTTGTTGTACTTTCATATGCTAAGCACTTCATTCTTTCCCTTTGTAGTCGGAAAGATTTCGGTCTGATAGTGGGAGGATGACAAAGGTGACGGTTTCAAGGTATGTAGTTCGTTATTCAACTTCTCATATTACTATATGGCCTGTCACTGATGAGTTGCATGATACCAGGTTCTGAAAGAAGGTTCTGATGGACCCGCTAGTCAGTGTTGGAAAAAGGAAATGCAAGATAGACCATTCGATTCAAAATTTTCTGCCCTGGATCTGAATAACAAACAAGTTTCGATCAATGATGTTGTGAAGATTACCAAAGGCCCATCTGAGGTATTTTTTAAACTTATTATCCTGTTTTTTGTAGCACTTTTCTTTCACATAATTGCTGGTCTTCTTACTTATGATGCATAATATACAATTTCAGGGTAAACAAGGAGTTGTAAGACAAGTATACAGAGGGATCATATTTCTTTATGCTGAGGGTGAGGAAGAAAATGGTGGATATTTGTGTTGCAAATCACAATCATGTGAGAAAGTTAAACTTTTTACTGAAGAATCCAATGACAAGGTACGATAGTCCAGTCCCCTGCAATTGGCAGATCTTCATCTTCTAATGACGTTCTTTTCTTTCTCAGACTGGTGGGTTTGACGCTTTTGCTTTTGGAGATTCTACATCCTCTCCCAAGTCGCCACTATCTCCTGAAAAAGAGTGGCAGCCCAAGGAGAAATACATTAACTGTATGTATTATGTTTGGAGAGTCATTATTACCCAGCTTCTATTAATTCCCTTAGTCTTATCATGAATTATCATCATATGCAGCCAACCAAGGAGACAAAGGTAGCATGTATTCTATAGGCCAAAAGCTGAGGATACGTGTAGGTCCACTGAAGGGATATCTCTGCCGTGTAATAGCTGCTAGCTATTCTGATATTACAGTCAAGCTTGATTCCCAGCATAAAATTTTCACAGGTTTGTTTTCATGTGGTTACACCTTTGATTCAATACTTTCTGCTGTGCTTCTGAATATTTTCAATGGTGTGCTTCAGTTAAAAGTGAGCATCTTGCTGAGGTTCGTGACAGAAATACTGTGCCAAGTACGAGGTAAAATTCCGTGAATCTCCTAGAATGCTCTGCTCGGACATTTTTCTTCCTTGTTGTAATTGTATCATTCATTGCTCTTTCTGTCAAATGCCAACTTAGCTTACACTATGTCTGTTTGTATAAAGTGTGGATGCTGGGATGGGTTCATTTCAACATTTTGACATGCTTGGAACAGAAGGCAACAATGGAGGTTAGTGTTTCTTGTTGACGTTCAATTTCACTCAGTTTGACTTCAAGTATAGTAGTATACATGTCATGCGTCTTTGAGCTTAGATGCTTTGAAGCATATGAACATTTTAAAGATATTCTAACCTGCTTCCCTATTTTATCTGATTAGTCAGCTTATATTTTTTTTAACTTTCCATCTTTCTCGTTTGGTAGACTGGGCAAAAGGAGCAAGCACGTCAGAAGATAACACTGCAACGTGGGGCACTACAGCAGCTGAGAACAAACCTGACACTGCTGGTGATCAATCCGGTGGTTGGAATTCCTGGGGTAAACCACCTGCTCCTGAAGCTAGCACTGTTGGTGCTTGGGGAGATGCAAGTGCTCCAAAAGGTGAAGCTTCTTGGGGAAAACAAGGAGCTTCAACTTCCAATGTTGAAGATTTAGGTTCTTGGGGTGGTGGAAGCTCTGATGGTAATAAACAAGACAATGACTCAAGATGGGGTAAATTAGTTGAAGACTCAGAATCGAGCCAGAAGAAAGAAGATTCTTTTTGGGGAAAGAAAAGTGGATCTGATTCTGATTTGGGAAAAGGAAATGGAGAATCTACTTGGGGTAAGAAAGATGGAAATTCCAGCGCAAGTAACAAAGATGGAGTTTCCTGGGGGCAACATGATAAAGGCTCTGACGGGAACCAGGGAGGATCTTCGTGGGGCAAGAAGAATGACAGTATTAAAGATGACGGAGGGTCTTCTTGGGGTAAGAAGGATGATGGAGGCTCAACATGGGGTAAGAAGGACGATGGAGGATCTTCATGGGGTAAAAAGGTTGATGACATTATTAAGGATGATGGAGGATCGGCTTGGGGCAAAAAGGTTGAAGCTAATAACGATGATGGAGGATCTTCATGGGGTAAAAAGGTTGAAGCTAATAACGATGATGGAGGATCGGCTTGGGGCAAAAAGGTTGAAGCTAATAAGGATGATGGAGGATCGGCTTGGGGTAAAAAGGTTGAAGCTAATAAGGATGATGGAGGATCGGCTTGGGGCAAAAAGGTTGATGCTAATAAGGATGATGGAGGATCTTCTTGGGGTACAAAGGTTGATGCTAATAACGTTGATGGAGGATCGTCTTGGGGCAAAAAGGATGATGGTGGATCTTCTTGGAACAAAAAGGATGACGGTAATAAGGAGGAAGGATCGTCTTGGGGTAAAAAGGTTGAGAGTGGATCTTCTTGGGGGAACAAGGATGGTGGATCTTCATGGACCAAAAAAGACGATGGGGGATCTACGTGGGGTAAAAAAGATGATGGAGGGTACTCAGAACAAACATTTGATAGGGGAGGACGTGGGTTTGGTGGTAGAAGAGGTGGAGGTCGTCGCGGTGGTAGGGATCAGTTTGGGAGGGGAAGATCCTTTGGTCATTCGGAGGTTAGTTTGAAAGAAAAACTTTTGTTGTTACTGTTTTTGTAGTATGTTGAACTCTCTCATATTTGTACATTTGGAATGTTTCAGGATCAAGCTCCATGGAGTAAACCAGGTGGTGGTGGCGGTTCAAGCTGGGGTAAGCAAGACAATGGTGGAGGCGGTTCTAGCTGGGGTAAAGATAATGATGCTGGTGGAGGTGGTGGCTCAAGCTGGGGTCAAGAGAAGGATGCTGGTGGTGGATCTAGCTGGAGCAAACAGAATAATGCTGGTGGCGGTTCAAACTGGGGTCAAGAGAATAATACTGGTGGTGGATCTAGCTGGAGCAAGCAGAATAATGCTGGTGGCGGTTCAAGCTGGGGTCAACAGGATGGTGGTGGTTCAAGCTGGGGTCAACAGGATGGTGGTGGTTCAAGCTTTGGTCAAGAGAATAATACTGGTGGTGGATCTAGCTGGGGCGGTTCAAGCTGGAGTAAAGATAATGATGCTGGTGGAGGATCAAGCTGGTCCAAACAAGGTGATGGCGGTTCTAAACCGTGGGGAGAACAGAGTGGTGGTCGTGGTGGGTTTGGTGGTAGAAGAGGTGGAGGTCGTCGCGGTGGTAGGGATCAGTTTGGAAGGGAAGATCCTTTGGTCATTCGGAGGTTAGTTGACTGTTTGAGAGGAAACTTTTTGTTGCTGTTTTTGTAGTATGTCGAACTCTCATATTTGTACATTTGGAATGTTTCAGGATCAAGCTCCATGGAGTAAACCAGGTGGTGGTGGCGGTTCAAGCTGGGGTAAGCAAGACAATGGTGGAGGCGGTTCAAGCTGGAGTAAAGATAATGATGCTGGTGGTGGCGGTTCAAGCTGGGGTCAACAGGATGGTGGTGGTTCAAGCTGGGGTCAAGAGAAGGATGCTGGTGGTGGATCTAGCTGGGGAAGGAAAGTGATGGTGGTGGTTCAAGCTTTGGTCAAGAGAATAATGCTGGTGGCGGTTCAAGCTGGAGTAAAGATAATGATGCTGGTGGTGGCGGCGGTTCAAGCTGGAGTAAAGATAATGATGCTGGTGGAGGATCGAACTGGGGTCAACAGGATGGTGGTGGTTCAAGCTGGGGTAAAGATAATGATTCTGGTGGTGGTGGTTCAAGCTTTGGTCAAGAGAATAATGCTGGTGGTGGCGGTTCAAGCTGGAGTAAAGATAATGATGCTGGTGGTGGATCTAGCTGGGGAAGAAAATGATGCTGGTGGAGACTGGGGTAGTAACTCAAAGAAGGAAACCATTGCTGGTGCTGGTGACAAACCAAGCAATGAAAACAAAGCAGCAGCAGCTTGGGGAACCGCCAACGATCAGGAGAGTACTGGAAACAACAATGATGGTTGGGGCAAAAAGGTTGAAGCTAATAAGGATGATGGAGGATCTTCATGGGGTAAAAAGGTTGAGAGTGGATCTTCTTGGGGAACAAAGATGGTGGTTCTTCTTGGGCCAAAAGGACGATGGGGATCTTCATGGGGTAAAAAGGTTGAGAGTGGATCTTCTTGGGGAACAAAGATGGTGGTTCTTCTTGGGCCAAAAGGACGATGGGGATCTTCATGGGGTAAAAAGGATGATGGAGGATCTTCATGGGGTAAAAAGGTTGAAGCTAATAACGATGATGGAGGATCTTCATGGGGTAAAAAGGATGATGGAGGATCTTCATGGGGTAAAAAGGTTGAAGCTAATAACGATGATGGAGGATCTTCATGGGGTAAAAAGGTTGAGAGTGGATCTTCTTGGGGAACAAAGATGGTGGTTCTTCTTGGGCCAAAAGGACGATGGGGATCTTCATGGGGTAAAAAGGATGATGGAGGATCTTCATGGGGTAAAAAGGATGATGGAGGATCTTCATGGGGTAAAAAGGATGATGGAGGATCTTCATGGGGTAAAAAGGATGATGGAGGATCTTCATGGGGTAAAAAGGATGATGGAGGATCTTCATGGGGTAAAAAGGATGATGGAGGATCTTCATGGGGTAAAAAGGATGATGGAGGATCTTCATGGGGTAAAAAGGATGATGGAGGATCTTCATGGGGTAAAAAGGATGATGGAGGATCTTCATGGGGTAAAAAGGATGATGGAGGATCTTCATGGGGTAAAAAGGATGATGGAGGATCGGCTTGGGGCAAAAAGGTTGAAGCTAATAACGATGATGGAGGATCTTCATGGGGTAAAAAGGTTGAAGCTAATAACGATGATGGAGGATCGGCTTGGGGCAAAAAGGTTGAGGGTAATAAGGATGATGGAGGATCATCTTGGGGCAAAAAGGTTGAGGGTAATAAGGATGATGGAGGATCAGCTTGGGGCAAAAAGGTTGACGGTAATAAGGATGATGGAGGATCATCTTGGGGTAAAAAGGTTGAAGCTAATAACGATGATGGAGGATCGTCTTGGGGTAAAAAGGATGATGGAGGATCGGCTTGGGGCAAAAAGGTTGAAGCTAATAAGGATGATGGAGGATCTTCATGGGGTAAAAAGGTTGAGAGTGGATCTTCTTGGGGAACAAAGATGGTGGTTCTTCTTGGGCCAAAAAGGACGATGGGGGATCTTCATGGGGTAAAAAGGATGATGGAGGGTACTCAGAACAAACATTTGATAGGGGAGGACGTGGGTTTGGTGGTAGAAGAGGTGGAGGTCGTCGCGGTGGTAGGGATCAGTTTGGAAGGGGAAGATCCTTTGGTCATTCGGAGGTTAGTTGACTGTTTGAGAGGAAACTTTTTTTTGTTGCTGTTTTTGTAGTATGTCGAACTCTCATATTTGTACGTTTGCAATGTTGTAGGATAACGCTCCATGGAGTAAACCAGGTGGCGGATCTAGCTGGTCCAAGCAAGACGGCGGTGGAGGCGGTTCTAGCTGGGGTAAAGATAATGATGCTGGTGGTGGATCTAGCTGGAGCAAACAGAATAATGCTGGTGGTGGCGGCGGTTCAAGCTGGAGTAAAGATAATGATTCTGGTGGTGGTGGTTCAAGCTGGGGAAAGCAAGCCAGTGATGGGGGAAGCTCTAGCTGGGGGAAGAAAAATGATGCTGGTGGAGGTGGTGGCTCAAGCTGGGGTCAAGAGAATAATGCTGGTGGTGGATCAAGCTGGGGAAAGCAAGGCAGTGCCGGGGGAGGCTCTAGCTGGGGGAAGAAAAATGATGCTGGTGGAGGTGGTGGCGGTTCAAACTGGGGTCAAGAGAATAATACTGGTGGTGGATCTAGCTGGGGAAAGCAAGGCAGTGATGGCGGAGGCTCTAGCTGGGGAAGGAAAGTGATGGTGGTGGTTCTGCTTGGGGTAAGCAGAACAATGATGCTGGTGGAGGATCAAGCTGGTCCAAACAAGGTGATGGCGGTTCTAAACCATGGGGAGATCAGAGTGGTGGTCGTGGTGGGTTTGGTGGAAGAAGAGGAGGGGGATTCCGAGGAGGTTTCCGCGGAGGTAGATCAGGTAGAGATGGGGGACGCTCGTTTGAATCATCTGGCTGGAAGAGAGACAGTCAAGAAAACACGACTTGGAAGAGCAACCAGAGTGGTGGATCAGACTGGAAAAAATCGTGGGGAGAGGATTCAAACAGTGCAAAGCCATCTGATTCATCATCAGCTGGTGGAAACTGGGGTAGCTGGGATGCTAATTCCAAGAAAGAAACCAATGCTGGTGGAGGCTGGGGTACTGACTCGAAGAAAGAAACCGATGCTGGTGGAGGCTGGGGTACTGACTCGAAGAAAGAAACCGATGCTGGTGGAGGCTGGGGTACTGACTCGAAGAAAGAAACCGATGCTGGTGGAGGCTGGGGTACTGACTCGAAGAAAGAAACCGATGCTGGTGGAGGCTGGGGTACTGACTCGAAGAAAGAAACCGATGCTGGTGGAGGCTGGGGTACTGACTCGAAGAAAGAAACCGATGCTGGTGGAGGATCAAGCTGGTCCAAACAAGGTGATGGCGGTTCTAAACCATGGGGAGATCAGAGTGGTGGTCGTGGTGGGTTTGGTGGAAGAAGAGGAGGGGATTCGAGGAGGTTTCGCGGAGGTAGAAACCAATCAGGTAGAGATGGAGGAGGACGCTCGTTTGAATCATCTGGCTGGAAGAGAGACAATCAAGAAAACACCACTTGGAAGAGCAACCAGAGTGGTGGATCAGACTGGAAAAAGGATGGGGAGAGGATTCAAACAGTGCAAAGCCATCTGATTCATCATCAGCTGGTGGAAACTGGGGTAGCTGGGATGCTAATTCCAAGAAAGAAACCAATGCTGGTGGAGGCTGGGGTACTGACTCGAAGAAAGAAACCGATGCTGGTGGAGGCTGGGGTACTGACTCGAAGAAAGAAACCGATGCTGGTGGAGGTGGTGGCGGTTCAAACTGGGGTCAAGAGAATAATGCTGGTGGTGGATCTAGCTGGGGAAGAAAAATGATGCTGGTGGTGGATCTAGCTGGGGAAGAAAAATGATGCTGGTGGTGGATCTAGCTGGGGAAGAAAAATGATGCTGGTGGTGGATCTAGCTGGGGAAGAAAAATGATGCTGGTGGTGGATCTAGCTGGGGAAGAAAAATGATGCTGGTGGTGGATCTAGCTGGGGAAGAAAAATGATGCTGGTGGTGGATCTAGCTGGGGAAGAAAAATGATGCTGGTGGTGGATCTAGCTGGGGAAGAAAAATGATGCTGGTGGTGGATCTAGCTGGGGAAGAAAAATGATGCTGGTGGTGGATCTAGCTGGGGAAGAAAAATGATGCTGGTGGTGGATCTAGCTGGGGAAGAAAAATGATGCTGGTGGTGGATCTAGCTGGGGAAGAAAAATGATGCTGGTGGTGGATCTAGCTGGGGAAGAAAAATGATGCTGGTGGTGGATCTAGCTGGGGAAGAAAAATGATGCTGGTGGTGGATCTAGCTGGGGAAGAAAAATGATGCTGGTGGTGGATCTAGCTGGGGAAGAAAAATGATGCTGGTGGAGGTGGTGGCGGTTCAAGCTGGAGTAAAGATAATGATTCTGGTGGTGGTGGTTCAAGCTGGGAAAGCAAGCCAGTGATGGGGAAGCTCTAGCTGGGGAAGAAAAATGATGCTGGTGGAGGTGGTGGCTCAAGCTGGGGTCAAGAGAATAATGCTGGTGGTGGATCAAGCTGGGAAAGCAAGCCAGTGATGGGGAAGCTCTAGCTGGGGAAGAAAAATGATGCTGGTGGAGGTGGTGGCGGTTCAAACTGGGGTCAAGAGAATAATGCTGGTGGTGGATCTAGCTGGGGAAAGCAAGGCAGTGATGGCGGAGGCTCTAGCTGGGGGAAGAAAAATGATGCTGGTGGTGGATCTAGCTGGGGAAGAAAAATGATGCTGGTGGTGGATCTAGCTGGGGAAGAAAAATGATGCTGGTGGAGGATCAAGCTGGTCCAAACAAGGTGATGGCGGTTCTAAACCATGGGGAGATCAGAGTGGTGGTCGTGGTGGGTTTGGTGGAAGAAGAGGAGGGGGATTCCGAGGAGGTTTCCGCGGAGGTAGATCAGGTAGAGATGGGGGACGCTCGTTTGAATCATCTGGCTGGAAGAGAGACAGTCAAGAAAACACGACTTGGAAGAGCAACCAGAGTGGTGGATCAGACTGGAAAAAATCGTGGGGAGAGGATTCAAACAGTGCAAAGCCATCTGATTCATCATCAGCTGGTGGAAACTGGGGTAGCTGGGATGCTAATTCCAAGAAAGAAACCAATGCTGGTGGAGGCTGGGGTACTGACTCGAAGAAAGAAACCGATGCTGGTGGAGACTGGGGTAGTAACTCAAAGAAAGAAACTAATGCTGGTGATGGTGACAAACCAAGCAATGAAAACAAAGCAGCAGCTTGGGGAACCGCCAACGATCAGGAGAGTACTGGAAACAACAATGATGGTTGGAGCAAGAAGTCAAGTGATGATGTTAAAACGAGCGGAGAAGCTGATAATGCATGGGGAGGCAAAACAAATGCAGGAACGTCCTCATCAAGTGACTCGCCGTGGGGAACCGGAGCCAAAAAATCCGGATGGTAATAAAAAGACCTGAAGTGACTTTGTAAGTAGGTCTCACTATCTCTCTCTCTAGTCTAAAGCCCAAGTTTAGTTGAAACGCTACGAAGTGTTCTTTAATCTTTTGTGGGCTCTCTCTTGTTTTTGTTAATGACCCTCATGGTTTGAAAACTCTAGGTTTGTTTATGGCCGTGACTAAAGGCTCATCAAGGACTGATCTTGTAGCTCTTTTGACTTATGTGACATTGGAGTTTCAATTTCATGTCCTTTATCTACTATGATGCTTACTACTAGTGATTATCCTGACGCATCACAGCTTGACTTATTCGAAGTTTCCCCTTATACTCAGATGGTTTCAAATTGAAAGAGCATTTTTTGTTCTGTATAAGTTAATTAATGATGTGCACAAAAAATCTAATTAATGAAAGAATACAAAGGAAGAAGATAAGCTTCTTGAAGTTGACTTGGTACCAAACTCAAGTAGTGTTCAATTAAAATTCTCGTTTTCTCTTAGCTCCCCTTTTTATTATAATTTCAAATAGAAGAAAGAGCCAATTCGAGACTGGAGTAATGAAAAATTGAGAACTAATAGTGTAAAAAAGATTTCTCCACCCAATTCATAAAGCCCCAAAATATTTTATATATTTCCACCATATATCTACAATTTTGCAAATGGGTGTGTGGTACATATGTATATATATTTTTTCGTATTCCCTTGTTTTGTACTGTTAAATAAATAATAAAACCTCTTGAACCAATATCATCTCCTATGGTGTGAAAAATACCAAATTAATATGATAGTGAACAAAATCGACCAGACTTGTCCCGGCCTCAAAGCTGCTGCCGTCGCATTTGTATTACTACCGAATATCATTGAGAAAAGGTTGATGACGTTATCAAGGATGATGGAGAATCAGCTTGGGGTAAAAAGGATGATGGAGGCTCAACGGGGTAAGAAGGATGATGGAGGATCGTCTTGGGGCAAAAAGGATGACGGTAATAAGGATGAAGGATCGCCTTGGGGTAAAAAGGATGATGGAGGATCGCCTTGGGGCAAAAAGGATGACGGTAATAAGGATGAAGGATCGTCTTGGGGTAAAAAGGTTGATGACGTTATCAAGGATGATGGAGGATCTTCATGGGGTAAAAAGGTTGACTGTAACAAGGATGATGGAGGCTCAACGGGGTAAGAAGGATGATGGAGGGTCTTCTTGGGGTAAGAAGGATGATGGAGGGTCTTCTTGGGGTAAGAAGGATGATGGAGGATCTTCATGGGGTAAAAAGGTTGACTGTAACAAGGATGATGGAGGATCTTCATGGGGTAAAAAGGTTGACTGTAACAAGGATGATGGAGGCTCAACGGGGTAAGAAGGACGATGGAGGATCTTCATGGGGTAAAAAGGTTGATGACGTTATCAAGGATGATGGAGGATCAGCTTGGGGTAAAAAGGTTGATGACGTTATCAAGGATGATGGAGGATCTTCATGGGGTAAAAAGGTTGATGACGTTATCAAGGATGATGGAGAATCAGCTTGGGGTAAAAAGGTTGAGAGTGGATCTTCTTGGGGAACAAAGATGGTGGTTCTTCTTGGGCCAAAAGGACGATGGGGATCTTCATGGGGTAAAAAGGTTGAAGCTAATAAGGATGATGGAGGATCATCTTGGGGCAAAAAGGTTGACGGTAATAAGGATGATGGAGGATCATCTTGGGGCAAAAAGGATGACGGTAATAAGGATGAAGGATCGTCTTGGGGTAAAAAGGTTGACTGTAACAAGGATGATGGAGGATCTTCATGGGGTAAAAAGGTTGATGACGTTATCAAGGATGATGGAGGATCGCCTTGGGGTAAAAAGGTTGATGACGTTATCAAGGATGATGGAGAATCAGCTTGGGGTAAAAAGGTTGAAGCTAATAACGATGATGGAGGATCTTCATGGGGTAAAAAGGTTGAGAGTGGATCTTCTTGGGGAACAAAGATGGTGGTTCTTCTTGGGCCAAAAGGACGATGGGGATCTTCATGGGGTAAAAAGGATGATGGAGGATCGCCTTGGGGTAAAAAGGTTGATGACGTTATCAAGGATGATGGAGAATCGTCTTGGGGCAAAAGGTTGAGGGTAATAAGGATGATGGAGGGTCTTCTTGGGGTAAGAAGGATGATGGAGGATCGCCTTGGGGTAAAAAGGTTGACTGTAACAAGGATGATGGAGAATCGTCTTGGGGCAAAAGGTTGAAGCTAATAACGATGATGGAGGATCTTCATGGGGTAAAAAGGTTGATGACGTTATCAAGGATGATGGAGAATCAGCTTGGGGTAAAAAGGTTGACTGTAACAAGGATGATGGAGGATCGCCTTGGGGTAAAAAGGATGATGGAGGATCGCCTTGGGGTAAAAAGGTTGACTGTAACAAGGATGATGGAGAATCAGCTTGGGGTAAAAAGGTTGATGACGTTATCAAGGATGATGGAGGATCGCCTTGGGGTAAAAAGGTTGACTGTAACAAGGATGATGGAGGCTCAACGGGGTAAGAAGGATGATGGAGGATCTTCATGGGGTAAAAAGGTTGAGAGTGGATCTTCTTGGGGAACAAAGATGGTGGTTCTTCTTGGGCCAAAAGGACGATGGGGATCTTCATGGGGTAAAAAGGTTGATGACGTTATCAAGGATGATGGAGAATCAGCTTGGGGTAAAAAGGTTGATGACGTTATCAAGGATGATGGAGGATCTTCATGGGGTAAAAAGGTTGACTGTAACAAGGATGATGGAGGATCTTCATGGGGTAAAAAGGATGATGGAGGATCGCCTTGGGGTAAAAAGGATGATGGAGGCTCAACGGGGTAAGAAGGATGATGGAGGCTCAACGGGGTAAGAAGGATGATGGAGGATCTTCATGGGGTAAAAAGGATGATGGAGGATCTTCATGGGGTAAAAAGGATGATGGAGGATCTTCATGGGGTAAAAAGGTTGATGACGTTATCAAGGATGATGGAGGATCATCTTGGGGCAAAAAGGATGACGGTAATAAGGATGATGGAGGGTCTTCTTGGGGTAAGAAGGATGATGGAGGATCGTCTTGGGGTAAAAAGGTTGAAGCTAATAACGATGATGGAGGATCTTCATGGGGTAAAAAGGATGATGGAGAATCAGCTTGGGGTAAAAAGGATGATGGAGGATCGCCTTGGGGTAAAAAGGTTGACTGTAACAAGGATGATGGAGGGTCTTCTTGGGGTAAGAAGGATGATGGAGGATCAGCTTGGGGTAAAAAGGTTGACTGTAACAAGGATGATGGAGGATCTTCATGGGGTAAAAAGGATGATGGAGAATCAGCTTGGGGTAAAAAGGTTGACTGTAACAAGGATGATGGAGGATCTTCATGGGGTAAAAAGGTTGAAGCTAATAAGGATGATGGAGAATCAGCTTGGGGTAAAAAGGTTGAGAGTGGATCTTCTTGGGGAAAGAAAAGTGATGTTGGTGGTGGTGGTTCAAGCTGGGGTAAGCAAGACAATGGTGGAGGCGGTTCAAGCTGGGGTCAACAGGGTGGTGGTGGTTCAAGCTTTGGTCAAGAGAATAATGCTGGTGGCGGCGGTTCAAGCTGGGGTCAAGAGAATAATGCTGGTGGCGGCGGTTCAAGCTGGAGTAAAGATAATGATGCTGGTGGTGGATCTAGCTGGGGAAGAAAAATGATGCTAGTGGTGGTGGTTCAAGCTTTGGTCAAGAGAATAATGCTGGTGGTGGATCCAGCTGGGGTAAGCAAGGCAGTGATGGAGGAGGCTCTAGCTGGGGAAGGAAAGTGATGGTGGTGGTTCAAGCTTTGGTCAAGAGAATAATGCTGGTGGTGGATCTAGCTGGAGCAAGCAGAATAATGCTGGTGGTGGATCTAGCTGGGGCGGTTCAAGCTGGGGTAAAGATAATGATGCTGGTGGTGGATCTAGCTGGAGCAAGCAGAATAATGCTGGTGGTGGATCTAGCTGGAGCAAGCAGAATAATGCTGGTGGTGGATCCAGCTGGGGTAAGCAAGGCAGTGATGGCGGAGGCTCTAGCTGGGGAAGGAAAGTGATGGTGGTGGTTCAAGCTTTGGTCAAGAGAATAATGCTGGTGGTGGATCTAGCTGGAGCAAGCAGAATAATGCTGGTGGTGGATCGAGCTGGGGAAAGCAAGGCAGTGATGGGGAGGCTCTAGCTGGGGAAGAAAAATGATGCTAGTGGTGGTGGTTCAAGCTTTGGTCAAGAGAATAATGCTGGTGGCGGCGGTTCAAGCTGGAGTAAAGATAATGATGCTGGTGGTGGCGGTTCAAGCTGGGGAAAGCAAGGCAGTGATGGGGAGGCTCTAGCTGGGGAAGAAAAATGATGCTGGTGGAGGTGGTGGCGGTTCAAGCTGGGGTAAAGATAATGATGCTGGTGGTGGATCTAGCTGGGGCGGTTCAAGCTGGGGTCAAGAGAAGGATGCTGGTGGTGGATCCAGCTGGGGTAAGCAAGGCAGTGATGGCGGAGGCTCTAGCTGGGGGAAGAAAAATGATGCTAGTGGTGGTGGTTCAAGCTGGGGAAAGCAAGGCAGTGATGGAGGAGGCTCTAGCTGGGGGAAGGAAAGTGATGGTGGTGGTTCAAGCTGGGGTCAAGAGAATAATGCTGGTGGCGGCGGTTCAAGCTGGGGAAAGCAAGGCAGTGATGGGGGAGGCTCTAGCTGGGGAAAGCAAGGCAGTGATGGCGGAGGCTCTAGCTGGGGAAGAAAAATGATGCTAGTGGTGGTGGTTCAAGCTGGGGTCAAGAGAAGGATGCTGGTGGTGGATCTAGCTGGAGCAAGCAGAATAATGCTGGTGGTGGCGGTTCAAGCTGGGGTAAGCAAGACAATGGTGGAGGCGGTTCAAGCTGGGGTAAGCAAGACAATGGTGGAGGCGGTTCAAGCTGGGGTCAACAGGGTGGTGGTGGTGGTTCAAGCTGGGGTAAGCAAGACAATGGTGGCGGCGGTTCAAGCTGGGGTCAACAGGGTGGTGGTGGTGGTTCTGCTTGGGGTAAGCAGAACAACGATGGTGGTGGAGGACAAAGCTGGTCCAAACAGGATGATGGCGGTTCTAAACCGTGGGGAGAACAGAGTGGTGGTCGTGGGTTTGGAGGAAGAAGAGGAGGGGGATTCCGAGGAGGTTTCCGCGGAGGTAGAAACCAATCAGGTAGAGATGGAGGAGGACGCTCGTTTGAATCATCTGGCTGGAAGAGAGACAATCAAGAAAACACCACTTGGAAGAGCAACCAGAGTGGTGGATCAGACTGGAAAAAAGGATGGGGAGAGGATTCAAACAGTGCAAAGCCATCTGATTCATCATCAGCTGGTGGAAACTGGGGTAGCTGGGATACTAGTTCCAAGAAAGAAACCAATGCTGGTGGAGCCTGGGGTAGTAACTCAAAGAAGGAAACCATTGCTGGTGCTGGTGACAAACCAAGCAATGAAAACAAAGCAGCAGCAGCTTGGGGAACCACCGCTAACGATCAGGAAAATGCAGGAAACAACAATGATGGTTGGGGCAAAAAGCCAAGTGATGATGTTAAAACGAGTGGAGAAGCTGATAATGCATGGGGAGGCAAAACAAATGCAGGAGCATCGTCATCAAGTGGCTCTGCGTGGTGAACCGGAGCCAAAAAAAAATCCGGATGGTAATAAAAAGTCCTGAAGTGACTTGTAAGTACGTCTCACCATCTCTCTATCTAGTCTATAAGCCCATGTTTAGTTGAAACGCTACGAAGTGTATCTCTTTTTAGTCTTTTGTGGGCTTTCTCTTGTTATTGTTAATGACCCTCGAGGCTTGAAAAACTATTAGGTTTGTTTATGGCCGTGACTAAAGGCTCATCAAGGACTGGTTATGTAGGCTCTTTTGACTTTTGTGACATATCGGAGTTTCATTTTCATTCCCTTTATCTACTATGGATGCTTACTAGCAGTGATTATTTTGACCCATCACATTTTGATTTATTGACAGTTTCACAATCTTCACACTCCTACTCGGATGTTTTCTTATTGCAACATCATTTTTTGTTTTGTAAAAATTAGTTAATGACAGAAGACGGAAGAATATAAGCTTCTTGACGTTGACTAGGTACCAAACTCATGTACAATATTATAATTTCAAAGAGAAGAAGGAGCCAATTCGAGAAATAGTAATGAAAAAATAGAGAACTAAAATAGTGTTAAAAAGATTCCTCCAGCCAATTCATAAAGCCCCCAAAATATTTTATATATTTCCACCATATATCTACAATTTTGCAAACGGGTGTGTGGTGTACATATATGTATTTTTTTGTATTCCCTTGTTTTGTACTGTTAAATAAATAATAAAACCTCGTGAACCAATATCATCTCCTATGGTTTGAAAAATACCAATTTAATAAGATAATGAACAAAATCGACCAGACTTGTCCCGGCCTCAAAGCTGCCGCCGCCGCATTTGTATTACTACCGAATATCATTGAGAAAAGGCCACCATCGCTGTCGCTGCGGCCACCGCCGGGTCCACCTTTACTGTAGCCGCGTGTGATGGTCCCACCACCGTCAGTGATTCCGGGAAAACCTCCTCCTTGGCCGTTTCTCCCACTGTACCACCAAACCATATCATCAACAATTATAATCATCATAATAACAATATCTTATTTATAATTACGACTCATCTGAATGTGTTGTGTCATTGGATACTAACAGTGACATGAACCTTTGATCAAAATGGACGAATCAACGTAAAAAGCTCAAAAGAGGGAGTAAAGACGAAACAAGTTGTTCCATCACATGCATGTTTCACATAAAAATTCTTCACATGCAAGAGTTTACGACTTTACGTTAAGATTCACTTCTAGTCCTATCAAATAAAAATGAAAGTTTTTCCTTTAAAAGATTTAAGTAAATAACTCTGAAATTCACATTTCAAACAAAATATTGTGACGAGTGAAAATATTTAGCTGCCTTTTTGGTACAATAACCAATCTAATTTCTTAAGTTAGCCCACTGTAATTATCTAGCAAGTAGATCTTGGTTAGATAACTGGTAAATCACGGAAACTAAAGTAGTTTTTTTGGTAAAAGAAACTAAAGTAGTTTGACAAGGAATATCGAATTTCTGACAACAAGACGACTAAGCGAATCCGCATCATTCTTACATACTTTAACTTTGCAAAAGAGGGTCAAATGTAAATTTTTTTATCAATTTAAATATCAAAAAGATCAATTGCAGCACCAAGTAGGTGATGGAGGTACGTATAATATATACGTATTATGACTGTTTATTCCACATCCTGTAAGTAGATCGAATCTATATATTATACAGTCTTCGAAAAGGTCCATCTAGGTATTGTTTTTTGCTGGAAAGCAGATGATTCAAGAATATATTACGAAATATGATTCTATGAACCCACTTTATTATGGATACATATATATATATATATATATATATATATATATATATGTCTTATCACCAATCCATTTATAAAGTCAAATTTATCAGTCCACTAGAACCGATGACCAACAAACCCTAAATGTGAGTTCCCACCTCAAATGTGTGAAGAGCTATTTCACAAGGAAATGAATATTTTTATCTTCTTCTTAAAGTTCTTCCAATATGTGGGGTTTAGATATATACCAAGTTGCTAAACAATGAACCACCAAACTTAAACTAGCGAAGAACTTGCTAATAAGGACATGGATCTTTTTATTTTATAGTTATCGTTCTGTTGTTTGGTTTTAAGGATATACCATATCTTCAAACAAAGACAACCACCAAACCCTAATTTGCTGAAGAAATGGTAATAAGGAAATGAATATTTTTGATAGGTAATTCAATTTGTGCATGTAGTAGAGGAAATACGACAAAGCATCAAGAAAAGCATATAGATTAGACACTATAGAAAGGCTTTTGGGTTTTTCATCTTTTAGAAGTTTAGATCTCCGATCCACACGCTACGCACGTGTGAGGTTTTTTCAAAAAGGGGCAAAGATAATATTTTCTTAACATGCAAAGAACAAAAATGAATAGAGAAAAGCTTTATGCATGTTCATGTTAACGTCATGGTTTTCTCTGTTCCCATTTCGGAATTGTCTTAACACTTGATGTGTAAGTGTAACTCACACTAACTATTTTATATTCCTAAACATTTTATTACATGCCTATACATTCATGTTTTTTTCTTGAATAAAGAAATAGATTAGTGTTACCTCTGCGTCAGAGAAAATATAAAACTGAAAAAGATATTTACTCTAAGAAAATAGTTTTTTTTATCATAAATATATAATCAGTTTAGTGAAGAATCAATGATCATTTTTATCATAAATATATAATCAGTTTAGTGAAGAATCAATGATCATTTTATCATAAATATATAATCAGTTTAGTGAAGAATCAATGATCATTTTATCATAAATATATAATCAGTTTAGTGAAGAATCAATGATCATTTTTATCATAAATTACTTAATTTTCTCATAAAAATAAAGGGATTAATTAGGTATATACGTTCCTCAGATAATATTATTTTTTTTTAAATGTGAATATTATTTTAGAAAGAAGTCAATAAAGTTAGACCCAAAAAAAATCAATAAAGAATACTAGCAAAACAGTAATAGGAAAGATGCTTGTTTGGGTAGATGGAGCAACACAGTAAAAAAAAAATCATATAATACCTGGGATCGCCGAAAACGCCGGCATTGACCGTTAGCTGGTCAATGAATCCAGCGGCTTTTGCCTGAAGACTGGTGGCTCGGGCGTACGCTAGGCTGACTCCGTCACCTGACGGCACGAAAAACGCTCCGTTAACCATAACGTCTCCGTCCGTCCTCCAGTTCCATTTCGCCCAGTGTTTCTCGTTTGTGTCCACTCGCTTCGTCACCTGTGACGGCGTCAACGTTATAAAGCCAAAATAATCGTAACCGGCAAACAAGACTCCTGCCGGCGCGTGGGATTAGGCGCTAATGGCCCACATTTAAAGAGAACTGTCATCTTTCAAAATGTTTGGTTATTTATTTTTGCAAGATTTTGTTTTACTATATCTTTTGGCATAAATAGATGGATTAATATAATAGTTACCTCTTCAGACCTGAGGAATATATTCAAATCATTTTTTCAAAATGCTTGTATTTTTCTTGTAAAATCATTTTTGAGTATATTTTGTTGGCATAAGTATAGATTATTAATATAATAGTTACCTCTTTGGCATTGGGATTAATAGGTGCGGTGTAACGATTACCCTGACTATTGATCGTAGGGTTAGCACTTCCACCAATTGCATACATCTCCCATGCAGTGAAATCATTGTTCACCACATGAATATAACCATGTCTACACCGTGGCATCCTCTGCACAAGCCCCTCTCCGAAATGGTTGAACGCAATCGTCACTTGCATCCCCGTGTCCGCCGTATACCTTTTCAAATACAATGCCACAAAATAAAAATTGGGTTAGATTGATAAATCCAAAACTTGTACGCTTTAATTTAAAAAGATACAAAACCAAAGGGCGTTTTGCGGGTTGTTATTTTTTACCGGTCGTCATGGCCTAAGAGCATAACTTCGTCGTGGTGATGAAAGTAGTTGTTGGAGATAGTAACGGCCGTTGACGCAAGGATGACGTCAATGAGTCCGTCGGAACAGTACCCAAGAGAGCAGTGATCAACCCAAATGTGATGCGAAGCGGAGACGGAGATCCCGTCTCCGTCGGAGACTCCTCTGAACCCGACGTGCGTCGGCGACGAAGCGACCAGAGTGTTCCCCGAGGGTTTGCAGTGGTGAACGTGGACGTTGTGGATGATGACGTGGCTCACCTGCTGGATCGTGAGGCATCCGTGGCCGGTGATCTGCACGTTCGCGCCGCGTCCGTCGATGGTCTTGTAGCTTCCGACGATGAGCTCGTGCCTGAGTTTGATCCCCATGTCGCCGGAGAAGACGATCCAGAGAGGCTCAGGCTGGATCACGGCGTGGCGGAGGGTCCCGGGGATCGGGTTCGCCGCGTCGTCGTCGGAGGAATCGGTGACGAGGTAAAAGCGGCCGCCTTTGCCGCCGAGCGTGCCTTGTCCGAAGCCGATGGAGCAGTCGGCGAGGCGCTGGCGGTTTTGAGACCAGTTTGGGTCGCAGCGCCAGCAGTCGTCGATTGGGTTTCCGGTGATGCAGGAAGGTATTGGAGCCGACGACGTCGTGTCGCCGTCGCCTTGTTGGTAAGTGAGGAGGTTTCTTCTGTGGAGAGAATCGTTGAGCTTCCTGCATTCGATAACAGAGGATGTTAATGCTCTGTTTTCTTATGGCTTGAGAAACAGAGGATTTTTTAAAAATTTAAACTTTTTTCCTCCTTTTCAAATTATAAGTTGGATTACTTGAGAATGATAAAGACCCAACAGATTAAAAATGCAAGAAAAGTAAGAGGAGTTTATATTGTACCTTTGGACATTAAGAACAATATCTTCAGGGAATGGGTGTTGTTGGTGTGGGAGAGAAAGATTGGAAGAAGATGTTGAGATTGTTGCTGATGATGCATATGAATAAGATGCTCTTCCATGGATAGAGAGAGAAACCAAGAGGCAGAACCAGATTATCCAAATGCATGTTGGTTTTTGAAGAATATGGAACCTCTCATGAGCCACCATTATAAACATCCACTTCTTTCTGAAAAAGACCAGCTAAATCAGAAAACAGAAGATTCTTAAATATGGCTTCTATGGGGAATTGTGCAGGTTGGGTTTTATATAATAATTTAGTTGTGTTTCCTCCCTTTCAATCTCTATCTAATATCTCTATAGTTTGTTTCAAGTAGAAGAAAAGAAGTTTAGAGAGGGAAGGAGGGAGGGAGATAGAGATAGTGTGTGAAGGGACAGAGAATCCTTAAAGGGCTTAAAGACTCTTTCTCTCTTCTTCTTCCAATCTGATTCTTACTTTTTTGTAAGAGTGACTCAGTTAGCTTGCATTACCTGATCATCTACACATCCCTCTCCCCGAAACTATCTTTTTAATGGATTTTAATGTCATTAAACTCGGGTCAAGTTACGTAAATATAAGGATATACTATATGAAAAAAAAGGAATCTTTACCTCGAATGCAAGATGTATATAACTCTCTGTTAGAGATTCTGGTTCGATGTGAACACACAAGAAGAGCAAAAAACTTCTAAATATTTTGTCCAAACTCGAAGAACAGAGTTGTTCGTGAAGACCGTCTTTGTCGGAATTGTCTTCTTGGAAAGGAGTTTTACTTATGTTTCCATAAATACGTTCTTCTTATTTTTCAACCACAAATGGAAAATTTGTTTTGCAATCTCGCATAATGGAAACTTGTCATTTTTGGAAAGTCATCTATCCTTCTTGCTCAGTAAACTCTTTAGATTCTTTTTTGTTACGAATCGTCATTCTGATTTATTTATTTTATGCAAATATTCATTTTTTTTTTGCTTATCTCGTTTGATTAGCTGGGTTATGATCCAAAGGAATCCCAGTATGGCTGAAAGCTTTGAGGATTTGATTAATATAGGTTTACTCAAGTTATATTTTGAAAACTTACCATAACATCCCCTATATATTATTTGAGAAGCATTGCAACATTTGTTTGTAGACACATGTCAACACTATAATGATTCTTAGAATCCTTAGAGAAATAGGTTGGTACATCTAAATATATAATAAGCTTTTTATTAAACCACAATAAATACATTATTAAATGTGCTTCATTATTTCCTTAAATAAGATTACAGAATTGCCTAATGTGGCTAAAGTATATATGACAATTAATGATTTTGAATAATAAAGATTTGATAAAAATAAGTGTGTATTATAATTATATTTGTTTAATTTTAAGCTATTAAAATAAATTAAACAATCATAGTAACTATATAATAAAAATTTTAAAAATTATTTATATATTATATTTTGAATTTTTAAAAATGAGTATAAATTACTAAAACTGTTAAAAGTTTCACATTCAAATTTTGTGATCTATGATTTAAAACTTTTGTAATGACATGATACAAATAATTAAAAAAATAATATAAGTTGAAAGTCTCATTTAATAAGTATCAAAAATAAAAGATATATAAATATATGTATCATTTTAAATTAAACTATATGCCATATAAAAACATATAAATATCTTAATTTTGAAATTTACTTTGAACATTTTTTTGATAAAAAATTTGAAAAAATATTGACAACTTAATTTTTAAAAATATTATAAATTACTTAAACCACTAATCCCACAGTGAAAATTTTGTTATCACTAATTTAGATTTTTGCTATAACAGATACAAATGATAAAAATATGAGTAAAAATCATCATCTAATAAATATTAATATTAAAATATAACATATATATATATATATATATATATATAATGTTTTTATTAAACCACAATAAATACATTATTAAATGTGCTTCATTATTTCCTTAAATAAGATTACAGAATTGCCTAATGTGGCTAAAGTATATATGACAATTAATGATTTTGAATAATAAAGATTTGATAAAAATAAGTGTGTATTATAATTATATTTGTTTAATTTTAAGCTATTAAAATAAATTAAACAATCATAGTAACTATATAATAAAAATTTTAAAATTATTTATATATTATATTTTGAATTTTTAAAAATATTATAAATTACTTAAACCACTAATCCCACAGTGAAAATTTTGTTATCACTAATTTAGATTTTTTTGCTATAACAGATACAAATGATAAAAAAATATGAGTAAAAATCATCATCTAATAAATATTAATATTAAAATATAACATATATATGTTACTACCATTTAAATTTAATTATATATCACATCAAATAAAAAAATATTTTTCGATTTATAAAATTTATTTATATGTTTGCAACAATTTAATTATATAAGTAGATAATGACTTTTTAATTATTCAATATATATTTATTATTTCATAATATGTTATAAACATATAATATATAAAATAATATATATATATATATAATGTTTATTCCGCGCAAGGCGCGGGTCTTAACCTAGTTTGTATTGTATACGTCATGCAATTATGGCCCTTCATATACTCAGGGGGATCATGTCCAGAATAAAATATAATTCCACCCTTACTTGTTACTCCAATTGTTTTAATGAAACTGAAAATAAATTAAATTTGTGAATAATTTTGCATCTGTTTAGCTAATAATCTATTTGCTAATTTTAATCGACAAAAGGTGGCGCTCTCAACAACTTGTTTGTAATCAGTTGTTTATTGCAATTGGAGTATTTTGGAGTACCTAATCAATTTAAGGAACAATATGTTGAAATTGTGAATAAAATAGTGGTAATATGCTTTCTTTCATTGGGTAGCTATGCAAGACCAGCGCTGTAGATAAACATTATATATATATATATATTATTTTATATATTATATGTTTATAACATATTATGAAATAATAAATATATATTGAATAATTAAAAAGTCATTATCTACTTATATAATTAAATTGTTGCAAACATATAAATAAATTTTATAAATCGAAAAATATTTTTTATTTGATGTGATATATAATTAAATTTAAATGGTAGTAACATATATATGTTATATTTTAATATTAATATTTATTAGATGATGATTTTACTCATATTTTTATCATTTGTATCTGTTATAGCAAAAAATCTAAATTAGTGATAACAAAATTTTCACTGTGGGATTAGTGGTTTAAGTAATTTATAATATTTTTAAAATTATTTATATATTATATGTTTATAACATATTATGAAATAATAAATATATATTGAATAATTAAAAGTCATTATCTACTTATATAATTAAATTGTTGCAAACATATAAATAAATTTTATAAATCGAAAAATATTTTTTATTTGATGTGATATATAATTAAATTGTTGCAAACATATAAATAAATTTTATAAATCGAAAAATATTTTTTATTTGATGTGATATATAATTAAATTGTTGCAAACATATAAATAAATTTTATAAATCGAAAAATATTTTTTATTTGATGTGATATATAATTAAATTTAAATGGTAGTAACATATATATGTTACTACCATTTAAATTTAATTATATAAGTAGATAATGACTTTTAATTATTCAATATATATTTATTATTTCATAATATGTTATAAACATATAATATATAAAATAATATATATATATATATATATATATATATATATTATTTTATATATTATATGTTTATAACATATTATGAAATAATAAATATATATATATATATATATATATATTATTTTATATATTATATGTTTATAACATATTATGAAATAATAAATATATATATATATTATTTTATATATTATATGTTTATAACATATTATGAAATAATAAATATATATATATATATATATATATATATATATTATTTGAGAAGCATTGCAACATTTGTTTGTAGACATGTCAACACTATAATGATTCTTAGAATCCTTAGAAATAGGTTGGTACATCTAAATATATAATGTTTATTCACAAGGCTGGTCTTAACCTAGTTTGTATTGTATCGTCATGCAATTATGGCCCTTCATATACTCAGGGGGATCATGTCCAGAATAAAATATAATTCCACCCTTACTTGTTACTCCAATTGTTTTAATGAAACTGAAAATAAATTAAATTTGTGAATAATTTTGCATCTGTTTAGCTAATAATCTATTTGCTAATTTTAATCGACAAAAGGTGGCGCTCTCAACAACTTGTTTGTAATCAGTTGTTTATTGCAATTGGAGTATTTTGGAGTACCTAATCAATTTAAGGAACAATATGTTGAAATTGTGAATAAAATAGTGGTAATATGCTTTCTTTCATTGGGTAGCTATGCCAAGACCCGCGCCTTGCGCGGAATAAACATTATATATATATATATATTATTTTATATATTATATGTTTATAACATATTATGAAATAATAAATATATATTGAATAATTAAAAAGTCATTATCTACTTATATAATTAAATTGTTGCAAACATATAAATAAATTTTATAAATCGAAAAATATTTTTTTATTTGATGTGATATATAATTAAATTTAAATGGTAGTAACATATATATGTTATATTTTAATATTAATATTTATTAGATGATGATTTTTACTCATATTTTTTTATCATTTGTATCTGTTATAGCAAAAAAATCTAAATTAGTGATAACAAAATTTTCACTGTGGGATTAGTGGTTTAAGTAATTTATAATATTTTTAAAAATTAAGTTGTCAATATTTTTTCAAATTTTTTATCAAAAAAATGTTCAAAGTAAATTTCAAAATTAAGATATTTATATGTTTTATATGGCATATAGTTTAATTTAAAATGATACATATATTTATATATCTTTTATTTTTGATACTTATTAAATGAGACTTTCAACTTATATTATTTTTTTAATTATTTGTATCATGTCATTACAAAAGTTTTAAATCATAGATCACAAAATTTGAATGTGAAACTTTTAACAGTTTTAGTAATTTATACTCATTTTTAAAAATTCAAAATATAATATATAAATAATTTTTAAAATTTTTATTATATAGTTACTATGATTGTTTAATTTATTTTAATAGCTTAAAATTAAACAAATATAATTATAATACACACTTATTTTTATCAAATCTTTATTATTCAAAATCATTAATTGTCATATATACTTTAGCCACATTAGGCAATTCTGTAATCTTATTTAAGGAAATAATGAAGCACATTTAATAATGTATTTATTGTGGTTTAATAAAAAGCTTATTATATATTTAGATGTACCAACCTATTTCTCTAAGGATTCTAAGAATCATTATAGTGTTGACATGTGTCTACAAACAAATGTTGCAATGCTTCTCAAATAATATTTGTATTGTATACGTCATGCAATTATGGCCCTTCATATACTCAGGGGGATCATGTCCAGAATAAAATATAATTCCACCCTTACTTGTTACTCCAATTGTTTTAATGAAACTGAAAATAAATTAAATTTGTGAATAATTTTGCATCTGTTTAGCTAATAATCTATTTGCTAATTTTAATCGACAAAAGGTGGCGCTCTCAACAACTTGTTTGTAATCAGTTGTTTATTGCAATTGGAGTATTTTGGAGTACCTAATCAATTTAAGGAACAATATGTTGAAATTGTGAATAAAATAGTGGTAATATGCTTTCTTTCATTGGGTAGCTATGCCAGACAGACTTCAAACAGCTGATAGAATGCAACATTGGAACGTCGCAATCAACACAACTTGTGTTTTGTGCAATGAAGAGCAGGAATCTTGTTGCCATTTGTTCTTTGATTGTCGATACTCGAGACATATATGGAGAAGGCTGATTGGAGGTCTCTTGCTCGACGATTTCACCACAGACTGGAATGCGCTCAAACTGCTCATGTCCAACCCGAGACTCACCCCAACAAAGACTTTTATCTTTCGGTATGCTCTACAAGCGACAATGCACACAATCTGGAGAGAACACAATGCTAGAAGGCATGGAGAACATCCACAAGATACTAGCTGCTTGATCAGGTTTGTGGACAAGACAATGAGACTCATGTTGCTTTCAGTGAAAGAAAAGGGCCAGAAATATCTTGATGAAGGATTGAGCACTTAGTTTGGGATACAAGAAACAAATGGAGGAGCTGGATAAATTCTTTTATTTATAGCATTCTGTTGATTCTTTAAATACAAAGAAAAACTGATGCAATTGATGTAAATAAGTTTTTTTGGTTTGAATAAATTTTACATTCATTCAAAAAAATAAATAAATAAATAAAATAGTGGTAGAATAAGACATAACTACAAAAAGAAATGATGTACAAATAATTCAATAAAATCGGCTCCATAAAAAAGATCTTTGGAGAAAATATCATAATTCCAGTAAAAGGGTTCAAGAGTGCAGCAGGAGAAGAAAGAGAGAGTGTAAGATGGAGATCTTTTTTTGGGTCCGACGTACGGCCGGCGCGTGAGCTTTCGTGCCGTCGCCGTAGCCCTTTCCTTTCCTTTGTACTTGTTCCTTTCCACTCCTTCTTCGCAGTCTCATCATCGACCGCTTTTTCGGAGCTTTGGTACCGCAACCATCCATCAAAGGTGGCTCGGCTTCTGGAGGAACGACGCGATCGATTGGAGGTTCTCGATGGAGATGGAGCGGCTTCATGTTCAGGTGGTGTTTTTCGGGAGATGGAAGCTACCCTAGATCCATCGTCGCCGGTCTTTATGCGGGAGGTGGAGGCTTTCTCAGATCCACCGTCGCCGCTTTAGCTTTCGGGAAGGGGAGGCTCATTCAGCTCTGTCTTCACCGGCTTTTGGTCACGGAGAGTGGAGGCTTGCAAAGCTCCGCGCTGCCGTCTTGGAACCCGAGGTCCTTTGGGTTGTGGTGATTAGATTGAGGTGTGATAAGTGCGGTATGGTTCTTGTAGTCAGGTATAGGTTCGTGGGCCGTCGCGGATGAGATCTCGGTTGATGATGAAGCTCTCCGGCAACGGCAAGGATGTACAAGAGGAGGATAGCACTGGTTCTCGGCTCGCCTGTCTAGGGTTTGTGGTGATACATTGTCGTAAGAGATCTCGTTAGATCGATGGAACTCTCCGGCGTGAAGACAGAGCGGCGTAGAATGACTATGGTTTCGTTGGAGGCTCTTCAGTCTCTGAGCTCCGGCGAAACGAGGTTGTCGGTGGCAAGTTCCGGCGGCTGTGCGAAGAGGTTTCGGTCAAGTCGAAGTGGGTGACGCGTATCATACTGATGGCCCAGATTCTTACACGTGTTCAAATCCCAGCCTCCTTGTCGCGCGCCTAGATCAAGCTGTCCGGTTTCAATGTTTGGGTTTTTGGGCCGTTTAGTTTACTTGGGCTTTGGCCGTTAATGTTGTAGCCCGTTGTATCTGTGGGCTTTTTGTTTGGTACTTGATGTACTTGGGCTTCGGCCGATTGGGCTTGGCCCGTTTTGATTAATAAAAACAAATCTTGGCGGAAAAAAAGAAGAAGAAAATATCATAATTCCAAATTTCGTTTGGTGAGATTCTAGGCCAAGTTGACATTGTTGCCCGTGTGATAGCCAGTACGGTTAAAACGAACTATTAATCTTAACTTTGAATAAGCATAACATTACTATGTTCTGTATTTGATTAGGTGAATACCTTTGACGTAAAACTACAAGTACATGCATGCAGGCTGTAGATGGATAAACTTTTTTTGTTGTTTAGAAACTTGAGAAGAATTATGATTTTAGTTAAAGATAGTAGTTCTGTTGGGAGACATTCTGATCAGAATGAAGGTGAGAAAATGAGCTACCTCTGATTCGAGCTTAAGAAAAAAACTAGGGTGAACACCTCTTCCGCCTATGGATTGAAACTAATGAACACAATCTCACAATTTAACTTTTCAAACTATGATTTATGTATAACAGTTTTGTAAAAAATTGATAAAACTTTAATTTAATTCTTAAGCTGTGAATGATATCTTCGAAAGTTAAAACATAAAAGAGATAAAACTTGAAAAAAGGAAAAGAAAAGAAAGAGGGAAAAAGCAGAATAATTTAATTACCTCGCATATTTTTAGGTAAACCCTAAACCCTTGGGTAAACCCTAAACCCTTGGGTAAACCCTAAACCCTTGGGTAAACCCTAAACCCTTGGGTAAACCCTAAACCCTTGGGTAAACCCTAAACCCTTGGGTAAACCCTAAACCCTTGGGTAAACCCTAAACCCTTGGGTAAACCCTAAACCCTTGGGTAAACCCTAAACCCTTGGGTAAACCCTAAACCCTTGGGTAAACCCTAAACTCTAATCCTAAACCCTAAACCCTTGGGTAAACCCTAAACCCTTGGGTAAACCCTAAACCCTTGGGTAAACCCTAAACCCTTGGTAAACCCTAAACCCTTGGGTAAACCCTAAACCCTTGGGTAAACCCTAAACCCTAGGTAAACCCTAAACCCTTGGGTAAACCCTAAACCCTTGGGTAAACCCTAAACCCTTGGGTAAACCCTAAACCCTTGGGTAAACCCTAAACCCTGGGTAAACCCTAAACTCTAATCCTAAACCCTAAACCCTTGGGTAAACCCTAAACCCTTGGGTAAACCCTAAACTCTAATCCTAAACCCTAAACTCTAATCCTAAACCCTAAACCCTTGGGTAAACCCTAAACCCTTGGGTAAACCCTAAACTCTTGGAAAAACACTAAACATTTGGATAAATTCTAAATTATAAATCTTAAACACTAAACTCTAAATCTTAAAAATAAATATTTTTTTTAAATAATATTTTTTAGAACTATTGTTATTTTTATTTATTTAATTTTTTTATTTTTTATTTTAATAGCATAATATAATTTGGCAAGTTATTTTCTTTCCTTAATTAAAAGATACTAGATCTAAAATGACAACTTTCTATTGGTTGGTGAACCTAAAGGTTCACCCTAGGGGGTGAATCCAAGAAAAAGTCGAAAAAGAGCAGCCGAATCAGAAAACAGAAGTTTCTTAAATGTGGTATTTACGGGGAATTGTGCAAGTTTGGGTTTTATTTAATAATCAAGGGTCAACAGAATTTATTTGTGTTTGTCCTCCCTAGCAATCTCTCTATCTAATCTCTCTATAGTTTGTTTCAAGGAGAAGAAAAGAAGTTTAGAGAGGGAAGGGGGGAGATAGTGTGTGAAGGGACAGAGAATCCTTAAAAGGGCTTTAAAACTCTTTCTCTCTCCTTCTTCCAATCTGATTCTTACTTTTTTGTAAGAGTGACTCAGTTAGCTTGCATTACCCACTCATCAACACATCCCCTCTCCCTGAAACAATCTCTTTAATGGATTTTAATGTCATTAAACTCCGGTCAAGTTACGTGAATATAAGGATATACTGTATGAAAAGGGAATTTTACCTCCAATGCAAGATATATATAACTCTCTGTTCAAGATTCTGGTTCTATGTGAACACACAAGAAGAGCAAAAAAACTTGTAAGGATTTTGTCCAACCTCGTGAAGACCGAGCTTTGTCTCAGTATCTCTTAGAGAGGAGTTTTACTTAAATTTCCATAAGTACATTCTTCTTATTTCTTTGCAACCATGATTGGAAATTTTGTTTCGCAATCTCGCTTGATGGAAACTTGACTTGAAGCTCTTACATCCTTCTTGCTCAAGAAACTTCAAAATTCTTTAGATTCTTTTGTTACGCATCGTCTCTAGATTTATTATTGACTAGCTGGTTTATGATCCAAATGAATCCCAGACTCGCTGAAAGCTTTGAGTATTTGATTGATGTAGGTTTATCTATGCAAATTTTTTAAAAAACTTACCATAACATTTTTATTGTATACGACAATACGCCATGCAACTATGGTCCTTATTATGTCCCCTCATATAATCAGGGGGATCATATCCTATCACTCAGTTGTTTTTGAGGAAACTGAAAATAAATTAAATTCGTGAATTATATGAATCTGTTTAGCTAGTAATATTCTATTTACTAATTTTAATCGACAAAGGTGGCTCTCAACAACTTGTTTGTAATCAGTTGTTTATTGCAATTGAGTATTTTGGAGTACCTAATCAATTTAAGGAACAATATGTTGAAATTGTGAATAAAATAGTGGTAATATGCTTTCTTTCATTGGGTAGCTATATTGACGGACTTCAAACGGTGATAGAATGCAACATTGGAACGCCGCAATCAACACAACTTGTGTTTTGTGCAATGAAGAGCAGGAATCTTGTTGCCATTTGTTCTTTGATTGTCGACATATATGGAGAAGGCTGATTGGAGGTCTCTTGCTCGACGATTTCACCAGATGGAATGCGCCAAACTGCTCATGTCCAACCCGACTCACCCCAACAAAGACTTTTATCTTTCGGTATGCTCTACAATGCACAATGCACACAATCTGGAGAGAACACAATGCTAGAAGGCATGGAGAACATCCACAAGATACTAGCTGCTTGATCAGGTTTGTGGACAAGACAATGAGACTCATGTTGCTTTCAGTGAAAGAAAAGGGCCAGAAATATCTTGATGAAGGATTGAGCACTTAGTTTGGGATACAAGAAACAAATGGAGGAGCTGGATAAATTCTTTTATTTATAGCATTCTGTTGATTCTTTAAATACAAAGAAAAACTGATGCAATTGATGTAAATAAGTTTTTTTGGTTTGAATAAATTTTACATTCATTCAAAAAAATAAATAAATAAATAAAATAGTGGTAGAATAAGACATAACTACAAAAAGAAATGATGTACAAATAATTCAATAAAATCGGCTCCATAAAAAGATCTTTGGAGAAAATATCATAATTCCAAAGAAAAGGGTTCAAGAGTGCAGCAGAGAAGAAAGAGAGTGTAAGATGGAGATCTTTTGGTCCGACGTGACGCCGGGCGCTGAGCAGCCGCGCCCGCCTTTCCTTTCCTTTGTACTTGTTCCTTTCCACTCCTTCTTCGCAGTCTCATCATCGACCGCTTTTTCGGAGCTTTGGTACCGCAACCATCCATCAAAGGTGGCTCGGCTTCTGGAGGAACGACGCGATCGATTGGAGGTTCTCGATGGAGATGGAGCGGCTTCATGTTCAGGTGGTGTTTTTCGGAGATGGAAGCTACCCTAGATCCATCGTCGCCGGTCTTTATCGCGGAGGTGGAGGCTTTCTCGATCCACCGTCGCCGCTTTAGCTTTCGGGAAGGGAGGCTCATTCAGCTCTGTCTTCACCGCTTTTGGTCACGGAGAGTGGAGGCTTGCAAAGCTCCGCTGCCGTCTTGGAACCCGAGGTCCTTTGGGTTGTGGTGATTAGATTGAGGTGTGATAAGTGCGGTATGGTTCTTGTAGTCAGGTATAGGTTTGTTTCGCAATCTCGCTTGATGGAAACTTGACTTGAAGCTCTTACATCCTTCTTGCTCAAGAAACTTCAAAATTCTTTAGATTCTTTTGTTACGCATCGTCTCTAGATTTATTATTGACTAGCTGGTTTATGATCCAAATGAATCCCAGACTCGCTGAAAGCTTTGAGTATTTGATTGATGTAGGTTTATCTATGCAAATTTTTTAAAAAACTTACCATAACATTTTTATTGTATACGACAATACGCCATGCAACTATGGTCCTTATTATGTCCCCTCATATAATCAGGGGGATCATATCCTATCACTCAGTTGTTTTTGAGGAAACTGAAAATAAATTAAATTCGTGAATTATATGAATCTGTTTAGCTAGTAATATTCTATTTACTAATTTTAATCGACAAAAGGTGGCGCTCCCAACAACTTTTCTGTATTCAGTTGTTTATTGCAATCGGAGTACTTTTTAATGGAGAACCTAATCAAATAAAAGAACAAAATGTTGAAATTGTGAATAAAATAGTGATGGAATAAGACATAACTACAAAAAGAAATGATGTACACATAACTCAATAAAATCGGCTAAATAAAAGACCAGTGGATTGAAATATTATAATTCAAATTTTCGTTTGGTGAGATTCTAGGCCAACTTGGCATTGTTTGATAATAAATATAAACGAACTATCAATCTAAACATTCAACAAATATAACATTTCTATAATCTATATCTGATATACCTTTGACGTGAAAATACAAAGTACATGCATGAGCAAGGCTGTATATCGATAAACATTTTTTTGTTGTTTAGAAACTTGAGATGAATTATGATTCTTTTAGTCAGAGATAATAGTTCTGTTGGAGACATTCTGATACAAATAATGGTGAGAAAAATTAGGGTGAACACCTCTTCCAACTATGGATTGAAACTACGATCTCCAAGCACATTTCTCTCTCAACATAACGTTGATACCAATGATTTTAACACAATTTCACTTCTCTCTCCACATGGAATCACAGTTAATGTTTTCCCATGGATTTGTTGGTTCATTTGGGTAGGTCGCAATCGTCTTCTGTTCGAGAACAAAGATTCGACGCCATCAGTTACGATCTCCAATGGTCTCCAGCTGATTCACTTCAAAAGATGTAAATATTTAAACCTCTCTTTGGGCTCTTCTATTTAGAGTGACCCATTTAAGAATGTAATTGTTGCTATTTTTTTTTTTTTTTAAATTCCAAACTATGATTTATGTATATCAATCTTTTTTAAATATGCTGATAAAACTTTAATGCAATTCTAAGCTGTTAATTATATCTTCGAAAGTAAAAGATAAAAGAAAATATGCAAGAGATAAAACTTTAAAAAGGAAAAGAAAAGAAAGAGGGAAAAAGTATAGTTAATTAATATATTTTTTGTAAAATATAGTAAGCTACGAGGCAGTCATAGTCTTTGTATTTTAAAATTTTCAAGTAACTTTGAAATTCTGACATTTTTAATGAAATTTCATAAACAGCTCCAAATATATTAGAGTGGTGACAGAGAATAATTCTGTTAATGCTTTACCCAATTCGAATCGTTTTACGTATGCCGAAAAAAAAATCATTACATATATCAAAACGACAACTACAATGTCGTTTCAGCAAGACTCGAGAATAATAATTTGACGGTTTTACCCTCGAAATCAGACTTGGTGTAATTAATCCCAGGTACCAAACACTCCGCTCACTCGCTTCGTCTTCCCTCCTCGATTCAAAATTCCAAAATCCGATCCAGTCGCTTCTCGTCTTGCTTCCACCATGAACTCCGCCAAGGTTCTCGACGAAGATAATCCTGCTGCTGAAGGTTCGAATTTAAGTCTTACTTCTTCGCATTTTGGGATTTCTCTATCGTAATTTCATCTGGAGTTGACTGCTCTCGCATCTCGCTGAGACTTTTTCGTATTCCGCCCCCTTTCTCGATTAAAAATTCGAAAACTTTTGGGTACCATACGAGGTCTTTGCTATTGAACTGTAACTCTATATCCTCGTTCGCATCCCATTCGCTAGCTCGCGAGTTATGCCTTTAATTCGAATTTAGGGTTTTGATTCCGTTTCGGCGAGATTGTGTTATTAGCTTTGCCTTTTAGTGTTAGGGGGTTTCGCTAACACACTGGTGAAATTTCTATGCAGAGATTCGTATTATTCATAAGGAGTCTTTGATGAGCAGTGCACAGAGGAGAAAGCTGGCGGATATTAGCAATTTGGAGGAGCAAATGAAGAGAGAGGAGACGCAGAAGCAGCAAGCTATGCTCTTCTCTTCTAAAGAATATGCTGAGAAGCTTGAAAAGGCATTGCCTTTTTCCACTTTTATTTTGGTGGTGGCAGGCTGTTGTTTTGCTGATTCTCGGTTGCTTTATTGGTCTTGCAGGAAAACATGACGTTGATGAAAGCTTTAGCACACAGAAAGTAACCATTTTATCTTTAGAATGTGTTGGTTTGTGAGTTTGATGAGCTTTGTTTTTGATGGTGATGTTTGTTTTTGTTTCTGTGGCTGCAGTAAAATTATTGAGCTGAGCGGTGTTGAGATTCAGAAACTAAGGATTAACTTACGGAATATGCAGGAAAAGAATTTGCAGTTTGCACAGGCAAACAGTCACATGCTGGCGGTGTGTTCTCCATCTTTAGTTTACATGGTTCAGTTTTTGAGAGATTAAGAGATTGTTTAAAATACTATGATCTAAGTTTGGCTCCATTTTCTTTTCTTTTTCCTGGCAGGAACTCAATACAAACAGAGACACAGTATGCTTTTCTGGAACTGAAGTTGCCCAAAACGAAGCTTTCTTATTTCATTATGTTACAACTTCTTCGATTAACTGACATTATGTGTACGTTTTCAGCTCAAGCTACTTCAGCATGAACTCGGCTGCAAGAATGTATTACTCGAAGCCAGGAAAATGCAGACTGAGGCAAGTTACTTCCTTGTTTCGATTGACTATAGTATAGTTACCTAGAAAAAGTAATAAACTTGAGAATTTGTCGCCTAATTTCGTCCAGGAGCTAGGACTTCCATCTACAGATGACTCTACGAAAGATAAGGTGCTAACTGGAATTTCCTGAGCATGAAATAATTTCATTTAGCACTGCAATTGGTTTCACAGCATTTGGCTTTGTTGCCGACTTCAAGGTTCCATCAAACGTTTCTGATGGGCATTGCTAACCTTTTCAGGTGCATGACATGAATCACAAAGATACCAAGAGAAAGCAAACGTCAAGGATAAAAAGTAAACTGTTTATCATATCTTCATTTTGATTCTAGATATATATTATTGCATACTTACAGGTTTCATTTTCAGCCTCAGAAAGCTCCATCGTTAAGCCAATACAGGTTAAAGAGAACGTCAACAGTAAAAGGTCCATATCTGCTTCATGTTTAAGTCGTGTATTCTGTGAAAGCTTTTGGCAGTCAAGTAAACCTTTATTGGTATTCTTTGGTTGTAGGAGGATTTCTGGAGTCATAGATACTACTGTTATCGCCTGAAGTAACCTGTCAGACTGAAGAAGACGCTGAAAAAGGGTTTGTCTCTCAAGGGACAAACCAAATTGTTGACAATCTTGTCAACAAGAAGTTTGTTCTTGATGCAGCTAACCCGGACGGTGTGCAAAGCAAGAGGTTCTTATATTCAGTCCGACAGTTAGCTTCTGTTCCAAAACAACGGGAAAACAAGAACATCTTGTTGTGATTCGATTACTTTGTTTGTTTGTTTTGTCATAGGCAATGTGTACGAAGGAAATCTACTAGGTTTGATGTTCAAGAAAGTGAACAAACGGGAACAGTTCTTGAGATAGATGATGCCAAAGAAACCGCAAGGTTTGTTATCTAGTGTTTTTTTTGTCCTCTTCCCATTTTTGCAAACTCTGATTGGACAATAACGTGTTGCACTGACATTGTCTCCGTTTGGAGCAGGATTTGTTTGAAAAGACGGTCTGCTCGGTTAAGGCCCGAAGAAGCTGAACCATGTAAAAGCTTCAATGAGAGAGACGAACTCAAGGAGACAATCAATGGGAGAAGGTTTGTAACAGCTTGAATAACGTCCTGTTTACAAGTAGCATCCTTTACAGATGTCACTTGAAACAATTCATTAGAGGTCACTAGTTTCTTGTATAACGTCAAGAAAACAATTCATTAGAAGTGACTGGAACCTTGAATGCTGATGACGCAGGGTTTGTTGAACTATTTCGTTTTAGTTTTTCTCTATTCCGTTGATTGATAGCATATAACTAAATTGGCTAAAACCACTTGCATTTTCTCTCCTGGATAACAGTATAAGGTCCATATCTGCTTCATGTTTAATACATGTATTGTGTGAAAGATTTTGGCAGTCAATTAAACCTTTATTGGTATTATTTGGATTGTAGGAAAGTTTCTGGAGTCATAGATACTACTGTTATCCCCGAGATAACCTGTCGGACTGAAGATGACGCTGAAAAAGGGTTTGATTCTCAAGGGACAAACCAAATAGTTGACATCATTGACAATATTGTCAACGAGAAGTTTGTTCTTGATCCAGCTAACCAGATAAAAGACAGTGCGCATAGCAACAGGTTCTTATATTCAGTCCGACAATTATATTTTTATATCAGTTTCTGTTCCGAAACAAAAGGAAGACAAATATCTTATTTGTGATTCAATTCCTTTGTTTGGTTGTTTTGTCATAGGTCATGTGTACGAAAGAAATCTACCAGGGTTGATGTGCAAGTAGCTGAACAAACAGAAACAGTGCTTGAGATGGGTGATGCCAAAGAAACTAAAGAAACCGCAAGGTTTGTTAGTTAATGTTCTTTTGTACTCTTTCCACTTCAGCCACCTACGTTGTTGTAAACTCTGAATGGGCAACAGTGTATCGCACTAACACTGTCTCCGTTTCGAACAGGCTTTCTTTGAGAAGAGTGTCAGCTCGGTTAAGGCCCAAAGAAGCTGAACTATGTAAAAGCTTCCATGAGAGAGACGAAGTCAAGGAACGATCAATAGAAGAAGGTTTGTAACAGCTTGAATAACGTCCTGTTTACAAGTAGCATCCTTTATAGATGTCACTTAAAACAATGCATTAGCGGTCACTAACTTCTTGTATTACTTGGCAGAGTCTCTTCAAGGTTTGATTTCCAAGAACCGGAAGTGACTGGAACCTTGAATGCTGCTGACGCAGGGTTTGTTGAAACATTTCATTTTAGTTTTTTCTCTGTCTAAGTTAGCTAAGACCACTTGCATTTTCTCACCTGGACAATATTTCAGAAGCTTAGCAAGCGATGGATCTGACGCTGTAGAACCATCTGAAAGCAGACATGACACAAAAGATACAAACGGAAAACGCAGGTTTGTTAGTGAGACTGAAAAACTTCCTGCACTTCCGCTGATGAGCTTAGAGTGTCAATGATGTAATGTGAGTGTTGTCTTTGTGGTCTACTCGTCAGGGTCACAACGAGAAGGCAATCAGCCAAGTGTAAATCTCAAACAGCTAAAGAAACCAGTGGAGCCATCGAAGATGCAGTGACAGACCCGTCTATAAGCATCAACACAGTCCAAGAGTGTGATCTTTTACCATCGACGGATTCTCTGGAGGACCATGAAAAAGAATCAAAGAACAAGCCTAAAGCTGAGGAAACCGGAGGAATGATGAGAAGAACGTCCATGAGAAGAACATCGAGACATGCAGCAGAGAAAGTCCAATCATACAGAGAAGTCTCACTTAAAGTGAAGTTGCGGCGAGACTGCTGAATCTCCTCTTGGCCTCTTGTGTTCTTGATATGCTAAAGATTGTTGGTTCAGAAGCTTACTTCATGCTTTTGTATATCCAAGTCAAAGGTTATTTTTGACTTCCTCTTCTACTTAAAACGATCGTGTAAGCTAAAAATATAATTTCTATTAGTGTGTGCATTGGATTAGTCACTAGGTGATTCAGTCTGGTACTGTTTTCAATTTTTTGTTTCTCCGACATTACAAGTCAACCCTTTGATTCGATCAGAATCTCTTGTTTAATTAAACTATGATTTACATATTTATATCTGTTTTACATATGTACAAAAAAAACTATGATTGGTGAACAAAAAAAAAATTAAACTATGATTTTCATATTTATATATGAACCTACTTACATTTATTTCTGCTCGTAAATGCAAGAGTGATTTCAAAAAAGGGTTTCCCCTTTTTATTAGACTATACTTTACAACAATTAAGTATTATTATGTTTAAACCATTTGTTTGTAATGTTTATGTATTTAAGCAGCGGTTACACTATTATTTTTCTCCTGTTTTTTTTTTTTTTGCAACCTATTATTTTTCTCCTTCTTTTGCAACAGTTATTTAAAATATATAGTTAATTTGTTTCTATAAGAAATATTAGTATATAGTTTTGTAATACCACATACTAGTTGTCTTGAAAAATTCGTCATTCGACATGGTGTCAGTATATTTTTTAAAAATAAATCATATTTGACGCTTTATGTATTTATTTGGATATACATTTACGAAAAAATGCTAACGTAAACACGAACACAATACATACATAACGCAAGAAAATATCAACGTAAAACAATGATAGTGAAAACAAGTTTTTTAAACGTTGTGGCTTTTCAAGACGATGGGACAGAGGAGGCGCGTGGTCGGCACTGCCACAAGAGAGTTCGCCTTAGGAACGGTGAGACCAGGCCCTTCAACGGTGTCCACGTCACCGGATTTCACGCCGTCCGGTAATCTCCACGTGAAGCAGTGTAGGAGATGAGCCACCGCAAGCTCAAAAGCGTACATCCCGAGTTGCATACCCGGGCACGATCTCCGACCCGACCCGAACGGAATGAATTCGAAACTGTTCCCTTTGAGATCAGGAGCACCCGGATCCAAAAACCTACTCGGGTTGAATATTTCCGGGTCGGACCACGAATCCGGGTCACGCCCGAGAGCGTAGGTGTTGACCATCACACGTGATCCCTTGGGAATGGAGTAACCGGAGACCTCGGCGTCGTCCACTGTCTCGTGGAGGAGGAGAGGGAACGGCGGGTGGAGCCGGAGAGTCTCCTTGAGTACACATTTTAGGAAAGTGAGCTTCTCAAGATGCGTGTCCTCCACGCTCCACCGCTCGAGCCCGACCACAGTCGCTAGCTCGTCCTGGACCCGTTTCATGTTCACGGGGCTCCGGAGTAGCTCGGTGAGTACCCACTCGATTGCTAATGCCACCGTCTCGGTTCCACCGAACATCACATCCTATATATATCATTTATAGTTCTGTATTCAAAAACTTTTTCAAATATATAGTACTTCCATCGTTTCAAATTTAGTAGCCTGATACAATAAAAAATTTGTTACAAAATAAATATTGTTTTATGATTTAATACTTTTTTCTACTATTAGTTTATCTCTTTTACCATTAACTAAAATTTAAAACAATAAATACTACATAATTTAATAGTTAAATAAATATAAAATGTGCATTTAACTATTTTTAAAATTTATGTGTAAATTTTTTAAATAACGTATAATTTGAAATGGATGGAATGAAGTATGTTTAGTTTACCATGATGATGCCCTTTATGTTATCGAGATTGATTTTGGTCTCCGAGTCTTTGACTTTGACTTCTTCTTTGTAGAACGCGAGTAACTGGTCAACCATATCGGTCTCCTCGTCAACGTCAACGTTGTCTTCTGTCTTCTTCTTGTCTAAGTGATCATTGATGATTGATTCAATGAAACAGTCTAGAGACTTTCGGGCTTTCTCGACCCGCTTGTTTATTCCTTGCGGGTCGATCCAGCTGAGCCAGGACGGGACGTAATCCGCTACATTAAACTCGCCAAAGAGCTTAGAGAACTCTTGTATGATCTCAAGGAACTCATCTAGTCTGCCTTCGTCCGAAGTGGACGACGAGGATCCGAACGCTGCTCGGAACGTTATGTCTCTTGTCAGGAGAAGGCGACTTTGCATACGTTTAATGGTTTGTCGACATTGGACGCTACAAAACGGACCGCTTTGTGGACCTCTTCGTCGACAGAGACCCACGACTCGGCCCGTTTACGGCTAAAGAGCATCATGACGTAGAGTTTCCTCATCCTACGCCAGAACGGGCCGTAATTGCCGAATGCTAGGTCGGATTGCCCGTAGGTCAAGTAACGGATTGCTATTGTGGTTGGACGGTTTGAGAAAACGTGGTCTTGAACTTGGAGGACTTGACGTGCGATTTGAGGAGAGGAGACTACGAAAAGATGGGAAAGTCCGAGGCGGAGGTGAAGTAATCCGCCGTATGTGCGGCTGAGCTTGGCTAGGCCACGGTGGTTTAACTGGTTCATCATGAGTATATTGCCAATGATGGGTAAGCCTTTGGGGCCGGGAGGGTATGGCTTCGGCAACCTTGGCCGCCGTGAAAGGAGGTGCCGGAAAAGGAAAAGTAGAAGAGGGACAAGAAGAATGAGAGTCATTAGAGTATACATTTTGATACGAGTTATAGTGTACGTGGGTCTATTATAATGTATGCTAAGAAAATAATGTGATTGATATCGACTTAACAACTACTTCAACTCTAATACCTCTTTTGTGTACATTTTCTGTTATTTTATTGAAATTGTTCTTTATTAATGTTTTTCTTGTGACCATGATTGGTGCAAAGAACAATTAAAGAAGTCACAACGCTCAGGCCTCAGGGTGATGATTAGGGTTTATTATATAGTATTTTGGTGAAAACGACATCGCGTAAGTAGCTCGTATGGCATGTATATTTGCATTATCATCTCACTATATTTACTAGATTAGGTAGCGACAAAAATTCTTTAGAGAGAGACCTTTTTTGTTTAAGAGGCGCACATTGAGCGCATTTAGAGTGAGCGAGACAGAGTGGAGCAAAGTTAGTAGTGGTTAATTAATCCGCTGGGGATTGAACTTTGATTTGAAGTTAAGCTGTGGAATCTTTTGTTCAAGGGAGATCTCATATCTTCTATGTAGTCTGTAACCATGTCTGTGATTATATTAATACCACCATAGTGATCAAAGTTAAAATATATTGTCAGTATGATGTTTTCCTGTTGGATTTTTCTTTAGCATTTTGAGTTTTGATGGTAGGCCTCGTCTCGCAATGACGACGTCTTACCTATAGGTATATTGTATTGCTGGCTGGATATCCACGTAAAATCTTTTGTGGGACAACAGGATATTCAACAAAAATGATAAACAAAGCCAACCAATGATCATACTGGATGTCTAGACCATGATTATGTGGAGTTTCTTATGGCGGATTTCTTAGGGAAATATAAGAAATTATTTATTAACTTTTAACTAAAAAACTAAGAAACTGTTTTTTAAAGTACTATCTTAAGAAACAGTTTATTAGCTTTTTAGTTAAAAGTTAAGAAACAGTTTTTTATATTTCCCTAAGAAACCCGTCCTAAGAAACTCCGGATAATCATGCTCTTAGCCAATTTTATCACATACCAACCAATGATCATACTGAATGTTTAGCCAATTTTATCACATGGACGTAGATATCAAAATACACATAATAATGTATGCACTTTGGACGCATATAATTATATGGTAGGTCAATATTTGTCACATCGTGGAATGGCTCATGAAAAACGATGGTGCTTTTGTTTGGTAATGTATTACAATTTTATATTGTATGGAGTTAAAATACATTGCCGTTCAAAATGAAAGAGTTTCAATACATCTTATAATTTGCATTGGTTTTAAGAGACCATCTTTTAGCCTCGTGTGCTTTTGTAGAAATATTATTACGATTAGAAAAAAAGAACATTGCCGTTCAAAAAGAAGAGTTTCAATACATCTTATGATTTGCATTGGTTTTAAGAGACCATCTTTTAGCCTCGTGTGCTTTTGTAGAAATATTATTACGACTAGAAATATTTAATTAAGTAAAAAAAGAAAAATTGATGTAAGAAAAAAAAAGTGAAAAGAAAATTGAAATAGTTGGTAACGACGTCCAGGCTACATATTCATTGAGCCTCCACATGTCTATTCTTTTAGAATTATATATACTTGAAGATAACTTGGTGGCTAAATTACACTAATCATGTTCGAGATATGTTTAAAGATAATAGATTTTTCTAATGAGTTTAGGAACTTTATTTCAATTTAAAAAGATTCTGAATTGTGACATAAATTTATGAGTTTTAGAGATTGTGTTTAAGTATTTAAGTTTTGAAAGATTTTGTAAGTTAATAAAAGAATTATTTTTTATTTTGTGATTTTATGCAATTCTTGAAACTTAATATTTGGTATCAGAACCATATTAACAAACCTAGAGTTCTCCTTCAGCTTCGTATGAAGTAGATGACGTGTATCACATCGAGAGCACTCGCTGCAACGTGGTTGTACACTTCCATGTTTGTTAGTATACCAGAAATATTATGATTGTTCCTTAGTTCTTAGCTTTGTGTTTTTGTTGAAGTTTAGCAACATATGAATTTTGATTTGGACTTGACAAAACAAATTTTTCTCTGTGCAATTTTTTTTGGTTGGATAAATATTATTGGTTTTTAATTTTATTTCACTTACGACCTTTGATGTATGAGTAACCACAACGACTTAATTACCCAGTTGATCAAAATGTTGCATCAATTTTTAAAATTTCTTGTTACAATTAATGCAACTTTAACAACCGTAAGAACTGTTCTCATTCATCGTTTAGGCTTTACATATATATGCATACAATGTTCCTTAAAAGGATATTCTCCAAATCTTTAGATGATATACTCAATATGCTAAATACAAGGATATGGAATATATCCTAATAATATGACATGATAAGATAATATCTTATAGCCAACTAAACATATTTCTCCACCACTGATATAATGGAAACTTTGTCCAATAAGTAAAAAAGCTAGAAGCTGCTTCAGTAAATTATGGAGAAACGTTCTCATTCTAGCTTCAGTTGAAATATTAAAGCATGAATGAAAACCTTCTGGTATGGGGAAGAAACAATCGCCAATCCATCTTACCCAAAGATAGCTCCCATAATTCACAATTCCACAAAACTTCTTCATACATATTATTAAACCAATAGAAGCCTAAACTTAAGAACCATGGTAATTATTGGAGAAAAAAATAGAAATCTAAAATAATCTTTTCTTTTTTTGGTAACGATTAACCAGCAAGACTGATATATTGTGCCCCAGGTTTCATGGAAAGACGACACAGGGAAGGCACTTCAGAGCATTTCCTCAATGGACAGTGGTAAAAGAAAAGAAGAAGATTGACAATCATATCAAACATGATTTACATTGGCCATGGAACTTCACATGGTACATATAAGAATCAAGAAGGGCACTCAGACTTGGGTCGTATCAGCCCATTATCTACCCCAAACGAATCTCTTAACATATGATCAACTAAATGGGCTGAGACTTGTTGTTTAGATCACATATACACCAGTCCACCACGCTAGATACTGAAACGTACTTGAATTGAATTGATTTAATGAATTTGAATTTAGGAAAGTTTTGTAAAGGAAAAATACACAAATATTTTTTTTTGTAAAGGAAAAATACACAAATATTACAAAAAGGAATAATGATTCAATGAAGAAGAACAAAAACTGTAATCAATCAAAACTCTAAACTGGTATATGTACAGTACAACAAATTCATGTAACTGCTAGCTGAATCTGTAAGTTTCGAGAGAAAGAAGCAAAAGCCTCCTTTAAGTTTCTACTCGAGCCTCAGTTTCTTGGTCGGCATGGGGCTCATCACCTCCTCTTCTCCGTTCACCATCGAGAATTCCGGTATCGGCGGGATGTTGAGGTCAAACCCACGGTGTTGACCATGGTGATGGCTGCCGCTGCTGACGTGGCTTGTGGACCCTACACCTTCCGAAAACGACACGCTGCTGCTTGCGCCGCCGCCGCCGTTCTTGCCTTCGTAGTGGCACCGTTTGTGGCCGCCGAGAGCTTGACCAGTCGCGAACGACTTGTTACATATCGAGCAAACGTGCGGTTTCACACTTCCTCCTCGGCCACCGCCGTGACTCGCGATGGTTATAGCGGACGACGTGGCTTGATCATCTCCTCCGCTAGACTGAGTCAGCGACGAGTTTTTCCGGTGACTGGCTTTGTGCCCGCCGAGAGCCTGGTAAGAAGAAAACGCCTTGTCGCAGACGCTGCACTTGTGGATAGGAGTAGGAGTAGGAGTAGGAAGCAGAGGCGGCGAGGAAGAAGAAGAAGGCAGGTCACGGTTTCGATCTCCGTCGCGAGCAAGAAGCATGAGACATAAAGCGATATATTCATCCTCAGTGAGACTACTACTGTTATGGCGGTCCAAGTCGGATCTTGACCGCTTAGATCGCTTGCCTTTGTTACTATGGAAGCCAACCGCAGAATCTTGAAACAGAGTTGGAACCGGAGAAGCTAATCTCGGCGAAGTAAGAGCTTCAACAGGCCCGGCTTAAACTTTTCATGGACCCTGTGCTTGACACTAAGATGGGTTTGTAGGAAAATTGTCTACATTAATAATAAAATGGAAAAAAATCTCTGTGCTAAAGTTTGTGGACGAGAATTAGTTAAATAGTTTAAAATACAATTTCAGTTAAAGGTCGTAACTTTTTTTTTTCAGTTAAAGGTGCGTATTTATGGTTTCTTTTTCCCAGATAATACACGCTCTTCTGTATATTTTCTTGTGCACTTTCTGCATATTTACCAGATGAAGGCATTTTTTTCTGAAAATGCAGGACCTTAAACATAAATTTAAATCTTGAAAGAATTTATAGAAAAAATTTTGGACCCTGTGCTGTTGCACCATCAGCACTCCCTTAGAGCCGGCACTGAGCTTCAAGTGCCATTATTATTATTACTATTTTGGTTTTCAGTCTGATAAGAGTAGTAGTAAAAAGTGTTTTTGAGTTGAAGAAAGAAGAAACGGAAGTGTGAGTATATATAGCACTGAGGTTAGAGGAGAGGAAGTTACGTGTGAAGAAGTGCGAAAGCGTGTGCGTGAAGAAGAGAGTGGAGGCGATATTTACTTTAGCTTTGTTTTTAATTAATCTCAGCTTATATTATATGTGTGCGGACCAGAAGATGAAATGAAAGTATCTAAGTTTGGGCACGTTTGGTTTGACTTGATACACGTGTGTGGAAGTCGGCTAAGAAGACCTGTTCTCACATTCTTTCTCTTCTGCCGCCTTATTGTTTTGCATTCTTATCAGTTAAGAATATTCTAGTAGAGAGCTCACTTGCTGACCAAACAAGTGGACTGATATAAAGCCAAATCAAGTCGGCTACTAAACCACTCAACTACTATCGAATGTCTATCTACTTATGATGTCCAAACTACATAAAAATTATGTGTATATCTAAAGATAGTGAAGAAATCCCGGCAAATATATTTGTGATTTATTTATTTAGACATCACTACATTAATCTCTATTGATTTAGGCTTTTGCATATATAAAACACACATAAATGTCAATTTGTTTATAGATTTTTGAAAGTTTCTTTAATTTTGGAGTTCTAATAATTAAACTCTCATTTGAAACCAATAAAAGCATGAGTTTAGCATTTTCGATGTATTATTCTATTTTTTTTCTTTAATATAAAAATTTCTATTATTAAGTTGAGTTTCATTTAGTCTTAAATTATTTTGGAGTGAAAATAAAATAATGAACGAAAAATGAAAGAGTTGAAAATGGTCTAAGTATAAGATTCCATCATGTATTGAAATAATTTTATAATCTATTTATGTAAAAGTACAATTTTTATATTATTATAGAGTAGAAAATAGAATAGAAACTGATAGAACTCCACTCTACCTTAGTCTGGAGTGAAAAATGAAAGAATTAAAAATGGTCTAAATATAGGACTCCATTAACTTTGTATTGAATGTCGTCCATCAATTACTTAATCTTTTCTATTTCCTCTGAAATATTTCGTTTATGTATAAGTTCTGAAAATTTCATATCTATATTCCAACCAAAAAAAAAGAAATTGATAAACGACATAATTTTTAATTAGGATTAAAATTCTCTCGATCATTATTATTTTTGATTTCTTAACTTTTCACAAATTCTGAAAATCCATAACATTTTTTCCACAAAGCAAAGATTGCTATCAGATGTTTCCTACTGATATATACCCTAAAAACGACGAATATGAGCCTACTTTTAACCCTTTCAAAACGCCCCGTTTCTCGTGTAGAATGGACCAAGGTCCTAGTTTCAAACATCACCAAGAGTTTGTGGCATATGACGTTTCGTGGAACAAAGCTCTTGAGGATACATGTAAGTGGATTGCTAGAGAAGATGGTATCTACTTTTCACAAGATGGAAACCCTCCTGTGAGGAGATATGAGTGGGATGGTCCTCACCTCCTCAAAAACTAAAATTCTATATATCTTTGGTTGATACTTTGATCTTTGTATCATATGAGAAATTGACTATTATAATATATCATTATGACATATTCATTATTATAAAAATATTATTACGTTATGATTTTATGTGTGTTATTATGAAATTAAACAATTGAAAACAATTATTACGGAGGTCTAAACGATCAACTAAACACTGTTATATATGACATTTTTGACAAAAAAAAGATGATATTGTGATGATGCTCCAAAAACAATTAAAAGCTAATATAAAATAGGGTCAATCAAAAAGAATGGCTAGTTTTATTAATATCTAAGATAAATAAGGGATCAAAAGCAAAATATGCAGATATTTTATAAATCAACAATCCATGAATCAAAAGGAAAAATACAGATATTTTATAAATCAACGGTCCAAGAATACTGGGAACTATCATCATCAACAGAAGAAGGAAGAATGGTGCTGATAGTAACACTCACCACTTCCGTTCATCTTCTCAATTCCACCTCCGTCCCGCGTCCTCGCATCTTCACCGCCGACGGCCCTCATCTACATATTACTCAGAGAAATCTAAGATTTTTAATTGTACGTGATACTATGAATCTACACATTACTTAAAACTTTTCTATTTCTTCTGAAGCATTTCGTTTATGTATAAGTTCTGAAAATTTCATATATACATTCCAACCCAAAAACAAATATAATTGATAAATGACATAATTTTTAATTAGGATTAAATTTCTCTCGATCATATTATTTTTGATTTCTTAACTTTTCACAAATTCTGAAAATCCAAAACACTTTAAAATGTTCTGAAGACCGCCAAACCCGTGACCGTGATCCCGATGGAATACCGGTGACATTATCCACATCAGAAGTGGATCAGATTTACGAGGAGGTAAAAAAGTTTAAAATTTTAATTATTATTATTCATTTAATCTATTTTTTATCACTAACACATTAATATTTTTTTAAAGGTTGTCCCTAAGAAAAATGGACGTACATTTGGGATCGGTTCCGTCAATGATGTTCCGAGAGCGACGTCGTCTTATGGTCAGAGGCGGGCTGATGAGGTCACCGAGTTGCGGTCTGAGTTGAACTCGACCAAAGCTGCGTTCACAGCTCGTATGGGTTCAATCGAGAGTTTTCTGGATCTGATAGCGGCTCAAAATCCTCATTGGGAGACTATGTTGGCGGAGATGCGGAGACAAAATCCCGTTCCCGAACCACCTCGCACACAGGAGGATGAGGAAGCTGTAGAGAGGAGGAGCCGGGAATACTTAGACGAGATGCAGAACAACAACGTTTAGTTTTTTTCTTTTTATTGTATTTATACATTTTAAACTTAATTATATTTATAAAATATTTTCGTATTTATTTTATTATAATCTAAATTTTTAATAAATTTAAAAAATATATATAAATAAATAAATTTGATTTTATTTATTTAATTGCAGAAACAAAAATTAGAAAACGAGGAATTTAATTCGAAATCATTACATGTATTTTACGAGGACAAGTTTACGTGAATTCTACGTGAAAAACTTACGTGTACTTTGCGAGTAAATATTTACGTGAAGTGTACAAGGAAAGCTTTACGTGGATTATACGAGGAAAGATTTACGTGTATTTTACGAGGAAAATTTTACGTGTATATTACGTGGAAAGTTTTACGTGTATATTACGTGGAAACATGGATTGCAGTTTAAAAAAGAGGTTTGTTTAGAAACATGAATAACAATATTAATTGAGAATTGTTTGGAAACATAGATAGTAGTATATATACTTTCTTTTATTTACATAATTAGTCATTTCATTTATAATAAATTAGGTACTTCCTTTTTGTGTTTTTTTTATTTACAAATTCTACCGCTACATTTAAAATCAATTTAAACTAAATAATTACAATTCCAAACTTATCTAAACAAATCGATATTCATGTATTAATTTAGCCAAACACATAATTTTTTTTTGTTTACGGAATCATTTAGTCATACATATTCGAGTACCCATTTAGGTACGGGTCGTTTCTTTCGTGTATAGATTTTTTGGGTTTTGAAATTTCTTTTTAGGTGCTTTCTTTTTGTATTTATTTTTATTTACAGATTCCATCACTATATTTAAAATCAATTTAAGTTAAATAATTACAATTCCAAAACTTACCTAAACAAATCGATATTCATATATTGATCATTATTAATATTGTAAAAATATTACTAAATAAAAAATTAATATTTCGCTTAATTTAGTTAAACACATAAAAATAATAAAAAATTATTTGTGTATGGAATCAATTATACATAGACATTCGGGTACTCATTTAGGTACAGATCGTTTTGGGTATACGTTTTTTAGATTTTGAAATTTTTTTCTAGATACTTCCTTTTGTATTTTTTTTAATTTACAGATTCTATAATTGTATATAAAATCAATTTAAATTAATTAATTGAAATTTTAAAACTTATCTAAACAAATCGATATTCATATATCTATCTTATTAATTTATAGATTCTTTAGTTGACTAATTTTATATAGCTTATACTGAAATAAATATATTTGAACCGAAACAAAAAATCAATATAAAAGTACTGTACATTTGGATTCAAAATCGTTTCTTCTAACAACAAACTACACAAATATGTTAATCTGTATAAAAATTTAAATTACAATGTAAATATTTAATTAATATATAAATATGTCACATTGTTTAAACAAAATATCAATATAAAAATATTGTACATTGACGTTCTAAATCATTTATTTTAACAACAAGCCAAATAAATATGTTGATTGGAGAGAGAATAAAACAAAACCAGAAAAACACATACTCTACCAGAGAGACTCTATGTTTCAAATTTATTATAAAGAAAGTTTACTAAGATAAAATACATTCAATAATTACAAACAAATAATATATTTCATAAAAGTGAAAAATTATATCCGCCCTTTCAAAGACGGGTCAAAACCTAGAAGATCAAACCTTACGGTTGAAATTTAATAAATCCGACAAAATAATTTAATAAATCCGACAAAAATTCTTAAACTGAAATAAGATCAAACGAATGAAAAATCCAAACCTTTAATTGAATCTCTCGAGTATTTAGAAGATTATGATTATATTTAAATTCAAAGAATAGTAGTATTTAGAAGATTAGGCTTTCAAACAGATGAACCAAGACAAACCTAAAAAAGTATACTATTTAAACTTTCAGTCTACAAAGGTTGTTACATATGCTCAAAACTAAAAATAAAACTCGTGCGGGACGCACGGGTCAAAATCTAGTATCACGTTAAGCAACTTGCCTTAACAGAAAAAATTCATATTCGAGTAATTATTGGGTTCACTCCCTAGAGTGAATCTAAAGATTCACCAACCAATAGTATTTGACTATTTGATATTTGATATCTTTTAACAAAGAAAACAAATAATAAAGATTTTTCATATTATATTATGTTTTTAAAATAAAAACATAAAATTTTAATAACACTAAACCCTAAATCATAAATCCTAAACCCTTGAATAAATAATAAACCCTAAAATATAAACATAAAACATAAAATTTTAATAACACTAAACCCTAAATCCTAATCACTAAACCCTAAATCATAAATCCTAAACCCTTGAATAAATAATAAACCCTAAAATATAAACATAAAACATAAAATTTTAATAACACTAAACCCTAAATCCTAATCACTAAACCCTAAACTCTTTGGTAAACTATAAACCCTTGGAAAAATCGTAAACTATAAGGTTTATGGTTTACCCAAGGGTTTAAGGTTTAGTGATTAGAATTTAGGCTTTATAGTTATTAAAATTTAGGATTTAATATTTATGGGTTTAATGTTTAAACCCTAAAACATAAACATTAAACACTAAATCTTAATAACACTAAACCTTAAATCATAATCGCTAGACCGTAAACCCTTGGGTAAACTATGAACCCTTGGATAAATCGTAAACTCTAGGGTTCATGGTTTACCCAAGGGTTTAGTGATTAGGATTTAGAGTTTATTGTTATTAAGATTTATGATTTAATGTTTTTGTTTTGGAGTTTAGGACTTATGATTTAGGGTTTATGGTTTAGGGCGTAATATTATGTTGACGACGTTAACAATATTAATTTATTTATTTATTCGCAACTTTTACTATTTTTAAATATTTTTATCTTTTTATTTGAAAATATAATATAATTTGAAAAATCTTTATTATTTTGTTTCCTTTTTTAAAAGATATCAAATATCAAATATCAAATAGTCAAATACTATTGGTTGGTGAATCTAAAGGTTCACCCTAGGGGGTGAATCTAAAGGTTCACCCTAGGGGATGAATCCAAGATTTACTCCTCATATTCCATGTTACAAACTATGTATAAATACCACAACATATGTAGTGCAGAAACATAAAAAAAATCTAAAGAAATTTAGTCCGTCTCGGAAATATAGCAAACTAAACAAATGAACAATCTCTTCAAAGTACTAATTCTTTTGGGCTTATGCATCGGCTTAAGCAATGGTTTCGATATGCTAGGAGGAAGCAAAGTCACGTTAAGCAACCAGTTGGAACACAACAAACTCCTCAAAGTTCGTTGTGACAACGACGAAGGGGAGCAGCTCGTGAAAATCGGCGATGAATACGAGTTTACTTTTGGTGATAACATTTTCGGAACGACCCGTTACTCGTGTACAATGGACCAAGGTCCTAATAATTTCAAACATCACCAAGAGTTTGTGGCGTATGACGCTTCGTGGAGCAAAGCTCTTGACGTTAGATGTGAATGGATTGCTAGAGAAGATGGTATCTATTTTTCTCTAGATGGAAACCCTCCTCTGAGGAGATATGAGTGGGATGGTGCTCACCTCCTCAAAAACTAGAATTTTATATCTTTGGTTGATGTCTTTAAATATTCGAATCGTATGAGATATTGATTATTATAAAATATATTACATTTGATTATTATGATAAATTAATTATCATATTAGTATGTGTTTTATTATGAAATAAACAATTGAAAACAATAATTATGGAGGTCTAAACGATCAACTAAAACACTGTTATATATTGACGTTGTGATGATGCTCCAAAAACAATTAAAAGTTAATATAAAATAGGGCCGATCGAAAAGAATGGGTAGTTTTATTAATATCTAAGATAAATCAGGGACCAAAAAATATGCAGATATTTTATAAATCAACGGTCCGTGGACCAAAAGAAAAAATACAGATATTTTATAAATCAATGGTCCAAGAAGACTGGGAACTATCATCATCAACAGAAGAAGGAAGAATGGCGCTGGCACTAAGACTGACCACTTCCGTTCATCTTCTCAGTTCCACCTCCGTCCCTCGTCCTTGATCTTCACCGCCGACGGCCCTCATCTACATATTACTCAAAGAAATCTAAGATTTTTAATTGTACATGATACTATGAATCTACATATTACTTAAATCTTTTCTATTTCTTCTGATGCATTTCGTTTATGTATAAGTTCTGAAAATTTCATATATACATTCCAACCCAAAAACAAATATAATTGATAAATGACATAATTTTTAATTAGGATTAAATTTCTCTCGATCATATTATTTTTAATTTCTTAACTTTTCACAAATTCTGAAAATCCAAAACATTTTAAAATGTCATGAAGACCGCCAAACCCAGCTGACCCAGCAGTCCTCCGATGGAATACCAGCGACATTATCCACATCAGAAGTGGATCAGATTTACGAGGAGATAAAAAAAGTTTAAAATTTTAATTATTATTATTCATTTAATCTATTTTTTATCACTAACACATTAATATTTTTTTTAAAGGTTGTCCCTAAGAAAAAGGGACGTACATTGGGGATCGGTTCCGTCAACGATGTTACGAGAGCGACATCGTGTTATGGTCAGAGCCGGACTGATGAGGTCACCGAGTTGCGGCCTGAGTTGAACTCGACCAAAGCTGCGTTCACAGCTCGTATGGGTTCAGTCGAGAGTTTTCTGAATTTGATAGCGGCTCAAAATCCTCATTGGGAGACTATGTTGGCGGAGATGCAGAGACAAAATCCCGTTCCCGAGCCACCTCGCACACAGGAGGATGAGAAAGCTGTAGAGAGGAGGAGCCGTGAATACTTAGACGAGATGCAGAACAACAACATTTAGTTTTTCTTCTTTTTATTGTATTTATACATTTTAAACTTAAATATATTTATAAAATATTTTTTGAATTTATTTTATTATAATCTAAATTTTTAATAAATTAAAAATAAATATATAAATAAAATAATTTTGATTTTATTTATTTAATTGCAGAAACAAAAATTAGAAAACGAGGAATTTACTTCGAAATCATTACGTGTATTTTACGAGGACAAGTTTACGTGAATTCTACGTGGAAAACTTACGTGTACTTTGCGAGTAAATATTTACGTGAAGTGTACGAGGAAAGCTTTACTTGGATTATACGAGGAAAGATTTACGTATATGTTACGAGAAAAGGTTTACATGTATTTTACGAGGACAATTTTACGTGGAAAGTTTTACGTGTATGTTACGAGGAAATTCTTACGTGTAGTTTACGACGAAACACTTACCTTTACTTTACGACGAAATATGTTCCTCGTATGTTAACGAGTATTTGGCGAGGAAATTTACATTACGACGAACGTTTAACGGCGAAACAGATTTCGAAGTTAATTCCTCGTAAAACCTCTTTTACAACGATTTAACTACGAAATCCGCCCTCGTTAAGAACGTGTTTTCTAGTAGTGTTTTTCCCCAAAGCAAAGATTGCTATCAGATCTTTCCTATTATATATACAGTAATAAATATTTTGTGGATAATTTTTCTTTTTTCTGATTAGAAAAAATCTTTTCTTTTTGGCAAGAAATAATAATATCACGTTTAGCAACTAGCCGGAACACAACAAACTCATATTTTCGTAATTCTTGGGTTCACTCCCTAGGATGAATCTAAAGGTTCACCAACTAATAGTATTTGACTATTTGATATCTTTTTAAAAAGGAAACAAATAATAAAGATTTTTCACATTATATTATATTTTAAAAATAAAAAAATAAAAAGACTTAATAGTAATAGTTGCAAAAAAATAAATAAATTAATATTGTCAATGTCATCAGCATAATACTACGTACTAAACCTTAAATCATAAATCCTAAACCATTGAATAAATCCTAAACCCTAAAACATAAACATAAAACACAATATCTTAATAACATTAAACCCTAAATCCTAATCGTTAAACCCTGAACCCTTGGATAAACTATAAATCCTTGGATAAATCGTAAACTCTAGGGTTCATGGTTTACCCAAGGGTTTAGGGTTTAGTGATTAGGACTAAGGGTTTAGTGTTATTAAGATTTACGATTTAAAGTTTATGAGTTTAATGTTTAAACCCTAAAACATAAACATTAAACACTAAATCCTAACCCCTAAATCCTAAACCCTTGGGTAAACTATGAATCCTTGGATAAATCGTAAACTCTAGGGTTCATGGTTTACCCAAGGGTTTAAGGTTTAGTGATTAGGATTTAGGGTTTATTGTTATTAAGATTTATGATTTAATGTTTATGTTTTGGAGTTTAGGATTTATGATAGGGTTTAGGGCGTAATATTATGTTGACGACGTTAACAATATTAATTAATTTATTTATTTTCAACTATTACTATTTTTTTTAATATTTTTATCTTTTTATTTGAAAACATAATATAGTTTGAAAAATCTTTATTATTTTGTTTCCTTATTTAAAAGATATCAAATATCAAATAGTCAAATACTATTGGTTGGTGAATCTAAAGGTTCAATCTAGGGGATGAATCCAAGATTTACTCCTCATATTCCATGTTACAAACTGTGTATAAATACCACAACATATGTAGTGCAGAAACATAAAAAAAAATCTAAAGAAATTTAGTCCGTCTCGGAAATATAGCAGACTAAAAAAATGAACAATCTCTTCAAAGTACTGATTCTTTTGGGCCTATGCATCGGCTTAAGCAATGGTTTCGACATGCTAGGAGGAAGCAAAGTCACGTTAAGCAACCAGTTGGAACACAACAAACTCCTCAAAGTTCGTTGTGACAACGATGAAGGGGAGCAGCTCGTGAAAATCGGCGATGAATACGAATTTACTTTTGGTGATAACATTTTCGGAACGACCCGTTACTCGTGTACAATGGACCAAGGTCCTAATAATTTCAAACATCACCAAGAGTTTGTGGCGTATGACGCTTCGTGGAGCAAAGCTCTTGACGTTAGATGTAAATGGATTGCTAGAGAAGATGGTATCTATTTTTCTCTAGATGGAAACCCTCCTCTGAGGAGATATGAGTGGGATGGTGCTCACCTCCTCAAAAACTAGAATTTTATATCTTTGGTTGATGTCTTTAAATATTCGAATTGTATGAGATATTAATTATTATAAAATATATTACATTTGATTATTATGATAAATTAATTATCATATTAGTATGTGTTTTATTATGAAATAAACAATTGAAAACAATAATTATGGAGGTCTAAACGATCAACTAAAACACTGTTATATATGACGTTGTGATGATGCTCCAAAAACAATTAAAAGTTGATTATAAATTAAATTATATAGGGTCGATCGAAAAGAATGAGTAGTTATATTAATATCTAAGATAAATCAGGGACCAAAAACCCAAATATATAAGATATTTTATAAACCAACGGCCCAAGAAGAAGACGTGGGGAACTATCATCAACGGAAGAAGAATGGCACTGACACTAACACTCACCACTTCCGTTCATCTTCCCAGTTCCACCTCCCTCGCGCGTCCTCGCATCCTCGCCGCCGATTTTCGTCTCCGATCTCGGCTTCGACGGCCTGCATCGTCGATCTCTAACTTCCAGCTCGGATTTCCTTCGACAACTGATCGAAGCGAGTCGCGTCGCTGCCTCTGCTCTCCGTCCTCCGCTGCATCCCCTATGCAGCTCGATGCATCCACTCCGAATTCCCAGGTCTTATTTGTCTTGGATTGTTAAGATGTTGTTGACCGATCGTGTTGCTGATTTTGTTTAAATTGTGATCAGTTTCTGGATAGTTTGCTCTATTCAAGAGCGTATTGGGTTACGGAAGGCGTAATCGCTTGGAATGTGGATGTTGGTGAAGGGTCGTGTTACTTGTATGCGAGCAGAATCGCTGGTTTATCATTCAGCGAAGATGGAATCGATGGTGCTTTTAATTTTCGATCTCTAAATTTGTTACCACACTCTCTGTGAAGGCTTTATTATTTTATTTTAATCAAGTTCTTCATTGGTTTTCAGGTTTTGATTTAAGAGTCAAGCTTGAAGCTGAACCCGGATCACTTCATACCAATGTCAGTTGTGCATTCTCTGCTTTGTTGTAAAAGGAAAAACAAATTCTAAGTGGAATTATTGATTTCAGGTGATTGAGAAGTTTCCACATATAAGGAGTTACAAACCGTTCAAAGTTCCTTCGGATTTAAATGTCAGGGATCTTGTCAAAAGCCAGTTAGCTATTGTTTGCTTTGATGGTAAGAGTTGTTTCCCTTTGCTTGCTTAGGATACCTCATTGGCATCACTAAGAAACTGTGGAGATTGAATTATCTAATGGTTGTTTACTTTTTTCTGCAGCGGAAGGACGGTTTATACAGGGAACTGGGTTGCAATTGCCTGGCGTCCTAGATGAACTGTTCTCATATGACGGTCCCCTAGGTGCACATTTCACACCAGGTGGAGGTGTCTCTCTTCACCTGTGGGCTCCCACTGCTCAAGTATGATGTTCCTGTTGGAAAAAGTTGTTTTATTACTACTATTGTCCTGATTTGTGTGCTCATTTGTGCATTTTAAGTAGGAGGTTTCTGTGTGCATCTACAAAAACCCACTTGACAAGAGTCCGATGGAAATCTGCCCATGCGAAGAGGTTAATGGTGTGTGGAGCACTAACGGTCCTAGTAGTTGGGAAGGATGCTATTATGTGTATAAAGTATTAGTCTATCATCCAAGCACCTTGAAAGTGGAAACTTGCTATGCAAATGATCCTTATGCTCGAGGGTATGGTATTCTCCATTTAGCTTGAACTTGATTGGCATGTCCTTCATACAATTTTTTTTTGTCTGTATGAGTCATGTGCGTTTGTATGTTCTCAAGTAGGCTTTCAGCTGATGCGAGCAAAACTTATCTGGTCAATCTTGATTCTGATGATCTAAAACCTGAAGGATGGGAGAAATTGGCAGATAAGAAGCCATGCCTAAGATCCTACTCTGATATAAGTATTTATGAGCTGCATGTGAGGGATTTCAGGTAATTAAACCCTGTTTTGCAGATCCCTGCATAGACAAGAATTGTGCTTGTGACAATTGGACTTTGTCTTTTACTATGGGGGCAAAACTTAGCAAATAATTCTCGTTATTGGATAGCTATACGTACTCTCTCTTTCGCATTAGATTTTTCGTCGCTCTCCTTTTCAACCCGCAACCAAGAAACAACTTCTTGAATAGACAAACGAGAAGGATATTTTGTGCCCTGAGATTGTTTACTCTTATCTTTGAATTGCATTATTGAAACTGTGAAGTCATTTTACTTTCCAATTGCAGGTTTCTAGTTTCTTCTTGTTTGTCTAATTTCTACCTGCTATTTCAGTATCTATGATGAGACTGTCGAACCTGAAAATCGAGGTGGATATCTGGCTTTCACTTTAAAGGTGCAAATATGTGCATAATTTTGTCATCTCAGTTGCTATCTCTGTGTAAATTCACATGTTTCACTGGTGATCCCAAATTTAAGTTATACTTTTAACATCGTGTTTTGTATCATATCTCATTAGATCTATTGACAGGATTCTGCAGGTGTGAAACATCTTCAAAAGTTAGCGGATGCAGGTCTTACCCATCTACATCTTCTTCCTACATATCAATTTGGTGATGTTGATGATGAGAAGGAGAACTGGAAGCATATAGGTAGGGATATCTTTGATGTCTCAAGCGCTTACTTTATAGATTGCTCACGAGTCACGCTTGAGATGCAATTTTTCCCCTTAAATTGAGGAGACCTTATTCATTGCAGTGAAGTTAGAGCTCAATAGTTGGAAGGATATATACGTCAAACTAACAAAGTCGTCTATCATGTTTCTGTTTTCTGTATCTGAAATTTTATTGTACACCTAATGAAGACTTTTTTGTTTGCAGACACCAATGTGCTGGAAGGATTACCACCTGATTCAGCAGAGGCACAAGCTCGTATTACAGAAATCCAGAATGATGATGGCTTCAACTGGGGGTAGTTTGTTATAGCAAGTTACTCCATTCATTATGAAGCAATCACCTTCATCACAAGCTTCCTGTTTTGTGAAGGTATAATCCTGTGCTCTGGGGAGTCCCAAAAGGAAGCTACGCTAGTGATCCGACTGGTCCATGCCGTATAATTGAATTTAGAAAAATGGTTCAGGTTTGCATTTTTCCATGTTTGGATTTTGAAATGTGGACAAAATGATATTACTGCTCCTGGTGATTTGCAACACTATTTAGCTCATTGAAAGCTAAATTATGCTAAACCCTCATGCTACTATGACTTGGCTCAGTATGTAGCTTCTTTTGGCAGGCTCTTAATAGTATCGGTCTTAATGTCGTCTTAGACGTTGTTTACAACCACTTGCATGCAAATGGACCACACAACAAAGACTCTGTTCTTGATAAGGTGAGCACTGATATATTCTTGATTTCAGTTTGATAACTAACTGTCTAGTGTGAGTTCTCGATCTTCCATGACAAAGTGTATTTACTTAGATAGTTCCAGGTTACTATTTGAGAACGAACAATGACGGTTTTATTGAAAACAGTACATGCGTAAACAACACTGCCAGCGAGCATTATATGGTTGATCGTCTGATACGGGATGATCTATTAAACTGGGTTGTCAACTATAAGGTACATGCTTGTCAGCTATACTGACCAATTTTCGGTCTTGTCACTTTCTTCTCTTTCCCATAGAAAATAATTATTACCATTCTTCATGTATCTTTCGACCTTTGTCTACTGACCACGACAAGGTTTATTGTATTTTGCACCGTTACGCTAAGTTTTCTTATCTTTGTATGGCTGATTCTGTCAGGTTGATGGATTCCGTTTTGATCTCATGGGTCATATAATGAAAGATACAATGGTAAGCTGCTTTCCTACTTCTGTAAGGGTTACCCTTTAGTGTCCTTTTCAGTTATGGGTTCATTAGGTTCTGTTGTGATATAACAATGTTTTAATGTTAGTTGTAATATCCATGTTCCCAAGGTAAAAGCAAAATCTGCAATTGGTAACTTGAGAAAGGAAACAGATGGAGTTGATGGTTCAAGAATTTATTTGTAAGTCTTGGCTCATAACTGGACTTACGTGCAAGTTTTTCGACATTAGTTACATAATTCTTTTTTTGTTTCTTATGAAAGTATTTTGGCCCATATATTTTTTTCTGCTACCCTTTATCAGATATGGCGAAGGATGGAACTTTGGTGAAGTTGCTAACAATGGACGTGGAGTTAATGCTTCACAGTTCAACTTAACCGGGACTGGAATTGGAAGGTGTGAAGTTAATTGCCTCAATACGTTTGAAAAAAAAAAATTTCAACCCGCTCTTCAATGTGTTCAACATATTCCTGATTACGTTTGTTTTACCTGGAATTTTATGTCCCTATTCAGTTTTAATGACCGTATACGAGATGCAACTCTTGGTGGATCTCCATTTGGTCATCCTCTTCAACAAGGATTCATTACAGGTTTATTGTTACAGGTATTTTGGATTTTTATTTCTGCAGTTAGCCATCAAGATATAGGGTCACTGAATTGTTTTAGCTCCAACCAAGGTGTAATTGAATAATATGGTACTAGACAACAACATCACATACACATTTTTCCATACCAACAATTCATGTTGTACTTTAAAAAAAAAATAAACATCACATCATGTGTTATATTGCCCATGTAATTGTTTTAAATTTAGGGGAGGGGTTTGAACCATTGAAATCCTAATGCCATCAAATATCGTGTATCCCTTGTTTGTCAGTGGGTAACTTATTATTTGGAGCAGAGAAGTATGCGTAGATTATGTAGATTTTCATCTCGTCTCTTCTTTACCTTTCTTTTTTTGTGACAGCCTAACGGTCATGAGCATGGTTCAGAAGCTACCCAGCTACTGATGCTTTCTACTGCTAAAGATCACATCCAGGTAACTATATGCCTTTAGAGATCACATGCAATATGGTAGTAATATTTCTGCGGTAAAAGCTTAAGGATATGCAAACTCAATTTTTGCTCGCTAAGTCGCTTCACTGCTAGTCACCATTTTTTCTCGTAACGAAATTTTGTTATCTTACCAGTTAAAATGTGACAGTGGTGAGGATTTATTGTAACACTTCTGTAAAAATTTTAATGATAATATACTCCTTTTACTTCCATCATGGATTAGATTGGGATGGCTGCAAATTTGAAGGATTATGTGCTAACTAATCACGAAGGAAAAGAGGTATGTAATTAGACCCACTTTATTATTTAATCATTCACAAAGACTTTGTCTCCCCGTTTATGATATATTGCTGTCGTTTTGTAGGTGAAGGGATCAGAGATTTTAATGCATGATGCCACACCTGTTGCATATGCTTCACAGCCTACAGAAACTGTATGAAACGTTGTTTCTACCACTCATCTTTTGAGTGAATCAAGCAGTGATAAAATGTGTGACCTCATATCAGCATTTCCCTGTGGTTACAGATAAACTACGTCTCTGCTCATGACAATGAAACTCTCTTTGACATTATCAGTTTGAAGGTAATATCCAGCACAATGTCTTCTTTTTCTGGACTAAAATTCAATTCTGAAGTGCTCTCAATTCACTTTGCATGTCGTACCTTCGAGGCAACGGATGTATTGACACTCCTATTTGAGGGTCTCCGTATACTTATTTCTGCTTTGTCCACCGTTTTCATGCAGACACCGATGGAAATATCAGTTGATGAAAGGTGTCGAATAAATCATTTGGCATCAAGTATGATTGCCCTCTCGCAGGTTCTCTACTGTCTCTCAATTTGGCTCAGAATTAAATCATTTTGGTAGACTAAGGGGACTGCAGACTAGGGCTAGTAGGGACTCTATTACGTCGAATAGGTTTCTTGTTTGGCTCATTATCTTAAACTACAACTTTAATATGTTGTATTCTGTATGTGAAGGGTATACCATTCTTCCATGCTGGGGACGAGATTTTACGCTCGAAGTCACTTGATCGTGATTCTTACAACTCCGGTGATTGGTTCAATAGGTTAGACTTCAGCTACAACTCCAACAACTGGGGTGTTGGGCTTCCTCCAAAAGGGAAAAACGAACACAGCTGGCCACTGTAAGTACTGATCAATTGCATTCAATGTATAGATTACGTACAGAACCATACAACCAATGCATGTTTCTAAAACCAGTCTTTTCCTGTAATATATGTCTCCAGGATTAAACCGAGGTTGCAAGATCCATTCTTCAAGCCTCAGAGCAGTCACATAGTTGCCACGCTCAACAGTTTCTTAGACTTGTTACGCATCAGATACTCATCACCTCTCTTCCGTTTAGACACAGCAAAGGATATCCAGGTCAGGAGGATGACTACTGTTTTATTATTCTCTTCACTATTTTCTCTTCTCTCTTATGAAAGTATTCGTTACTGTCAATCTTTTGCAATGCCGTAAAATGTCACAAAGGCCAAAAGAGATCTAAAAAAGTGGACTGATGACTTCTTTGTTTTTTTTCTCTTCAGGACCGAGTGCGATTTCATAACACAGGCCCCTCATCAGTCCCTGGGGCCATCGTCATGAGCATTGAAGATGGTCATAAAGGCATCCCAAGTGTATCTCAGATCGATCCAGTGTAAGTAAAAACACCAAAGACATGATCCACTTATTTCCAAAGCTTCATGTATATATTGTTTTGTAATGGTACTGTTGCTCCTACAACAGCTACTCATTCATTGTGGTTATCTTCAATGCTCGCCCGTCTGAGTTCTCATTTCTCAGTCCTGCTCTGAAAGACAGGAATCTCGAATTACATCCAGTACAGGTAAATTTGCACGTTAGAAAAATATACGACAGCATCATAAGCTTTCTCTTTTGGTTAGTCAATCGTGTATTAGATAACTTCAAGCATTCTTAACGATGATTCTATTTACAGGTGAAGTCGGGAGATGAAGTAGTAAAAGCTCAGTGTATGACGCTTTTTCCGGCGGCTTCACTGTACCGGCAAGAACAACTACAGTGTTTGTTGAAGTGAGGAATGGTTGAATCTCATTTTCTTTTAAGCAAAACAAGTCACATGTCTATAATATTTTTAATTTATTTTTAAAAAGTCGATTAATCTTATCTCGATTCATAAGGGATATGCATGGATTATGCCAGCACATATGATTTGAATGTGACTTTATTATGTAACTATATTATAATCCATGCTCATAATCCTAAAAAGAATATAATGGGATTGGTGACATACTTATTCTTCACGATCTTCGCCATTATTTTACTTAACAACCTACGCCAGATTGTTTCGTCTTTGATTCTCTTATCTATAATTTAAGTGGCTATAGGAGCTATTAAAAGGTCATCAAAATTCAGAACAAATCTCTATACCGTGTTTCACGTTTAAGGTGTCTTCCTCCCTAAACCACTAAAACATTATAACCATAAGGGCATCATCAACAATAAGTTAAACATGGCAAGCAAACAAATATATATACCATAAGAAAAAAAGTTTTTGAAGAGAAAACTAGACTTATTATGAAAGTTACGTAAATTCATATTGTACTTATAATTATCGATTATACATGTGCCACCTCTATAAATAAAGTGATGAGGGGCAACCTCCTTTCAAAAACATAAGATCTTGTTATAGTTCTCATTTTTTTTTCTTGAACATTGCGCGAAATGAATTCTGGATTCATCCCTTCGATTTCTTCCTCAAGGTTCTCACCATTTCTCCTACACATCACATGATTGTATATGCTAATTTGACTTAGATGTATGCATCTATCTTTATGTATTTGTCTATACGTGTGATCGATGCAGGTGTGATGGGAAGAGTGAAAAATGAGATGAACAAGGGCGTTGAAGAGAGTAGTAATTACCCCGGTGTGAGTATCTTAAGTATGAGTGGAGGTGATGGACACAATAGTTACGCCACCAACTCTCTTCTTCAGGTTCTTTCATCTTCTATATTCTTTTTCCTTTTTTTTTGTAAGACGTGTGTGTACACAAATTAATATTTCATCATATTTTCTAATACTGCAACTATAGACTTCAACAGATTTGAAGTTTAATTTTCTTATTTATGTTTATATGTAAAACAAAATATTTACAAAGTATCATCGTATATTACAAAGTATAATTTGTTAATTAAATTGCCTCTTTCGTTATTTTCCGCAGAGAAGAGTTTTATCAGAGACCAAGCCCATATTGGTTAAAAACACGAAAGAAATGATGAAAAACTTGGACTTTCCTAAACGCATTAAACTAGCCGATTTAGGCTGTTCTTCGGGACTAAACACGTTCGTGGTCATGTCTGAGATCGTTAACACAATCAATGTGTTATGTCAAGAACGGAACCAAAGCCCGCCAGAGATAGAATGTTGTCTGAACGATCTTCCTGGTAATGATTTCAACACAACGTTCAAGTTCATAAGTTTCTTCAACGATAAGCTCACAAGCAAAACACCACGCTTCGTCTCTGGAGTTCCTGGTTCCTTTTACTCAAGGCTCTTCCCTCGCAAGAGTCTCCATTTCGTTCATTCAAATTACAGTCTCCACTACCTCTCTAAGGTATCGTAAGTACTTTATTACCACTAATAATAATATATTAACTCAGTTCAAAAAAAAAAATATAATATATTAATTGCTTCAAAAGTACAAATCTTATGACATTGAATTTGTTGACTTGTAAGGTTCCCGATAGACTTGAGAAGAACAAGATGAATGTGTACATAACAGGTTCAAGTCCTCCAGGTGAACACAAGGCTTATTTGAATCAATTCCAGACGGATTTTACGATATTTCTAAGAATGCGTTCTGAAGAAATGGTATCTAATGGACGCATGGTTCTCACATTAATCGGCAGAAAGACTCTTGATGATCCATTGTATAGGGATTGTTGTCACTGGTTGACATTGTTATCCGATTCTCTTTGTGACCTAGTCTCCGAGGTAATAAAATCATTAGATATTTAACCTCTTGTTGATATTTTAATGTACACGCGATGGCTAATCATGATCGTATAGGGTCTTGTGAGTGCATCAAAGGTGAGTTCGTTCAAGGTGCCGTTTTATGATCCTAACGGAGACGAAGTGAAAGAACTAGTTAGAAATGAGGGTTCATTCATGGTAAACGACTTGGAGACACATTTATTTGATCTCGGCCTTAGTAACGAAGATTATGGCTCGCAATCAGATAGAGCTAAAGCAGGGGAAAAGGAAGCTAATTGCATAAGAGCAGTGACTGAAACGATGCTTGTAGCTCACTTTGGAGATGCCATTAATATCGATACGTTGTTTGAAAAATATGCACATCATGTGTCGCTGCATGCTAGCTGCAAGAACAAAACATCTGTCAGTCTAGTCGTTTCATTGATTCGGAAATAAATTTTATTATGTGACCCGTGTGATGTGCTAGGACTAAATCAAGGTAAACCACCGACAAAAAATCCATATTAAAAAGATAAAAATACTACGCCAACTCTTCCAGATGTTAAATTTTTGTACCAATGATGATTTGAATCAAAAACACAAGAAAATCAACAAATCTTACGAATATATATCGCATCTACTGATTGACATGAACGGGGATAAGTTTAGCCTAGACTTCAGCTACAACTCCAACAACTGGGGTGTTGGGCTTCCTCCAAAAGGGGAAAACGAACACAGTTGGCCGCTGTAAGTACTGACTTATTTGCATTCAATGTATGTATTACTTATTGAACCATACAACCAGTGCATGTTTCTGAAACCAGTCAGCTCCTGCTATATATGTCTCCACATGATTAAACCGAGGCTGCAAGACCCATCCTTCAAACCTCGGAGCAGTCACATAGTACTTTCCTCGCTCAACAGTTTCTCAGACTTGTTACGCATCAGATACTCATCACCTCTCTTCCGCATCATTTTCTCTTACGAAGGAGATTCTCAAACAAGAGCAAATCCCAATACTTTTTTTAACTATATTAAAATTCCTTTCATTTAATAATTTCCCGAATTATTTGGAATATGCAAGGATTATGCTAAAGTCTAGCACATATGATTTGATTGTGAGATTTCATTTTGAGGAATTTTTTTATAGTAACCATTGGAAATGCCCTAAAAGGAAGCTAAGAGAAAATGAGGAGTTTGATGGGACACTACATGAGTTTTAGATGCAAGTCGACTTCAATAACTTGTCTCCTTTCTTTCTTTTCACAACTGGAAATTTCATTAGCAAACCAAGAATACACAGACAGCTACAGGCTTGAAATAATGGATTAAGAAGGTGACGAAAATGAGACTCCTAAGTGCCGACAAAAAGTTAAAAGCGCTACAAACTTAGTTATTGATGAGCCCTTTAGTCACGGCCATAAACAAACCGTAGAGTTTTCAAACCATGAGGGTCATTAACAAAAGCAAGAGAAATCCCCCAAAAGACACCTCATGGCCTTACAAACTTGGAGTAAGACTAGATAGAGAGGGATAGTGAGAACTATTTACAAGTCAGCTTAAGTCTTTTAATTACCATCCAGAATTTTGATCTCCTGTCCTCCACGAGCCACTTGATGACGACGCTCCTGCGTTTGGTTTGCCTCCCCATGCATTATCAGCTTCTCCACTCGTTTTAACATCATCATCATCACCAGTGTTGGTTTCCCATCCTCCACCAGCACTCGGTTCTCCCAACTGTTTAGAAACGCCATCACCTTCTTTGGACAAGCTTGGTCCCTCACCACCATTGTTACTCCTTTGCCTCTTTCTTGCATACACTTTCAATGGCTTAGAGTCCTTTGGTCGGTCTGAACCACAGCTTCCTTGGGGATCACGTGTGCTCCCCATAAGAACCCACGAAGGGTGCTCTAGCATGGCCTTCTCTGCTGCTAGTCGCGTTGTGTAGGTGAGAAACGCACCGTCACTACCTCTCATGGCGAAATAGACGATAGACTCTATTTCACCATAAGGGCTGAAACGCTCTCGTATGTGCTGGTCGTTGACATTGGAGTTGAGGCGACAGAGGTAGAGTGTTTTAAGGGTTTGATCAATGGGTGGATCTACAGCGCCCATGTAAACATTACTGGCCAGCCACTCTACGAATCTTGGACTGTCTAAACTGCAAACAATCAGATATTTTTTCAGGTTAAAACTTAAAACACATGAGAAATGCAACAAAGAGAGAGAGAGAGAGAGAGAGAGAGAGAGAGAGAGAGAGAGAGAGAGAGAGAGATAGAAATTACCTAGTTCTACTTTCAAAACCTCTGGCAATTTTATGTGCAAATGGACATCTGGCACCAGCCATACACACACGAGACACGACCCGATTTGAAGAAACCGCAAACTAATGGATGGCCATCAAATCGTCCAAGTTGGCTCTACATATATGCATCTATCAGAATTATTGCATCTCATATAAACGTAAACCGTTATATGTTAGACGAATTGAGGATTCAAACACAAAAGTTTCCGACAGATTTCCAAACCCTAAACCTAGACATTTAACACCAACAAGAGAAGAGGTGAGATCCAAGCGAATCATTACCTTTGGCATTGAGCGACGAACTATCGGATTTCTCTGATCCATTCTCATCTCCTCCAAGCCCAATGGCGAAAAAACGCGACGGCTTCTCTACGGATGAACAAATTTTATCCCGGGTTCACGGCCACGGGGATATGCATGTATTATGCCTACAATTAAGTACATACGTACGATTTCATTATATATGAAATTGTTATAATCCATGCATAATCTTGATAAGAACCTCTTGGGGGTGTCATACTTATTCTTCATTATCTTCGCCATAGTTCTACTTTGCAATTACAACCAGTGCCATATTGCATTGTCTTTGATTCTCTTTCAATGACTATAGTATATGAGTTTTCAAAAAGGTCACAAAATTCCCAACAAATCTTTATACCGATTGGGTATAATGTTGGAGTAGTGTATTTTGCAACAACTCGGCGTGTTTCACGTTTAAGATGTCACACCTCGTATATAAAGTTAATAAGGTGACTTCTCAGCTTTCCCTAATCAACTAAACCATTATATCTTTGATATCTTAAATGTGACCATTACAAAAAAAAATATAGATAAAAAGGCAACAAATAGCACAACAACAAAAAAAGGGTATGGCAGGTAACTGATGGTCCCTACTATTTAGCATGATTAAAAAAAATGAAATAGTTTTGACTAAGAAACGGATTCAAGGTGCAGATGTGGTTGGTTGGAAAACCTCAGTGTGGAATACATGTGCCACATCTATAAATAACGTGAATGAGGGGTAAGCCTCCCTCAAACAAAACATAACATCTTGTTATTGTTCTCATTTTCAAATATTTTCTTGAATAGTGCACGAAATGAATTCAAGATTCATCCGTTCGATTTCTTCGTCAAGGTTCTTCTCACCAATTCATCATCTTCACATCACATGAGTGTATATGCTAATTTGACTTAGATGTACGCATTTATCTTATGTATTTGTCTATACCTGCGATCGATGCAGGTCTGATGGGAAGAGTGAAAATGAAATCAGTAACGGCGATGAAGAGAGTAGTAATTACACTGGTGTGAGTATCTTAAGTATGAGGGGAGGTGATGGACACAATAGTTACGCCACCAACTCTCTTCTTCAGGTTCTTTCATCTTCTATATATATATTTTTTTCTTTTTTAAAGACATAAGCATACACAGACTAATATTTCATCATATATTCTATACTGCAACTAGTTAGACTTCGTGAGATTTGCATGCAAAAGATAATATTTACAAAGTATAAACGTAAATATAGAGCTAGCGCAAGCAAGGGAAAGAAGAAACAATTTGTTAAGTAATATCTGTCTCTCTCGTTGTTTTCTGCAGAGAAGAATTTTATCAATGAGCAAACCCATATTGGTTAAAAACACCAAAGAAATGATGGCAAACTTGGACTTTCCTAAATGCATCAGAGTAGCAGATTTGGGCTGTTCAGCTGGACAAAACACATTTTTGGCGATGTCTGAGATCGTCAACACAATTAATGTGTTATGTCAAGAACGGAACCAAACCCCGCCAGAGATAGATTGTTGTCTGAACGATCTCCCTGGTAATGATTTCAACACGACGTTCAAGTTCATAAGTTTCTTCAACGACAAGGTCACAAGCAAAACACCATGCTTTGTCTCTGGAGTACCTGGTTCCTTTTACTCAAGGCTCTTTCCTAGCGAGAGTCTTCATTTCATTCATTCAAATTACAGCGTTAATTACCTCTCTAAGGTATCATAAGTATTTAGTTATAACTTTTGACTTACAGATATTTAAAAGTGTTTTTAAAAACGACATTTACTATTCTTTATAAGTACAAAGCTTATAACAATGGAATTTTGGTCTTATAAGGTTCGGAAGGACTGGAGAAGAACAAGATGAGTGTGTATATAACAAGTTCAAGTTCTCTAAGTGAATACAAGGCTTACTTGAATCAAGTCCAAAAAGATTTTACGACATTTCTAAGGATGCGGTCTGAAGAGATGGTATCTAGTGGACGCATGGTTATCACATTATTCGGCAGAAACACTATAGATGATCCGTTGTACAGGGACTGTTGTCATCATTTGACATTGTTATCCGATTCTCTCCGCGACCTTGTCTTCGAGGTACGTAACATATCATACGATATCCCTTTTATATGTTCACGCGTGGTTGATTGGCTTTAATGATTCCCTTCCATCGTGATCCTTGTATAGGGACTTGTGAGTGCATCAAAGGTGAATTCGTTCAAAATGCCGTTTTATGATCCGACCAAAGAAGAAGTAAAAGAAATTATAAGAAATGAGGGGTCATTCCAAATAAACGACTTAGAGACACATGCATTTGATCTTGGCCATAGTAAGGAAGAAAGTAGCTTGCAATCATGTAGAGCTAAACCAGGGGAAAAAGAGGCTAATTGCATTAGAGCAGCGTTAGAAACGATACTCGTAGCTCACTTTGGAGATGCCATTAATATGGATACATTGTTTGCAAAATATGCGCACCATGTTTCTCAACATGCTAGCTGCACGAACAAAACATCTGTCACTCTAGTGGTTTCATTGGTTCGGAAATAATCTTACTATATCTCAAGGAATGACTTGTGCAATGCTCATGATTTGCTATGCCTCCAATCTCAAAAATACTTAGAATAAATGGATTGACACAAATCATTTATATGTTATTCCAAGTTTTTATATTTTTAATGATTAAGATTATGATATCGTACCCATATTTAATTTATTGCTTGATAAAGTGTATTTACTTGCATAGTTCCAGGTTACTATTTGAGAAGGAACAACAATGGTTTTATTGAAAACAGTACATGCGTAAACAACACTGCTAGCGAGCATTATATGGTTAATCGTCTGATACGGGAAGATCTATTAAACCGGATTATTAATTATAAGGTACATGCTTGTCAGCTATACTGAATACTTTTCCGTCATGCTATTTTCTTTTCTTCCCCACAGAAAATAACTATTATCATTCTTCATGTGTCTTTCGCTCTTTGATCTACTGATCATGACAAGGTTTAATATATTCCTAACTGTTACGCAAGTTTTCTTGTCCTCGTATATTCCGGCTGGCTGATCATGTGCTGATTCTGCTAGGTTGATGGTTTCCGTTTTCATCTCATGGGTCATATAATGAAAGATACAATGGTAAGCTTCTTCCCTACTCCTCTAAGGGTTATCTTGTAGTGTCGTTTTCAATTATGATTTCATTAGGTTCTTTTTGTGATATTACAATAGTTTTAATTTGAGTTGTAATATCCATGTTCCTAAGGTAAAAGCAAAATATGCAATTGGTAACTTGAGAAAGGAAACGCGTTTAAGATGTTTCGCCTCACAAATAAAGTGAATAAAGTGACTTTTCTCCCTAATCAACTAAAACATTATAGTTACAATATCTTAACCGTGACCATTACAAAAAATATATATATAAAAAGCAACAAGTAGCTAAGAAAAAAAATGGAAAACTGTATGGCAGGTAATTAATGGTCCCTTCTATTTAGCAGGATTGAATAAGAAAAAAAAATTGAAATAGTTGTAAAGAAACGGATTCAAGGTGCAGATGTGGTTGGTGAGATTTATACCAGGTATAAAGAGAATAGTTATTAGTTATTCAAAAAAAATAGTTATTAGTTTTGTTGGTCAAAAAATAGTTATTAGTTATTACCTTTTTTTCAAAACTGTAGTCAGTATGAAGGGTGTGGACGGGGACAACACATTCTCAGAAATATCTTAAATATTAATTAGAATTATGTGTTGAAAAACCTCGGTGTGGAATACATATGCCACCTCTATAAATAAGTGAATGAGGAGTAGTCTCCCTCTCAACCAAAACATAACATCTTGTTATAGTTCGATCATTCTCAAAATAGTGGGCGAAATGAATTCAAAATTCATCCGCTCGATTTCTTCGTCAAGGTTCTTCTCACCAATTCATCTTCAGATCACATGATTGATTATTGTATATGCTAATTTGACTTAGATGTATGCATTTATCTTATGTGTTTGTCTATACATGCGATCAATGAAGGTGTGATGGGAAGAGTGAAAATCAAATGAGTAAGGGCGATGAATAGAGTAGTAATTACCCTGGTGTAAATATCTTAAGTATGAGTGGACTAATGATGGACGCAATAGTTACGCCAGCAACTCTCTTCTTCAAGTTCTTTTCATCTTATATATTTTTCCCCCTTTTTTGTAAGACATGCATACACAAACTTAGACTTCAACAGATTTTCTTGTAAAACCAAATATTTACAAAGTATAAATCGTATGTTATAGAAAAAAAAACAAAGAATGAATCGTAAATGTGGATTCGTCTTCAATACTGGTTTGCTACACAGCAACTCAACAATTCTTGATTCTTTTTTTTTCCAGTTTCACAATTCTTTTGATTCATCTTTCTCCCTCTCAATAATGTAGCACACTGATGCAAAAAGTCTTTTGATTGAATAAATTTGACATTCTTAAAAAAAAATGTGGAACGCAAGCGCGGAAAAAAGAAACAAATTTTAAAGTAATTTGCCTCTTTCATTGTTTTCTGCAGAAAAGAGTTTTATCAATGAGCACAAAAGAACACAAAAGAAATGATGACAAACTTGAACTTTCCTGAATGCATTAAACTAACTGATTTGGGCTGTCCTTCGGGACAAAACACGTTCTTATTCATGTCTGAGATCATTAACACAATCAATGTGTTATGTCAAGGACGGAATCAAACCCCACCAGAGATTGATTGTTGTCTGAACGATCTCCCTGGTAATGATTTCAACACGACGTTCAAAATCATAAGTTTCTTCAACGATAATCTCACTAGCAAAACACCATGCTTTGTCTCTGGAGTACCTGGTTCCTTTTACTCAAGGCTCTTTCCTCGCAATAGTCTCCATTTCATTCATTCAAATTACAGTGTTCATTACCTCTCTAAGGTATCATAAGTACTTAGTTATAACTTTCTACTTTTTAGACATTTAAAATCTATATATAATAGCAAACCCAAATCTCTTCCTTGCTGACATCATCTTTTTTTATAGGAAAAAAAAATTCAATCCAATGGTCATAATTTTGTTTTTTTAAAGATCTAAGGAACATAAAATACTTTTTCATATTCAAACAACACATCCCTTAACAAAAAATTTCAATCCAATGGTCATAATTTTGTTTTTTTAAAGATCTAAGGAACATAAAATATTTTTGCTGATGTCGTCAAGAAAATTGTTTTTGGCAACTCTTTGTTGAAGAGTTACATATTTAAACAACACATCCCTTGACAAATATACTTTTTCATAATTTTTTTTAAATAATACATCCTTTAACAAACATTACCTTTTCAAAATTTTATATTTAAAAAAAAAAAATTGAAGGATTACAACTTGAAGAGTTTCACTCCCGAACAATGCATACCTTCTGTACCTCTTGAGGATCTATATATATTGAAGTTCTTAAAGCAGTTTTTTTTAAAGAAAATTATACTTGGTTCCTGCGGTAGTCATTGTCTATTTCATTTTGTAGTTTTAGTCTTCATTAAGGTATGTTTAAATGGTATTTCTTATAATCTTTATTATTGAAGTTTAGTTTAGGTACTGTTAACTTTAGTTTTTTTTTTTTGAACAAAGTACTGTTAACTTTAGTTTAAAACTCGAACTTTCAATATAAATCGACCGAATTGTAATTATATTACCACTAAGCGGATCACCACAATTTATCTATTGGCAAGTGTGAGCACAATCGCAAGAATTCATGAATAAAAATTCTGGTCTCCCAAGTAAAACCACAAATTAAATATTTTATTCTGGGAAACTTATAAAATCTACAGAATACAAACAAATACAAGGTTGGTCTTAGACTAAATTTGAAAGAAACAGTCACCGAAGTCTTGTATGTACAGAGAAGTTGATAATATCCATCCATCACCAACATAATTCACAAACCAGAACCAATAATCCAGAAAAATGCCACCAACAGTTGCATCTTTCTATTTGTACCTATTTGTCCCTAACCGCTTTAACATTTTAAAAGTTACACATTTTCTTACATACATTTTTAATTCTGTTCGTTGTAAATGTCCTACGGTTACGTACAACTTTCCATTAATCGTTATATATTTATTGGTTTCATACTCTCTCATACCTTTTCAATTCTATTTAAATAATCATGGGTCATAATTTAGACACAAAAAGATCAAATGCTAGGTGTATCACACACGAAGTGTTTAAGGAGTCCTCTCCTCCTCCACTGTTATGAATCTCGCTTATCATAATGTTAAAATTAATGCATAGAGCCATATCATCTGAAAGGTAAAAGTCCAAAAGAAACCCTCTCTAAAACATTTTTTTCTTTGCTCTTTATTTTTCACTGTACTTCTCTCTCTCAGACTTTCTCTTTGTCGAAGGTCATGGATGCATACATGTAAAAAATTTCTCTTTGTATAATATACATTGTATGGAACAAAGTTTTTGTTATGAACTACGTACGTAAAAAAATCCCTTATTCTTCTTCTTTGTTTCCTGTTAGAGAAAATTAACAAAAGAAAAAAACACAGTAACCCTTCAAAACCTCAGTTCTTTTATGAATTTGCGAGGAAATCCCAATATAACGTTTAGTTTACATAATTTCACTTAAAGCGTTGAATCTTCTTACTAATAATTTTTATTTTTTCTTACCTTTTCAAAACAATTTTTTTAATAATTTAATTAAATATTTTCGAAATTCATATATGACATATTTATATATAATTTTTTGAACTTTCTTATAAGTGTTTATTAGGATTATTGTCACTTTTTTCATACTAAAATTTAAGTACTGACAAATAATCCGGATCCACCCAATAAAGATACAAATGTTTAAAACTACTAATTTAAACTGATCCAAAAAACTAGATTCAGACTAGGTCAGATCTGGTTTAGATCCAGCTAAATACCCGAAAAGCCAGAGTATATTAAATAACCTGAAATCTACATATATATATATATATATATGTGTGTATAAGAAAATATTCGGGTAATTTTATACTTGTTTAATAACAATCCAGTTTTGGAAATGTGTTCCAATTTAGTCTGTGAACCAAATCAATTCAAAATTTTATTTATCTTGTTCCATATTTGAATCTGGGTTTCAAATTTTTGATTTTTTATTTGGCAGTGCAATATATACTTTATATTTGGTTTTAAAGATTATGAATTATTTTATGTTGTTGATATAACCATAATTTGCTTCCCTAAACCTTTATTTTACCATACAAAATATGTTATCATAAGTTTAATTTTATCACGTTTAACTAACATATTGATTATTTATTTAAATAATTAACTAAACATTATTTTAAAAGGTTGAGTCTTTCACATATCTGTATTTTTCACTTATGATCATAATTGTCTTAGAAAATATAACTTAGATTTTAACTTTACATCATCATTTTTGTAATACACCTTTTGACTTTTAATTATTTTTATGATCATAGTACTTTTATTTATGGGAAAATATTTGTTTAAATATATTTATTCTTTAATATAAAGTTCTATGAAAATTTGGAAATAATGTATTAAATCATTATTTTATACCTTTCACTTATAATCTTTCTAATAATCTTAATTTCTCTTTTTTATAAAAAAAAATCATATTTTCAGCAAAAATTATCTTATGTTACTGTTTTCAAAACTGCTAAAAGAATTTGAAAGTTTTTATCACTTTCTTCTGACTCTTTGCTTACTATATTTTACTTATATTATATAATATAAAACCTTTACTTTTGAAGGATATCATCACTTTGGCATTAGTTTCATATCTTTTATTTATAATAAAATTATATATATATATATGTGATTTAGATAATATCATTTTTGTTTAAATATTTAATATATAATCATTTTTAAATAGTGTTGAAAATTTATATTGATTAGTAAACCTAATATTTTTGAAGGATTGCATCACCTTCGCATTAGTGTTTTCAATATATTTTATTTATATTAAATTTCTAATATTCATATATTTCATCTTTAATGATTTATTTTAACTATATTAGTTATATATAATCATATTAAAATAATATCAAAAACTTAATATTATTTTTTCCCCGCGATTCCCGGGGGTCCAAATCCTAGTTAATTATAAATATTAAGCTTGTGACAATGAAATTGTAACGCCCCGACCTGTCCATGGCTAATGGGCCACCCACGCCCGCTCTTTCGGTCCGTGGACCCCATCCCATCCGACGGTCGGTCGTTAAATTTTCGAAATCATTGTTTACTGACCCTGCAATCACCACCCGGCCTTTTCTCGTGCTTTGGCCTCACTCGCACGCTATCGCGAATCACTTCCCGATAGGTCACCCATCATTCCACTACTCCAGCTCAAGCACGCTTAAATCTGGAGTTCTTTCAGGATGTGCTCCGGAAAAGGTAAGTCAACTTTGATGACATAGGTAACCAAATCAATTCTCTTAAGCCTTTCCACATATCACAACTCAGGATGTTACATAAATTTTGGTCTTGTAAGGTTCCGGACGGACTGGAGAATAACAAGATTAGTGTGTACATAACAAGCTTCTAAGTTCTCAAAGTGATTACAAGGCTTATATGAATCAATTTCAAAAAGATTTTACTACATTTCTAGGAGTGCGCTCTGAAGAGATGATATCTAATGGACACATGGTTCTCTCATTAATCAGCAGAAAGACTCTTGATGATAAATTATACAGGGACTGTTGTCATTTTATGACATTGTTGTTAGATTCTCTTCGCGACCTAGTTTTCGAGGTAAAATATCAAAAGATATCCATTTTTACATATTTTAAAATATGTTTATGCATGATTGCTTGGCTTCAATATTAGGGTCTTGTGAGTGCATCAAAGGCGAATTCGTTCAAGATGCCGTATTATGATCCGGCCGAAGAAGAAGTAAAAGATATTATTAAAAATGAGGGGTTCCAAATAAACGACTTAGAGGCACATCCATTTGATCTTGGTCATAGTAAAGGAGAAAGTAGTTTGCAATCATGTGGAGCTAAACCAGGGGAAAAAGAGGCAAATTGCATGAGAGCAGTGAGTGAAAAGATGCTTGTAGCTCACTTCCAAGATGCCATTAATATCAATACGATGTTTGAAAAGTATGCACACCATGTTTCTCAGCATGCTAGGTGCAGGATCAAAACGTCCGTCAATCTACTGGTTTCATTGGTTCGGAAATAACCTATATTTCATATCAAAGAATAATTTGTTTGATACTAATTAAACCATTTGATTCCAAGTTTAAATAAATTGCAATAAGAATATTACTTTAAGTCATCTGTATATTATCCAAAGTTGTTTTCAGTTTTCCGTTGTGGAATTTATTTTATATTTATAAAAATGTAAGATTTATAACGCAGTATTCATATTTAATTTTTTAAGTATTCATATTTAATTTATAACTAGGTGTTTTGCCCGCATTTGCGGGTTTAATAATTTTATAAAAATTATATTTAAATATATTATCAATTCAAAAATCTTTAGAATAAATTATTTTTATACTTTTAAAATATTTAATAATTAATTAAATAGTAAATATTTTATATATGATAAAAATATATTTTAGTATGTAAAATAAACTTGAAAACAATCATTTATACATAAAATATATATACAAGGATTTCTATTTATTTTCAAAATATTTTGAATAAAATAATATATAATCTTTTTAAGTATGATATTATCTTTAAAGTTTTAATTATTCTTAAGATAATGATAAAATTGTTTATTAAGATTAATAATTGAATATAAAGTATGATTAAATATAAAATATATGATCTAATATATTTAAATTAATAATTCAAATAAAATTAATAAAAACATGACAAATAAGCAAAATTACCTAAAATCATGGGGAACATGACAAATCAGCAAATCCACTTCATAAATATTAGTATTTTCAAAATATTTTGAATAAAATAATATATAATTTTTTTAAATATGATATTATCTTTAAAGTTTTAATTATTCGCAAGATAATGATAAAATTATTTATTAAGATTAATAATTGAATATAAAATATGATTAAATATAAAATATATGATCTAATATATTTAAATTAATAATTCAAATAAAATTAATAAAAACATGACAAATAAGCAAAATTACCTAAAATCATGGGAACATGACAAATCATCAAATTCACTTCATAAATAATAGTATAGATAGATATATCTGTTGGAGAGGATGATTATTCTAGTCCCTTTTCTCGATAGACTATCAATTTGAGATCCAGGATATGGTCAGTTTTACAAAATTGTGTGCTTGGATTTCGAATATTATATTGTGTTGAGTCTTCAGTTTAAAATTAGTTGATAATGAATTAATGAGATTGAATTAAATCACATATAACATTCGAAAAAATTTCAACTAATAGATATATTTCACATATTCCTTAAAAATAATGTTTATGATCTAATATACCCTATTTAGTCCCCTAATAGCGCAAGGCCAATTTTTCATATAAATATACGATCAAGACTTGTGATTATATGTTGTTTAATTTTGTACAGTTGATTTGTGCAAAATTATGGCATAATCAGACCTATTATCATAAATTCATAATACAAGCATACGAAGAGTGAATTTCTCTTCTGAAGCCAGTCAGTTCCTGTGTACTAGAAAAAAGTTTAAGCTTTCTGAATGATGATTCAATTCAAGTTACATGTGAATTCGGGAGATGACATGTCAAATTATCAGTGTATGACTCGTGTTTCGGCGACTTCACTGTACCAGCAAGAACAACTTCGGTGTTTGTTGAGTCGCCATATGGTTGAACATATAACCAATGCCAGGTCTGAGGGGATACAGTTGAAACATTGGGTATGGGGTTCATACAGTGTTTTTTTTTTTGCATTTTTTAAGTTTTTGCATCCTTTATTAAAAATAGTAAACCATTAGAATAAATGATTTTATGTAAAAAACAAATATATATATATATATATATATATATATATATATTCAATTGGTTATTTTTCCAAAAAATATGTAAATATTATGTTAAATAAAATTTATATAATTATTTAGCATATATTATGATTTTTTTTTAGTTTTATATAAAACCTTTAAAATCTCAGGACCGTCACTGTATATAACTGGTTATGGTCTAGAGTATTGTCTCAGTAACATGGCTTGCCTTAAAACAATGCCTTGAAATGCACTTTTTGATTCTGATCCAACAAGTGCTAGTGGGGGTTATCGTATGAAAATGTTATTGCCATGTGACATTAATATATTTGTTTCGGATCATAATCACTCCAAAGATATATTCAGTCATCTGTTATCGGCCATATTTGCATGTGGCCACTTTGATAAATAGTCAGACGAATTATTTTCTTCGTAAAGAATCTTCACTGAGAGATTTCATTTGATCTGTATATTTTTCTATATTATAGGTCCACACAATGCCGGTCTGGAGATTGTGGTTCCGGGATTATCTCCTGCGGTGAGATCATAAGGAGATATGGTTTTCTTTGTCACTTCCAAACGAGTTTTAGTTGTGATGGATGATGAAGTTCTTTCGTGATCTTTATCACCCATGTTTAGAGAAAGTGTTTGAAAAGAAAAAGAATAATCAGAAGCTGATCATATGAACCAAGAAAACCTAGATTGAAATTTTAGGTTCAATGCTTTGATACCATGTTAAGAACCTTTACTAATATAAAGATGATTTTTTATTCAATACAATGTTACGGCAGTGCCTTATATACATATAAGGTTAAGGTATAACGTTAAACAGCACTGACGTTAAACCTACTAACAACAATAACGGACTAGAGGTATAGGCCCAATAATATTAAATTCTTTTTTTCCTCTAAATTTGATTGATGAAACTGAGAACGTAGAAGGATGATATCCAAAAACCAGCGGAAACACATTACATTCCCCGGAAACATAACCCAAAATGGGATTCTTAAGCCAAACAACAGGCAACATATACAACAACTACAACAAACACTCTTACAACCAACATCAAAGACAATCCTTGCAAAGGAAAATAGAGATAAGTCATCCAATCATTGAATAGCCGGCACTCTTGCCAAGAACCAACCAAGCACAAGAGAGAGTAAGCATTATAACTAATAACTAGATTTTGACCCGCGCTTAAGAAGCGCGGGTATTTTTTTGTTAATCGTTAAGCCAATATTAAATGAATTTATATCTATTTATTAGGTATCTATAATATTTAAAAGCTGTTCTATTATTATTTTTCAGTCTGGTAAAATATTTTCACTGAGTTTTCATATCCGATTCAGACTTGTGGTCGAACCGATAGATCCAGTTATTCGTATAGAGTCAAATTAGGATATAATAAAACGAATATGGTAAAAATACATTAAAATAAAAAAAAATCGTTATTAATGCAATGAAAAGAATATAAATTTGATTTTTGTTATAGATCTTTTGATATATCAATATATATTTGGCTTGCATAAGAATTGTTTTTTGTATGTGAATCGTATTTTTGGTTTCGTTTCTTTGCTGGTTTTTTTGTAGTGTGTTAGTTTGGTTTCGATAGAGTTGATGGTTAAAGGTTTCTGACAGTGTTTTGAAACCCGACCGGACCCGATTGAACAGTAAATCGGTGACCCAATATAAATGTGGTTAGGGTTTTGTGAAAAACCCAAAATTTAAAAACCCACAAAATCCGTAAAAACCCACTAAAATCTGAAACCCGGTACCGGTTAAACCACTGGTTGAAACAATAAATAACTTATACATTCTAATGTTTAAAATGCTTATTTTTCTTTTTTTAGATTCTAAATGTCTAATTAAAAAGTTGAAGAAGAAGAACACGGCAAGCTTGATTATACATTCTTTGTTATTGGCAATTTATTACAATGAAGTTGATCCGCGCTTCGGAAGCGTAAGTTTTATTAAGATTATAAACAAAATTTGATACGGATTATTATTTTGAGATCGTATATTATTGTGTTAAAAAGTCTGTATTATATCAAAACAGAGAATTTATTTAAATTATATGATTTATGAATTAGTTTATTTGAGATTTATATGTATATTATTATGTAACTCTTTTAGGCCTAAACATTTTATTTGGATTCAAAAAAATCTGAAACCGATTTAAAAATATATATTTGGTTCGAATTTTGGTCCTGACAAAAGTACCTATTGGATACTTTTTGGACCCACGGATCTTGGTTTGGGTCCATATTTTACCCAAGATCCGATCGGATACTCAAAGCACCCAATATATTTTGAATATATAAGTCCTATTTGGATATTTCATATATTTTTTTGGTATTAGAAATATTCTTTTAAGTTTCATGTTCATTTTTTCAGTTATAGCTTTGAGTTTCAAGTAAAATATCAAAAGTTTAAAATATATTTCAGATATTCGAACAAATTTTGGCTATTTTTGAGTTCATCGGATCTTTCATGGTTAGAATAATTAATGGTAGAATAGAAAAATTATATATAGGTCCAATAACTTTTTACATTGAATTTTTATAATGATTTATTTTGATAGTATAAATTCTCTATGTGAACACTACAAAATTGTTTTTTTTCTCTACAAAATTGTTTAAATATGGTATATTTTGTTTATAATGCAACATCGAAAGTTTTAGTGATTTATTATTTTAACTATATATCGATGATTATTATTTTATGTATGTTTGTTTCGTTTGTTAATTATTTCCTACAAATCTAAAACATATTTATTTAAATTATATGATTTATGAATTAGTTTATTTGAGATTTATATGTATATTATTATGTAACTCTTTTAGGCCTAAACATTTTATTTGGATTCAAAAATCTGAAACCGATTTAAAATATATATTTGGTTCGAATTTTGGTCCCGACAAAAGTACCTATTGATACTTTTGGACCCACGGATCTTGGTTTGGGTCCATATTTTACCCAAGATCCGATCGGATACTCAAAGCACCCAATATATTTTGAATATATAAGTCCTATTTGGATATTTCATATATTTTTTGGTATTAGAAATATTCTTTTAAGTTTCATGTTCATTTTTTCAGTTATAGCTTTGAGTTTCAAGTAAAATATCAAAAGTTTAAAATATATTTCAGATATTCGAACAAATTTTGGCTATTTTGAGTTCATCGGATCTTTCATGGTTAGAATAATTAATGGTAGAATAGAAAAATTATATATAGGTCCAATAACTTTTACATTGAATTTTTATAATGATTTATTTTGATAGTATAAATTCTCTATGTGAACACTACAAAATTGTTTTTTTCCTCTACAAAATTGTTTTTTTCCTCTACAAAATTGTTTAAATATATAATTTTTAAAAATTGTTTAAATATATAATTATATATATATATAATTTTTAAAAATTGTTTAAATATATAATTATATATATATATATAATTTTTAAAAATTGTTTAAATATATAATTTTTAAAAATTGTTTAAATATATAATTTTTAAAAATTGTTTAAATATGGTATATTTTATTTATAATGCAACATCGAAAGTTTTAGTGATTTATTATTTTAACTATATATCGATGATTATTATTTTATGTATGTTTGTTTCGTTTGTTAATTATTTCCTACAAATCTAAAACATATTTATTTAAATTATATGATTTATGAATTAGTTTATTTGAGATTTATATGTATATTATTATGTAACTCTTTTAGGCCTAAACATTTTATTTGGATTCAAAAATCTGAAACCGATTTAAAATATATATTTGGTTCGAATTTTGGTCCCGACAAAAGTACCTATTGATACTTTTGGACCCACGGATCTTGGTTTGGGTCCATATTTTACCCAAGATCCGATCGGATACTCAAAGCACCCAATATATTTTGAATATATAAGTCCTATTTGGATATTTCATATATTTTTTGGTATTAGAAATATTCTTTTAAGTTTCATGTTCATTTTTTCAGTTATAGCTTTGAGTTTCAAGTAAAATATCAAAAGTTTAAAATATATTTCAGATATTCAACAAATTTTGGCTATTTTGAGTTCATCGGATCTTTCATGGTTAGAATAATTAATGGTAGAATAGAAAAATTATATATAGGTCCAATAACTTTTACATTGAATTTTTATAATGATTTATTTTGATAGTATAAATTCTCTATGTGAACACTACAAAATTGTTTAAATATGGTATATTTTATTTATAATGCAACATCGAAAGTTTTAGTGATTTATTATTTTAACTATATATCGATGATTATTATTTTATGTATGTTTGTTTCGTTTGTTAATTATTTCCTACAAATCTAAAACATATTTATTTAAATTATATGATTTATGAATTAGTTTATTTGAGATTTATATGTATATTATTATGTAACTCTTTTAGGCCTAAACATTTTATTTGGATTCAAAAATCTGAAACCGATTTAAAATATATATTTGGTTCGAATTTTGGTCCCGACAAAAGTACCTATTGATACTTTTGGACCCACGGATCTTGGTTTGGGTCCATATTTTACCCAAGATCCGATCGGATACTCAAAGCACCCAATATATTTTGAATATATAAGTCCTATTTGGATATTTCATATATTTTTTGGTATTAGAAATATTCTTTTAAGTTTCATGTTCATTTTTTCAGTTATAGCTTTGAGTTTCAAGTAAAATATCAAAAGTTTAAAATATATTTCAGATATTCGAACAAATTTTGGCTATTTTGAGTTCATCGGATCTTTCATGGTTAGAATAATTAATGGTAGAATAGAAAAATTATATATAGGTCCAATAACTTTTACATTGAATTTTTATAATGATTTATTTTGATAGTATAAATTCTCTATGTGAACACTACAAAATTGTTTAAATATATAATTTTTCATAAATAGAAAACCGGTTTGACCGATTGAACCGGTCCAACCAGTCAACCAAGAGTTACACCGAAGTCGGTGTCCGTCCAGTTTTCAAAACATTGAAGAAAGGGAAAAGGTCCAAAATAACTTTTATAGGTAGATTTATTTAAACTCCTTCCTTTTAATAGTATTGATGCTTACTCTGGCCAAGAACCAATCAACCAAGAGTTACACCGAAGTCGGTGTCCGTCCAGTTTTCAAAACATTGAAGAAAGGGAAAAGGTCCAAAATAACTTTTATAGGTAGATTTATTTAAACTCCTTCCTTTTAATAGTATTGATGCTTACTCTGGCCAAGAACCAATCAACCAAGAGTTACACCGAAGTCGGTGTCCGTCCAGTTTTCAAAACATTGAAGAAAGGGAAAAGGTCCAAAATAACTTTTATAGGTAGATTTATTTAAACTCCTTCCTTTTAATAGTATTGATGCTTACTCTGGCCAAGAACCAATCAACCAAGAGTTACACCGAAGTCGGTGTCCGTCCAGTTTTCAAAACATTGAAGAAAGGGAAAAGGTCCAAAATAACTTTTATAGGTAGATTTATTTAAACTCCTTCCCTTTTAATAGTATTGATGCTTACTCTGGCCAAGAACCAATCAACCAAGAGTTACACCGAAGTCGGTGTCCAGTTTTCAAAACATTGAAGAAAGGGAAAAGGTCCAAAATAACTTTTATAGGTAGATTTATTTAAACTCCTTCCCTTTTAATAGTATTGATGCTTACTCTGGCCAAGAACCAATCAACCAAGAGTTACACCGAAGTCGGTGTCCAGTTTTCAAAACATTGAAGAAAGGGAAAAGGTCCAAAATAACTTTTATAGGTAGATTTATTTAAACTCCTTCCCTTTTAATAGTATTGATGCTTACTCTGGCCAAGAACCAATCAACCAAGAGTTACACCGAAGTCGGTGTCCGTCCAGTTTTCAAAACATTGAAGAAAGGGAAAAGGTCCAAAATAACTTTTATAGGTAGATTTATTTAAACTCCTTCCCTTTTAATAGTATTGATGCTTACTCTGGCCAAGAACCAATCAACCAAGCATAATATTAAATTTATAAGTTCACGAAATTCACAACAATCTATATTCCGATTGGGTAAGAATGTTGCAAACAACTCGACGTGTTTCACGTTTAAGATATGTCGCATCTTTTTACAAAGAAGTGAACAAGTTGTCTTCTCCATCTAAAAAAAAAAAAAGGTTGTCTTCTCCTAAGTCCTAACTAACTAAAGCACTCTAACAAATAATAATATTTAAAACGTGACAACAAAACAAATATATATTTCGTTCTGTTTTTCAAAAAGTATTATTTTGATATATTTTTCTTGTTACAAAAAGTGTTGTTTTAGATTTATAATGCAATTTATACTTAAATAAAATTATATATCTTAAATACTACTCCCTCCGTTCTAAGAAGATGCATGTTTTAGGAAAAAAATTGTTTCAAAAAGATGTATTTTTTATATTATCAATATATTTTTGTTAACTAATAATAAAAATTGTGAATTTCAAAAATATTAATTGTATTTCTTAAATTTTATTAGTTTATAAATATAGAAAATAAAAATTACAAAAGACTATGTATTAATGATTAAGTTTTAAAATGTTTTATTAATAAGTGTGAAAATCTTAAAACATGTATTATCTTAAAATAGATGAAGTATTAGTTAAACTGATGTACTTAATGAAAACATAAATACATTTCAATTATTTGTTTAAAAATGTTTGTAAAGTGTATAAGTGACACCTTTACTAAACAGAGTTAATAACGTTTACGCCTCACATTCAAGGGCTCGGAACCACAAACAGGCTATACTTAGGATTTGACTGGTTTTTCCGATATCACCCGCAAACGCAGCTTTTGCGGTTGGTAGCGGTTGTTAGCGTTTTGAAACAATCACAGAAAATGCTACAAATCGCTTTAAACCGTTCCAAACCTCTTAAAATCAAAAGTTGGTTCCAGCTAGCGTTTGCGTTTGCGGTCGCGGGAGGATAAACTTTTTTTCTTAAAAAAATAAAATATAAAAATAAAAATATTAAATTGAAAGAATAGAAATTGTAAAATGTATACATATTATTTTTTAATTTATATTATAAAACTTTTAAAAAATATATTTTCTATAATTTTAAAAAATTTAATATTATGACTTGATAAATATAATTTTTATATTTATTATAATGTTATTATTTTTAATACTCTTATAATTATATAAAAAATAAATATTGTTAATTTATTATTTAACAGCTGTTGCGTTTGGTAGTTTACCAGTTATATAACATTTACGCCTCACATTCAAGGGCTCGGAACCACAAACAGGCTATACTTAGGATTTGACTGGTTTTCCCGATATCACCCGCAAACGCAGCTTTTGCGGTTGGTAGCGGTTGTTAGCGTTTTGAAACAATCACAGAAAATGCTACAAATCGCTTTAAACCGTTCCAAACCTCTTAAAATCAAAAGTTGGTTCTAGCTAGCGTTTGCGTTTGCGGTCGCGGGAGGATAAACTTTTTTTCTTAAAAAAATAAAATATAAAAATAAAAATATTCAATAAAAATATTAAATTGAAAGAATAGAAATTGTAAAATGTATACATATTATTTTTTAATTTATATTATAAAACTTTTAAAAAATATATTTTTCTATAATTTTAAAAAATTTAATATTATGACTTGATAAATATAATTTTTATATTTATTATAATGTTATTATTTTTAATACTCTTATAATTATATAAAAAATAAATATTGTTAATTTATTATTTAACAAATTGCTATGCTTTGGTAGTTTACCGCTATAAAAGTCTCAAGAACGCACCAATTTCTAACCATTGTACCAGTCGTACAAATCTCTAGAAAACGCTTAAAACAGTAACTACCCGCATCTGCAAACTTCCGCACCCGTAACCGCTACGGTTACACCAGTCAGACCCTTAAAACTCAAAATTGACAACAAAACAAATATATATACACCCCTAAAAATATATATATAGAAGGCAATAATTAGTATGTTTGACCAAAAAAAAAGAAGGCAACAAGTAGCAAAAAAAAAGATCGAAAGTGTAGGACAGGTTTTAATGGTCCCTACTATTATATGTATATTTTAGATTATAATCTGCATAATCTAATAATAGAATGGCTTAAGATAAAAAAATCAGAATTTAATTTTGAAGAGAAATACATCTTGTTCTTCTAAATAATTGATTATACTATAGCAATCATTCTCAGAAATCTCTTCACAGATTTGGATAGGATTTTATGCAGAAACAACTTGGTGTGTTTCTCATTGAAGACATGTCCCACTTATATATATATAATTTAAGTTGTCCATCTGGACGTGGAGCTAATATTTTGGTTTGCAGAGTTAATTTAAATCTGTTTATGTTGTTGATAAAAAAAAAAATATATATATATATATATATAAAGTAAGTGAATGAGGGGTAGCCTCCGTCACAAAACATATCATCTTGCTATAGTTCTCACTTTTAATTTTTTTTTTTTTGAATCACAGTTCTTATTTTTAATTATTTTCTTGAAATAGTTCGCGAAATGAATTCAAGTATCATCCGTTCGATTTCTTCCTCAAGGTTCTTCCAACCAATTCATATTAACGTCACAAGATTGTATATGCTAACTATACATAGATGTATGCATTTGACTATTTTATTTGTCTATGCATGCGATCGATGCAGGTGTGATGGCAAGAGTGAACATGAAGAGAGTAGTCAATACCCTTTTGTGAGTATTTTAAGTATGCGTGGAGGAGATGGACACAATAGCTACTCCACCAATTCTCTTCTTCAGGTTCTTTCATCTTCTATATATTTATTTTTCTTATTCTTTTCGTTGGACATGCCTACACAAATTTATGTATCATTTATATATTATATTCTATAACTAGTTAGACTTCAACATATTTCCTAAACGGCATAAACTCATTGATTATGGGTTCGAATCCTTCTATGAATTTAGTTGCTACTTGGCTAAACAAAGATGGGACCAAGTCCTAGTCCTCACTAGAAAATTCGGGGCCAGATTAATCGTCGTTATTGTCCCACTTAGTGGAATTAGTTGGATTTCGACCCGTATACCCTCAAAGTAAATAAAAACACATATCTGCTAAGTAATTTGCGTTCTTTGTTTTCTGTAGAGAAGAGTTTTATCAATGACCAAGCCCATCCTGGTTAAAAACACTGAAGAAATGATGACAAACTTGGACTTCCCTGAATGCATTAAACTAGCCGATTTGGGCTGTTCTTCGGGACAAAACACGTTCGTGGTGATGTCTGAAATCGTTAACACAATCAATGTATTGTGTCAAGAATGGAACCAAAACCCGCCAGAGATAGATTGTTATCTGAACGATCTCCCAAATAACGATTTCAACACAACTTTCAAGTTCCTAACCTTCTTCAACGACAAGGTCACAAGCAAAAAATCATGCTTTGTCTCTGGAGTTCCTGGTTCCTTTTACTCAAGGCTCTTCCCTCGCAAGAGTCTCCATTTCGTTCATTCAAATTACAGTCTCCACTACCTCTCTAAGGTATCGTAAGTACTTTATTACCACTAATAATAATATATTAATTGCTTCATAAGTACAAATCTTATGACAATGAATTTGTTGACTTGTAAGGTTCCCGATAGACTTGAGAAGAACAAGATGAGTGTGTACATAACAGGTTCAAGTCCTCCAAGTGAACACAAGGCTTATTTGAATCAATTCCAGACGGATTTTACGACATTTCTAAGAATGCGTTCTGAAGAAATGGTATCTAATGGACGCATGGTTCTCACATTAATCGGCAGAAAGACTCTTGATGATCCATTGTATAGGGATTGTTGTCACTGGTTGACATTGTTATCCGATTCTCTTTGTGACCTAATCTTCGAGGTAATAAAATCATTAGATATTTAACCTCTTGTTGATATTTTAATGTACACGCGATGGCTAATCAATGATCGTATAGGGTCTTGTGAGTGCATCAAAGGTGAGTTCGTTCAAGGTGCCGTTTTATGATCCTAACGGAGACGAAGTGAAAGAACTAGTTAGAAATGAGGGTTCATTCATGGTAAACGACTTGGAGACACATTTATTTGATCTCGGCCTTAGTAACGAAGATTATGGCTCGCAATCAGATAGAGCTAAAGCAGGGGAAAAAGAAGCTAATTGCATAAGAGCAGTGACTGAAACGATGCTTGTAGCTCACTTTGTAGATGCCATTAATATCGATACGTTGTTTGAAAAATATGCACATCATGTGTCGCTGCATGCTAGCTGCAAGAACAAAACGTCTGTCAGTCTAGTCGTTTCACTTATTCGGAAATAAAAAAATATATTAATTTATAATCCGTGTGACGTGCCATGGTTATATCCATATAAAACACCGACAAAAATCAATATAAAATAAACTTTTTGAAATATAAACACTTAACTAAGACCTACATACTGCATTTCCTATTATAATTTTAAAAGATAAAAAAAAAATATCTTTAAAAAAAAAATCGTAGAAATCATTCGATTTCATTCATTCTTTATCTATTTAAAAATGCTTCAGAAAAAAAATACACACTTGTGATTAGAAAATTGGTAAATGACGTGGCTTGAAACAATTCATACAGATGGTCTATTTGGGACATGTAACGATATGGGATATTAAAAAAAAAAACCCACAGCCTTTGTCTTGTTGAAAAAGACTTTCATTCATTTAATCACTATTAGATCTCGATCCGCACAATCGTACAGATATTTATTTTCAAGTTTATGTATATATATATTTGTTTTATATAATTAGTATATATTTTAAGGTTACTTATATATTTAAATGTGTATACAATTTTTTCAAATACAATAATTTTATATTATTCATGCTGTAAATTAATTAATTATTTCAAATCATCACATATATATATTATTTTATTATATATTTGTACTATTGAATTTGTATTTGATTATAAAACAAAAACATAATTAAAAAATATTTTATATTTAAATTATTATGATCCTGACCCATAATTTAAAGGGTTGAATTTCTTTTAACAATGTTTTATGTTTATTCATTTTAGATAATAAATTACTTTATATATAAAATTTTAAGATAAGTTAATTTAATACGTGTATCATATCCCTATTCTATTATTTTGAGAAACATTTTTATTAAGTAACCTTTGTTTTGTATGTTATTTTCAGCCATGCAATTGTTGAGGTGGAAACAATTTATGCACTCTCATCTCAGTTTAAAATTTAGCCTTTATTTTATAGAACAATTACGAAAAAATGCCACTTACATATTATAAAGTGGACCAACGTATTATAACGAGAAAAGACGATTTAGAGAAAGCATATGAGACAAATCCGGTTGATTGAATTTACTTCATACTCCCTCAGTTCCTGAAAGTAAGATTTTCTAGAGTTTTCACGTTTATTAAGAATACTAATAAATGTTTACAGTTTACTTTATTATTTATTTTTTAAAACACTTTCCAATAACTAACTACCAATGAAATTTAATCAATTCAAATATTCACAATTAATGTTCCTCAAAAGTATATAAAAGTACCTTAAAATATAGAAAATTTATCTTTGTGGAACAAGAATAAAATCTAGAAAATCTTACTTTCGGGAACAGAGAGAGTAATATATAATTTTTTTGAACCAACAGAAACACAAATTGAAAGAACAAAAAACTTAATTCTTTATCTGAATAGAATTTCTTCTCTACTTTAAAGCTATAGATGACTGAAAGTTCCATATGATATATAATTGAGATGAACTAATGGAAACACAAATGGATTTTTTTTTAAACAAATGGATTTTCATATTCTTGATAAGAAACCATATTCTTGATTTTGATATCAATTGTTTCATATGGTTTGTCTCATCTATATATTTTAATATTAAATCCGAACAAAACCGTATACCAAATTATCGTATAAATCAATATGTACTGCAAGAATCATATTCATAAAGCAAAACAAAATTAGGTAAGACGATATAATATAAAAACGTGAATTACAAGCTATAATTCGTACATGAGTGATTGTATAGATCTTTCAAAAAGGAAGATTATAACAAATTTCAAGAAATCCCTTCATTTAAGCTCCAAAATTGTTTAAGTAAGGAATAACCATAAATGGTGACGTAAAAGGATTTATTGTTGATATGTTATTTGATATACTATTCACTATTGTTTCCTAAAGTCTAGAACGATAAATAATACTTTCCAAATATGTTTAACATAAGCGTAAATTTTGGTATGTGGCATTATGAAGTGGCGACACAATATCCGTTTCAACTCAAATCCAGTGTGCATATACACTAAGTTTGATGACTATATATATAAACTAAACTCATTTATACAGCATCACTACCAACCTAATTCAAAGATGTTATACCAACAAAAAAAAAACTCAAAAACTAATTTCATGAATTTCATCTTCGAGTTGAAGTCTTATAAATCAACGGGGAAGATAAAAGTGAAGTGAATTCGGAAGTGAATATAATGAATTAATAATGTAGACTGATTATTACTCCCTCCGTTTCTATTTGTAAGTAGTTTTACTTAAAAGCACAAATATTTAGGAAACTGTAATTTGAAAAAAATATATCATTTAATCAATTAATTCAACCAATTATAAAAAACTTAACATTATTTCATTGGTTACACAATATCCAATAAATGATAAGATGCATTGAAATATGTAAATTATTTATATTGTGAAACAAACTCTTTTTGCTGGAACTAATTATATTTGGAAACGGAGGGAGTAATAATTAGTAGAAAAATAATTAGATGTTCATTGCTCCTCTGCATAAATCTCAGCAGTTTTTCTTATTTTTCGCAAATCAATAAATTCTTTTGCATTAATAATCTGCATGCATATTAGACTGCATATTAAATGATCTGCCATTTAAATGTTGAATTGCAAACAAATGTAGTTTAATCTGCATATTTATTAATATGTGTTCTTCCTGCATTTATTCCCCGTCCCATTCAAAAAAAGTATCATCACAATGATGATTCTTATCCTCTCTTTTGATCTGTCTATATTGTCCAACAGGAAGTAATCACTATAGAGATTTGTCACCTTCTTTGGGTTGTCAATGTCTTGTTGCTCAAAAGCATTGTAGAGAAGAACATAATAATGGAGAAGCCACATGGTACCGATTATGGCCTAGGGATACACTCACGTTCCCAATTTTGGAGATAGGGCGCGAACAGCTTTATGTTTTTATACATTAAAAAAAAAACTTTATGTTTCTTTTCATATTGCAGGAATTGTGTTTTTTTTTTTTTTTGAGAAGATTATAGAAATCAAGCTTATAATATAGTTCAACAAATTTTTCTTTTATAATTAGGAAGTTCTAAAACCTTTAGTCTATACTTTTCTTATAAGAAGAAGGCACTAACAACAAGGATCTAATACTAACTGAAAATAATTGTGGTGGATCCATAACTTTCCTTAATCATATCTTAAGAAGGCAAAATGTCGAAGCTTTCGTTGAACCCACCAAATTGGTACGGTGCTAGTACCTGTGTGAAAAAAAAAAACGGTGGAATTCAGGGTCAAACACCACAAATTTCTTCAAAGATCGAAAGAAAACAAAAAAAAACCTAGAAAATCTGAATAGATAAAGAATCTAAAATAGGTGATACCCAACAGTTGCGATTAGGGATTGATCTTCAGCACCGTCACTCTTATCTTTATACCAATCGTTGAAAAGGAAAATGGAAAGATCATAGGGTTAAATTTATATATTAATCAATTTAATGAGTATGAAACAGTTGTGAATTTGCAGAATAGGAGGCGAAGAGATTCGTGGTCAAAGAAAAAAGTGACGTATCATATTTCGTCTTTGATTTCATTTAGCTTGAAGTGATAGTGCGAGCAATGGATTCGAGATTCATCAACACCAATCCTTATTCGAGGTTTGTCTCTCCTATTCATCTTCTATCCTAGTCCAACAGTTGATGTTAAGTACTTGGGAAAATTATAGTCAATTGATCTTGTAAATAACCATGAAAGAATTATTTGTCTTTCTTTTTTTGGCAATTCTCTCGAATAGTTTTTTTTTAATTTCTTGTCACAAAAATAATTCAGATCAAATTTTTAAATATTAATGTTGATTTTCCTTGAAACAAATATATTTGTTGGTTAGAAAAAACACGAAAATATGTGTTGGCATTGTTTCTGATAGAATAATATTTTGATATAATTCAAAGGATTGTATGCAAATAAGTCGTTTGGACTTTGGAGATGGAGTATATATTGTTTTTGGTTAAAGAAAAAACTAAATGCAATTTGCTAGTAAAATTTATTGGATAGCATAGAAACTGCTACTTTCACGTGAACGTTAACACATCATTCGTCTTTTCGCGTGCCACTTATCTAAATGTAGATCACATAATCGTTTGATCTCATATGAGATTTTGAACCCACAACTAGGCCAGGGCATGGGGGATACTGATCACAGCACATTTGCATTAACATTAACATTATCTTTGTCTAGATAACTCTAAGAACAAACGATTAAAGAGTTGGCATCCTTTTAAAAAAAAAGAGTTGACATCCCAACGTCATTTTTCTGTAGATACGGATAGGAAATCTCATTTAAACATTGGAGATATCACGTAGGAGTATTAAAAAATATTTTCTTTCTTTCTCGATAATGATATGTCATCAAGTTTCCCCTTCTATAAAATATCTAATTGCTTTTCCAGCTCTTTTTTTTACAACACTAAAGTGTAATAATTATCTATTTATAAGTCTTAAGATAACGTATCGATTAGTGCAAATATATACATTAAATTCATCCACACCAATCCTTCTTCTTTTAACGTACGATTCATCTTCAATGGGTGTGCATGTATATCATACATGCAGCTGTGATTGTAAGAGTGATAATGAGAAGTCTAATGGCGATGACAAGAGAAGTAGTGAATACTCTTTTGTGAGTGCTCTTAGTATGAGCGGAGGAGATGGAGACAACAGTTACTCTACCAATTCTCTTCTTCAGGTTCTTCCAACTGATGTACTTCAAACATTTCTTTTACCAATTTCTTGATTTTCTTTTTATTTTTACAGAGAAAAGTTTTATCAATGGCCATGCCTATGTTGGTCAAAAATACCAAAGAAATGACCACAAACTTGGACCTTCCTAATTCATTTTTTTTTTTTGTCACACGGACCTTCCTAATTCATTAAAGTAGCCGATTTGGGCTGTTCTTCGGGTGAAAACACAATTTTGTCGATGTCTGAGATCATCAACACAATCTATGTGTTACGCCAAGAATATAATCAAACCCCACCGGAGATAGATTGTTGTCTGAACGATCTCCCTAATAACGATTTCAACACAACTTTCAAGTTCATACCTTCCTTCAACAAGAAGCTCATAAGAGAAGGATGTTGTTTTGTCTCTGGAGTCCCTGGTTCCTTTTACTCAAGGATCTTCCCTTGGAATAGTCTTCATTTCATACATTCAATTTACAGTATTCATTATCTCTCTAAGGTACTATATATAAGTACTTAGTTATAACTTTCCACTTATAGACATTTTAAATCTTTACAAGTGCAAAGCTTATAACAATGAAACTTTGGACGTGTAACAAGTTCAAGTCCTGTAAAGTGAATACAAGGCTTACTTGAATCAATTCCAAAAAGACTTTATGACATTTCTAAGAATGCGGTCTGACGAGATGGTATCTAGTGGACGCATGGTTCTCAAATTACTCGGCAGAAACACTATAAATGATCCATTTGTACAGGGATTGTTGTCATTATTTGACATTGTTATCAGATTCTCTCCGCGACCTAGTTTTCGAGGTAAATATCATAAAATATCATTTTTATATATTTTAAATATGTTCACCTGGCTTCAATGATTCGCTTTCATCGTGATCTTTGTATATGGTTTTGTGAGTGCATCAAAGGTGAGTTCGTTCAAGATGCCGTTTTATGATCCAACCGAAGAAGAAGTGAAAAAAGTTATTAGAAATGAGGGTTCATTCATGATAAATGACTTGGAGACGCATGCATTTGATTTCGGCCACAGTAACAAAGAAAGTAGCTCGCAATCATATAAAGCTAATTTTGTTCAAAAAAAAAATCATATAAAGCTAACCCAGAGGAACAAGAGGCTAATATTATAGTTTTACATTGTATTTTCCAGGTTATTCTCTTGCTTCCGCAAGAAGCGCTTTGAAGAGGGGTTTACATTGTTGTTTTACTTAATCTTACTACCTATTAATCTCAAGTCCTCTTTGTTTGAGGCTTGGAATTAATCTTTATGTATCCTAGTGGTTTTTTAATTTTTTTGCGGTCACTAGGATCAGACGAGCTCTCTGCAGATTGTGGTTCAATTAAGTTTGTAACCAAAATTTCATTTTTTAAATGATATTTACCATTTAGCAAAAAAAAAAATATTATAGTTTGACCTATGCCAAGGTTGATATTTTGCGTGAGAGCCTTAATTCAATTGACCTATGCCAAGGTTGATATTATAGTTTTTGAAGCCCATCAAGCAAGGATTACAGAGGCCCAGCATGTGAACCTGAACAAAATATCTATTTTTGACCAAAAAGAAAAAAAGAACAAAATATCTATTAATAACATATCATATACATCATTGATAAATTATGAAAAAGCCGTCCAGAAATATTTAAATCATACAGCCATTTTCGTAATTTTCATATTACTATGGCTGAAATCAGTCAGTGTGTGATTGGTATTTAGTGGAGTAAAATGATGGAATAAAAGTGAAAAAGGGAGGTAAAAGAAAAACAAAACCCAGAGTAATATTTTCTCTCTATATAGTGGTAGAGTAGTTTACTCCATTTTCATTCTCTTTTGGTTTTGATGGGTTGAAAATAAATTTCACCTGATTGGTTAAAATATAGAATAACTGAACTGAAATATTCTTAACTCTAATTTTAATATCGACTTAAGTACATTCCAGTCACAGTCTTACATAGGGAGAAATTGATCGAGAATAGATTCATCATTCATATGTGACTTATGTTTCATGTGACTTATGTTTCATGTGACTTATGTTTCATGTGACTTATGTTTCATGTGACTTATGTTTCATGTGACTTATGTTTCATGTGACTTATGTTTCATGTGACTTATGTGTAACTCTTTTAGTGTGTCATCGGTAGATAATTTATATATATATATATATGTATATATACATATTTAATTAAAAATCATATAATTCATATATATGTACATATATTTAAATAACATGTCGGATATCTATTTTTAAAATATTAGTATTTATTATTTGTTTTGTTTTTAAAGGAAACTAAATTTAGTATTTGTTTTGATTTGTAAAATAATGGATATTCATATTTTTGTATCAAATCGAAATGAATAAAAAATCGACCAAATTTTACCAATATTTTTCCAGTATATTACTCTGGTTTCAATTTTTTATTTTCTTTATTATATTATTTATTCTATTTTCTCTATATAAAACCTTGATTAACTATAGTTTTTTAACTGAGGTTTTTAAATTCGGGTAAAAGACGGTTTTTAGCTTTTCTTAGATTTTAACTGAGAAAAGTTATGAACCGTCTATTAAATAAGAGATATAATAACTGTTTTTTAGCATAAAAATGTAAATAAAAAAAAATACAAAAAATATCAAATCATGAATTAATAGGTTAATCATGCTCAGTTGAGATGTGTATTTTGCAACAGCTCACCCTGTTTCACGTTTATGATATATGTCCCACCTCAATAGTGACAAATTGTCGGCACTCTAAACGACGGAAATATTGTAATAATACTATAACAAGGTGCTAGAAGGAAGCAAACCAAAAAGGCGATCAATATATATTTTAAATGATATATATATATATGGAACGATACTTAGGTTCACCCATATAGTAAATGGTTAGAATATTTTAAAAAGACAATAAAATAAAAAAAAATAAAAAATAACTGGAAAAAAAAACAACACCGATATTAATTAGCGCCATCGACAAAATTCTAAATTCTAAAAATCTAAACTCTAAAACCATAAACCCTAAATCTAAAACACTAAACCATAAACCCCAATCCTAAAATCTAAATCCTAAAATCTAAATCCTAAAATCTAAACTCTAAAACCATAAACTCTAAATCCTAAAATCTAAACTCTAAAACCATAAACCCCAATCCTAAAATCTAAACTCTAAAACCATAAACTCTAAATCCTAAAATCTAAATCCTAAAATCTAAACCCTAAACCCAAAACTTTAAATCTTAAACCCAAACCTTAAATCATAAATCCTAAACTCTAAACTCAAAACTTTAATCTTAAACCCAAACCCACATAATCTAAACCCAAACTCGTAGACCGTAAACCTTAATCTTATTAACTAGCGAGATGGGTTTACTGCCAGAGGTTTGGGTTTAGGGTTTGGATTTAGATTTTAGATTTTAGATTTTAGATTTTAGATTTTAGATTTTAGATTTTAGATTTTAGATTTTAGATTTTAGATTTTAGATTTTAGATTTTAGATTTTAGATTTTAGATTTTAGATTTTAGATTTTAGATTTAAGGTTTAAGATTTAGATTTTAGATTTAAGGTTTAAGATTTAGATTTTAGATTTTAGATTTTAGATTTAAGGTTTAAGATTTAGATTTTAGATTTTAGATTTTAGATTTAAGGTTTAAGATTTAGATTTTAGATTTTAGATTTTAGATTTTAGATTTTAGATTTTAGATTTAAGGTTTAAGATTTAGATTTTAGATTTTAGATTTTAGATTTTAGATTTTAGATTTTAGATTTTAGATTTTAGATTTTAGATTTTAGATTTTAGATTTTAGATTTTAGATTTTAGATTTTAGATTTAAGGTTTAAGATTTAGATTTTAGATTTTAGATTTTAGATTTTAGATTTTAGATTTAAGGTTTAAGATTTAGATTTTAGATTTTAGATTTTAGATTTTAGATTTTAGATTTTAGATTTTAGATTTTAGATTTAAGGTTTAAGATTTAGATTTTAGATTTAAGGTTTAAGATTTAGATTTTAGATTTTAGATTTTAGATTTTAGATTTAAGGTTTAAGATTTAGATTTTAGATTTTAGATTTTAGATTTTAGATTTTAGATTTTAGATTTTAGATTTTAGATTTTAGATTTTAGATTTTAGATTTTAGATTTTAGATTTTAGATTTTAGATTTTAGATTTTAGATTTTAGATTTTAGATTTTAGATTTTAGATTTAAGGTTTAAGATTTAGATTTTAGATTTTAGATTTTAGATTTTAGATTTTAGATTTTAGATTTTAGATTTTAGATTTTAGATTTTAGATTTTAGATTTTAGATTTTAGATTTTAGATTTTAGATTTTAGATTTAAGGTTTAAGATTTAGATTTTAGATTTTAGATTTTAGATTTTAGATTTTAGGATTTAGGATTTGAAGTTTTGGGTTTAGAGTTTAAGATTTGAATTTAGGGTTTAGGATTCAGAGTTTAGGGTTTAGGATTTAGGATTTGAAGTTTTGGGTTTAGAGTTTAAGATTTGAATTTAGGGTTTAGGATTTAGGATTTAGGATTTGAAGTTTTGGGTTTAGGGTTTAGGATTTAGGATTTGAAGTTTTGGGTTTGTGGTTTAGATTTTAGATTTTAGATTTAAGGTTTATTGTTTACAGTTTGGGTTTAAGGTTTAAGATTTAGATTTTAGATTTTAGGATTGAGATTTATTGGTTAGTGTTTCAGATTTAGGATTTATGGTTTTAGAGTTTAGGTTTTTAGATGGCGTTAATTAATGTCGGTGTTGTTGTTTTTTCAGCTATTTTTTATTTATTTTATTGTTTTTTTTAAATACTCCTACATGGCATTTTGATTGGTTATGAAGAGTGTGGTGAATTTAACCTTTCAACACAGGGGTGAACCTAAGTATTGTTCATATATATATACATGTTATGTTACAAAAATATATATTTATTTCGTTTCAAAATAAATGATATCTAAGATAGTTTTTGATATTTCAAAATGTTTGATATTTTTCATATTTCTAGATAATTTTAAACTGTATAAAAATTGTGTAGATAATGCTATTTTATATTCTATTTTGTAATTAGATGAATAATTTTAAGCATAATGATAGGTTTTAGATAAAAATAAGTTTTAAATAATTTTGTTTTAAAATAATAGTTATAGTTTTGTCGCATGTTTTTTCTTCTAAATTTATCATAACAAAATATTTTTGGGATAATATAATTTATATTTTTCTTTCATTCCCCGCAAGGCGTGTATCCACCTAGTAATTTACTAATGTTAAACCGTTCTAACAACATATTATATCTTTAGCATAAATTTTTTATATTTATGAAAATAAAATATATTAACTTATCAATTTAAAATAATTTTATCATATTTAGTTCAATATAATGGTTTTCTTTTAAAATGGTAGATATTATTATAAATAGATAAAATAGGATATGTTTTGATTTTTTATTTTATAAAAGATAATTGTAAATATATATATATATATATATTAATGTATAATAAAATTTCATTACTAATTACGAAATTGATGTTAATATTTATTTACAATTTTTGACAGTTAAGATCTTGTTATAATATTTTTTCAACAGATTTGTTAGAAATTTAAATATAGATATTTATGTTTTAATTTAAAATATATCAAAATATATTATGATTTAGGTAACTAGAAATATTATATTATATTAGTATTAAGGAAATATATTTAATAAAGCTTCTAAATGATGGTCCAAATTAAAATATCACACATGAAAGAAGTCATAACTTCTATTTTAATAGATAAGATTATTAGACAATATATTGTTGTTAGTTACAAAAATTTATGTTAAGAATGTTTTTTCTTTTTAAAAAATATTACATAATTTACAAATTTTAACTCTTTTTAACAGCGGATGATATTTATTTATTTATTTATTTAAATGAAAGAAATTATTAGAAAGAAATTAGGTTACTTTACTAATATATATAATTTGTTATATTTATTTATATAACATATCTAATTTAATACAATATAAACTATAATAAATTATATAATATATAGCATATAATTTTATTTTAATTAACATTAATTTATAATAAAATTATATTGCTAATCACGAAATTAGTTAATGTATTATTTTATAAAAAAATATTTAAATTTTATGGTAAGATCTTGTTAGATTTTCTCAACAAATTTTCTATGAAAATATGGAATGTTATAATAAATCATAATAATAATGATAAGATTAGGGAATAAATGTAACATGACTTTCTAGGAATAGATCCAACTTAAAAAAATCACACATGAATCAAAGTTGTAATTTATGTTTTAATGTATAAGAGATGTGTATCACAAAGAGATATTTTATCAAGTTTCACCTCTATAAATAAAGTGTGCGAGGACGTAACAAAACGTATCGTCTTTGATTTCATTTCTTGAGCTAACTTCAGTGCCGTGCCTACACTTTGTGGGGCTTAGGGCAATTTCAAAACTGGGGCCTTTATTAAAAATCTAAAAAATTATCATGTAAAATCTGAATTTTCATATTCAGCATAATGGAAAGTTTTAAAAATTATTTTGTGTATAAAATATGATTTAAATGTGAAGTCAACACAGTTGAGAAAAACTAAAAAGTAATTGATATAAAAGAAATATTTATTAAGATTCCTTATGTGTATTTTATCATATGGTGGCCCAAAAATTCATATATATGTTAGTTAAAAATATAAAATTTAAATATAAAGTCTTGTAAAAAGCTAAAGAGAAAAAGACTAATATAATTAAATTTGTAGGAAACTATTTTTAATGTAAATTATAAGACATAAATATTTTAAAACTAGTTGCATATAAAATTTGGGGCTCCAAATTTAATGGGTGAAGTGGGGGTCTGGGACATTTGCCTTTTTATTAAAGCCATAGGCACGGCTCTGGCTAACTTAAAGTGATAGCGCGAGCAATGGATTCAAGATTCATCAACACCAATCCTTATTCGAGGTTTGTCTCTTCAATTCATCTTCTATCCTGGTCCAACACTCGAGTAGGAGTCGTAAAATACTTGGGAAAATGAGTCAATTGATCTTGCAAATAACCATGAAGACTTTTTCTGTGTTCTTTTTATTTCTCTATTCACATCAATAAAAAAAACCAATAGTTCATCTGTTTCTCGTCAGTTGTTTAGGATCAGTCATATGTAGATGTGCAATTTGGGAATAATTCATCGAAAATTTGGTCTTGTTTTGATGATAATGGTATTTCAGATCAAATTTCTAAAATTATGTGTGCATCATTATGGTTCGGATATTTTAGTGATGGTTTTTTTAAAACAAATATATTTGTTGGTTCATCGACACAGGAGTTTAAAAAAACAAGAAAATACTAGATTTTGATCCGCACATCCGTGTAGTTTACCTTTCATTTTATAAATATAATTTTTTATATTTTGTATATAATCAACTTTAGATAATATATTGCTGTCAGTTTAAAAATAAATAAATAGATAATATGTAATTCTAAATATAAAAATTTAACATATATTAACAATTTATTATTTGTAAAAATTATTACATAATTTACGAATTTACTTTAACAATGAATGGTTTTATTTATTTATTTAAATAAAATTATTTTTTTCAAAATATATTAGTTTACCAGTAAGTCTTTTAATAGTAGATAAAATAGTACTTTTCTTTTAATAGAGAAAATGTTTTTAGAATGGTTTTTGATAAAATTATATTTTGATATAATTCAAAGAACTTTATGCAAATATAAGTCGTTTGGACTTTGGAGATATAATTATTGTTTTTTGGGTAAAAAAAAACCTAATTCAATTTCAATTTTTTTTTCGTCAATTCAATTTCAATTTGCTAGCAAAATTTATTCGATAGCAGATAAACTGATATTTCCCATGGACATTAGCACATCGTTCGTCTCTTTTCGCGTGCCACTTATCTAAATGTAGATCATATACTCTCTCCGTTCCTAAATGTAAGATGTTTAGGTAAAAATACACATATTAAGAAAATTAACTTTTGTACAGAAAGTAGTATTGAAACTATAAATTGATGATATTCAACCAATTATAAAAATAGATTATTAAATATGATTGACTACACAGTTTTTAATAAAGTAAAAGTTACCTATAAATTTGAAAACATCGTATATATTGGAACATCAGATTTTTTTAAAACATCCTACATTTAAGAACGGAGGGAATATTCGTTTGATCTCATATGAGAGTTCGAACCCACAACTAAGCCAGGGCATGGGGGATACTGATCACAGCACCCATGCATTAAATTATCTTTGTCTATAAGCTTCTAATTAATGCATTAATTAGTCCAGATAACTCTAAGAGCATCATCAATGGTGAGAGCACCACTTGATGTTTTCAAAAGAAAAGTTAATGTTAAAATAATTATGATTACTGATAGATGTATTATAATATTGGTAGCACAAGTTATATGTTGACATATGGAAGAGCTGCTCTATTTTGTGTTCTTCCTTAAGAACATGTTCTCTATCTCTTTCTTCTTTTCAATTACGTTTTTAATTTTTTAATCCTAAGAGCTGTGGTAAGAGCTTACCATTGCTCATACTCTTTTTTTTTTTTTGTTCGAACCTTTCATTACTTAAAGAAAACAGAGTTTCAGTTCGCACTAGTGCGACTTACAAGCTCCTGCAGGCTCATCTTTGCCAGAGAGTCAGCCTCAACATTAAGAGTACGGGAAATAAACTGAAACGAGATAAAATCGAAGGAAGCACAAAGAGAAGAGATGTCACTAAGCACACTCTGAATCTCCAAGCTTCGACTTCGAGAGTTGATACAATCCATTAGAACCTTCGAGTCCGAGCATACGCGTAGAACTCTGAAATTCCGAGACGCTGCATCACAAAGGGCAGCTTTGACCGCCAACGCTTCAGACACTAGAGCTGAAGCAACATGGGAGCGGTTAGAAGAGTTTGATGACGACCATGCTGATGCCGAGTCTTTAAAAATCCAGCCCATGCCTCCACAGTGGGAAGAAGTCTGCCAGATGCATCTACAAAGCGCACCTTTCCGCTTGAGGACGGATTGGTTCTTGGAAAGCGCGGAGCGAGAGAATGTCCTTCTTCCCCGGCTTTTTCTGCAGCTGAGCTACCTGCCAGCATCGGGCCTCCTTAGTTGCTAGGGTAACAACCTCCTGCTCATGCAACCTGCGATCATCAAAAAGTAGCATGTTCCTGGCTTTCCATAAGTACCACAGGATCCAAGGGTAGAGGGGCCAGCTAAGTCCCGTGGGCGGGAGATTGACCAGCCCTCGTCCCAAATTCAGGAGATCAGAGGTATCAGCTGATGTGTGCATTGCACTAACACCCACAGAAGGAAGCAAATCCCAGGTTTTCCGTGCAAAAGGGCAGTGGATGAGCATATGGCGATCTGTTTCAGGTGTACCGCATCGCTTACAGGCCGTGTCTATCGGTATTCCGCGTGCAGCCAGGTTGACCTTCGACGACGTTGCTCCACTCTGCATCTTCCATAAGAAGTTCTTCACTTTAGGGGAGGTCTCCACTTTCCAGATGTTAGTGATCCAATTAAAATGTGGATTTAGTGGTCGTGGAGATTGGGAGAGGAGCTTGTATCCAGATTTTGTAGAGTACTCTCCGGACCTTGTGAAGAGCCATACCCGTTGGTCATTTGTCATATACTCACTCGGCACCAACTCCCTTATCATGTCCTCATACTGAGGTAAGGTTGATCTGATAGCAGGGATATTCCAATCTCTGGTGTTTGGGAGAAGGAGATCAGAAACTCGCAACTTCGATGTTCAAGCGTGGGAGGTCCAATGGGAACCACAGGTTCTCTGAGGGAGAGCCACGGATTTGACCATACTTCTACATCTCTCCCTGGACCAATAAGCCAGCCAATTCCTTCCTTAACGACTGCTCGCCCAGCCATAATTCCACGCCAGCCATGGGAAGAGGATCCAGGGATCGGGGCTTCCAAGAAGGCCGCATCATGGCAATATTTCCCAAGTAAAATCTGGCTAAGGAGGGAGTCGATTTTCAAGATTCTCCACGCGAAGTTTCCCTAACGAGCATCATTAAACTTTTCAATGTCTCAAAACCGAGACCCCGTCCGCTTTGCTCGTTAGTGTCTTCCAAGACACCCAGCTCATCTTCCTCTTATCGGGTTTCATATCCCACCAAAATCTCGCCAAAACCGACTGAATTTGTTTGCAAAGAGATACCGGTAATTTGAAACACGACATCGCATAAGAAGGCATTGCGATTAACACAGCCTTTAAGAGGACTTGTTTCCCAGCTCCATTGAGAAACTTCATTGACCAGCTATGTGAACGTTGGCGAATGCGGTCGACTATAGTAGCAAAAATATCTCTCTTCCGTCGAGAGAAGTGCTCTGGAAGGCCGAGATACTTTCCAATTCCTCCCTCAGCCTCAATACCAAGCTTCTCCTTCACTCTAGCCCTTATCAACAATGGAGTTTTGGCCGAGAAAGTAATAGCTGATTTCTGGAGGTTGATGCGCTGTCCCGAGGCATCCTCATACTTCCCCAAGATGTCTAAGAGTGATCCGCAACTCGCTGGGTCATTTTTGCAAAAGAACATAGTATCATCCGCAAATAAGAGGTGATTGACAGCAGGAGTTGCGCCACTTTCAGGCCCGGAGTAGACCGTTCTCCCGCCTCGACGGCACAAACCGGAGAGAACTTCCGAGCATAGAATAAAGAGGTATGGAGAGAGGGTCGCCTTGTCGAGTCCTCTCTCGGATTAACTCGCTCCGTGGTTCTCCATTGATAAGGAAGGAGTAGAGACCGTCCGAACACACAGACCTATCCATGATCTCCAAGTTTCATGAAAACCGAGGCACTTGAGGACTTCATCTAGAAAATCCCACTCAATCCTATCATAGGCTTTGCTCATATCGGTCTTGATAGCCATGAGCAGTGCTTCTTAGCCTTGGAGGAGCGGAGATAGTGAAGGACCTCATGCGTGATGAGCACGTTATCGAGATTGCCCGCCCGCAACGAAGCTGACTGTTGGGGCGAGATAAGCATAGAGAGAAGCGGCTTCATACGCTTCGTCGAAGTTTTGCCACTATCTTATAGTGGGTGGAACACAACGCAATGGGTCTATAATCAGCCACTTTCCTCGGCCTTTGATCTTCGGATTAGACGAACATGGGTTTCATTAAACCTCGGTGCAAGGTACTGGATTCAAAGAAACTCCTGATATCCCGACACACATCTCCGCCAATAATTTCCCAAAACTTTGGTAAAACTCGCTGAAAAGCCATCCGTCCGGTGCTTTATCCTTATGAATTGAGAACACCGCCTCCTTAATTTCCTGGTCGTTGGCATAGCAGTTAAAGTCTGGTTCATCTCCTCCGAGACCCTCGGTGAATGATGTCCGAAATGAAGCTAAGGTCTCGACGCGAGTAGAGGAGAAGACTTCCGGTAAAATCTGCAATGCATGTAGCGATGCCTGCATCTCCATAGATTGCTTCTCCCTCCGCTCTCAATTACCGCGAAATCTATTCATGGCGTTAGGCCCTCTGGTCACGGCATGGAAGAAGCCGGTATTCCGGCCGCCCTGCAGCCATTGAATACGGCTACGCTGCCGCGAACTTTCTTCTTCTGCGTAAGCTTCATTTAGTGTAGCTGAGAGAGAGGTAATGAGCTCAAGGTCCGGAGGTGCAGCAGAGAGAGCTTCGTCTAGGGCCACTTGGGTAGCAAGAATTAAGTTCTTGCTATGAAGGTTTTGATCCTTTGTCCACGCAATGATGGCCCTCCGGTACGGCAGATTTTGAAAGCACCGACTCCACTTCTTCAGATGTCCAACTTTCGCAACCAGGTCTTTGATTTCCGGTTTGTTTACCAATCTTCGTCAAAACGAAGGTGCCACGACGCTTCCTTCTAGACCGGTCAAAGAAAGTGATGAGCGCCTATGGTCGAACCCTCAAATCTTAAGTACTTGCAATGGCTCGCCGAACATCTCGACCAAGTACAGTTTGCCATGGCTCTGTCCAGCCTAGAATGGATCAGGTGGTTATACCGTACGCCCCGCCACGATAGGGAATTACCCGAGAATGGAACATCCCATAGTCCCGCTTGTGTTACGAAGCTACGGAAAGCAACAAATGAACCTTCCCATCGGGGCGGTCCCCCATCTTTTTCAGAATTATCGAGTAGCTCATTATAGTCCCTAGAGATTAGCCAGGCTTCCTCCCGGGATTGGGCTATCAGCATGAGTTTTTCCTTAACTTAGCTCGGTCTTCTTTGCGTGGGGAACCATAAACAAAGGAAACATAACAAGAAGATCCTTCTGAATTTATAAGTGTATCTATGATATTAGGAGAAGAGTCCAAGATATCAATAGTTACATTATCATTCCAAGAGAGGCACAGTCCTCCACTTAATCCCACAGGGGGCACCGTAAAGTGATTAGAAAACTCAGTTTTTTCAAAGAGCTTCAGTACCGCTTCATCCTGGTTTTTAGTCTCCATTAGAAACATTATGTCTGGAGAAAACTTGCGGCGCAATTCTCTCAGACGACGAACTGTAGGGCTGCTTCCGTACCCGACAGCCTGCAATGTAAGGAACAGGACCTTTGGCGGTGTGAAAACCCGCCTTGGACCTAGTGATCGCCGGAATGATTGTTGGAGGTGGAGGAGCGGCTGAATTGCCTGTCCGTGCATTTCTCTTCGCTGTTTGTTTCGCAGGTTGTTTCCCTGCCACCGCCCTACGCTTTGGAGATCCTTGTGCCTTAGTTACACGGCGTTTCTTGACGCTTACTCCGCCTAGAGGGCTCACAGGGGTACGCTTCCTTGCAGTTGCTTCCACTCCAGATGCTATACGCTTTCCAGCTGCTTTGCTGGCAGCCATGCCGCGGGTCTTTGTGGAAGCTGTAAGGTCTCGCCAAGTCGCCGACCTTCAGAGTCGAGGAGCTCCCAATCTCTCAAAGACATGTCTACGATCCTCACCGAGTGACCTAATGGGGAGACTTGTGGTAGCGAAGGCGGTTCGAATAGGACCTCTCGAACCGGATGGAATTGAGTTCACTTCCTTGTTTCCCGATGGGAGATTTTCCTCTGAGTATTGAATCTCCACTTCTTGTAAACGCCCCGACTCAAGAATAGGCACCACGTTGCAGCAACTGTTCTCTATCAACCGTAATGAGAGGCGGTTTAGCTGATCCTCGCCACCCGGTGATTCCCTAGTCACAGGTTGTGGTTGACTTGAAGAGACTATAGCTCACGCCCGGGCGGGAGAGGGAGTGTGAGACACCGAGACAGTGCTAATCGTGTTCAAGAGATTGTGGGTCTTTCAACCCAAGTGCCTCTGCTCGGTCCCTTGAAATGGAGTCTAAACTCCTGTCTCTTTGACTCATGGGAGCAATAGTAGCTCCCGCTTGCTGGGACGTTGAGTGAAAGCCACCGGAGGAGCGTGTGTCAGCTGGTCTCCTTCCTACTTCCCTGTTATCGGGTTCAGCTGGGGGGGTTCTACGCGAGCTCGAGTGCTGACGAGGGTTAGTCCTCAGCGAGCGAGAGGGTGAATGACGAGCGAGCTCCTTGACAGGTTCTTGCGATTTGGATTCCATCTATCACTCTCTAAGATAATTTCTTGGTTCTCTTGCTCCTTTTCGTTCATCCCTTCTCCTTCGAGCTTCCTCTAAACTGTCTAGAGTTCTCGATTGACTGATAGTACCTCCCTCCACACGACCTTCATGTTTTGTGAGGCGAGAGGGGCAGTCAGCATTCTCATGAGACAATCGGTGGCAGATGAAGCAGTGCTTCTCTAATTTCTCGTATTCCAGCTCCACCTTCGACACTTCCGAGACTAATATCCAAGTGCATCTCCAGTGGTTTCAACCCATTGATTAGAACACGAACCCTTCCATGGTCCACATCACAATCTTCCACCAGACCCAACTCCTCTCCAATAGTGTTTAGAGTTAGCTCAGTCCGAAGTGAAGTGGCAGGTCATGAATTCGGATCCAAAGGGAATTTTTGTGGGAAGTTGTTCGAGATGCGGGGCTCCCGTTGGAGGATAATCATCCACTTCTTGAAGTGATATGGTGCCTTCCGCAGAATGGATTGGAGGTCACGCTCTGATTCAAAGCGGAACTGGAAAAGGTGAGGACCTAGTTCCCTTCCACCACCGCTCCCACCGTAGACCAATGTTGGGTGAAAAATCCACCGAGCTCTTGTCTTTTGAATAGTGGATTGGTTACCCGACCAATAAGAGTAAGCTTGTTCTCCTCAATGAGGTGAGCATTATCGAGTTTGGGATTACCACCGGCGGTCTTTTAGGTGGTCCGCCGAAGTCTGCAACCCATTTTTCCTTAGCAGATCGAGAGTAGCGATGATTCATACTTACGTCGGCTCAGTAAACGGAGGACAGGTGATTTAAGCCAACAAACCGACCTCACACAGAGGGAAAGATAAAGAAAGGTAGTGAACAAATACGGAGGAGGGATGCCGATGTGATTCCTTCTCACAGACCTCAACCTGAGGTAAGAAACTGAACTTGTCAGTAGTTACTCTATGGGAGAGTCATCCTCAAAAAAAACTCACGACACGCCAAGCACCAACAGAGCAAGAAAGCAACATGGAAGATGGAGTTGCGACCAGTCATCTTTAGCAGGATGGCCGAGTGAGGGGGGCGGCTACGGACCCTCCGACGGCGTCGGGGGCGGGAACCCGGTGGCGTGGACTGCACGCGCAGGGGGTCTGAGATATCCACTGGTTTCTTCTAAAAGCAGAAAGAATTTGAAATACCATTGCTCATACTCTAAGAGTTCATATCTCAGTGTCATTTGTAATGTAGATACGTACAAGAAATCTCAGTTAAGAACACTGAAGATATCGCGTATAAAAAAATACGAGATATTTCATCACAAAATTATTTTGTGTCTTGATAATGATACTATTTCATAAGTTTACCCCGTCTATACAATATAGTTGCAGCTCCTCTATTTTCTGCAGCTCCATTTTTACAACATTAAAGTGTAATGATTATCTATTTATAAGTCTTAAGATAACGTATCAATTAGTGCAAAGTATACATCAAATATTCATCCGCACCAATCCTTCTTCTTTTAATATTCGATTCATCTTCAATGCGTGTGTATATTATACATGCAGCTGTGATTTTATGAAGGATAATGAGAAGTCTAATGGCGATGAAGAGAGAAGTAGTGAATACTCTTCTGTGAGTGCTCTTAGTATGATCGGAGGAGATAGAGACAACAGTTACTCTACCAAATCTCTTCTTCAGGTTCTTCCAACTTCTTTATATATTAAGATATTCCTTTTAAAGACATACATACACAAACTGTGTACTTCAAATATACATGTTTTTTTTTACCAATTTCTTTATTTTTTTCTTTTTACAGAGAAAAGTTTTGTCAATTGCCATGCCCTGATGCCCATGTTGGTTAAAAACACCAAAGAAATGATCACAAACTTGGACTTTCTTAGATGCATTAAAGTAGCCGATGTGGCTGTTCTTCGGGAGGAAACACATTTTTAGCGATGTCTGAGATCGTCAATATACAATCTATGTGTTATGCCAAGAATGGAACCAAAATCCACCAGAGGTAGATTGTTGTCTGAACGATCTCCCTAATAACGATTTCAACACGACGTTCAAGTTCCTAACCTTCTTCAACGATAAGCTCACAAGCAAAAAACCATGCTTTGTCTCTGGAGTTCCTGGTTCCTTTTACTCAAGGCTCTTCCCTCGGAATAGTCTCCATTTTATACATTCAGTTTACAGTAGTCATTATCTCTATAAGGTTTTATATAAGTAGTAAGTACTTAGTTATAACTTTAACGACATTTAAAAATCTTTATAAGTGCAAAGCTTATGACAATGAAACTTTGGTCTTGTAAGGTTCCTGACGGACTTGAGAACAAGATGAGTGTGTACATAACAAGTTCAAGTTCTCAAAGTGATTACAAGGCTTACTTGAATCAATTACAAAAAGACTTTGCGACATTTCTAAGAATGCGGTCTGAAGAGATGGTATCTAATGGACGCATGGTTCTCACATCACTCGGAAGAAACAATATAATAAAGATGATCCATTGTACAGGGATTGTTGTCATTAGTTAACATTGTTATCCGACTCTCTCCGCGACCTAATTTCGAGGTAAAATAGCATAAGATAATACATTTAAAAATATGTTCACGCATAGTTGATGGCTTTAATGATTTGCTTTCATCGTGATCCTTGTATAGGGACTTGTGAGTGCATCAAAAGTGAATTCGTTCAACATGCCTTTTTATGATCCGACTGAAGAAGAAGTGAAACATATTATTAGACACGAGAGTTCATTCGTGATAAACGACTTATAGACATATGCATTTGATCTTCGCCATAGTAACGGAAAAAATAGCTTGCAATCAGATGGAGCTAAACCAGCAGAAAAAGAGGCCAATTGCATGAGAGCAGCGACTGAAACGATGCTTGTAGCTCACTTTGGAGATGCCATTACTATCGATACATTGTTTGCAAAATATGCACACCATGTTTCTCAGCATGCTAGCTGCAGAAACAAAACGTCTGTCTCTCTAGTGGTTTCATTGGTTCGGAAATAACCTATATTATATCAAGGAATAATTTGTCTGATACTATATAATGAAATCATTTGTTCCCAAGTCAAAACTAATTGCAATAAGTAGATTGATCGAAGTCATCTAAATAGTATTATTTACAGTTTTCTCAATTTTCAATGTGGAATATATTTCAAATTCTAAAGCTTAAGATTCATAATTCACTAATATTATTTACTTTGTTGTAATGTACACTTTCTAGCTAGATAATGAATTTTCTAGTCTTATTCCGCAATCCCAAATCCATATTATTGGGCCAACTATGGATCATGTAAGAATGTGTTCGGATATTGAAATTGATCACGAAGAGACTTTATTACTAAAAATTCTTCCAGCTTCTAATGTTGAATATATTTCACATATTCTTTAAACATCGAAGGTTCAATTTTTCAAATTCCATAAATATAAATTCTAAATATGGTAAAAAAAATGAGTATACACAAGGTCCAGGTCCAGATATACTTTAAGCCGGGCCTGCCAGTTGACGAGTTCAGAATTTTACTTGCATTGTAAAAAGATATTGGTTGATCGTCATGCATGGAATATAAATCATTGAATTTCATTCATCTGTCCTTGTCTTGTTTAGCTAGAATTTATATATTTTTAAAATATTGATATAAATGGAGTGGCTGGAATTACATGGTTCGTTCGGAACAAAACAGATAACTGATTTATACATATTTAGCATGTGGGAAATTTTCTAAAAGCAGAAGTCCACGACATTTTAAGGAATATACTTTCATTTAAACTGTGTATCACAATGAGATATTTTTATCAAGTTCCACCGCTATAAATAAAGTGTGTGAGGATGTAGCTTACTTTTAAACACAAAGCCACTTCTTGATCTAGCTTAGTTGATGCGAGCAATGGAATCAAGATTCATCCTCACTAATCCTTCTTCAGTGTTTGTTTCTTCAATTCATCTTCTAACCTGGTCCGACAGTCTGGTATAGGACGGATATAGAGAATAAGAAAATATGAATTTTTAGAGAAAATATAGGAGCTAAACTAATATTTCATTAGTTACATCCAAAGCCGGTCTTAAATAAATATTATAAAATATTTTCAAAAATGTCGACTGAACTTGCAAATAATCATGAAAGAATTTTATGCTTTTTTTCCTGTCCACACATTATTAAAAATGATAGTTGATCTGTTAAAGAGTTTTTTAATATCCAGAAAATATATTTGATTCATCACTAACCTCTGTGTGCTGTGCGCATAACTATTTTCTGGATATTATAGTGATAAATCAAATATATTTATTGATTTTTTTTCTGGAACACCATATATTTATTAATTTAGTAAACAATTTTGTAAAGAAAACAGATTTATAGCAATGTTTCAGTAAAGGTTATATTTTATATGATTCAAAGGATTTTACGCAAAAAACCTCAAAAAAAAATTCTGGCGAAGTTACCTTCCGTTTTTCAAAAAAGTACATATCAATTTTACAAAGTTAACCGGAAAATTTTACAGTTAAAATCAATCCTTAATACAACTACATATATAAATTTTGTAGATTGTATTGATTAATATATTAATTATCAAAACTACATGGTTTTGGAAGTTTATCTACAAAAACAAGGTTATGTAAAATAGGGATTCGAACTCATAATTTATTGGCAATGAGGAATTAGTCATTGGAGATATTTTGTTTCTTGGTAAAAACTAAAAGAAAACTAATTCAAATGGCTAAAATTTCTTTGTACAAAAAAAGGAAAAAAGAAAAAAAAAAAAAGAAGATAGGCACATTATTCGTCTCTCTTCGCGTGCCACTGATCTTAGTGTAGACCATACATTCTTTGGCTCTCATATGACAGTTCCAATCCATAACTGGGGCAGGATAACATGGGGGACACTGGTAACCCGACCAATCAACTAGTACCACAGCATCCATAGTTCCATACATTTAACAAAAAAATAAAATATAATACTTTTAGAAGAATAATGATATAATTTATTAGACATATATTTTCATTTCTATTAGAAATTTCCTTATGCAGTTTAACAAAAATAAAATATAATACTTTTAGAAGAATAATGATATAATTTATTAGACATATATTTTCATTTCTATTAGAAATTTCCTTATGCAGTTTAACAAAAATAAAATATAATACTTTTAGAAGAATAATGATATAATTTATTAGACATATATTTTCATTTCTATTAGAAATTTCCTTATGCAGTTTAACAAAAATAAAATATAATACTTTTAGAAGAATAATGATATAATTTATTAGACATATATTTTCATTTCTATTAGAAATTTCCTTATGCAGTTTAACAAAAATAAAATATAATACTTTTAGAAGAATAATGATATAATTTATTAGACATATATTTTCATTTCTATTAGAAATTTCCTTATGCAGTTTAACAAAAATAAAATATAATACTTTTAGAAGAATAATGATATAATTTATTAGACATATATTTTCATTTCTATTAGAAATTTCCTTATGCAGTTTAACAAAAATAAAATATAATACTTTTAGAAGAATAATGATATAATTTATTAGACATATATTTTCATTTCTATTAGAAATTTCCTTATGCAGTTTAACAAAAATAAAATATAATACTTTTAGAAGAATAATGATATAATTTATTAGACATATATTTTCATTTCTATTAGAAATTTCCTTATGCAGTTTAACAAAAATAAAATATAATACTTTTAGAAGAATAATGATATAATTTATTAGACATATATTTTCATTTCTATTAGAAATTTCCTTATGCAGTTTAACAAAAATAAAATATAATACTTTTAGAAGAATAATGATATAATTTATTAGACATATATTTTCATTTCTATTAGAAATTTCCTTATGCAGTTTAACAAAAATAAAATATAATACTTTTTAGAAGAATAATGATATAATTTATTAGACATATATTTTCATTCCTATAATATATTTTATCATACAAATATATCTATTATAGTACACAAATTTCATAATTTATACATTTTCTTATAAATATTAAACATAATTCTAAAGTTTGTGGCCGCTCATGAGAATTCGAACCATCAAAGTGGGCCACCATAAACGCAGGAAACTGACCACTGGGTCAATCAACTCTGTCCGAATAATATCCATGCATTTAACATTTTTTAATCGACTAGAAAGTTTTGTACAACAGACATAGAGGTCCACACAATTTTAAAAAGGAAATATCTTAATTAATAAACCTTTTGTTGATGATTTTATTTCCTAGACTTTTGTTGTTGTTGATTTATACTTATATTATCAAATATCAAGTTTCCACCTCTATAAATTATAGTGTGCGAGGTGCAGCAGGCTAGCAGGCTCTTTTGACAACATAAAGTCTAATAATACTCTCGTCTCTAGTTTACTCGCTTGAAGTAACATTATATAGTGCGAAAAAATGGATTCAATATTCATCCGCACCAGTCATTCCTCGAGGTTTTTCACTCCGAGTCAAATTCAAAGCACACACACACATGTATACCTACGGTTGTGTATGTTGATTTGATATCTATATGCAGGTATGATTGTAAAAGTGATGATGAGAAGCATAGTGACGATAGAGAGACAAGCAGTAAGTACCCTTTTGTGAGTGCTCTAAGCATGAGCGGGGGAGATGGAGACAACAGTTACTCCACCAATTCTCTTCTTCAAGTTCTTTCATCTTTTATATGTATATATATATATATATATTGTTCTCTTAAGACATACATGTACATACCGCGATACTTCAAATATTAGACGTTAATGGTGTCAAATATTATTCACTTTTTCTGCGTACGTTTGCATGAAAGATAGTTTCTACTTGCTATGTAAAATTGTAAACGTAAAGATGAACAAAGAGAAAGTTTTCTCACTGAACTTGTGTATGTTAACTTTGGTTCTGACTAAAAAAGTTATCTCTCTTCTCTCTCTCCATCTTATCTCTCTCTCGCGTCCGCTCAGATCTACTGTCAAGCTCCGGCGAACGGCCGCGCGTCAGGGCGCGTACCGGCTTCGGAGGCGCCTCTCTTCCTCTAATTTCTCCGTTTTGTTCTTTGCTTCGTCATAGTGTCGTCATCCTGTCCGTTTTCTTCGCGATTGTGTGCCGAGGGTCTCGCAGGTCTCGTCCTCTGTGCGCAAAGGGGTTTCGTTCCAGTGTAGCTCTGCTCGGTTATGGAGTCCGGAGGCGGTGAGTGGTGAGGGTTCTTGTGGCGGAGTCGGCTTTTTAGGGCTTGGCTTTCGACACCTTTGTCGATTGGAGGGTTGGTGGCGCGTGGAGGCGTGTGTATGGCTTGCTCTCCAGACCCGGTCTGCAGTCGTGTGTCTGCTCCTGTCCAGTGTGTAGATCGAGCGGTGGTGGTGAGCGGGCTCTCTCGTCACTTCTCGGCGTCTTGAAGTGTCGACGCCTGTCTTTCCCTGCCTTGGAAGCTTCAGAGGCTTGGTCTAGCTCGAAGCCATGCTCAGTTGTCGACTTAGGCGTGTGTCTGGGTTAGCGGTGGTGGCTTGTGGAGTGATGCGGTGATGCGGTGTCGGTAGGAGTCGTCTATGGCTTCTCCGAGGCATTGTCGTGTACTCTCTTCCAATCGTTACTCTCTTCCGTCTTCAGGATCCTTGGTCACCGGTGAGGTGTGGTCGACTTGCTTCCCGGTGTGTTCTCAGCTTGTGGTTTCATTGCTCTGCTGTTCCGCGGTCACCGGTTCAGCTTTCTAACAGCATATTGATGCTTGTGCTTCGGTTCTCGAAGCCGCGTGTGGCGGGGATTGTGGTGCTTTCAGTTTGTCAGCTGTTTCACCCTCTTCTCGGTGATACCTCGCAGCATCTCAGCACATCCCAGTGCCATGGTCGTTCTTTTGATTCTTTGGCAGTGCTGTCTGCTATCTTTCATGCAGGTTGGAGCTTCTTGGGTCCAGAAGTGGCTGCCTTTCCGTGCCCGTCTTTTTGCTCTTCCGTCACAGCCAGAGGTGATCGGGTGGTCTTCTCTTTCCCTATGCGGTCTTGGCGTCGTAGCGGGATTTTGCTTCGGGTGATCGAGCCTTCTTCGGTAAGTTCGGTTTGCTCCGTATCCGCTATATCTGCTTGTGCTTCAGCGATAGTATAGATTGCAAGACTAGTAAGTTCATCGAAAACTAGCTACTCCAGAGACGACGTGAGGAGACCCCGGCAACCGAAGAAATGAGGCGAATCTCTCCTCTTCGTGGTTCTCGTCGAAGGTGAGAACGGGGACTGATTCTCAACGATGTAGGATCCTAATTAGTGGAACGCGCCGGGGATATGGATTGAGCGAAACTAGATAGGTGATTTCAGGTTTGGGTAATTTTGTTCGAGCTGGTCTTGTAATCGAAAAACTATTATTCACGTTGTTCGGGTTGATGTTATAAAAATTTCAATTTAAAAAAAAAAAAACTTTGGTTCTAACTTTTAAAAAAAAAAAAAGAGAAAGAGAAAGTTTTCTCTTTCATTTTTATTTTGTGTTTACAATTAATTTAAAATTAAAGCAATACTGGAATAATCATTTTAAAAGAGAAAAAAATCAACCCATTACTTATCCAAAGTGTGAGCATATAAATATGACACCCAAAAATTTTCTAATTAAGACTTCTTTAAACATATTTGTTTTAATTGTTTTCAGAAAAGAGTTTTATCAAGGACCAAAACAGTCTTGGTTGAAAACACCAGAGAAATGCTGACAAACTTGGACTTTCCTGAATGCATTAAAGTTGCCGATTTGGGCTGTTCTTCGGGACAAAACACATTTTTGGCGATGTCTACGATTGTTAATACAATCTATGCGTTATGTAAAGTGTGGAACAAAAACCCACCAGAGATAGATTGTTGTCTAAACGATCTTCCTAGTAACGATTTCAACACAACTTTCAAGTTCATAACTTCCTTCAACAAGAAGCTCACAAGAGAAGGATCATGCTTCATCTCTGGAGTACCTGGTTCCTTCTACTCGAGGCTATTTCCTGTCAAGAGTCTCCATCTCATACATTCAATTTACAGTATTCATTTTCTCTCCAAGGTCTTTAGTTGTGATAACTTTCCACTTACATACATCTAAAGTTTCTTATGAGTTACAAAGCTTCTAACAATGAAATTTTGGACTTGTAAGGTTCCGGAAGGACTGGAAAAGAACAAGATGAGTGTGTACATTACAAGTTCAAGTCCTCTAAGTGAATACAAGGCTTACTTGAATCAATTCCAAAGAGATTTTACGATATTTCTGAGAATGCGTTCTGAAGAGATGGTATCTAATGGACGCATGGTTCTTACATTAATCGGCAGAAAGACTCTTGATGATCCATTGTATAGGGATTGCTGTCATTTTTGGACACTGTTATCCCAATCTCTCCAAGACCTAGTTCTCGAGGTATTAAATTATTTACTTACATACTTTTAATTTTAAATATGTTCACGGATTACTTCATATATTTGATATTTTGTGGTCTATTTATATAGGGTATTTTGAGTGCATCGAAGGTGAGTTCGTTCAAGATGCCGTTTTATGATCCGAGCAAAGAAGAAGTAACAAATCTGATAAGAAAAGAAGGATCCTTCAAAATAAACGATTTGGAGACACATGGATTTGATCTTGGTCATAGTGTTGAAGATTGTAGCTTGCAGTCACATAAAGTTAAGGCAGGGCAAAAAGAAGCCAGTTGCATAAGAGCAGTGACTGAAACGATGCTCGTTGCTCATTTTGGAGATGACTTTAATATTGATACATTGTTTAACAAGTATGCGCTTCGTGTGTCTCAGCATGCAAGCTGTAGGATCAAGACGAATGTCTCTCTAGTCGTTTCATTGATCCGGAAATAACTTTTGTTATGTATTAATGATTAATTTGTGTCTCACATTCAGTGAAAAAAATACTCATTGGCTTGTAATTTATGTCTTATATTGTTGTATTATTTTGTCAATGTAGATTTGTGAACGTGCGACCATGAAATAGACACGAGATTAAGAAGAGGCTCTCACACACTTGATAATGGGTTTTTAATTCTAAATAAGCCTAGAGGAACGACTTGTGCTCCTTAACTCCCCTACTACTCTTTCTCGCTCTATTTATCAACAGTTATATAGGGATTTTTGCATCTACATATTAATGAACTCTATATATCTATATAGATGTAATAATATGTATAGATATACAATGTCTACATGCAGTCCATGTTATCTAGTCGGTACTCTTCCCTAATCATTGAGATTAAGCAATAACTAGCCACTCTCTTTTTCTTTTAGCTAATTATTTAGACACTCTCCCAACAAACGACGAGTAAACTTTAATTATATTAAATATAGATATTGTTTGCGCCATTTTAACTATATATAACATTTTTAACCTCAACATTTTCGATTAATCCTTATTTCTATAAATAGAGCTTTTGTGCTTAATTTGTTATCATCATATCACACATCATTCTCAGTGAAAAAATCATTCGATTTCTTATATTCCATAATATTTTTCATGGGAAATTATTATATCGCAGAAAAAATACTAAAATGGCAGAGAGGAGAAATTGTCGAGTGTCGTATAAATTGCGCTTCAAGGGTATGTATAATAGATTTATAGTATAACAACTATGAGAAAATAAGACAATTAACTCTTGAAGATACGATTAGCTGCACTTGCTGATTGCTTGCTACTTGATAATATTCTTGACGTGGAGTGGGTGGTCTTCACATCATGCATCCGCTAACGGAATCTGTATATGCTTTCGATCTTCACCTACACACGCCAACATGTGTTTGTTTATAATCTAAATTAGTATTTATCTCTCTAGTTTTATAATTTACTAACTTAATATATATGTATGTACAATTGAAGTGGAATTTCTATAATATCCAATGGTGAACTTCAGTTCTTTTAAACAAATTTAGGAGATTTTTTACCGGTTGAATTAACATCACTAAAAAAATATTGCTGACTTGAATCTTGCTTGAAGTCTTATCGTAGCCTTAAGACAAATTAGTTGGACTTTAGTTGTTTTAGAGTCAAATTTTAGACAATCCTAGATAATGTTTTTCAATATACATCTACGTAGACGTGTACAAGTATACGTAGATAAATATTTTAAAAATAAAAGAACAAATAATGAAAGATGGAGTGGAGTAATGGTAGAGAGAGAGATGAAGGAGAGCCGTAGATTCCGTGAGGGACAGGCTTGCATTGCACTTACCATTATTCCTTCTCTTCGTTCACCTAAGCTATCTCTTAATCTATAAGTCCTTCATTATTTTCTTTAATGAAGAAAGAAAATGAAAGAAAACCATGCATTTGATTTAACGTAGAACTAGATAGAAGATTAAAATTTGATACGAAGTTTAAGAAAATAAATCAACAATTACAATGCAAGATACAAACTACAAATTCACTAAGACTATTTAAAAGATAGTAAATTTTTATCATTTAAATTTACAAAACTAATCATTTTTGAATAACTAAAATTAAAAATACAATGTTGAATCATATAATTAGATATACTTTTGTGATATTCTATCTTGTAATGACTATTTTGAAGTGATGCCTAAAATTTGTTAACGTGCATATCAAAGTGAAAACTAATTTTAACAACAACAAAAGACTAACTAAACTATTTGTCCACACCAAAAATAAATCGGTACACAGAGTAAATAAACGGATAATGAAGTGGAATAAACAAACATTACTATAGAAATTGTCTAATTTTGCACGTTTTGTTGCAAATTGTTATACACACTTTTTTTTTTTTTTTTTTTTGAAAAAATATACACACTCTTTCTCTCTCTCTTTATCTCATTGTATTGTGATTAGTTTGCCAAGTTGGGTAAATACTAGAAGAGAGACAATAACAGAATTACTAAAATTTCAGAGGCTACAAAAGGACAAGTCCAAACATATTCACACACTTGCAAAGCTTTTCTTATATATGTGTGGTGTCTCTCTTTGACTTGTCTCTTCCTAAATCACTCACTATTTATGTATCCATCTCTCCACACATCTCTCTCCATCTCACACACATCTTCCTCTTAACACATTACTATATATGCATATGTCTCATTCTTTAACTTCTTCATAATCAACATCAACATCAACAAAAACTCCTCTTCTCCTTTAGTGATCTTCATCTCTTGATGGAAGCGTTCGAAGAGGCCATAGCTGCCTCAAAGGAGCAATCATTGATCTTCAAAGGGAAGCGTACAAAGCGACAACGTCCACAGTCTCCTATTCCTTTCTCTATCTCCTCCTATAGTTTCTTCCCATGCACGCAACATTGAAGAAGAATCTAAAAGGATGGTGTGAACACGTCTTCATCTTCATCAGCCTCTTGGTTCTCTAACAACAACGCAACATTGAAGACTGATGAAGACGAGGAAGAGCAAGACGTAGCCAACTGTTTGATTCTCTTGTCCCAAGGTCACTCTCTTCCCATACCTAACCACGAAACGAACAACAATAACACGTATAGATTTAGCAGCAGGAGGTTTCTAGAGACTTCTTCATCTAACGGTGGTAGCAAAGCCGGTTACTACGTTTATCAATGCAAAACATGTGACCGGACCTTCCCTTCTTTTCAAGCTTTAGGTGGCCATAGAGCTAGCCACAAGAAACCTAAAGCCACGTTATCCTTATACTCCAGCATTGACGTTAAAAGAACATCTACGAAAGTGACGCCGTCTCACTCGTCACAACCTCAACTATATACAACAACAACAAGAACAATAAAAATAACAATAGATCGGTTTCCGTGTATGGTAAGGCAGGTAGCAATAAGGTTCATGAATGTGGAGTCTGTGGGGCCGAGTTTACGTCCGGGCAAGCCTTAGGTGGCCATATGAGAAGGCATAGAGGCGCGGTGGTTGTTGCCGCGGCGCCGGCTCACATGGTAACGGTGGCCACGGCTGGGGCCAACACGGAGTTATCATTGTCTTCCATGTCGTTCGATCAATTTTCGGACGGTCAAGATCATCTGGTGACGCCAGCCACAAAGAGAGCTAAGAAGACGGTCGTGTCATTGGATTTGGATCTGAATCTACTACCCGCACCGGAAGATGAGAATCGGGTCAACGGGTTCACCTTTGCTTTGAAACAAAAACAGGAACAAGAACACCAACCAACGCAGCAGAGAGAAGAACCAAAGTGTCTTCTCATGTCTGCTCCTACTTTGGTGGATTGCCATTACTGATAAACATCATAACCTAAAAAACAAAAAACAGAAAATCATTTTCAATATTTTTCTTCTTCTTTTATTTACTATGGTGATTCATTGTTTGTATATCAAATGTTTTTTTTTGTATTTAACCGATTCTTTGCTTGTTAAAGACTTGCGAGATTCTTGTTTTTATTGGGGTGTCTTTTTCAGAGGAATACTAAAATATAATCACTTTGCTAGTGTCTACAAAAGAAATGTGTAGAAAAAAATTGATGTCACGTTCTCTTTATACTTTTGATCGAAAATTTATTTTTCTCTCTTTTATCCCCGAAGAAAAACTAAAGCTCATGATAAGTGCGTGACGAAGGTCGAGTCTTATTGTTTTAGCTCTTTTTCTGTTACAATAAAGTTTATTGCCAGTGGTGCTTGTTTACAATAATGTTGTCACATATATATACTCTATTCACATTCTGTTTAGTTGGAATGAATGCTTTTCCTAGATTCCAGGATCTCAGTTGAGCAACAAATTTATTATTATCTTCTTAAACTTTATAATACTTTATTTACCTTTAAAAAATATATGCATATTATGAAATTACTCACGGCCAAGAAACTATAATCACTTCAATTTTATCAAATTTCATGGAAACAAACACTTGTTAAGATAAAATTCTCATATAAATATTTAACAGTCATTACAGAATACAAACCAGCTGGAAAGGATAATCACTTCAAATACTAGGCCTAGTATTCACAGTGAAGACTTATCATTGATGCAAAACAATATGGGCCTCTCTGCTCGTGATGCGGCCCAGCGTACATAAACTCGATTCCACGTAGGTTGCTAAAACAGGTAATTCGACACATTAGAACGTTCTGGAATAGCAAAGATAACGACGTGTCAGCTAACTAGACACGGTCGCTAATCAAATATCACCGAACAGTGACTGTAAACTTCTCTCCGATCTCACAACCCATCGTGGACGATTTTAAAACCTTCGCCGCGTCATAGCTTTCGTTTCTTTTCACGGTTGCTTAATTTCCTAATGGCATCATCGTGATCGCCTCTCTCTCTCTCTCTCTCTCTCTCTCTCTCTCTCCTCCGTCTTTTCCCCAATTCTTCTCAAAACCCTAATTTTCCGAAATCTAATTTATCAGCTGATAAATAATAAAAAACCTTACTTTCTTGTTCGGCAATTGATGGGTCGCGGCTCAGTGACGTCGCTAGCTCCAGGGTTCCGTTTCCACCCCACGGACGAGGAGCTCGTTCGCTACTACCTGAAGCGCAAGGTCTGCAACAAACCCTTTAATTTCGACGCTATCTCCGTCACCGATATCTACAAATCCGAGCCCTGGGATCTACCAGGTTACTCTTTCTTTCTCTTCTCTGGGAAGCTCAATTGCGATTTGATTTGATTGATTTTGACTTTGTTTTTGTGGGGATTGTAGACAAGTCGAAGCTGAAAAGTAGAGACTTGGAGTGGTACTTCTTTAGTATGCTTGACAAGAAGTACAGTAATGGTTCAAAGACGAACCGTGCCACGGAGAAAGGATACTGGAAGACGACAGGGAAAGATCGGGAGATTCGTAATGGCTCGAGGGCCATAGGGATGAAGAAGACCCTTGTTTATCACAGGGGTCGAGCTCCTCGTGGTGAAAGGACCAATTGGGTTATGCACGAGTATCGTCTTACTGATGAGGAGTTGAAGATTGCTGGTGCGCCACAAGTAAGATCATTTTGAGTTTCTTCTGACTATGTTTTTTATATGTCAGTGGATAAAAAGTTGTTGACTTTGTTGTGTTGTGTGTAGGATGCGTTTGTGCTGTGTAGGATATTTCAGAAGAGCGGTACAGGGCCTAAGAATGGGGAGCAGTACGGTGCTCCTTATCTTGAGGAGGAGTGGGAAGAGGATAAGATGACGTTTGTTCCAGAGCAAGATGCTCTCACTGAAGGTTTGGCTGTTGAGGATGATGTTTATGTCGACATTGAGGACATCGACGAGGTTTGTGTATTAAGTAGTAGATTCAGCTCCTAACTTTTTCTTCAACAGTTCAAGAAATCATTCCTCTTTATGATTAGTGTATAGTGTAAGAGTAACATGATACCTGTTTAGATTATAGATTAGGGATGCTTGTTAGTTAGCTTAGGTTTTGGCATATTGATGATGATGACATACGTTTCTCAATTATCTTGTGGTGGCTTTCTTTTGTGCTGACATCTGAATCTGATTTTCTTTTGCAGAAGCCTGAAAATCTGGTGGTCTATGATGCAATACCTGTTCAAACTAATTATTGTCATGGAGAATCAAGCAATAACGCTGAATCAGGAAACTATGAAGACGCTGGGAATAACGTTCCACCAGGAAACTATGTTGTTGACTCAGGTGGTTACATTGAACAGCCATTTGAAACTTTTGAAGAGGATCAGAAGCCTATCATTCGGGATTGTAGCATTCAGCCTTGTTCTCTGTTTCCGGATGAACAAATTGGCTGTGGTGTGCAAGATGAGAACGCTGAGAATCTGGAAACTTCCAACAGTAATGTGTTTGTGGCTGAGGCTGATTCATGCTACAGCGACATACCTATTGAAGCTAACTATCTGCCTGACGAGCCATTCATGGATCCTAGCAATAATCTCCCACTCTGTGATGATCTGTACCTGGAAAAGAACGATCTCAGCGGTGGTCTACAAGATGATTTTAACTTTGAAGATTATCTTAACTTCTTTGACGATGAGGATGCTCAGAATTTGACTCTTGATGTTTCACAATTGTTGGGATCTGAAGATGCTCTTCCTAACCAAGAAGGCCTCGGCCAGAACGTAAGAGTCTTGCTTTCGACTTGCTTAGGTTTTCTTCTTTTTTGATCTCTTTCTAACTTACTTTTATACCAGCAGCCTGAGGAATCGAAGAAGGAGGTCGCAGAAGGCAAAGAGGCGTTGGAGAAAAAGGAAAGTGGCGAAGGATCTTCCTCAAAACAAGATGCAGATGTCACGGACTTTGATTCAGGTAACAACTCAGATGTTCATACATTCCTTGTCAAACAAATCATTTGTTGACGGATTCTAACTCTTCTGAAACTAAATCCTGCAGATTCAAAGTACCCTTTCCTCAAAAAGTCGAGCCACATGTTTGGAGTTCCACCTTCATTTGCTTCCCAGTTCCAAACAAAGGACGCTGCAATTCGGCTACACGCAGCTCAATCTTCAGGTTCGGTTCACGTTACTGCAGGTATGATCAGAATATCAAACATGACTCCAGCAGTGGACAGCGACATGGGCTGGTCATATGACAAGAACGGCAACCTCAACGTAGTTCTTTCTTTCGGCTTGGTCCAACGAGATGATGCCATGAGTTCCTCTGGAAGCAAGACAGGAGAAACAACTACAGCGACTAGAGCTGTGTTGATCTTCATGTGTTTGTGGGTTCTCTTACTCTCTGTTAGCTTCAAAATAGTATCCATGGTCTCTGCTCGGTGATAGCATCAAAAAGTTGAATCGTCCGAAGAAAAAAACTTCGTTCGGTGTTTGTACCTCTCAAGTTATATAGGCGTTACTATGGCAATGCTTTGCTGCCCAAATCTTTTATTTATCTTGTAAGGATTTTGTGTAGTTCGAATTCTCTTTACAACTTCTAGCTTGAGCTTATAAGAACATATCTTTTCTATTTATTTGGTAGTTATCATTTGATCCTAACTCTTTGATAGTGTAGTTATCACTGCAGGAAACATTGGTTTTAAATGTTCTCCAATAAAATAAGATGGAAAAGAAATAAGATTTCATAACAAACATTGATTCTGAATCTTGTAATAGATAAATAAATCATTTATATCCCACACTAGTTCTCACTCTCAGAAAAATAGTACATAGAAGCCAACGTTTATTGGACTCCGACGTTGGGCCTCTTCAAAGGTGTGTGTATTTGTGTAGCCAAATCGTTTGGGATTTTCTACCTTGCAGTCCCAACCCCAAACACGACCTTGCCTTTGCACGGTCCCTTCTTCTTCATCAGATGCAGACTTCCGTCTTACAAACATCTCAGCTTCGGCTTCAATGGATTGTCCTGAGTACAATGCTTTCTGCAGTTGCAGTTCTGCTATTTGGGCTTGAGACACTCTCTATTATATAGAATCGCAAATGAGTTGGAGATTTTGGAAAAGGAGGACAAGATTGTTAAGGTAGAAGGAGAGGCTTGTCAACCTCGAGTTTAGAGCATCTTGACCGTTCTGAAATAAGTTGACCTTGAACTTACAGACTGAATATATAGTAGGATGAGTTGAAATACAAAATACTATATATGAACGAAAGCAAAGGTAATGTAATGGTTGGTTTTATTGTAAAATTTTTACGACAGAGAGAACTCAAGGGAAACAAAACTTCGAACAAATTGAAATAAAATCACTAAAAAAAACAAATGAGAATAGTACTTCTAACTCCAAATCTGCTTGCTTCAGGACATAAACAAAAAACGAAAGAAGAAACACAGGTCCTTGAGAGAAATCTCTGCCTCACTCAAGGATGATTCGTGACCCCCATCTGAAAGCTCCCAATAAATAGAACAGACCAGAGATAGGAACCAAGATGGGGATACTGTTTATCGGTTCTATTCGTTGGCTCTCTCCGACGCTGAATCAACCTTCTGTTTTATCATCGTCTCAGCTTGTTGGATTGCTCTCTGTGACCCTGTGATACTCACCTTCCTGTCATTTATTTTTGCCATTTCACAAGGTTTAGACATGAGAGGTATATAACACACTGTTCCGTTATAAAACTCTCTAATAATGTTTAACTTTACCTATCAGTGGTTCCAGACATGAAATCGCCTCGGTCTGATATTTTTATTCGGGCACCGGTCATCTGAGTGATCTCCATGATGTTTCTTCCTCCACGGCCAAGGACCAATCCTATATGCTCATCCGACACACCAATTGTCACTGTGGTACTAGCTTCTTCCTGGATTATATACCAAAAACACTGCTTAAGAAATGGTAAAAACCGACAGAACCAATCTCATATTGTAGTAGTTACTTCGTAAAAACATCAATAATTTCTTAATAGGCGTACTACCAAGAAAAATCTGAGTTGAAGATCTCACACTGGTATACACCTAAAGTTTGTAGATAGGAAATGATCTAAGACAATCCATGATAGAAACACAGAAAAAGATTTTCACATATATATGCATTTACATAAATAGGGTGGACGATATAAATTCACATATGTATGCAAAGCAGTATAAAATAATACACCACACTATCCATTCATGTATATGCAAATTGATACACCAGACTAACCTTGTGGTTTTGATACCTGCCTCCAGAACCGTTGGGAGAGTAGTTGGGTGCATAGTTAACCGCATTGTATCCCGCTGTTGCAAGCACATACGCATATGGAAGACCATGAAAACCAGAGTAGAAAAGGCCTAAAATGCCGTTTTAAAAGGAACTTACAAGAGAAATAAGCTTAACTACAGACAAGCATCATGCACAACCTCTAAACAGAAAGAAATCTCATGTGAGATGAAAGATACCAAACCCATTAACAAATAATTTATATTGTCTAACCAAACGTTTTATGATTGTCCACATGAGCTTGCCTGGTGACTAAACAATCTTTACCAAATAACAAAATAATTTACAAATTACAACAGATTCAAAGAAAAATGATCTTTAACCATTTACTCCACTGCTTACCAAAATGAATAAATGCTATGCAATCAAAGACATACAGAACACGATAACAAAAGAAACGTCAAGGAGGAAAACAAACCTAACTACGCTAGTACTAAGTTGATATACCTGCATACGAATATGGAGAATGTACATTCTGGGAGTAATGATCGTCCTCGGTAAGCTTAGCCAAAATCAAATCAATCGCCCGCATCTGCTCTTCGATGGTTCCAGATAATGTCACTAGCCTGTCACTCAACCCATAGTAGGTATTATCCAGAGGGGATATCTTAATCCCAGCTTTAGATTCCTCAATGAATGACCTGTCTCAAAAGAAAGAAATGCATTAATGGTTGGTGGCAACAGTAGTACTGAAGTTGGGGTCCCCAAAACAAAAAATGGAACGCAATAGTCTAGGACTTGAGAGAATTAAGAAAATCGACTAACTGCTTCTTAAACTGAACCAGAGAAAATTTGAGCATGGAACCCATGAACATGACCAGAAATATTCTATATGTTAGTCGGTGGTTTAGTGTGCTACAGCCTACAGTAAATGGTGTTAAGGGGCATGGAAACTGAGTCTCTGACAATCTCATAGAATCTACAGCAACAAATTCAGAACAAAAACTTACTTGATGGTGGCCCCTCCTTTTCCAATTATGCCTCCACAGGAACTGTTAGGAACCACAAGTCTTAGTCTTCTCCTAGGCTCAACATCACTACCCTCTTCAGCATGAAGCTAAACAAACATATACAAAAAGCAGATTAAAAAATCTTTCATAATGACATAATATATACACATTATTAACCGCAGTTGTGACATGAAATAAAAAAAAAATTAGTAAAAACACGACTCGAAATAAAAGGAGTACCTCACTGTGCAATTTATCAAGGATAAGTTCCAGTCCACTGACAACTTCTTTAATCGAGCCAGAAATCATGATGATTCTATCAGTCGTCCCAGGGAAAAACTCTTGGTTACGCGAGAGCTGGATCCGCGCCCCGGACTTTGCCTGAAATTCAGTGATGGTCGATCCTCCTTTCCCAATGACTGAACCAGCAGCCGCATTGGATACAAGAAACCGAATGTGTGTTGGCTTCTCCGCAGAGTCTGAAAAGGACGAAAGGCATTAGAAATGACAAAGACAACATCCTCATCAGTATTGAGCTAATGGTTGAGACTTAAAAATCAAATCTTTAAGAAAAAAACATACAACCTCGATCATACAAAAATACTACATGAGAAATGAGACTGATCTAACTCACTCACAGAGAATATAACAAATGTTTTTTTTTTCCTACGTATCACTCTTCACATTCTAAACAAATTAACAAGATTGTCTTCAATGACTGAACTAAAAAGTAATAGTGTAATTTCATATCATGTCACAAAAATACTTTAAAACGGATCTGATGCACGAAGGTAACAATATGACCAAACGTTCGAATTAAGAGTACACTAAAATGTATTATCTTTGTTTCACCACAACAAAAAGATCAGATCGGATGGAAGATACCAGCTTCCGAATCATCATGAGGTTCAGGGATCTCTTGGTGAGCTCTTCAGGGGAAGCTGCCGCATATGAGTCGGTGGAGTCCATCGCCGCTGCAGAAGATAAGAGACAGAGAATAACCGAATCAACCAATCCACATTACCAATACAACGAGATAGAGAAAGAGATAAGACTCGTTCGTCGAAATCTGAGATTGAGATGATTAGAAAATTCAAAAAAATTCACCTGTCCTCGAACACAATTCGAATCTCCTCCTTTCGAGCTTGTGATTTTCTGAATCTGAGAGAAGAGTTTAAAGTCTCTCGATGTGCGTCTCTCGTCCTTCGTTGGATTCCTCGGCTTCGTCGTCTTTGTCGCCGAGCGGTTTGTGAAGTGAAGGAAGGTGGCTCTGCTCTATCTATCCACTAGGCCTTTGCTTATTCCATTTTTTTATTCTCTTATTAATTTTAATATTATTATTGACCGCCTCGTCTCTATCTCTTTTTCTTTAATTAACACCCACATCTCACCTTAATTTGTTAATAACTCAAAAATATTAAATTAGCTCAACTTCCTTTAAATTGCAAAATCTATTGGCAAATTAGCTACTGAATTGGAACATATTTATACAAACACAGATTTTTTTTTAAATAGCAGTAAACATCTTTTGAATTATATATCTTTGTACGTTGATTTACATTTGTCATTTATTTTTAAAATTTGTTGTGTGACTATTTACACAATAATACAATAATAGATAGTTAGATACAGAATGCATGTTTATGTTTTGGATCGGTCAATTAATGAAATGTAAATATTAATTATAATGTGATTTCGTACCAGTCCTATTAGGATGGGAAGTGGCAACCTGTGTGTCTCTTACGAGTTACGACTATTCAAATTCAATTGGAGAAGAGTCAGAAGACCAAGCTCCATTACACTTTTTTTTTAATTACTGTAGTTCCATTTAACATAATTTAGATTTGTGCAAATATTATAGTTGTTAATTGTATTAAAATCTTCGGTTGGTTCCATGCCGGGCTCTTTAGTTAATAACTTGATGTTGGCCCAACAAAAAGTAATGAGGATAGATATTTATTCAACGGGCTCTTATTGGGCTTGGCTTCGAATTCAGCGTACTTTAACCATAATGAGACAACTTCAGCAGGCTAATATACGCCGTGGAAAGCTGGTGGTGATGGTGGTGCCACCTCCCCCGATCTCCGTCGGCCCATAATCTTATCATCTTTCTCTCCTTAGCTTCTGTGTTTAAGCTGATGAGCCGTTAGTCCTCTAAACATCTCTCATCCGCAAAACGCCGTCGTTTTCAGCTATGGCGTTGAGCTCAGCTACTCTTAAACTTAGCTCCCTATCTTTCTCGGCGAAGAAGACGAATCGAAATCCGAGGAATCCATCGCTCTCCTTCACCATCACCTGCTCATCATCATCATTCGACGAACCACCTAAACCTTCTCTCACCTCTTCTACTCCACCAATTCGCGTCTCCTCGAGTTCTACCCCCAAAGCTCGATTCGTCGCTCGTCAGAAGCAGTCCGTCTCCGTTCGCCAGCTCCAACGACCTCTAAGTAAACAAATCACCATCTCGCTCGATCTGAAACTCTGAATCTAGATCGGATTGATTGATTTTCGGATTTGCTCTCTTTGTTTGGTTGCAGTTGAGTATATGAGCTTACCTGCAAGCCAGTACTCAGTGCTAGATGCGGAGAGGATTGAGAGAGTTGATGATAACACGTTCAGATGCTATGTTTACACCTTTAAGTTCTTCAACTTCGAAGTCTGCCCTGTCTTGCTCGTCAGGGTCGAAGAGCAGCCTAATGGCTGCTGCATCAAGCTCTTATCTTGCAAGGTAACGAAGAGAAAAAACTTGGGACTTATATTATACTATTTGTTAAGATTGTGATGTTTTTTTGTATTGTGCTATAGCTTGAGGGATCTCCTGTTGTGGTTGCTCAAAATGACAAATTTGATGGTAAGCATATCACTCTATACGATTCGAAAGCATGCTCATGTTGTCATCGCTTTTGTATGGGGCTTAACGTTTGTTATTTTCTAGTTATGCAGCTTCTATGGTGAACCGGGTATCATGTGATAGCACTCAGGAGGTATCATCAGAGCAACAGATTACTTCAGATGCAGTCATTGAGGTAGTAGCTACATGTTTCAATCTTTTTTTTTTTTGCTTTGTTGATCAGTGCATTGTTGTTGTGGTTCTGACTTGTTTGGCAATGGTAGGTCAATATCGAGATTCCTTTTGCATTTAAAGTCTTCCCAGTGGGAGCAATAGAGGCCACGGGGACGCAAGTTCTTGACCAGATTCTTAGACTCATGCTACCGCGATTCTTGTCTCAGGTATGCATGGATACATATCTATATTATTACCTATGTTCTTACACTGCATGATCATCATGATTCCTTTTTCTTCCCGCCAGAGAAATTTGTTTAGCTTCTGTAAAACTGGCATGTTGATGCTCAAGCAAGTTGATCAACCTTAACGCAAATTGTTAAATCTGATTCTAACTCAGGGAAGAAAATGCAACGAGAAAAACTATGATTCTTGTAATTATGTGATGCAAATATGTACATATACACGTTCCATTTATTATCATCCCTACAGTAATAATCTTGACATGCTCTTTTGCTCGTTTTCAGCTCTCGAAAGACTACCAAGCATGGGCTTCAGGAGACACTTCAAGACAACCTCTTGGGACCGGCGAGATCTGATAGTAAAGCAAAAATCTACCTTACCTGGTTCGCAGAACATGTGCCTCCTGGAGACAGGAGTTTAGCAAATACTCGTTCATTTGAACTTGTGCCTCTCCTAAACATTGTATTCTCTGGAATAACTATTAAACCTTCTCAATAGAAATGCATGTTTGTTCCTCTGTGGTGGTGACAATGTTTCGTGTTAATCCAACCAGGAGTTTCTTAACCGGGTCTGAACTTGTACCCAAAAAAAAACTGTTTGTTCGAATGTTGGTAAGGCCGGTTATTGGATTAGCTAGTTCAGATTCTAAATAGATTTTGTTTTCAGAATATTTATCAGTACATGACGTATGTCCTATCTCATTTGGTAATGTGTAATTTCTACTTATGTTTATAAGTCAAGATAACGTCATTAACTTCAGATGAAGCTGCTAATTTTTAATCTAATCAAAATTATATGCAACTTGTACACGTTCCATAATGAGAAAATTCGCTTATGATTTATCAGTGATTTTCATCAAAAGTTCAATTTCAAAGTTAAGAAAACGTTGATATAACATTAAAATGTATATGATTTATTTTGAATAAATACAATAATAGATAATAATTGTGATGAAATTCTACAAACATTAGTATCTGAATGAGATGGTCGTAGTTTCGATAAAATAAAACAAGACAAAGAGTGTCGTCGGATGAACTGAATCATATAAAATAAGTTTTCTAGTTTTCAGAGATTTTGATAAAACCTAAGCAATTATATATGGAGTATTTTTATTTCAAGACTTTAGAGATTGTTCCAACCATAGACACATAGCTCTCATCCATGATACAATTGCATTTTTTGTGTCAGTTTAGTTTGAAAATATATAGAAGTTAGTGAAGATTTTTCTTAAGTTGGTTCAATCAACAATATATATGGTCACCCCATTCTGTAGACGATACAAAACCGTCAAGACAGATCATCTCTAGACATTAGCAATTACCTCTTCTAAACACAATAATAATGTAAACATCATCATGATAAACATAAGAAGAAAAAGATGAATGGATGTTAGAAAAAGAAAACGCACGTTGTAGAACTTGAAGTGAGTGAAAGACATATGTGATTGATGAGACCTAACATAGACCCAAAATACATGCAACCTTGTCTTCGTCCCAATGCATTTGTAAGCTTTCTCATAGACATTTTCCTATTACTTTATTATAAACTAGGGTCGGCCCGCCATACGGGCGGGAAGTTATAAAAAAACTATTTTATATGAATTTAGAGAAAGTCCATAAAAATATTTCAACTAAATTTCGTTAAACTTTTTTAATACCCAAACTTTTCGCTTCCATTTTAATACTCCAACTAACTATTTATATCACATTAATACGTAAATTTTTAAAATTTTGCCCCTTTTAATATTCAAACTTTGTTTATTTTAATTAAATATATACTAATAAGTTTCAAACGAAATTTCAAAAATCTTCAAAATCGAAGAAAAATTTAAAAAATTTGGATTTTAAGTTTTAGGAAAGAAGGTAAGTAAACTAAGGATAAAATTTAAGATTTTTAGAATTTAATTATGAAGGAAAACTTATTTTCAGAATACAAACTCTTCTGATGCTTCAAGTTCTAAGAAGTTGTTAGTGAAGTCTTTGTTTGTAATCTTTTTAACCATATTCAAATTCTTTTGACTTATGTTAGTTTTGTTTATTTGAAACCGCTCTTGTTTGGTTGTTGATTTGAAGCTTTTAAGTCTGCTGAGTATCTTCAAGTTATGGGTTCTATATCTAGAAAGATAAATGAGGTTTCCAGGAACTTGGATTCCAATTTTTCGATACAGAACTGAAATGAACTAAAACCAAACAGAACTGGCCATCAACAATATTCATCTCCTGCAACAGCGAAAACCGAAACCATCTCTAGCCATGTATGAGTAAGCTTGTTATCCATCTTTGTTGGAGTTGGAAAGACATATTTTAAACAATGGAGAAGACATTGAGAAGCAAAAGCCTTTCTGTATTTACATGACTACAATGTTTTTTAGCATATCCTTCTCCTAGCAAACTCTGGAGTCTTCCCGCTCTTTTAGCCTTTGAGAGAATCTTTCAATGAGAATAGAGGAAACGATCCTATCATAAAAAACACTAAATGGCTTTTAACACAGGCTCTATGAGAAACATACAGAGAGATGTGATGCTTACTTTGCCATTCTTCTCAGTCAAATACTGACTCGCAACTGTCACCTGCTGTAAGAACCTTTCCATTGGTGTGTGGCTTGGATGGTTTGCGTGTTCTGGACGATGCGAAAATGAGTTAAAACTTGTAAAACGTCACAGGAGGCTAGAGAATTTTCTTGGAGGGAAAAAGAGAAGGAACTAACCAAGAATGGAACATTGGAGACTTCTCAGGGTCTTCATAAGCCAACAAAGCTATTACGTCCTGCCTCATGGAAGCAAACTCGGTTCAAAATAACTCTCCCATCGTTTTCAAGAAACTACCAATGCATCAAGAGGATCAAAAAAGATTCGACAGACTTACTTGAAGCTTTTCTACATATCTATGGACATTCCCAAAAGGAGCCAACTTTGTCTGAGAAAACTCAAGAGCTTCTTCGCTGCACAAAGCAGAGGACCCTTTTCAAGATTTAAAGCACTGATGAGATTATAATGGCAAACAGTTTCATCTCCTTATAACATGAATGCAGAACTGAAATAAAGATTCGAGATTTAGAAATTCTATCTAAAAAAGGTACTGATGCTTGCCTGCATAATGGTGCCCTGAAATCAAAATATAAAAAAGGATAATAAATCAGACAAACCAAGATATTAAAAAATCTTTATAACAGTACCAGTACTCATAATAAACCAAGATATATTAGCTACAAAACTGAAGGAACATGATCAGTTCAACTGAAACACTACCAGTACTTCGAATATGTAAAGATGGATATCGAGAGTCTTAGAGATCGCTGAAAAGCGAAGAGAGTTACTAAAAGATTTATACATGAGTGACGCATGTGAAGATCTGCTAGTGGACTCAATAATTAAAAATGACGATAAGAGTTATTACGCAGGACTCGCAACGGATTCCGTTACAGAAGCTGGATCGCCATCGTCGCCGCTGAACGAAGCGAAACAGAAATCAGAAGGGAGGAGAAGCTGCGATGGATTAGGGTTTGTGTGTTGGATAGCTGCTCTTTGGACCGAAATAAGCAACGCAGAGCCAAGAACGAAGCCCACACATAAACAAAACATAAACACACCGCTTCATTAAAAGACACGCGGGCGACGCAGAAGAGCTAATTGTTGCAAGGCCCTATGTGGAGGCCCTGGGAGAGAAGCATACTCATTTTTATATATATAGATATATGAAATATATTTTTTTTGATAAAGGGCTTAAAATAGTTTAATAATATTTCATATATCATATATATAAATATAAATATATGAAATATTATTAAACTAGATTGCCCAAAATATCAAATAATGACTAGGGGTGGGCACGGATCGAATATTACTGTATTTTTCAGTATTTGTGATTTGCTTCAGACTTCACGGATATCTGATTTTCCGATTTGCTTTGCTTCGGAAAAATACGGATATTCGGTTTTACGGATATCCGGAAAATTTTTGGATATTTGCTAATATTCACAGATATTTACGAATACATTTTCCACTATGTTTAATACAAGTAAATTTGAAAATATTATACAAATTTGTTCTTATAGAAGATAAATTAAAACATTAATGAAACTGTTTATTTCTAAATTCTTAAAAATTCATAAAAAAATTCTTATAAATTAAATGTTTATGAAGAATTGTAGTTTTTTTATAAAGATCTTATAATTCTTTTCTTCATATTACATTTTTATAAGTAAATTTATAAATAAAATTATATAAGATTATACATTAAAAACTCTATTTAACTATAGATATATAACTATTTATATAAAAGTCGGAGCGGATCGGATATTCGTCTCTTTTTAGTATTTGTGATTTGCTTCGTTTTTAACGGATAGTGATTTTTAATATTTGCTTTGCTTCGAAGACTTACGGATATTCGGATTTTTCAGATCGAATCGAAACGAATAACGAATCGAATCAAATTTAACGAATAAAATGCCCAATCCTAATAATGACGACTGAAAATAATGCCACCATGTGAGAATATAATATTTCCGGAATTACTCCATGCATGTGAGAATATTGGTTGGTACAAAACTCTCACAAAGATCGAACCAAGTTAGCAAAAAGAAATAAAATTTCATAGTATATATATGAAGCACCTAGGTTTATGTACGTAGAATGGTTAAAATTTTGATGTTATGTTGGATCTACTATTATAGATGTAATTAACACTTGTAATGAGATAAAATAACAAAAAGAAATAAAATTTCATAGTATATATATGAAGCACCTAGGTTTATGTACGTAGTATGGTTAAAATTTTTGAGGTTATGTTGGATCTACTATTATTGATGTAACACTTGTAATGAGATTAAGTAACAAAAATAAATTAATCAAAAGGGAAATGGTGTATGGTTATATTGGCAATCAAATCAATCTAAAAAGAAAAAGTGTTTTATATTAAGCAATATTAGCTAGTTTTCTAAAACAAACCTATTACCCTAATTGCACTCTATTATATTCATATCTTATCATGTATTTTGTATACTTACCCTTAAGGAGGTGTATTTAATCTAATATTTGAGGTGATTTGATTTTTAATGGAGTTTTAGATGATTTTAATAAGTTGCAAAGATGTGGATGATTTTTGTTTAACCACTCTAGAATATCACCTAAAACCATGAGATTTGAATTTTAATTTTTTTTTAACTAAGAAACTCCACCCAAATACCCTAAAATCACCTGAAAACTTTAAAACTCCACAACTTAAAATATGTTTAATAACAGTAGATTTCAGAGTACTTTACGAAATGTTAAGTTCAATAACAGTGAGTTTTAAATGAGTTTTTAAAATTCATGTTTGAATAACACTGGATTTATCATTTTAATACAAATCACCTAAAACTCTCGGTTGAATAGTTTTGCTTAACATTTTAACTCATGTATACATATGCCTATGTAAGAAGGATTTATACATATCCTACAATGTGTGTTACACCAAAAAAAAAAGATTTATATAATTATATAATAAACAAATGCTAAAAGAACTCCATCTCAAATATGGATTGGATATGGTCTTCCTTGTGTCTTTCATATTATTTCAGAGACTTTTCGTAATTATTAAAAGTAGAGTAAAATACATGAAATAACTACGAGAAAAAGACAATTAAGGAATGATTTCTTGATCGCCAGCTTAGCTCTTAAAAAGGAAAAACATTTGTTTCTTTCTCTCTCTTTCCTCCTTCATATGTCTTTTTATTTATGTCTCGTCATTGACGAAAAATACCCAAGAAAAAAAGAAGTACGTCTCTATAAACTCAATTCCGTATTATTTATTAATTAATTCGATTTTCTTTCTAATTAGAAATGGAATTTGGGTTAAATTGTTCAATTTGGATGACATTTGGGGATTTTAAGATTTGAGCATGTGAAGTTTTGTTTGATTGAATTTGACAAAAATAATCGATTTTTTAGGCGTTGGAGGTTTCCATTGAAGCGTGAGGATGACAAGCATTCAACATGTGCAACAAAAATCAGAGTCTAGAGACAATGTTCGTGCCGAGTTCGAGCGAGGTTTCGAGGAATTCATGCGCGGGCACTTGGACGAGTGCATGTCATTTGGTTCTGTTCAAAAAGACGAGGACGACGAGGATGATCAGCTTGTGAGGAGGAGGCGAAGGTCTCAGCTCGAAGGCGAAAACCTGGCTGAATCATCCAGAAGGCACCAATCTTAGATTCCCAGCCGTTGGGCTGCAAGGCAGGCTCGGGAGATTTAACCACCATCGAGAGGAGGAACCGTGAGTCTGAGCTGATCGCGCTTGCTGGTTTGCATACCATCTCCATGCTCGATTCATCCTTTTTTAGGGAGTCTCAGTCTCCGTCTTCGAGGCGTCAGGGTGGCTCTGCTGCTACCGAGAGGCCTAGGACTCAAGCATCTGGGATATTGCAAATGTGGAGGGAGTTGGAAGATGAGCACGTGAGGGCACGCGAGAGGTTGAGGCATCAAAGGAGTATTGATTCTAATACAATTGTCTATCTATATTGCTTCGGAGAACAATGAGAGTAAAAGTGAAAATGATTATGGATCTTGGTTACATGTTCGGAATGAACTTGGGGATAACAATTCTTCTAGTAGGGAACAGTCTCCTGATCTTGGCGATGGTGAGAGGGAGAGAGTGAGGCACAATTTCCTTGGATAGATGGAAAATGGGATTAAAACCTCTTTCAGGTTAGATCATTTTGGATACCCTACCAAGAATTTCATTTATATTTGAGTTCTTGGTTCAAAGTGGTCAAACGAAAAAATGATCATAATCTGATGGCATTTAAAATCTCTTAATGTTGTATGTGGCAGGTTGAGACACATGGTCTCTTAATGAACTTATTCCTGTATGGGGGTGTGAGACAACACACACTTGATAAGTCACCTAATAATTGTTGAGGTAAATATTGCCTAACTAGATGAGTTGTGGGTTAACTCACTAGAACACTTATGACGCAGGGTTGAAAGAACAAGTTAAAAAAAAACACTTGTATAGAATTTGCGAAACTCTCAAATTATTTTGTTGATTCAAGTCTGTAAAGGACATCAACGTGTGTTTTTTGTTTCAATTTTTGTTCTCGAAACATGTGGGGGATTGTTGGGTATGTTTCTACTATTGGGCTTTATTAATTATGAAATTGGGCTTTGTCGTTTCAAATTTTGTTTTCATCGTTCAAGTTAATTGTTTTGATAAGAAATTGTTTTATGAGAAATAGAAGAAGTCAAAGCTTGCGGCTGAATTTTCTGAACGAGCTTCCAAAAGCGTTAACGGAACGTGATTGTGGGAGAGATGGGCAAGGATTTCTCCTGAGCAGTTACGATCTTTTGACTATAAAGAGAGAAGTTTGGAGCTTGAAAGGAGGCACAATTTGATCATCTCTTCTTCTTTCTCTAAGTTTTCTGGTTTTCAAATTGAGAGTTTCATCTCTCCTGGATTGAGTGCACAATTCAGGTGAGAGCAGAGTTAACCCTGGAGTGACCCGCCTTGGTTATCTTGCACCCGGGATTAGGCGGTTTTTTCGCTCAAGTGCAGTAGATCTTTCTACGACTCTGCAACTTGTTTTTCGTTTGTGTTCTGGTTTCTGAATCTTTTAAAGATTTATTTATAACAACAACGACAGCCATATATCCTAGCTAGTGCCAAATCAAACGTCTCTTCTCTCTTTTCAAGACAAAATCAAGCAAATAATGTTAACCACATAGTTACAAGACAAAAGAATACATTCACATAACGGGGAAACAATAAAGATTGTGTTTGATGTATATACTTCTATTTTTTTTTGGAAATTTTCTCTTGTTTACTTTGCAAATTTTTGACGTTTCACTTCAATGTATCAAACTAAAACTCCAAATATTACATATGTTTTATAACATTGATTCAAATGTTCTTCTATTGTATTTAGTTACCTCTTAATATTGGGTTTAGTTGATAAATCTTGCTAGCAAGGATATGTAAAAGGTTAAAAAGTTGTTTGTTTATGTAGTTAAAGCAAATGTATAGTCTAGACACACTGCATCAACTCTTTCAAACAAAAAGGTAAAAGATCTATGCAAATGTCCACTAGATCTACAAATACCAATTTTAATGCGTCTAAGTTAGGATACATGATAGATGTCGTAAAATGTTAAAAACCAAAGTTTGCGTTTGTTCCCTCTCAAATAGAAGGTTGTAGTTTCAATGAATAATATAACAATAGACAAATAGTGTAGTTAGATGAGCTGAATCATATAAAATAAGTTTTCTAGTTTTTAGAGATTTTGCTAAAACCCTAAACAATAATATATGGAGTATTTTATTTCAAGACTTTAGAGATTGTTCCAACCATAGACCCATAGCTCTCAAATTCTCATCTTTGATATAATTGCATTGTTTAGTGTCAGGTTAGTTTAGAAATATACAAAAGTTATTGAACATTTGTCTTAAGTTGGTTCGATCAACAATATATGGTCACCCCATTTTGTCGACGAAGCAAAACCGTCAAGACAGATCTCTTAAACATTAGCAATTACCTCTTCTAAACACAATGATAATGTAAACATCATCATGATAAACATAAGAAGAAAAAGATGAGTGGATGTTAGAAAAAGAAAACGCACGTTGTAGAACTTGAAGTGAGCGAAAGACGTATGTGATTGATGAGACCTAACATAGACCCAAAATCCATGCAACCTTGTGTTTCGTCCCAATGCATTTGTAAGCTTTATCATAGACATTTTCCTATTGTTTTATTTTATAATATTATGAAATATTATTTAACTAGATGGCCAAAATATCAAATAATTATCGAGAAGACTGAAAATAATCCCACCATGTGAGAATATATATATATATATATATATATATATATATATATATATTATTTTCTGGATTACTCCAAGCATGTGAGAATATTGGTTGGTACAAAACCCTCACAAAGATCGATCCATGTTATAGCAAAAAGAAATAAAACTTCATAGTATATACATGAAGCACCCAGGTTTATCTGCATAGTATGGTTAAAAGTTTTGATGCTATGTTTGGTTTACTATTATTGATGTAATTAACACTTGTAATGAGTTTTAAATGAGTTTTAAATGAGTTTTAAATGAGTTTTAAATGAGTTTTAAATGAGTTTTAAATGAGTTTTAAATGAGTTTTAAATGAGTTTTAAATGAGTTTTAAATGAGTTTTAAATGAGTTTTAAATGAGTTTTAAATGAGTTTTAAATGAGTTTTAAATGAGTTTTAAATGAGTTTTAAATGAGTTTTAAATGAGTTTTAAATGAGTTTTAAATGAGTTTTAAATGAGTTTTAAATGAGTTTTAAATGAGTTTTAAATGAGTTTTAAATGAGTTTTAAATGAGTTTTAAATGAGTTTTAAATGAGTTTTAAATGAGTTTTAAATGAGTTTTAAATGAGTTTTAAATGAGTTTTAAATGAGTTTTAAATGAGTTTTAAATGAGTTTTAAATGAGTTTTAAATGAGTTTTAAATGAGTTTTAAATGAGTTTTAAATGAGTTTTAAATGAGTTTTAAATGAGTTTTAAATGAGTTTTAAATGAGTTTTAAATGAGTTTTAAATGAGTTTTAAATGAGTTTTAAATGAGTTTTAAATGAGTTTTAAATGAGTTTTAAATGAGTTTTAAATGAGTTTTAAATGAGTTTTAAATGAGTTTTAAATGAGTTTTAAATGAGTTTTAAATGAGTTTTAAATGAGTTTTAAATGAGTTTTAAATGAGTTTTAAATGAGTTTTAAATGAGTTTTAAATGAGTTTTAAATGAGTTTTAAATGAGTTTTAAATGAGTTTTAAATGAGTTTTAAATGAGTTTTAAATGAGTTTTAAATGAGTTTTAAATGAGTTTTAAATGAGTTTTAAATGAGTTTTAAATGAGTTTTAAATGAGTTTTAAATGAGTTTTAAATGAGTTTTAAATGAGTTTTAAATGAGTTTTAAATGAGTTTTAAATGAGTTTTAAATGAGTTTTAAATGAGTTTTAAATGAGTTTTAAATGAGTTTTAAATGAGTTTTAAATGAGTTTTAAATGAGTTTTAAATGAGTTTTAAATGAGTTTTAAATGAGTTTTAAATGAGTTTTAAATGAGTTTTAAATGAGTTTTAAATGAGTTTTAAATGAGTTTTAAATGAGTTTTAAATGAGTTTTAAATGAGTTTTAAATGAGTTTTAAATGAGTTTTAAATGAGTTTTAAATGAGTTTTAAATGAGTTTTAAATGAGTTTTAAATGAGTTTTAAATGAGTTTTAAATGAGTTTTAAATGAGTTTTAAATGAGTTTTAAATGAGTTTTAAATGAGTTTTAAATGAGTTTTAAATGAGTTTTAAATGAGTTTTAAATGAGTTTTAAATGAGTTTTAAATGAGTTTTAAATGAGTTTTAAATGAGTTTTAAATGAGTTTTAAATGAGTTTTAAATGAGTTTTAAATGAGTTTTAAATGAGTTTTAAATGAGTTTTAAATGAGTTTTAAATGAGTTTTAAATGAGTTTTAAATGAGTTTTAAATGAGTTTTAAATGAGTTTTAAATGAGTTTTAAATGAGTTTTAAATGAGTTTTAAATGAGTTTTAAATGAGTTTTAAATGAGTTTTAAATGAGTTTTAAATGAGTTTTAAATGAGTTTTAAATGAGTTTTAAATGAGTTTTAAATGAGTTTTAAATGAGTTTTAAATGAGTTTTAAATGAGTTTTAAATGAGTTTTAAATGAGTTTTAAATGAGTTTTAAATGAGTTTTAAATGAGTTTTAAATGAGTTTTAAATGAGTTTTAAATGAGTTTTAAATGAGTTTTAAATGAGTTTTAAATGAGTTTTAAATGAGTTTTAAATGAGTTTTAAATGAGTTTTAAATGAGTTTTAAATGAGTTTTAAATGAGTTTTAAATGAGTTTTAAATGAGTTTTAAATGAGTTTTAAATGAGTTTTAAATGAGTTTTAAATGAGTTTTAAATGAGTTTTAAAATTCATGTTTGAATAACACCTGATTTATCATTTTAATACAAATCACCTAAAACTCTCGGTTGAATAGTTTTGCTTAACATTTTAACTCATGTATACATATGCCTATGTAAGAAGGATTTATACATATCCTACAATGTGTGTTACACCAAAAAAAGATTTTATATAATTCATATGATAAACAAATGCTAAAAGAATTCCATCACAAATATGGACTGGATATGGTCTTAATTGCATCTTTCATATTATTTAGAGACTTTTCATAATTATTAAAAGTAGAGTAAAATACATGAAATAACTACGAGAAAAAGACAATTAAGGAGTGATTTATATTAGCTTAATCGCCAGCTTCGCTCTTAAAAAGTTAAAACATTCGTTTCTCTCTCTCTCTTTCCTCCTTCATATGTCTTTTTATTTATGTCTCGTCATTGACGAAAAATACCCAAGAAAAAAAGAAGTACGTCTCTATAAACTCAATTCCGTATTATTTATTAATTAATTCGATTTTCTTTCTAATTAGAAATGGAATTTGGGTTAAATTGTTCAATTTGGTAATGACATTTGGGGATTTTAAGATTTGAGCATGTGAAGTTTTGTTTGATTGAATTTGACAAAAATAATCGATTTTTTAGGCGTTGGAGGTTTCCATTGAAGCGTGAGGATGACAAGCATTCAACATGTGCAACAAAAATCAGAGTCTAGAGACAATGTTCGTGCCGAGTTCGAGCGAGGTTTCGAGGAATTCATGCGCGGGCACTTGGACGAGTGCATGTCATTTGGTTCTGTTCAAAAGACGAGGACGACGAGGATGATCAGCTTGTGAGGAGGAGGCGAAGGTCTCAGCTCGAAGGCGAAAACCTGGCTGAATCATCCAGAAGGCACCAATCTTAGATTCCCAGCCGTTGGGCTGCAAGGCAGGCTCGGGAGATTTAACCACCATCGAGAGGAGGAACCGTGAGTCTGAGCTGATCGCGCTTGCTGGTTTGCATACCATCTCCATGCTCGATTCATCCTTTTTTAGGGAGTCTCAGTCTCCGTCTTCGAGGCGTCAGGGTGGCTCTGCTGCTACCGAGAGGCCTAGGACTCAAGCATCTGGGATATTGCAAATGTGGAGGGAGTTGGAAGATGAGCACGTGAGGGCACGCGAGAGGTTGAGGCATCAAAGGAGTATTGATTCTAATACAATTGTCTATCTATATTGCTTCGGAGAACAATGAGAGTAAAAGTGAAAATGATTATGGATCTTGGTTACATGTTCGGAATGAACTTGGGGATAACAATTCTTCTAGTAGGGAACAGTCTCCTGATCTTGGCGATGGTGAGAGGGAGAGAGTGAGGCACAATTTCCTTGGATAGATGGAAAATGGGATTAATGATCATTCATCTAATGTAAGGCAGAGAGAGAATAACCGTAGAGGGGAGTGGCTGGGTGATATTGAACGGGAAAGAGTCAGAGTTATAAGGGAGTGGACGCAAGTGACGAGTCAACAGAGAGGAGGAGGAGGAGGAGCCCCTAAAACACCGAGAGAAGGTTAGTGGTCTCTTTCCGCCCCAGAATTTGATAGGAATCTTGACACTTCACAAATTGATGACAGGGTCCGCGTAGGGTTAGGTGTTAGCCATGAAGAAGGGCAACCTCAGCATGTTCGTCGAGACTTGCGGAGATTAAAAGGAAGGCAGGCGTTACTTGATTTGCTCACGAGAGCTGAAAGAGAGAGACATCAGAAACTTCAGGGCTTGTTGGAGCAACGTGCAGTGTCTGATTTTGCTCACCGCAACCCGATTCAAAATTAGTTTTTAAACTATAAGATTCATATTTGTGTGTTTTTAGAAAACGAACTGCTCATCTTTCTTAAATTATTTTTCCATAGATTTCTGAGATACCATCACAGTTCGTTAGCATTAAATGAGAGACTTCTTGGGGTTTGTATTTTGGATTGGGATAAGAAAAAGTGTTTGAGAGTTCTGTTATGCGTGCTAGACTGGACTAGAAGCATCATATATTATTTGTATTTTATCACCTAAGCTGATTGTAGATTGATTTCTAATGCCTTAAAACTTTCTGCTGTATATTCTTAGACGAAGATTTTTGTGGAATGAGACCTGCCGATCAAGAGAGAACTCCATCAACGGCTTCTAGAGAACTTCTTCAGCTAAGAGAAAGACAGATTATCTCTGGTTTGAGGTAAGGATTCCTTTTACTTACTTTGCAATAGTTAAAACATTTTTCACATGCAGCTTCATCCACTTTCTTTTCAGCGGTGAAATTTCAACTCAATAGAATCACTTTAATTTGATCACAATACCATAATTGTTACTAGAAGATAACAAAATTATCATAATAATATTTCTGCATTTTATTGAAGATAACATTAAATAATGTAGTTCTCTTTTGTTGTTTTCTTGTTTGTCTTTTGGTCTTACATTATTACACAAGTACTTTTGGCATTTAGCTTGGTTTTCAAACCTTGCTTTGATTATGTCAAAGGGAAGGATTCCATAGCAGGAGGGAAAGTATTGTCCGTGAAAATAGTAGCAGCACTGATGGCGATAATAGCACAAATGCTATAACAATTGTTGTTACCGCTGAGAATTCTCAGCATATAACCGATGATAGTTCAACAACTTTTTCTAGACAAGGGAATAACATTCCCCTCTTGTATGATGACTCGGGTATGTTGGAAAGTAATCTACCAAATGCAGATAGAGATTGGGAAGAGGATACCAATCAAAGAAGGGTTTGGCAGGAAGATGTCACAGCAGATGAGAGGCTAGATTTAAAGCAAACAACGTTGATGGAATCTAATGATTGGGGAAATGGTAACCCAGATATAAACCATAATGACACCTCAGTCAGTGACCTGCACCGAGAAGCCTCTGGAATTATAGATGATGAAGATCACACACAAGAAGGTCATGGTGTTTGGCATGAGGATGCCTCTAGACAATTGAATGGGAATTGGACTGAAACAAGGTCAGAAGCCCCAAGGACTCGCCTTGTAGTGCAATTGAGAAGATTAAGTAGGTTCCATCCACCTGAAGATGACAATGTTTACAGCATGGAACTCAGGGAGCTCCTAGGCAGGTAGTAAAAAAATTTTAGTTTTTTAACACTTTTTGTGTTCTCTTAGTTTAATGACTGCTATTATATTTCTTGTTTGTAGGAAAAGTGTTTCTAATCTACTACATAGTGGATTCCGTGAAAGTCTGGATCAACTGATACAATCATAAGCTGAAAGGAGAGGTCACACTCATGTAGACTGGGATCTGCACGATAACATGCAAACAGCAATCCCAAATTCTCCAGAGCGTGACAGAGACCACAAAGTATTTGTGCAGAACGATGATCAGCTTAATGACATCAATGGTACACAAATACTTCCCACCCCACCCGTGCCACCACCCCAGCCAATATGGCATCAAGATTTGCATCACACTAACTGGTCTCTCCACTCTATGCATTGGTATGAAATGGTAAGCTTTTCATCTAGGGGTTGAATATCATAAGTTGGTTTAAGGTGTAACATAGATATAGTGATCTTCTTTACTTGCATTAGGAATGGGAGGTAATGAATGACCTAAGAAGAGACGTAGCAAAACTGCAGCAGGGAATGAGCCAGATGCAGAGGATGCTCGAAGCCTGCATGAATATGCAATTAGAGCTGCAGCATTCGGTTAGACAAGAGGTCTCTGCAGCCTTAAACCGATCTGCAGGTGGCTTATGTCAATGGCTATTCTATCCAATGAACTTTGTTTCTCCACTTGGTGATATTTTGTACATATTATGATTTAATGAAATGAATGATGCAGACAGGTATGAGCGCGGAAACATCAGATTTTGGATCAAGATGGATCCATGCAAGGAAAGGGACTTGTTGCATCTGCTGTGACAACCACATTGCTGCTCTCTTGTACAGGTAACTAACTATTTGTTCGAATTGTTGCTTGTTCTTTCTCAAAATGAGAAATGCTCTGAATGTTGCATATGTGGGCACATGTGTACTTGCTCACAATGTGCGAACGAGCTCGTAAGAAATAGAGGGAAATGTCCTCTTTGTAGAGCACCAATCATGGAGGTGATCATAGCCTACTCCATTTTATGGAGAACTTGCAAGGTGAGAAGGTATATAGAAAACATGAATCACCATAAAGAAATGTCTTGAGTAAGAAGTATGTTCGATTTTGAGGTTTAAGATTTATATGTATGCAATTGTTCCTTTCTCAAATCCAAATTTAATGTGTACAGTTCTAAATTAAACAAAATTAAATTACCCAAAAAAATAAGAAATGAAAAGACTGGTTTTTTTGACCAAAAAACAAGAAAAAGAAAAAAACTGATTTTACCTGACTGGGCCGCAATTTGAATAGCCCAAAGTATACCGGTTTGTCTTGGGCTGATTAAAGAAAAAAAAAAGGAGCCGAACCATCTGGTTCTTTGACTTAACCGGTTTGACATTAGAAGGCAGGTGGTTAAATGAGATTACCCAATTTAAATGTGTAGGCATCAATCCTCTTTGGCGGCAGTACCGTTCAATACCTTCTATTTCAATGCCATTTATATGTTGGTGAGCTGTATCCTTCGTATATAATATGATGGAAACTTTGCAGTATACTGTACCAAACAAACCCGGCTAACTATTGTATCCCACTAGCCATTTAGCCAACCTTTTTATTTTATTAACATGTTATGGATATACTATTAATTAACATTGAATAATACTGATTTCATGTGCTGGAACAATCATCATGTTGTTTTTACGGCGTGTATAAAAATATTACAGTTTATTGTAGGTGCTTTCACGCACGATCTAATAAAATAAACCGGATCAAACACAATCAACAGCGAACGTAGAAATTAATAGTACTATATATGTATTTCATCATCGTGCTTATCCACCTTTATCTACATCGCATTTACAAGATCTCCATTATAAAAGGTAAATCTACGATGCAAAATATATATTAGACGCTCTTTAGCTTTTTAATTTGTTTAATCATGGTAATAATTTGACTTGTCGCTAATCGAGGTTACCCCATTGTTAAAGATCAATTTTATCCATAATATGTCAGTACTGTCAGAGTAAACATTCAATGTTTAAAAGTCGACCGTCGACCCTCAAATATCACAAACTCAGATGTTACGTTTATATATATCGTGTAGTTCAGAATAACATGTATAGTTCAAATATTCTTTAGTGAATGCACAAAATGATGTCAACTGATGAGCAACAAAGATTATTGCAACATTGTATGTATCGTCCAACAATCCATAGTTACATAATATCTATTATACGCACCTATATTTTATGTTGGATATTAAAACGAAAAAAAAATTGGTAATCTAATTTTTTTTTGAAACACAAATAAGACGAAAAAGTATAACTAAAATATCACTTTTCTTGACACAACATTTTTATATATTTAAGCAACAGTGTATAGTACAACATTTTACAAGCAGTTATAAGTTATAACCATGTAATACAGTGTTTTGAATTAATTCTTGCTTGTTTTGCGGAAGCTATCAGCTACTACATCTGCTTTTCTCATAATATATTGTATTTGAAGAAAAATTGTCATACAGTTTAGTTAGCCATACAGTGTTTGAATGGAATAGTGGAACAAAGACAGTTAATCCATTTGGGCATAAAAACTGTTTTTATATTGTCATTCATGTTTTTTTAGTTCTAAAAATAATATGTAGGAGAACTGACTTTTTTATCATTTTTTACATAAAAACAGGACATCTGCAGACAGTTTTACCCACCCCATTTTTGATACTATTAAGTTGTTCCACTTTCTATTTAATCAATAGATAATTTTCTCTAAAATAAATTAATTCTGAAAATATTTAATTATCATCTATAAATATAACCACTTATTATTTCTATACATTAACAAAAAAGAAGAGGCCTCATGTTGATTATGTTAACTAATCTTACACTTTATTTAAAAATCATTTTCTATATTTATAGTTAACTAAATCCATAATTTAAAAAAAAGTACTTTCGTTTATCTGATTTAGGTATAATTAATTTCTTTAACTTCCAATTTAATATATATATATATATATATATATATGTCACTAATGTCAGTTAGTAAGACATTCAATGTTTTCAAGTCGACATTCGACCCTCAAATCTCACAAACACATGTTACGTATATTTCATGGAGTTCAGAACTTGGTTCAAAAAAATGTATAGCTCAAATATTCTTAGTGAATATTTGATATCAGTTCATGAGCGACGAAGATGATTGCAACATTTGATGAATTTTCCATCAAGCCATAGTTACATAATATCTATTATATGCACCTATATTTTATGTTGGATATTAAAACGAAAAAAAAAAATTGGTAATCTAATTTTTTTTTTTGAAACACAAATAAGACGAAAAAAGTATAACTAAAATATCACTTTTCTTGACGACTACATTTTTATTTTATTTACGCAACAGTGTATAGTACAACCCTTTTACAAGGAGTTATAAGTATAACCTGTAATTACAGATTGTTTTGAATTAATTGGTGCCTGTTTTGCGGGAGCTATTAGCTGCTATATCGGCTTTTCTCATAATATATATGAAGAAAATTTGTCATACAGTTTAGCTAGCCTTAAAATGTTCCCAATGTAAACCCAGAGTTCATGATTTACCGTTGGCTAATGATTGGGGCTGACTTTTGCTGTAGATGAGTAAAGAAAGGTTTACAGTCTCCATATAACTCATTTTTATCACTCAAGCTATTGAGTTGGTAAACTGCTTCTCTCATACATAGAAATACTTATTAATTAATATATTTTTATAAATATTATTTTTGATATTTGTGGTATATTTAACTTACCCCCGAACAATTCACAAGGGTAGTAAGTGTGTATTATATTTCTATATTATGTATTTTGATATATTTTATTATAATTTTTATTATTTAAACAATAATTTGTTTTATTTGAACTATTTTTATTAGTTGTTTGATCTGCTTGCATGATCCGCGACCGTGACTTTTCCTCGCTGATTTGCATGATCCGCTTGATATGCACCGCTTGAACTGGTTCTACTTCGGAACCATAATGTTACCAATGTAAACCTAGAGTTCATGATTTACCGTTGGCTAATGATTGAAGTTGACTTTTTGCTATAAATGAGTAAAGAAAGTTTTACAGTCTTCATATAACTCACATTTTTTTTTTTTTTTTTTTGTAACTCATATTTTTATAACCAATGGTAAACCGCTTATCTTAGAACTAGCTATACATAGAAAAATTTATTAATTAGTAAATTTTATAACTATTATTTTCATATATTTTTAGTCCTCTCCCCAAAACAAGTCACGAGTATATAACTATGTATTACATTTCTTTTATCTGGAAGCATATTTTGTTTTAGAAAATGATAGCAATTTCAACAAACAAAAAAATAATACAATGTAATTAATATTTTAATTGCGAATTATGTGCTAGTTTATGGAGTAAGATCATTTTACACTTTATAAAAGAGAGATACAATCCCTGATTTTAGATTAACAAGACAAATTAATCCTCAGTAAAGTAAACTAGTAATCCACTGCCACTTAGTTTGATTAAGTGTTTATTTCTTTCACCATCTTCATGACCGTCTACTGTTGAGGATGAAATAGGATAATTGCTATTCCATTACTACCCCCATCATGTTATCTTAATAGCGGCAATGATAGTGATATTCTCTATTAAGATAAATGTATTCTATAAGTCTATAGTGACAACCCGTCCTCTCCGTCGGATCCCTGATTCACAGCCCTGCAGAACATCGATCCCAATCCCTCCCTTATGAATTCTCACTAACTCCATAATTAGGTTGTTGGTGAGTCTCGAACCCAGGACCTCATCTTTTAACAACTCTCCCATGGGGGAGGAGTTGGGATCGATGCTCTGCAGGGCTGTGAACCAGGAGTCTGACAGACAGGACGGATTGTCACATAAAACCCCTCACCGTGGGACAATTGGTGACAACTTGTTCTGTGGGAGAGTTGTTAAAGGGTGAGGTCATGAGTTCGAGATTCACCAACAATCTAATTATGTAATTAGTGAAAATTCATAAAGAAAGGGGTTGGGATCGATGCTCCGTAGAGCTGTGAGCCAGGGGTCCGACAGACAGTACGGATTGTCACATATATATATTCAACGTATTTGGTTGAATATCAATGAATGGATGAATATGTAAAATAAAAACTCATTATATCCAGATTTACACAGGAAACACTCACTAATCACATACGACCATCGAAGTATATAATTTATGAAAATGTAGATATTCGTTTTTCCGAGTACGTGACGGAAGGGCACACCCCTAATGACTTTTAGGTTAATTTACACGAGGCGTCATCCACAACAACATTTAATTACATTAATTTACAGATCCCAAAGCCGTATTTATCGCTCTACCTGTCTGCCCCAGAAAAGGTCAGAGATCAACATGAATTTCCGATCAACTTTACTCGATTACAATATTACTTAATTAGCTTGCAATTTAAGCAACAATCTATTTTTATAAAAATAATTTAAAATAGTTTGATCAAGGCATTATTATCTTCTCTCTTGGCGTCTTTCACAAGCGCACGTAAGGCACGCAACCAACTACATATCTCATCCTACCAAATCAACACCTAAAACGCCATTATATATTATTCTTTTTGAATTATTAGAAACTTTGGGATCCTAAGCTTCAACCTCCTCCATAGTTCTCAACACTGCCTTTCGAATTTTAGTTAATATTGACAATGATGCCGCGTAAATCAATTATATTAATTGATATCATCAATGTTACTAGATCAGATCTTCGGGAGGCATAATCATGCACAACATGGTAACACATTGTCTAGATCTATCGTGTGGCCGACAAAAACAATTTCTTGCAAAGACAAATCATTTTCACTCTATCTTCGTGATATATCACTTACCTGGTTTATTTTTTAATCGTTAATTGAATTTAAATAGCAACATCATAACAATTGTTACATGAACCTCATAACCCCTCGATGATCACTGCATAAAGCTAAAATATCAATATTGCATAATATAATTCATCAGTGTACAATTTATTTTTTGAAAATATTTTATTAAATTGTTGATTCGTTTACTTAAAGCTAGCAAAACTATATTATTGAAATTCTCATAATTCAAATGAATTAGCAGAAAAAAAAGAAGGAAAAAAACATCTACTGATCGCACATGTATATTTATAGAGTGGGTCGACGTCTAAAATCGAGAATCATTACATGCATAAAATTAAATAAAATAGAAAAAGCTATCTAAATGAAAGAACCTTTAACACATGATTGTGGTTAATTCCAACTATTGATCATTTCCGGGAACAAGAACGGAAACTTCTCCGCCTCTTGGCCACTGTGAGAGCCGTCGTAGTGGTAGTTGTGGTTGTGGGGATGACGTCACCGTCTGGTTGTAAACAGAGGAGAAGAAGCGATCGATCTCATCTTTGTTGACGATTATCTCAAACTTGGATGACGTCATAAGCTTCCTCTTGCAAGATCTGACAAGAGACGACGGCGTCGGAGGTGGGCGCCGTTTCTGCGGCGGAGGAGGAGGAGTAGTGGCGGTTAAGGGAGGAATCTTGTGATGGGAGGAAGTGGGAGTGGTGCAGCCGCCGTCATCATCGATGTTGGTGTTGTTGGACCGGATCTTGATGGGTGATGAGAAATTCAACATGGGCAGATCTTGTATTAAACCAACATCCATTTGTTTTATTTATAGATGAATATTAAACTGATCTGATCTTGAAGGTTTGTTTTTGTGTTTTGGCGTGTGCCTGGACAAATCTTCTTAGAGAAGTGAACTAGTGGGTTTCTTATATATATATATGTGCTTATGCATACAAGCTTTTCTTTTGTGTGTGGGTGTGTGTGTATATATATCATAAAATAATTAGAAAGATAAGAGACGAAAGAAGAAACCACACTACTTCTCTTCATTTTACTGCTTTTGACAGAGAAAATCACTGTACTACATTCCAATTAAACATATTAGTAATGACAGTTTACACAGTTCTCATAATGAATAAATCTGTACTTTATACATAATGAATAGTCAGTTAAACTTCTTTTGTGACTTTCGTAAAACAGTTTTGCTATGAACTTTCAGACTTTTAAAAATAAATATGATTATTCTTTCATGAACTTAGCCATTTTCGTATGTATAAACAAACGTTTAACTCTAACATTAGTTTCTAAAATTATTTCTAATCAGTATGTAGAAATAAGTGGTTTCTACGTAATAGAAAGTAAATACATGCATCTCTCTGTAGGGAGAGATAGAAAAGTCATTATTGCAAAACAAAGGAAGAAAATTATTTTTAATGTTAAAAAGCGGGTATATATTCGTTTTGTTAGAATGAGCGTTACATTCACTAAAAAGAAGCATAAAATCAAAAGTATGGAGCCTATCAGTATATAAGTAATCTTTTTTTTTTATCAGTATATAAGTAATCTTACTTTAACAAAGAGTTTTTTTGTTGAAAACATCAAACTTCTATCAATGCAATGTAGAATAGACATGCATATACTTTTCTTTTAGAAAAAAATGTAAAATGAAATCAAAGTTCTGCTAGTGTGAACATACACTAACATGCCTACTTGTTAAAGTAGTAACATGCACGTGTTCGGAAAATAATCAAGCAGTAACATGCATAACAGTACAAGTTTTAGTTAGTTTATGATAGCTAAATTTACCAACGGAAATAATATCTGAAAATTAGGGATATCTATATAACTTAAAAGGATTGAAATTTGAGATCAAAGATTTTACTCTATATCTAAACCTAGAGGTTGGTTAGAATTTATGTTGCGTACCGCTAAAGAAACTAGCGACATGTCATGTGTTTAACTTTAGACTTTTTGTACATGCATGATGTACCAAATTTACATGCATATTTTACCTATAGCATATATTTTTCATCATATGTCGACTATATTATCTAGCGGGTTAGATATACCTATTACGATTTCGGATATAATTGCAATCGTTTGAATTCAAATTATATTTTATGATCAACTAAGATCCATTATGAGAGGAAGTAGCCTAATTAATTCCTTTTATTAATTAAGATTCCCTTGGTATCTTTTTATTATTCTTGCTGATTAAAGATATTTACTTTGGGTCCGCACGACATCACACGTTCATTTTAATCATGGATTTCTTATTATACAAATTAGAAATATTATATAGCTATTTGAAACTAAAAGTCAGCATATACAATTTTTTTTTTGCTTAAATGGTGAGCATATACATCTTGAATAAGGGTATACAGACTAGGGACGTTAAAAAGAAGGGTATACTAGACTAGGTTACGAAAGGTAATTAATTACGTATATTATTCAGAGAATCTATACATCTAAAGATATGCCACATGTTTATTTTAGAGGAGGCATGTGGTGTGATGTAGGGTAGATCTGTGTAAGTGACTGGCACTATCAGACACTGAATCCCCAAACAAAGGTACATAAGAAGAAACGATCCCTCTGATCTTTCCCAATATCTGAATCTCACTGTCCTTTTTTCATTTTTACTTTGTTTTTCTAACACAACTAACAGTTATTATTTTCCAAGAAAAACTTTTCTTTCGTAGACATGCATGTGCTTTTATATTTTTATTTTATTTTTGAGCTTTAATTTTTCTGATCCACTTCTGATCTTTCCGATCAATCTTTCTGAACTACTTTACTTGTTGATTAAAAACATTTGTTGATACTCCAGCGTTTGTACCTTTTAAGCTTTTGTTTGTTGGAGATTACCACTAATCTAAATTATATATAAGATCAATAGATTAATTTTATATATATTATGTCTAAAAAATTCAAGTAACAGAAACATATTAATGTAACTGGCTAATTATAAAACTGAGTGTCGGTTTGGCAAGAATTTGAACGACACTCACTATATATGGAATATACAAGAATTTTGTTCTGGTTTCAGTTTTTTTTTTTTTTTTGGAGATCTGTGAGCAAACTCCTAGGTAGAATTACTCGATACAAGCATGAATCAATGCATAAAAATCCTATAGTATATTCATTTGTTTGCACATATGAATACAATTCATACGTGGTTTAGTTAGTAGGTATTGATCAATTTTTAAAATATTTTATTTATTGTAAAGTACGATGGAGACAAGGGAAGCAAGTAAAACGTAACGTGCATGTATCCCTAATAATCTATTTGTCCTTATATAACACTATCAAACTAGTTTCCAAAATTCTATATCAAATACTATTGCATATTTATTAATTTTGCCGATTGGCACCAAGTGGATAATGATCAACATGGTCCTCTCTTGGAAGTTTATGCTTAATGTCCGCTTGTCCTTTTAACAAATGTGTCAATTATCCAAAACCTATATTTACACACAAAAACAATACAGGACTAACATTGAAGAAAAACACAAAATATTATATATAAAATAAGAAATCATTGTAGGCAATATAACCATAGGCCATAAATGGTAAAAAAATAGTTTGGGGTTAGAAATTATTGGAACCATCGGAATCGGTCTTAAGATTTTGGAAATTATATACGAACTAAGAGAGAATTCTATAATTTAGGGGTCTAAATTTTTTTTTACACAAATTTGGGATCTTATGTTATATAAATTTTTTTAAAAAAAATTTGAGACATGAAACAAATATTTCATTAGGCTTAGCTATGGTCGGTTTTGGGGACCATTTATATACATACACAAACACCCATCAACTTCGGTTGATTCTTTCCGATCATATTCCATACCATATGATCTAGTGAAGTCGTTACTTCATTATTTCGATTGATTCAGTACTCAGAATAATAATTGTTTTTTAACTCATATGGTCAATTTTAATGTAGACATTCATGAAGAAAAGGGAGCTTAGCTTTCCAAAAGTTCTCTGTAGGTTTTAATTTATTTATGGTCCCTCTTTGTTTTGTTTTGTAGATGGCGAAAAAGGGTTTTGTTGAAGGGGTCGATTGAGTCCAGACTCGCATGTGAACCGGTCTGTCTTCAAATACTTTTGTCTAAAGTAATGAGATATAGATAAATTGGGTCCTAGATTAGGTAGCTTTTGTAATGATTTTCTTCTTTTATTTGTCGAGGGTTCCACTAGAGGTTCTTAATGAAAACCAAACACGAGGTAGTGCACTTGCGTCAGGACGGTCGTTGGCATTGTTGGTCTTGAGTCATGTCATGTCATCTTCAGCACATGTACGAGAAAATCATTTTTCGAAACGTTTATTTTATCTTAAATTATTTAACTATGCTGCAAAATGATAAAAGAGCAAATATTTTTTTTTGATCAAAAAATAAAAAAGAGCAAATATTTTTGTAGGAGAACTAACAAAAGATTTTTAACAAATATTAGCCAATTTTAAAGAAGATTGTATCTTTTCTGTCTAAAAACTTTTCTTTAGCAATTACTTTATGACTCTAATTTGAAAAGTGGAACTCTGTTGCTTTTAAGTCAATGTCATCTCAAAATAATTGAAAGATTCTCTTGTCTGGTAGAGTGGCCAAGGCTGGTCGAGGAGTAATGATAGTAAAGATGAATGAAAACTATGCAGCATCAATATCAAAATTGCTTTATGGCAGCAAAGAAGAGAGTAACAAAGGAAACCTTTACTTTTAATGGGTGAAGAATAGGTTCTAAATCTAAACTCTCTTCTCCTATAATCTCCAGAAACTGGCAAAGAGTGATCTCTTTGCTTTCGATGATATCTTTCGTGTAAATCTCATGTGTTGTCGAGACTGAGAGCACGTTAATCTTCTTTGAAAAGTAGATCTCTGTTTTCATCCTCCGAGTGATTTCTGCTTGTAACCATTCTTGATCCTATCGTAAAGTTTCTCCTTGGTTTTACGTTTCTTGTCCATTTTCAATCTGTATCTTTCCTCACGTTCCCTCTCGTAAACGCCTTTCCAATGCACTTCTCCGGTTAGTGGCCATAACCATCTTTCCCTTGGGTGGTCGTTATCATCAGCTGCTTCTGCTAAGTCTTCGTCCATGCTTTTCAGTAAAGTGAAGTTAAAGTACTTAGCCCACATTAAACCTCTTCGTTGCGGCAACGGGTGTTGTTCCTCGAGTGAACCGTCTCTCGGGTTTATGTAAACCATCTTTCTCCCGCTGTGGTATGCCCACACATTAACCAACAGTTCCAAGACCCGGCAGTAACAATGTTTTCTCTATTTATTGTTAAAAACAAAACACTAAAATAATCAAGGACTTTGTGAATATCGGAGAAAGTCAAGAAGTAAGAATCAGAATTTTTTTACCTCGAGCTGCGATGAAGCTAATGAACAGCTTTTGGAGTCGTTAGGATTGTTATGCAATGCATCTAGAGACTCTGAGAACATCCTGTGATTGCAATTTAAACTGGGAGAGTGAGTTTGGAGGAAATGGTTGTATGTTTTGTTGAATATGTTGAAAATGGTAGTTTTACCGTGAGAACATGATAAACTCGAGGAAAGACGGAGTTGGCATCACCCAGTTGTGGAGAGAAGACCAGTGATGACCATCTTCAGGCATGGGAGGAAGCGCTTCAATGTGTTCTGGCAACCCATACATATGCCGAAATGCCTCTTCGAAAGTGGTCCTGCATCAGTTTAAAATGGATGTCAACTCTGCTTTCTGAATATCAGCATACAAAGAACTGAAGAGAACGCATAACCAGAAATTTTAATCATCAATATAGATTATGGTTAACGATATGATTAGTTTAATTGTATATTTTCATCATCATTAACAAAATAAATTATGTGACAGTTATATCGGAGGAGTACCTGCAGTTTCCTTGGTTAAGGATATCACACATAGACCAGAACGTAAGTGCATTTCTACTTCCAAGTGCGTCACCGTCAATGTCTAATCTTGTCCAGAAGTAAACAATCTCCCCCTTGGTATCCTGTTGTATAATGTTTTCTAGGGACCCTTCAGCTTTTGATGATAACGAGACCTGTCAAAATGTCATCAAACAGTGAGCGTATACAATGACGGGTATTTGCCTTTCAAGATTAATCCACTCAAGCTTTTCAAGGTTCAACATTAGAGTGATATTCATAGACTGTAACTTCGAAAATGAATTATCAACAACTTTTAAAGGACTACCTTCCTACCAGCAGCACGCCACGACTGAAATCCAATCCAAGGTCTCATGTGAATGCTATCCACTTTATTTGCAACAGAAAACATTCCTCCAATTTCGCAGAGGATGTCTCGATAATGACTATCATTCAGTAGAGGTAATCGGTCTGCTGCATCAACGTCGTCTGAGCTTAGCCTTCGATCTTTGCTGGACTGAAGTGCAGATGTGACAAAAAAAAGGGAAAATCAGAAACCAGCAACACGTTTACCCTTAGTATGTAGATTTGATAAACGTTGAATCGGAACATCGCAAACCAATAGAGAAGCTTACCAGGCTCAAACCACGGTACAGAGATCCATGATGCAGAAAGGGCCAGGCACCAGCTCCATTGTAAACCTCATAAATACATAACGGCTGACCAGTCCGTTCTAACTCTCCTTCATCCCGTTCGTTCACCTCAAACTTTAGCTTCTCCGATTTGCGAGCATTCCGGTATATCTCCTCCCAATCCTCAACATCTCTTTCCATTCTGTCCTCTAGCTACATATCAGACGAGGAAGAGATAATTCAATACATTAGGCCAATGCAGCTCAACAAGGCTCACAGAAAATGTCTAGTGAGAACCTAGAAATATGTCTGATGGCAGCAAATACCTCCTCAGATTCTACTTTCTCGTACTCTTCAGCTCCCTCAATCTCTTCAAGAACATCCCAGTCTAATTTGGAAGGAAGCTCATCTGAAATAAATATGGTGTTGTTGTCAACAGGGTTTCTTGACTCAACAACACCCGTAAACTTCTCTTCGACTTGGAAAACAATTCCAGGTCTTCCAATGGATGCATAAGTGGAATCCTGGATAAAGCTTTTTGGCTGCCCTATTTCGCTCCTGAACAGACTCCATTCCCACGAGGCCACTTGAAGTTGAGAAATAGAACTTGGCAAGAAAGTATCAGATGGAAAATGGAGTACGTTCTCCAAAAGCCTAGCATAACCAGTTATGCATTCTGCTGCCATCATGTTCTTAGTTAAAAGTCTTCCTGAAGAAGCAATTGTTTGAGCAAATTTGGAAATCCTTCCGTCTGATACCAAGGGTGAGAAGGCCTTTAGCAATGCATCAGGGTCATTTCTTCGGAAAAATATTCCATGAACTCCATCAGCCATCTGCAGTTAAAGATCCATTAATAAGCAAAAACCCAAAGTGGAATTTCGCATTTTCCGACTATTAAGGAAATGATAAGTTTCAGTGTACTTGCATATTTTTTCATGACAGGAAAGTCAGGTGTTATAATCGGGATGCCAAAGCTCATAGCTCGGATAATTAAGGGAGGGAAACTTTGTTCCTCTTGTGAAGAAGCATAAACAAGAATATCAGCCATCAGTAGAACTCTATTCACATCCTCATTCAAACCAAAATGCCGAACAGTGCCTTGGGTCAACCCAAGCCTCGATGCAACCTCCTGCATCATGTATTAATACAATTATGTCTTCAGTATACAATCTCAACAAAACTACTCGCACACAGCCGAATCAAATGTCAGGGTTACTTTCCTTTCAGAATATTAATGTGTTTTGGTAGCACGACCTGAATCATATAGTAATCACATGAATGCATCCATCTCATGCAAACTTACTGTTATGAACTTGAATTAAGAGATATCTACAAGACGTTTTTTTATATCTGAAGTACTTAGAGTTTTAGCTCAAGACCAATGGGCCTCTCTCTTTGTTGATAGCATCGATTGCAGAAACTATATTTCCTAACCTTTTAGGAAGAAGAAGATATAAACCCACCAAGTTTTTTACCTGTACAGCATCGTTCTGTCCTTCGGTAGAATTACCATATAGAAAAACAAACTTAAAGGGACCGCCGGTATCTTTTCTCCTCCCATATCGTGTTAATAGTGGTCCCAACATGTGCATTGCCACGGCGTTATCCCAAGAAAACTCATCATAAAAGAAGGAGCTCCCAAGCACCATGATGATCAGGTCATCCTCGCCAAATCCGTTAATCTCCCTCAGTTTTTGCTTTGTGTGAACTTCACTGTAGCTTTCAGCAGCCCAAACATCAACTACTGATTCCGGAATCACAACGAAGTTCCCAACATCAAGAACGCTATGCAACATCTGAAAAATAACATGATTTTAGGAAAATACAAAACACACTTTGATACAATTTAAGTGGTTACATACGCTTATTGCAGACAGGAATTTACCGGCAGAGTGAACTGTGGAAAGACAACGACATTTGCTCTCGCAAAAGCACTTCTCCAGTGGGAGATTAGAGAATTTTGGCCCATCTTCTGGTAAACAGGCAACCGATTTGCAAGAATATCTTCATGAACTATCCATATAAGTGGCACTGAACGAAATGGCTCCTGCATTAGGCTGCAAAAAAAAAAAACTTTAATTATCATCGAATGGCAACCACAGAAGCAACTGTCAAAATTCTGAGACGTCCAACAACTAGTTGATTTTTTCACATATTAGGCAGCAACAGCCAATAAGTATGCAGTACAAAGGTCACTCTGATCACAGGCAACTTAACAAAGTTAATTCACCCACCTTGAAATGGCTTCTTTTGCTTCAAGCGAATCAGCAATAACACCTTCAAAACTGCAGAAGATGAATCACTGTAAATTTATCGAGGTGGAGGGAGAAACAAAAATATTCAATAAAGCAACTAAGAATCATTTATCAAGAAACCGGATTTGAGAATACAGCCAGGAAAACAACAAGAAAGTTTTCAAAGAATTGATAACCACATACATTGTCCAATCAGTCTGCCCCAGCTGATCTGAAACCAGAACTTTAACATGGCCAGCTAACTGTTCCCATAATAAACGTGCTTCGCCATTCTCTACGGCAAAAACCTGACAACTTTTAAGGTCACAAGCTTTTCTAAAAGATGCGGGAAATAAGACTCACAAAAGCTTGCATCTACACTTGACTGCATATTTACGGTGGATTAACAAATAAGAGCATCTATTTTGCTTATACATAGCAGGAGAGAAAAGAAAATCTTCAATATGAGCGCAAGAGATGCAAGCATAAAATGCCATAAAGTTTCACCTTAAACACATAACCCAGTTTTTGAAGATTCTTCATCACAGTGACCAACATTAGTGTTCGGGAATCTTTCTTCATATTCCCTAGTATCTGTCAATCATAATATACATATAAAAGTGAACAGAAAGTGCATGGAGAAGTACGAATGAAAAGCGATATGCGACATCGATCAGAGAAAATAACACAGTGTTGTATACATAACAATCGAAAATTTCCAAAGCCAATCTGGAAACGGCTCCAACTAGAGGGAGACGACAGATAAAAATGTCAACAATTACAAAGTAACTGTGAACAGACTACTGCCAAGTTCAAGCTTGATGTGACAGCAGACTCTTTGGCGCATCTACAACTACAAAGTAATTTAGTTCAGTTACATACTAATTAGCTACTCCAACGCATAGAATCTAACTGAAAGTCTGAAACACATGGCATTTTCCTAGGAGCTCGCATATGTCTAGCCATGGCGTTAAGGTATTACAAACTACTGTTATATCTCCACTGATTCAGCCTCGACACAAAAAAAAAAGATCTTGATCTCATATAGACTGATTTTTCAATCTTGCTGGTGGTTCTCTGCTTTAGCTATGATATGAAAAGAACATAAACCAGGGTCCACATCAAGTCTTTTAATGAGGAGATCTCTTTCTCATGGATTCTTGGCCAATACCTTTCATAAATTCTAATAGCATTGACCAATAACCTCTTGGCGTCTCCTCGTCTAAACCAAATCATCCGAACACAAGCGCTAGAAAAAGAAACATCTACTAACTCTACTTCTCGCGGTGAACACTAAGCGCTTAAACCACCATTCATTCCTAGCATCTACGAGTAACTCAAGTGGATCTAGCAATCCTAACATTGAGATAAAATCTCTTTCATGCATCGATTGAAACTAAAACTCACGAGAGCAAGCCTCGGCGGACGAACACCGATCCTGACCGCCGACCGCAACGAATCAAGCCCTTCTCCTTCAATCAACGTCCTCGCAATCCCTCCAGGGACGTACTTCAACCTACTCCCGAATCCAATCCGCCCTCTCGCCTGCCCACCCTTCGCACTCCCTTGCCACGTAATCGAACTCTGGAGCAGCAGCGAGGACATGACGAACGCGCAAACCGTGAAGGCCACCAGAAAGTAGAGCAGCCAGTTGCCACGCGGCTTGAGCAACGAGAGGAAGCCCTTCCGGTTAAGCGATCGGGCAATGTGATGATGAGGACGGGCACTACTACCACGCAGGGACGACCGATCCGAACCGGAGTGAGATCGATCTCGATCTCGCCTATCGCTCGTGATACTCTTGAGACGGAGACGATCTCGGACGACGCTGTGGTTCCCGTCTCTCCCGGCGCCGCCATTGTCGTCGATCTCGAACGAGAGAGAGTTTCTCATCGTGGAGAAGAGAAGAGAGAACGAAGATGCTTCCACTTGTATCTCTGTGTGTGTTTTCAGGTGCCACAGTACTTCACCATTAGAGATTCAGATTGATTTTTTTGCGTACTTTTGATTTGAGTAAGCGAATCTGTGTATAAGAGGAGGAGGAGACAGTGGTGGTGGTGGTGGTGGAGAATGAGCAATTTTTGTCAAACTTCCCAAAAGAAAATTCGCTAAATTACATTTTTAAAATAATAATTTTCTGTCTCTGCTTTCACATTTAATTTTATTTATTATATTATTTTGTTAGGTCGGTGGCAAATAAAATTTGTTTCGTCAAAAGATCAGATTTCACGCGTTTATTACAGTCTAATTTGCTTTTTGAGCGGTAACTGTCACTATTAGTGATAATGGAATCTCTCTTTTTCATAAGATCTCTATCTACATTTTACGTTATTTACGTAATAAATAATGGTTTTCATAATAAATTAGTGATAAGTGACAAGTATTAACTGGAGATGCTACTTTCAATTATTTTTATTTATTATTACTTGAATTTACCTCTTTGATCGTAAGATATTAAAATCTTGATACTATATATATAGTACTAGACATTTTTTTTTTCGTTAACCGCGATTTCCAAATAATCGTGGTCAACTTACTATTCCCAAGGCCCACTAAGACTCCACGATTCTCGGATTTAACCCTAGTCCAGGTGGCCAACGCGAATCGAACCTGCGGAGAACGTATTGGTTATGGGCCTCAACTACCTCTAGGCCAACCGCGTTGGTTTAGTAGACATGCTTTATACGATCTTTTTTTTTGTCACAGCATTATACGCAAGGTATGTAACTGGTAATTTGTACATAATCATCTGCCATATTGTCATTAGATGAGTATTAAACTGCGTAAACAATTGGATCTTCTAGCGTGACGATTGAGTATGAAACAATCAAAATTAAATGAAAACATTTAATGATCACTTATCAAATGAATAATAAACTAGCAATTACATATTTACATGCAATGTTTATACAGTCCTTATATTGTATCACCGATCTGTAAGGGCATCTCCATCCTAACTCTATTTTTTCCTCTAAAATGGAGTAAGGAATGCTCCAACCCAACTCCATATCTCACTCCATAATGAAATTTATTCCATAAATGAAGTAGTTTATTTTTTGTTTGTTCATCACTTCATAATGAAGTGGGAAATGAAGTAGGGTTAGAACAATTTTACTCCATTTTCACTTTTACTCCATTTTGAGTTTTACATTGGAGATGCTCTAACACAGACAAAGCTTAATTAAATGCAATCTGTATTCTACAACTGGATTCAATGTAGCAGAGTTTTGTTTTTGTCTTCGATGCGGCATATGGTTACATACGTTTTTCTTCAAAACTGAGAATGGAATAAAACATAATACCATAACTAAACAAATGAGTGATTTACCAATTCGAAAACGTGCGTAGATAGGATCATTTCAAACGGATTAGACGTAGCCACGTAGATATTTTATCTGATGTCTTTTCAGCAAAACAATAAATCGAAGTTATGAAACACATGCATGCTCCTCCTCATCGTCACTACCCTTCTTTGTTCTCCGTATGTTGTACCTTTGCTAATCGTTTATGTACTGGGGTCCTTGATAGAACTCTCACATAAATCACATTATCTATTACTGTTTACCTTTTTTCTTATCTTGAGTGGTCTTCTAATTCTTCAGATATCTATCTTCATTGGTGCTATTCACTGAGAAATCATCAGTGTTTTAAAGTTCAAATGTACATATACACCCGTTTTTCATAGTCATTTATTCTAATGTCATGGTCCATATTTAATAGCTATACATACTGTTGTGAATTCGTGATTAAGTATTTTATTTGCCACTTGTCTGGTTTCTAGATTTCGGCATTAAACTCGAATTTATATACTAGTAAGATAGTCTACAGTCTCCAACATATATGTCTAAACAATAAAACATAGTCAGAGTTCCAGCCAAGGCCGGATTAGATAGTAGTCTCGGGTAACATTGTTGGAAAATGGTGATTTACACTTTGTAAATCGTATAAGTAATAAAATATTTAGTTCCACGTATAGTTGAAGTCATGTGACATAACTCTGGAACTATAAGTACTAAAGAACAAAACAAATTTCACAGTTTACAATATCATATTACTCATGAACGGCCGTTCTAATATTTTGAAAGTTATAAATAACTTAGTAATGTTTATATAATTTTTGATTTTTTTTGAACAGTTATATATGCATATATATATATATATATTCCTAAAGTATTTATAACTTTCACAAGTAATCAATTAAAGCCAAATAAATCAATGCTAAGCTATTTCTAAAAATGTATCCAACACCTAGAAATAATAGACAGATTTTACAATAAAATATAACATAACCTTAGTAATTAAACCGATATTACAATAAGCCCAAAAATCTTGTACAAAAAGAAAGAAGAAACACTTCCCTAAATAGGCCATGCCCATTGGCTATTGCCGTCACTAGGTTAGTACAGCGTCCCCAACTATATCAAGTAAGAAAAATGAGATAGTCATGTGAGTCAGATTTCGGATTCTCACTAACCAGTAACCAATAAGAAAGTGACACATCATAGATAACGTTTTATTTTAACTAACTCTAAAGGAAAAAAAAATTACAAAAAACGAATTATTAGCGTAGTATTCTCCATTTCTCAAAACATCTCCTTTTTCTCCGCCTCACAACCCATCTCTCGGAGCTCTGCTCTGCTCTGCTTCTGCCGGCGAGGAGGTTGAAATGTCGGCAAAGCTTCCTCTGTCTCCTATTAGCCATCAGTTATGTCGGAGCAGCTCCAGATTCTGGAAGAACACCGCTACGACTCCCCGGTTCTGTTCTCCGGTTTCTTATCCTTATCTCGTCAGCTCGTCGAGTCAGTTACGCGCTCGCCACGCTCTGATCTCTTTCGCGATTACGAAGGGTTCTCTGTTGCATGACCTCGGAGCCACCGGGGCAGTTCTTGGTGGAGCCTACGCGCTTGTCTTGAGCTTCGAGAGTCTCACGAAGCGAAACGTGGTCTCACAGGTCTCTTCACCACTTTAGTTTCTGCTGTTTTCCTTTTTTGAACAAAACCAAAAAACGAGTACACTCTTGTTGGCTGTCTGAATGAAGTTCCTGTTGCAGTAATAATAACTAGAAACATGAAACGAGACTAAGGTATACTTTGATGTGAGTTCATGTTTTAGCTCTGGATTTGTGAGGACGAGGATTTTGATTATTTAATGACGTTTTTTTCTTGAATTGTTTTGGATGAAACAGAGATTGAGTAGAAAGCTTGTGCATATACTATCAGGTCTGCTTTTTGTACTCTCGTGGCCAATCTTCAGGTATGCCTTTCTCTATGAAACCTCTCTACTTTTAAGACTTTAGCAACACGACTGCTAAAAAAAAGCAACATGACTGCTTTTTCTTCATCTTTTAATTAAGTGTAGCGCATCGAAGGAGGCACGATACTTTGCTGCTTTAGTTCCACTAGTGAATTGTGTAAGGCTTGTTGTCAATGGATTATCCATCTCCCCCAATTCCACGTTGATTAAATCCGTCACTAGAGAAGGAAGACCAGAGTAAGTTGTTGTTTCGCCCTAGCTCTTTGTTCTGCAACTCCTGATGGTTTTCCAAAAGTCTTATAAAACATTACTTGTTTTCTTCCAACCAACCAATCTCCTAGAGAGTTGCTTAGAGGTCCATTGTTCTACGTTCTAGCCCTCCTCGTCTCTGCGGTTTTCTTCTGGAGAGATTCTCCTATCGGTATGATCTCCTTGGCAATGATGTGCGGTGGCGACGGTAACTGTCCTTATCTGTTATAACTTATAACAAACTTCAGTATACTGAAATACTCAAAAACTTGTAAAATATGTATGATAAGTATTAATTACTATACATTTCCTTCTGTCATTATAAGATTATAATAACTTCTTGATTATATAAAACACATGTCTCTTTGTAGGAATAGCTGATATCATGGGGCGTAAATTTGGATCACAGAAGATACCTTACAACCCAAGAAAGAGCATAGCGGGAAGCATCTCCATGTTCATATTCGGCTTCTTCGTCTCCGTCGGGTAAAAAACACCAAACCTACAATATTGATCACCCATAACGTCGCTCTCTTGGTAAACAACCTTTGTAAATTGAGCAGATTTGTAAATAAACCAAAACGTTCTTTCTCCGCCTCACAATTCATCGCTCTCGGAGCTCAGCTCTGCTTCTGCCGACGAGGCGGTTGAAATGGCGGCAAAGATTCCTTTATCTCCTATCAGCCATCAGTTATGTCGGAGCAGCTCCAGATTCTGGAACACCGCTACGACTCCCCGGTTCTGTTCTCCGGTTTCTTATCCTTATCTCGTCAGCTCGTCGAGTCAGTTACGCGCTCGCCACGCTCTGATCTCTTTCGCGATTACGAAGGGTTCTCTGTTGCATGACCTCGGAGCCACCGGGGCAGTTCTTGGTGGAGCCTACGCGCTTGTCTTGAGCTTCGAGAGTCTCACGAAGCGAAACGTGGTTTCACAGGTCTCTTAACCACTTTAGTTTCTGCTGTTTTTTTCTTTTTCTGAACAAAACCAAAAAAGAGTACACTCTTGTCGGCTGTTGAATGAAGTTCCTGTTGCAGTAATAACTAGAAACATGAACGAGACTAGGATGTATACACTTTGATGTAAGTTCATGTTTTAGCTCTAGATTTGTGAGGACGAGGATTTTGATTATTTAATGACGTTTTTTCTTGAATTGTTTTGGATGAAACAGAGATTGAGTAGAAAGCTAGTGCATATACTATCGGGTCTGCTTTTCGTACTCTCGTGGCCAATCTTCAGGTATGCCTTTTCTCTATGAAACCTCTCTACTTTTAAGACTTTAGCAACACGACTGCTAAAAAAAAGCAACATGACTGATTTTTCTTCATCTTTAAATTAAGTGTAGCGCATCGAAGGAGGCTAGGTACTTTGCTGCTTTAGTTCCATTAGTGAATTGCGTAAGGCTTGTTGTCAACGGATTATCTGTCTCCCCCAATTCCACGCTAATCAAATCCGTCACTAGAGAAGGAAGACCAGAGTAAGTTGTTGTTTCGCCCTAGCTCTTTGTTCTGCAACTCCTGATGGTTTTCCAAAAGTCTTATAAAACATTACTTGTTTTCTTCCAACCAACCAATCTCCTAGAGAGTTGCTTAGAGGTCCATTGTTCTACGTTCTAGCCCTTCTCGTCTCTGCGGTTTTCTTCTGGAGAGATTCTCCTATCGGTATGATCTCCTTGGCAATGATGTGTGGTGGCGACGGTAACTGTCCTTATCTGTTATAACTTATAACAAACTTCAGTATACTGAAATACTCAAAAACTTGTAAAATATGTATGATAAGTATTAATTACTATACATTTCCTTCTGTCATTATAAGATTATAATAACTTCTTGATTATATAAAACACATGTGTGTATGTAGGAATAGCTGATGTCATGGGGCGTAAATTTGGATCACAGAAGATACCTTACAACCCAAGAAAGAGCATAGCGGGAAGCATCTCCATGTTCATATTCGGCTTCTTCGTCTCCGTCGGGTAAAAAAAAAACACCAAACCTACAATATTGATCACCCATAACGTCGCTCTCTTGGTAAACAACCTTTGTAAATTGAGCAGATTTGTAAATAAACCAAAACGTTATTTCTTTTGTAATAATATGCAGATTACTTTACTATTACTCAAGCCTTGGGTACCTTCACATGAACTGGGAAACGACCTTTACAAAAGTTGCGATAGTCTCAATGGTCGCTACGTTGGTAGAGTCATTACCCATCACCGATCAATTAGACGACAATGTTTCGGTTCCTCTGGCTACTATTTTGGCTGCTTATGTAAGTTTTGGATATTAGATTACATCCCTCACAAACCGAACAAAATGTATTGTGAACCTGACCCAGGAGTTTAGGCATGAAGCCAACATATATGCTAGTATTATTTGTATTTATTTTAGCTCTGCATCATATACATTTCTGCTCAAAGATTCATAACTATTCTAGTTTCGGTTAGAGAATTCGATACATAGGAAAAACAAAATGGACCACAAAACTACAAAAGTAACTCAGGCCACTAGTGTATGATGCTTTAAAAGGTTGGCGTTTGTTGGAAACTATACGGGTAGTATGATTTTTATAGAAAATAGTCTTTTAAGAAACTATAGAGCTATCGGTGTAATGTATACCGAATTAAGAAAAAGTTATCTAACAACCATGACTCTTTGAGCGGTTGTCATTGATGCATTGTTTAGAATTTACCATATTATAGGAATGATTTTATAATATATATGATCCGTCTAAAATCTATTCAAATGTGCTTTGCTAAAGTGCACAACGGATGCATGAATGTCCATCAATGAATCTATGGTGCAAGAAAATTTTCTCCTAACTATTTTGGTTATTTTCCTAATATCTGATTTTAGTTAATTTATAATGGAATCCATAACTCAAATTTCTTCCAAACATAGAAAATGGTAGGTCTGGTTAAAACTAGCTAGTAAGACACGAACGTGTCAACACAAGCAGAATATTCAACCAAAAGGAAAATAATTTCTCTTATCTTTCATTTTCCTTCCATGTAATATACTATTTGGTCATTCGCTTAATGACAGAGACATACACACCAACACCGCATTCACAAAGATACATAAGCTAAAGTAAGAATTCATAAACTTAATATAGAAGAAAAGTATATAATATATATCATATATATATATATTATATTGTTCGACTACCAGCAGATGAGTTTTAGAAAAACATATATATAGTATGTGATGTGTGTACGAGCGTGAGAACTGTACAAAAACATGAGCAAAAATATTACATTTCAAATCTTTGTTCTTCTTTTTGTTGTAACGCTTTTTTGTGACACAATTTTAAAATTTTTGTTCAAAAGAAAAAAAAGTATCATGTTCAGTGCCCTTCCTACATGTCACTATAGTACTTTGCTTGTGAATATGAAATTTCTCTTAGCGAAGATAAAACAAAACAATACAACTGGATTAACATTTATCTACTAGCTAGCTATTTCTACTACTAGATCGGTTACGGAAAATAGTTGAGGCCACCAAACCATCGTCTGACACTAGTTTTACGACCAAAAGAGCACGTACATTGAATGCCATATCTCATAGTATCCAATGTTATTCATTACTAAATTTGTGGCATGTATCAAAAATATTGTACCACGTAGGTTAAGTAAACGACATGGAGAAAAAAACTAAACCGGCGAAAAACACTGACGTCACCGGAAGCGGCCGGTTCTGGTCTCCACGCGTGTAGCGGCAGGTTTACACGTGTTGTCCTATAAGAGTGAGCAGTAAAAATATTGAAGAGTACTATAGTAAAAAAGACGAACATGCCAAGTAATAACGTTTCCGCTTCTTCATTAAACATTCGTCACCTTTATAAATTCCGAGATACATTTATGCGAGAGAGAGAGAGAGATCTTTTACTCTGTTTTTTTTTTTGGTCAAATAATCGAAACACATTTAATAGAGAATCTCAAATATTTTGAATTAAAGAGAATCAATAAGTAAATTAATTTCATTACCAAGAAGAAAAAACTACACGGCGATAATAATCACACCGTTTCTCCGCCGAGGGAGGAAGCAAATCGATTTTTTCTTCTTTATTCCGATGATGGAAGAGACGACGGAGGTCGTCGGGAAAAACAGCTTGCATAAGAACGTCAACAATCACCACCGTTACGGATATCTCCCCCATTACGGACGAAGCTCCTCCGTGCGGCGTTTCGTGTTCTTCATCTCCTGCTTCGGTCTATACGCTTTGGTGGCCGCGACGTACGCCTGGCTCGCGTTTCCACCGCATGTCGGACGTACGGATCATGTACCGTCGTCTTCGCTGGGTTGTAGAGAGGACAATGAGGGTTCGTGGTCCATTGGCGTTTACTATGGCGATTCTCCCTTCACTCTCAAACCTATTGAAACCGTGAGTCTCCCTTCGTTACCGATCATTCTAGGGTTTATGAATCATGAATGTGTAATCATAGTTACTTTCTGGTGATTTTTTTTTTTGTGGGTGATGGGAGACAGGTTAATGTATGGAGGAACGAGAGTGCAGCGTGGCCTGTGGCTAACCCTGTCTTAACATGTGCCTCCTTGACCAATTCTGGTTTCCCAAGCAACTTTGTAGCTGATCCCTTTCTCTATGTTCAGGTATACGATTTTTTTTTTTAAGGAATGTAAACCTTTTTACTGTTTTTGACATGTACAAAAAACAAAAAAAATCAAACCTTTTTTTATCTCTTCTTTGAAAAAAAATTCATGTTTTATCTCTTCTTTGAAAAAAAAAATCATGTTTTATCTCTTCTTTGAAACAAAAAATCAGACTAAAGAATGGAATATTCAGTCTTCTTAGCTTCATGTTTTTGTCCCCAACCATATCATGTTTGTTGTTCTGCAGAAACAATTATTTTAGAACGAGACCATCAAAAAAGTGGTCTAAACAATAATCTTATATGAGACCTTTAACCACGCCTCTAGCGTTTTTGTTTTAAACATTGGTTGCAAGTGACCAAATGTTCTATTTTATCTGATCAGCCTTGTCAAATCTTATCATTTATGTAAACAGGGTGATACTTTTTATCTCTTCTTTGAAAACAAAAACCCCATCACATTGCAAGGGGATATAGCAGTTGCTGAGAGTACCGACAAAGGAGCTACTTGGAAGCCTCTTGGTATAGCTCTGGATGAGCCTTGGCACTTGTCTTTCCCATTCATCTTCAATTACAACGGACAAGTAAGATACACAAACAATCTTTTTTTTTGGTCAAAACACAAACGATCTTTTAGAGTTAACCTTTCTCTAAATTATTATTACTTACTTGTTTTTTTTTTTTGTCTTCCTAAAAGATATACATGATGCCGGAGAGCAACCAGATAGGAGAGCTTCGTCTCTACCGTGCAGTTAACTTCCCCTTGAGCTGGAAGCTGGAGAAAGTCATCTTGCAAAAGCCGCTTGTCGATTCCACCATAATCCATCACCAAGGAAACTACTGGCTACTCGGATCAGATCACAGCAGATTCGGCGCCAAGAAGAACGGTCAGCTGGAGATTTGGTACAGCAGCACTCCTCTCGGCCCGTGGAAACCGCACAAGAAGAATCCAATCTACAACGGTAAAAGAAACGTCGGGGCGAGAAACGGAGGCAGACCGTTCTCACACGACGGAAACCTCTATCGCGTCGGTCAAGATTGCGGCGAAAATTACGGGAAGAGGATACGCGTTTTCAAGATAGAGACTCTTTCCAAGGAAGAGTACAGAGAAGTCCAAGTCCCCTTCTCCTTGGAAGCATCCCGTAAAGGTAAAAACTCTTGGAATGGGCTTAGGCAGCATCATTTGGTAGTACGACAGTTAAGCTCTGGTGGATACATTGGTGTTATTGATGGGGACCGTGTAACTTCAGGCGATCTGTTTCATCGGGTTTTACTTGGATACGTCTCTCTCGCAGCTTCTGTCACAGTGGTTTTGTTACTCGGGTTTTTGCTTGGGATCGTGAACTGCATCGTCCCGTCCACATGGTGCATGAACTACTACGCTGGTAAAAGAACCGATGCGCTAACTGATAATGGTTTTTCTCGGACAAGTTAAGACGGATGTGTTCTCGGTTAAACAGAGTACCACCTTTTCTCAGAGGACTCGTGAAGCCTAGCTCCAAATTTGGAAGATTAGCACTCGCGTTGATGCTCCTTGTAGGAGTCTCTCTCTCATGTCTAGGCATCGGTTACATATACGGTGGAAGCGGAGCGGTGGAGCCTTACCTTTTCAAAAGTCATTTATCTCAGTTCACGTTAGCGACTATGACGTACGACGCACGTCTCTGGAACCTGAAAATGTACGTGAAGCATTACTCTCGATGCGCTTCCGTGAAAGAGATCGTCGTCATATGGAACAAAGGAACGCCTCCTGAAGTCACCGAGCTAGACTCAGCCGTGCCGGTCAGGATCCGAGTGGAGAAGCGGAACTCTCTAAACAACAGGTTCAATATCGACCCGTTGATTAAAACGCGAGCCGTTCTCGAGCTCGACGACGATATAATGATGTCCTGCGACTTCATAGAGAAAGGGTTCAGAGTCTGGCGCGAGCATCCGGAGAGACTGGTCGGGTTCTACCCGCGTTACGTCGACCAAACCATGACTTATAGCGCGGAGAAATTCGCGAGGAGTCATGAGGGATACAATATGATCCTCACGGGAGCGGCGTTTATGGACGCTGGTTTCGCGTTTGGTATGTATCAGTCTGACGTGGCGAAACCTGGTCGGGAGTTCGTGGACGAGCAGTTTAACTGCGAAGACGTTTTGTTGAACTTCTTGTACGCGAACGCGAGTGGGTCGGCGAAGGCAGTGGAGTACGTGAGACCGTCGGCTTTGGTGCTTGATACTTCGAAGTTTTCGGGTGTAGCGATAAGTGGGAACACGGATCAGCATTACAGGAAGAGAAGCGAGTGTCTCCGGAGATTCTCAGAGTTGTACGGGAGTTTGTCTGATAGGAGGTGGGAGTTCGGTGGCAGGAAAGATGGGTGGGATTTGTAGAAACAAAAGGAGTTGTTAACTTGTAGGGCAAGTAAGTAGTTCTTCAAATGAGTTTCGAGTTTTTAAATGGTTTCACGATGCTAAGTTCAGGCTCTCTATTTCTCTCATATCGTGTTAGATGTGTAGAAGCTGTTTTTTTTTTTTTTGCTAAAGATGTTTAGAAGCTGTTGTTGTGTGGGGGAATGAACAAAGCTTATGCTTTCACTATATGATTAGGAAGAAAACTGTTTATTTACATAGTTAAACTACGTAACACAACAAAGTTTGAAAAAATCAAGCACCAAAAAATCAGTCCTAGTCGAAACAATTACTCAAATCTGTTCAAACTCTTTAATTTGTTTAAAATTGGTTTAGATCAATTTTAATTAACTTTTAGTCAATTTTTTTTTAAATTAATTTTAATTTGTTAAACTAAACAATAATATCGATAAATTTTTTACAAATTATCTATATTTGTACATCTAATTTTAGTATGCATCAAAATAATTTTATAATTAATTTCAAAGTTAAATATTTCATATAAAATATACTATAAAAATCAATAATTTAATATCTTGATTTGATCATTGTTTTTTCTTGACCAATCTCAAAGTTGGGCCAGTTTTAGTCTACTAGTACTGGGCCGAATCATGTTGGACCCAACAGATAAGATAAATATTTGTCACTCCAGTACATTTTAGTATATCTCTGTTTGATAATGATGCAAAGTAATGAGATTTTGATGTCAGGGCTTACAACACAATCAGATATGAAACATAAGCTGGTAATGAGTGAGACCAGTAATTACTGCAAATAAAACTATTTTATTAATCGGAGAAAAAAGGAAGAAGAAGAAGAAGGAATCGAAGTGTGACACATTTCTCTCTCCTCCATCGGTTTCCCCTCATTTCTCTCCTCTTCCCAATATTCCATATCTCTCACTTTTTTTCCCTTCAATCGAGAGTAATTCGCTTTCTCTCATGTCTAGGCGTCAGTTACATATACGGTGGAAGCGGAGCGGTTGAGCCTTACACTTTCAAAGGCCACGCGTCTCAGTTCACGTTAGCAACTATGACTTACGACGCACGTCTCTGGAACCTCAAAATGTACGTGAAACACTACTCACGATGTGCTTCTGTTAAAGAGATCGTTGTCATATGGAACAAAGGGCATCCTCCTGAGCCCACCGAGCTAGACTCCGCCGTGCCGGTCAGAATCCGAGTCGAGAAAAGGAACTCTCTCAACAACAGGTTCAGTATCGACCCGTTGATTAAAACGCGAGCCGTTCTCGAGCTCGACGACGATATAATGATGTCCTGCGACTTCATAGAGAAAGGGTTCAGAGTCTGGCGCGAGCATCCGGAGAGACTGGTCGGGTTCTACCCGCGTTACGTCGACCAAACCATGACTTATAGCGCGGAGAAATTCGCGAGGAGTCATGAGGGATACAATATGATCCTCACGGGAGCGGCGTTTATGGACGCTGGTTTCGCGTTTGGTATGTATCAGTCTGACGTGGCGAAACCTGGTCGGGAGTTCGTGGACGAGCAGTTTAACTGCGAAGACGTTTTGTTGAACTTCTTGTACGCGAACGCGAGTGGGTCGGCGAAGGCAGTGGAGTACGTGAGACCGTCGGCTTTGGTGCTTGATACTTCGAAGTTTTCGGGTGTAGCGATAAGTGGGAACACGGATCAGCATTACAGGAAGAGAAGCGAGTGTCTCCGGAGATTCTCAGAGTTGTACGGGAGTTTGTCTGATAGGAGGTGGGAGTTCGGTGGCAGGAAAGATGGGTGGGATTTGTAGAAACAAAAAAGGAGTTGTTAACTTGTAGGGCAAGTAAGTAGTTCTTCAAATGAGTTTCGAGTTTTTAAATGGTTTCACGATGCTAAGTTCAGGCTCTCTATTTCTCTCATATCGTGTTAGATGTGTAGAAGCTGTTTTTTTTTTTTTTGCTAAAGATGTTTAGAAGCTGTTGTTGTGTGGGGGAATGAACAAAGCTTATGCTTTCACTATATGATTAGGAAGAAAACTGTTTATTTACATAGTTAAACTACGTAACACAACAAAGTTTGAAAAAAATCAAGCACCAAAAAAATCAGTCCTAGTCGAAACAATTACTCAAATCTGTTCAAACTCTTTAATTTGTTTAAAATTGGTTTAGATCAATTTTAATTAACTTTTAGTCAATTTTTTTTTAAATTAATTTTAATTTGTTAAACTAAACAATAATATCGATAAATTTTTTTACAAATTATCTATATTTGTACATCTAATTTTAGTATGCATCAAAATAATTTTATAATTAATTTCAAAGTTAAATATTTCATATAAAAATATACTATAAAAAATCAATAATTTAATATCTTGATTTGATCATTGTTTTTTTCTTGACCAATCTCAAAGTTGGGCCAGTTTTAGTCTACTAGTACTGGGCCGAATCATGTTGGACCCAACAGATAAGATAAATATTTGTCACTCCAGTACATTTTAGTATATCTCTGTTTGATAATGATGCAAAGTAATGAGATTTTGATGTCAGGGCTTACAACACAATCAGATATGAAACATAAGCTGGTAATGAGTGAGACCAGTAATTACTGCAAATAAAACTATTTTATTAATCGGAGAAAAAAAGGAAGAAGAAGAAGAAGGAATCGAAGTGTGACACATTTCTCTCTCCTCCATCGGTTTCCCCTCATTTCTCTCTCCTCTTCCCAATATTCCATATCTCTCACTTTTTTTTTCCCTTCAATCGAGAGTAATTCGCTTTTTATTCGATACAAATTTCGAAATCGGAACCCACCACCACCACCACCCCCCTTTCGTTACAGATCCAACGGTTCTCTGAGTTTGTTTCTGTTTGATTGAAATCGATTCAGTCTTAGCTCGTTTCGGATTTTTTTTTCTTTTTCTAAGCATGGTTCGTATGGAGACGTAGAAGAGAGGGGGGGAAAACGGCAAATGCTGGGCAATGGAGAAGGAATTTGATACAAAGCTTGTCCTTCAAGGTAGGAATGGTGGAAGTGTTTCCAGAAGCAAGAGCTTCTCCTTCAAAGCTCCCCAAGAAAATTTCACCATCCAGGATTTCCAGCTCGGCAAGATCTACGGCGTTGGCTCTTACTCCAAGGTTTATTCAATGCTTTCTATCTTTCTCAGCGATGTTGGTCCTTTTGATTCATTTGGAACCAAAGCTCGATGATACTCCTGTTCGATTCTCCTTTAGTTAGCTTATTATCTATTGAATCGGTTGTTTTTTTTAAAAAATTATCTTAATTTGATCTCTTTAGCGAGTTTTTGAGTGACTTGTGGATTAAAATTTGCAAAAATTCAGGTTGTTAGGGCAAAGAAGAAGGAGACAGGAACAGTGTATGCCTTAAAGATCATGGACAAAAAATTCATCACCAAGGAGAACAAAACAGCTTATGTCAAACTCGAGAGGATTGTTCTCGATCAGCTTGATCATCCTGGAATCATCAAACTCTTCTTCACTTTTCAAGACTCCTTCTCACTATGTACGTAGTACTCTTCTTACTTGGAAAAAGCAAAGGACTTGCTATAGAACAAAAACTCTCTGTAATTGATTTTTCTCCATATGCTTTTTTTTGGTTTAGATATGGCACTTGAATCTTGCGAGGGTGGGGAGCTTTTCGACCAAATTACTAGAGTAAGAATGATCTCAGTAGAACCTTCATGGTGTTTTGATAAGTTTTGGGATTTGACATACCTTCATGTGCAGAAAGGTAAGTTATCTGAGGATGAAGCTCGGTTCTACAGTGCACAAGTTGTCGATGCTCTTGAGTATATACATAGTATGGGACTCATACATCGTGATATCAAGGTAAAACTAGATTATCTTCTCTTTTATGTATGGCTTCTACCATGGCAGTGCTAAAGTTTTGTTTTGTTTTTCTTCTTCAAATGGTAGCCGGAGAATCTGTTGCTGACTTCAGATGGGCACATCAAGATTGCGGATTTTGGTAGTGTGAAGCCGATGCAAGATAGCAGGATCACAGTTCTTCCTAATGCTGCTTCTGGTAATATGACCCCCGTCCATGATCCTTTCTCATGTTTCTGGGCTTAAGGTCTTATCAGACAAATTATTGTCAGATTCTGGTTTAAGCCCTGTCTCTGTAAACTGGTGACGTATACAGACGATAAGGCGTGCACTTTTGTTGGAACTGCTGCTTATGTTCCTCCTGAAGTTCTCAACTCATCTCCAGCAACTTTTGGGTAAGAGCTTTTTTTATAGTTTTTGTAATTTGTCTTTTTTTTTTTTTGGTTTCTGAGGACTTTGGAACATTATTCAAACAGAAATGATCTCTGGGCTCTCGGCTGCACTATCTACCAAATGCTTTCAGGGACTTCTCCATTCAAAGACGCTAGTGAATGGTTGATTTTTCAAAGAATTATAGCCAGAGATATCAAGTTCCCAAGTCATTTTTCAGAAGCAGCAAGAGACCTCGTCGACCGGTTGCTGGTAATTTACTATCAAAAGCCGTCGTCACCAGTCAGATGATATGGCAGTAACTCTTTTACTGTTCTGTTCTCTCTCAGGATACTGATCCAAGCAGAAGACCAGGTGCCGGGTCAGAAGGTTATGCTGCCCTTAAGAGACATCCTTTCTTTATGGGAGTTGACTGGAAGAATCTAAGGTCTCAGACTCCTCCCAAACTAGCCCCAGATCCTGCGGTAGGCCTCCTGATATACTCCAGAAATGTGGTGCCTGTTACTATTATCTTTTTGTTCGTTTGTTGATTTGGTTAATCTTACCTGATGTGCAGTCTCAGACAGCATCTCCTGAGAGGGAAGACGCTCATGGTTCTCCATGGAACCCAACTCATATTGGAGATTCTTCAGCCGCACATAACGATGGGCACAGTGCTCCTTCTACACCTTCTGAATCATCGGGTTCCATTACACGGCTTGCTTCAATAGACTCTTTTGATTCGAGATGGTGGGCACATTCTGGCTTTCTTGTCAACATCCCGGTTTAAAGCTCCTGAAGCTAGACTCCCAAGTTAGAAAACCTGCTAACTTTTTTTTTTAATTTTCATGTGTTATAACAGGCAACAGTTTCTGGAGCCGGGAGAATCGGTCCTTATGATATCAGCAGTGAAGAAGCTTCAGAAAATAACGAGCAAGAAGGTGCAGCTAATACTAACCAACAAACCCAAGCTAATCTATGTTGACCCGTCAAAGCTAGTTGTAAAGGGAACATCATCTGGTCTGATAACGGTTCTCAGATTTTGTTTCTGTTTGATTGAAATCGATTCAGTCTTAGCTCGTTTCGGATTTTTTTTCTTTTCTAAGCATGGTTCGTATGGAGACGTAGAAGAGAGGGAAAACGGCAAATGCTGGGCAATGGAGAAGGAATTCGATTCAAAGCTTGTCCTTCAAGGCAATGTCGGAAGTGTCTCCAGAAGCAAGAGCTTCTCCTTCAAAGCTCCCCAAGAGAGTTTCACCATCCAGGACTTCCAGCTCGGCAAGATCTACGGCGTTGGCTCTTACTCTAAGGTTTATTCAATGCTTTCTATCTTTCTCAGCGATGTTGGTCCTTTTGATTCATTTGGAACCAAAGCTCGATGATACTCCTGTTCGATTCTCCTTTAGTTAGCTTATTATCTATTGAATCGGTTGTTTTTAAAAATTATCTTAATTTGATCTCTTTAGCGAGTTTTTGAGTGACTTGTGGATTAAAATTTGCAAAAATTCAGGTTGTTAGGGCAAAGAAGAAGGAAAGTGGAACTGTGTATGCGTTAAAGATTATGGACAAAAAATTCATCACCAAGGAGAACAAAACAGCTTATGTGAAGCTCGAGAGGATTGTTCTTGATCAGCTTGATCATCCGGGAATCATCAAACTCTTCTTCACTTTTCAAGACTCCTTCTCACTTTGTACGTAGTACTCTTCTTACTTGGAAAAAGCAAAGGACTTGCTATAGAACAAAAACTCTCTGTAATTGATTTTTCTCCATATGCTTTTTTTTGGTTTAGATATGGCACTTGAATCTTGCGAGGGTGGCGAGCTTTTCGACCAAATTTCTAGAGTAAGAATGATCTCAGTAGAACCTTCATGGTGTTTTGATAAGTTTTGGGATTTGACATACCTTCATGTGCAGAAAGGTAGGCTATCTGAGGAAGAAGCTAGGTTCTACAGTGCGCAAGTTGTGGATGCTCTTGAGTATATACACAGTATGGGACTCATACATCGTGATATCAAGGTAAAACTAGATTATCTTCTCTTTTATGTATGGCTTCTACCATGGCAGTGCTAAAGTTTTGTTTGTTTTTCTTCTTCAAATGGTAGCCGGAGAATCTGTTGCTGACTTCAGATGGGCACATCAAGATTGCGGATTTTGGTAGTGTGAAGCCGATGCAAGATAGCAGGATCACAGTTCTTCCTAATGCTGCTTCTGGTAATATGACCCCCGTCCATGATCCTTTCTCATGTTTCTGGGCTTAAGGTCTTATCAGACAAATTATTGTCAGATTCTGGTTTAAGCCCTGTCTCTGTAAACTGGTGACGTATACAGACGATAAGGCGTGCACTTTTGTTGGAACTGCTGCTTATGTTCCTCCTGAAGTTCTCAACTCATCTCCAGCAACTTTTGGGTAAGAGCTTTTTTTATAGTTTTTGTAATTTGTCTTTTTTTTTTTTTGGTTTCTGAGGACTTTGGAACATTATTCAAACAGAAATGATCTCTGGGCTCTCGGCTGCACTATCTACCAAATGCTTTCAGGGACTTCTCCATTCAAAGACGCTAGTGAATGGTTGATTTTTCAAAGAATTATAGCCAGAGATATCAAGTTCCCAAGTCATTTTTCAGAAGCAGCAAGAGACCTCGTCGACCGGTTGCTGGTAATTTACTATCAAAAGCCGTCGTCACCAGTCAGATGATATGGCAGTAACTCTTTTACTGTTCTGTTCTCTCTCAGGATACTGATCCAAGCAGAAGACCAGGTGCCGGGTCAGAAGGTTATGCTGCCCTTAAGAGACATCCTTTCTTTATGGGAGTTGACTGGAAGAATCTAAGGTCTCAGACTCCTCCCAAACTAGCCCCAGATCCTGCGGTAGGCCTCCTGATATACTCCAGAAATGTGGTGCCTGTTACTATTATCTTTTTGTTCGTTTGTTGATTTGGTTAATCTTACCTGATGTGCAGTCTCAGACAGCATCTCCTGAGAGGAAGAAGCTAGGTTCTACAGTGCGCAAGTTGTGGATGCTCTTGAGTATATACACAGTATGGGACTCATACATCGTGATATTAAGGTAAACTCCAGTATCTTCTCTTTTATGGCCTCTACAATGCCTAAGTGTTTTTTTTTTTTTTTTTACTTCAAATGGTAGCCGGAGAATCTGTTGCTGACTTCAGATGGGCACATCAAGATTGCGGATTTTGGAAGTGTGAAGCCGATGCAAGATAGCAGGATCACTGTGCTTCCTAATGCTGCTTCTGGTAATATGACCCTGTCCGTTAACCTTTCTAATATTTATGGGCTTTAAGGTCTTATCAGACAGTTATTGTCAGATTCTGGTTTAACTGGTGACGTATACAGACGATAAGGCGTGCACTTTTGTCGGAACTGCTGCTTATGTTCCTCCAGAGGTTCTCAACTCATCTCCAGCAACTTTTGGGTAAGAGTTAATTTGCCTTTTTCTATTTTTTTTTGTGGATTACAATGTCCCTTACTCTGTGGAACACTATTCAAACAGAAATGATCTCTGGGCTCTGGGCTGCACTATCTACCAAATGCTTTCAGGGACTTCTCCATTCAAAGACGCTAGTGAATGGCTGATTTTCCAAAGAATTATAGCCAGAGATATAAAGTTCCCAAGTCATTTCTCAGATGCAGCAAGAGACCTCATTGACCGGTTACTGGTAAGATACTATCAAAAGCCGCTGTCATCACCAGTCAAATGATAAGGCAGCAACTCTTTTATACTGTTGTGTTCTCTCTCTCAGGATACTGATCCAAGCAGAAGACCAGGTGCTGGGTCAGAAGGTTATGCTGCCCTTAAGAGACATCCTTTCTTTATGGGAGTGGACTGGAAGAATCTAAGGTCTCAGACTCCTCCAAAACTAGCCCCAGATCCTGCGGTAGGCTTCTGATGCTCGTTACTATTATCGTTTTGTTTGTTTGTTGATTTGGTTATTTTTTACCTGGCGTGCAGTCTCAGACAGCATCTCCGGAGAGGGAAGACGCTCATGGTTCTTCTCCATGGAACCCGACTCATATTGGAGATTCTTCAGCTGCACATAACGATGGGCACAGTGCTCCTTCTACACCTTCTGAATCATCATCGGGCTCCATAACACGGCTTGCTTCAATAGACTCTTTTGATTCGAGATGGTGGGCACATTCAGGCTTTCTTATCCCACTGTTTTCTTGAAAACCTGATAAATTTTTATTTGTGTGAACGTTTTGTTATAACAGGCAACAGTTTCTGGAGCCGGGAGAATCGGTCCTGATGATATCAGCAGTGAAGAAGCTTCAGAAAATAACGAGCAAGAAGGTGCAGCTAATACTAACCAACAAACCCAAGCTAATCTATGTTGACCCGTCGAAGCTAGTTGTGAAAGGGAACATCATCTGGTCTGATAACTCGAATGACCTCAACGTTGTAGTCACTAGCCCTTCTCATTTCAAGATTTGCACGGTAGGAATCATTTCCTTAGGTTTTGTCTCTCTAGTCTCTCTACCAAATATGTCTGAAACTTAAACTGCGAATCTTCTTGAAATCTGCAGCCAAAGAAGGTTTTGTCATTTGAAGACGTGAAACAGAGAGCTTTGGTGTGGAAAAAAGCAATCGAGACTCTTCAGAATCGCTGAGAGAAGCTCCTGGGAAGAAGAATGGTTCTGTTGTTTCTACATTTCTCTGTGTTTTCTTTCCTTTTAAAGATATGAACTGAACAAACTCGATTCATCAGATGTTTTACCATAGCCGACAAAAGAAATGTTTACCATACCCACCTTTGAAAATACCATTTCCATATTCCCACAACTTGACACAGGGCTAGTTAAAAAAATTCGGGGTTCTTGAGCCAAATTTTCTTTAGGATCTTCTGGCAAATTTTTTTTTTTAAAAGAGATCCCTTATATAATAAAAGCGCAAGTCACTCAAGCAATAAGATGTTGATATGTAATTGTTTTTACAAAAAAAATTAGACCAAATTCTTTGATTTCAAATATTTATGTAATTGCAAAATTATTAAATCACTGTTTTTCCTCGAACTGATATCATCATATGTTCCATGAATTCAGTAACTCCTGATACCAACTGCTCATCTCATATATAGAGTTCAGTTAACTATTTTTATCTTTCGATTCTTATTTTTTTATTCTTTTTAACAGTTTCACTTTCTTTGTCTTTTTATGTAGGTTTTGAGTGCAACAGATATCTTTATCCAAATCGATCATTTAAAAACAATTTTTTATGATTCTTTCTACATGATTCAAGTTGATATCACAGTTTACTTCTATTTTGTATTCTATTTTTTTTTTAAAAGAGTGAAAACCAGAGATTTGTTTCAAAGGATATTACTATTAGAAGCATGAAGTTATTTGATTCTCAGCGTGGTTATTCCTATGAAAGAGGTAAACTGATTAAATTTAAAATTGTAATTATCTAAAATATGTTTAGATAGATGAAGCTTTGTAGACATTTTAAAAGCAGAATTTTAGTAATTTTTTTTAAAATAAATCTAATTTTGAATATATATACAACCGAATATAAATAAGAAGATATCAATATCAAATTATTTTGTTCGTTTGTTGATTTGGTTAATCTTACCTGATGTGCAGTCTCAGACAGCATCTCCGGAGAGGGAAGACGCTCATGGTTCTCCATGGAACCCAACTCATATTGGAGATTCTTCAGCTGCACATAACGATGGGCACAGTGCTCCTTCTACACCTTCTGAATCATCATCGGGCTCCATAACACGGCTTGCTTCAATAGACTCTTTTGATTCGAGATGGTGGGCACATTCAGGCTTTCTTATCCCACTGTTTTCTTGAAAACCTGATAAATTTTATTTGTGTGAACGTTTTGTTATAACAGGCAACAGTTTCTGGAGCCGGGAGAATCGGTCCTTATGATATCAGCAGTGAAGAAGCTTCAGAAAATAACGAGCAAGAAGGTGCAGCTAATACTAACCAACAAACCCAAGCTAATCTATGTTGACCCGTCAAAGCTAGTTGTAAAAGGGAACATCATCTGGTCTGATAACTCGAATGACCTCAACGTTATAGTCACTAGCCCTTCTCACTTCAAGATTTGCACGGTAGGGGCATCATTTCCTTAGGTTTTGTCTCTCTACCAAAGATGTTGAAACTTAAATTGCGAATCTTCTTGAATTTTGCAGCCAAAGAAGGTTTTGTCATTTGAAGACGTGAAACAGAGAGCTTTGGTGTGGAAAAAAGCAATCGAGACTCTTCAGAATCGCTGAGAGAAGCTCCTGTGAAGAAGAATGGTTCTGTTGTTTCTACATTTTCTTTGTGTTCCTTTCCTTTTAAAGATATGAACTGAACAAACTCGATTCATCAGATGTTTTACCATAGCCGACAAAAGAAATGTTTACCATACCCACCTCTGAAACTTCCACATTCCCACAACTTGACACAGGGCTAGTTTTAAAAATTTGGGGTTCTTGAGCCAAATTTTCTCTAGGACCTTCTGGCAATTTTTTTTTAAAAGAGTGAAAACCAGAGATTTGTTTCAAAGGATATTACTATTAGAAGCATGAAGTTATTTGATTCTCAGCGTGGTTATTCCTATGAAAGAGGTAAACTGATTAAATTTAAAATTGTAATTATCTAAAATATGTTTAGATAGATGAAGCTTTGTAGACATTTTAAAAGCAGAATTTTAGTAATTTTTTTTAAAAGAGATCCCTTATATAATAAAAGCGCAAGTCACTCAAGCAATAAGATGTTGATATGTAATTGTTTTTACAAAAAAAATTAGACCAAATTCTTTGATTTCAAATATTTATGTAATTGCAAAATTATTAAATCACTGTTTTTCCTCGAACTGATATCATCATATGTTCCATGAATTCAGTAACTCCTGATACCAACTGCTCATCTCATATATAGAGTTCAGTTAACTATTTTTATCTTTCGATTCTTATTTTTTTATTCTTTTTAACAGTTTCACTTTCTTTGTCTTTTTATGTAGGTTTTGAGTGCAACAGATATCTTTATCCAAATCGATCATTTAAAAACAATTTTTTATGATTCTTTCTACATGATTCAAGTTGATATCACAGTTTACTTCTATTTTGTATTCTATTTTTTTTAAAAAGACATTTTAAAAGCAGAATTTTAGTAATTTTTTTAAAAGAGTGAAAACCAGAGATTTGTTTCAAAGGATATTACTATTAGAAGCATGAAGTTATTTGATTCTCAGCGTGGTTATTCCTATGAAAGAGGTAAACTGATTAAATTTAAAATTGTAATTATCTAAAATATGTTTAGATAGATGAAGCTTTGTAGACATTTTAAAAGCAGAATTTTAGTAATTTTTTTAAAAGAGTGAAAACCAGAGATTTGTTTCAAAGGATATTACTATTAGAAGCATGAAGTTATTTGATTCTCAGCGTGGTTATTCCTATGAAAGAGGTAAACTGATTAAATTTAAAATTGTAATTATCTAAAATATGTTTAGATAGATGAAGCTTTGTAGACATTTTAAAAGCAGAATTTTAGTAATTTTTTTTAAAAAGACATTTTAAAAGCAGAATTTTAGTAATTTTTTTTAAAAAGACATTTTAAAAGCAGAATTTTAGTAATTTTTTTAAAATAAATCTAATTTTGAATATATATATATATATATATATATATAACTAAATTTAAATAAGATAGTAAAATTTAAGCTAGTAGTGACATCTTTTCTAACAGATAGATCCATAACTTTACGGCACTATAAAATCAAAACTTTATTCACATTAGTTAGTAAATTTTGTAATCAACGAACTTATCACTTGTAAATTAAATTAATTTTTAGATATTATAAAATAAGATATATAAGTAATGTAACAACATATATTTATTTTGGTAGAATCTTGGAAGTTGGAACATTTTCTTCATGTTCTAGTATAACTGTAACCATACAATTGTTTCACACTTCCCTTAATCTTGCAAAACCATAGGACCACCACAAGTTTCTATTTTTATGTAAGGCTCTACATTCCATGCACAAGCTAGCAACAAAACTGAATGCATTCAAAGAAAATGATAGAGAGAGAAGATTGACACATCAATCCATATATGTGTAAATAACATAGAAGACATGCATGTCATTCAATGATAGTGATGAACACACATGAAATTTATTGCTTACTCTTAGCTCGTAAATGGGTTAACCACAATACTTCAGTTCTGTCAAAAAAGTAAATGCAAACAGCTTAAAAATTAGAACACACTCTTGTAAATATCTACTTCTAGTACACCAACTAGTCGCTAGTCAAATCTTCAACTAATTTATAAAAAGAAAATTCCAAATAAATAATAAAAAAAAATATATGTATATGTATATAATTATATATAGTATATTTTAATTTTATTCTTCATATTCTCATAAAAACACAAAATAAAAAGAGTTAATATCTATAAGAAATTAAAATATATAGATTTTTTTATACATAAAAGATAGTTTCACAGAAGATAATATAGGTATTTGTTTTAAAAATAAAATAAATATATTTCGCATGTAAAACTTAAAACTAACAAAAATACATACAACAAAAATTAATCAGTTTTCACCTAATTAGAAGAATAATAGTTATGTTCATTTAAACGAATAATCCAATTTAATATATACAAACAATGAGTAAGTGAATCAATATGATACTTATAGAAAAATATATAACTAATTATTATGATTTAGTTTGTCATAAATATTTATATACATGCATAAATTTTCAATGAAAAAATGATTATTTTCATTTTTGCTACTCCGAATTAATAACATTTTTGTTTTTGTACTCCAGAATAACATATATCCAATTATACGTAATTTTACGAGAATACATTATGAATATAAGACAATAAACTATATTTCGTTTAACTAATAAAGTAAATCGAATATTATGTTATTTAAAATATAAACATTTAATGTTCAATTGAAATGAATAAAAGCAATCTCATATGTCCAAAATATAATTAAATTGACCAAATTTTTTATAAGCAAAACCAGATGCTTATCTTTTAAAAATTCATTTTTGTTTTTCATGTATATAAATTCCAAAACAATTTAAAATTTATAAAAAAAATATTAATAAATTATTAAAAATTATATAAGTTATAGGTATTTATACCCGTGTATAAACACAAGAAAATTATGTAGTAAAATAGTAAACAGAAACACGTGGCAATTTTGTAATCTACGAACTTATCACTTGTAAATTAAATTAATTTAAAATATTATAAAATAAGATATAAGTGATGTAATGTACAAACATAAATCGATCTTTCCTAGAAGCTTGGAACATTTTCTTCTAAAATATGTTTAGATAGATGAAGCTTTGTAGACATTTTAAAAAAAAAGTTAAAAGAAAACTAGAAAAATAGAGTGCGGTTAAACATGTGTTATCTAGGTTTAGAAAATATGACTAAAATAAACGGAGAAGCTGTATGGGAAACATATGTATATCTTATTTATAGTTTGTTGATTTTACTATCTTTTTAACATCACTAATTTTAATAATCTATCAATGAAATTTCTACGAAAAACATATTTTAATATGAAAATGGGTGCAAGTAAATATTCAGTGAAGATATTTAATCAAGTTTTACATGTGTTATCTAGGTTTAGAAAATATGACTAAAATAAAATTTTATTTTATGCTTTGAATCATTATAACTTATGATCAGATACTTTAGAAAATAATGAAAGTAACCCGTGCGTTAGCACGGAGATAATACTAGTTTTTAATAATACTTTTACAAAATATTAGTAAGAATTTTTTTAATAAATTTAATATTGAATATATATACAACCGAATATAAATAAGAAGATATCAATATCAAATTATTTTGTTCGTTTGTGTTAGTTTTTATTTAAAAAAAATCAAAATAAATAAGTTAAATTTTGAATTCTTAATATTACTAGTCCGATTTCATACATAAATTAACTCTGGCCTAACAATTGAACACAAAAAAATTAAGTTGAAAAACTGTTTTTTGATTCTTTTGTTTATTCAAACAAATCAAACAGTTGTATTTCAAAATTAAAATTACAAGAAAGTATTTATTTCAAGTATAACTATTTTGTCAAAACCATGGTTACAATGTTGTAAATCAAAACATTGTCCAGTGTTAGAAACCTGCATATTACGAACAAACTAAGAATGTGAAAGACAAAATTGATTGTTTTTAATAAAGGTTTCATACCATTGAGGACCAAAACCATAATTTTCTGAGAGATAACAGGAAAAAAAAAACTATAGAAAATGGTTTCAACAATCTTCTAAAATGTACTCTGACTAATGTTTATTACCTCATTGTTATGATCAGTTAATTTATTCATCTACTAAACATGAATTAGTGACAAAACAAATCTGTTTTATATAATTAGTATTCTTCTAAATTTCTAAAATGTTTTAAGGACAAATTACTCTTATCAGATAAGTAAATAAATACATAGAATAGTACAAAAATTTTATCATTACTTAATGATTGAATCAAGAATAGCTTTATAATTTTTTTTTTAATTAGTAAACTCTTATATGGACCCATAACTTTTAATCTCTATAGTTTTTTTTTTTGTCTATTTCCAAATGATGTTCAAAATTTAAGTTACTAGTGTCATCAAAGACTATCCAAAATCTTATATGGTATGGATCAATGTAGATTGATTTATGAGTTAAAGGAAGCCAATTTGGAGTCTTTCAAAATTTGTACAAAGTGTGACTAACTGAGACAATCATATGTAGCTTTAAGTTTTTTTTAAAGGGGCTTAAGGAGTTATTCATTGGACAATGTAGTAGTATTTATATATAATACTTATTATGGAGCCATACTTATTATTTTGGGGTTCAATTGTAATATAATTTGGTTAAATCAGGGAACATTTCAAAACAAAAAAGAAATAACAATTTTTAAAATTTCAATTGTAATAAAATTTGGTCAGTAGTTAAAGACATCATTTATACAAAATTTTAATTAGTAGTAACATTTTTTTCTTACAAATAGATTCACAACTTTACAACTCTCTAAAATTAATTTTTTTAATTTAAATAAGAGATTTTAAAACTCCGTTGAGACAGAGACCAAATGCTTGAATTTTTTTAGTTTTGTAAGTCGCACCTAAACTCCCTAGTAAGGTGTGGCAGATCTCCATTTGTATTTGACTGTATCTACTAATTATGGAAAAGCTGTTAGCATCAGAGTTAACTCTGTAGATGCTCTTGATTGGGATTTTTGTTAACTCCCTGGTGAATATTTTTTCTTACAAATAGATTCATAATTTTACAGCTCTATAAAATTAATTTTTTAATTTAAATAAGATAGTAAAAATTTAAGCTAGTAGTGACATCTTTTCTAACAGATAGATCCATAACTTTACGGCACTATAAAATCAAAACTTTATTCACATTAGTTAGTAAATTTTTGTAATCAACGAACTTATCACTTGTAAATTAAATTAATTTTTAGATATTATAAAATAAGATATATAAGTAATGTAACAACATATATTTATTTTGGTAGAATCTTGGAAGTTGGAACATTTTCTTCATGTTCTAGTATAACTGTAACCATACAATTGTTTCACACTTCCCCTTAATCTTGCAAAACCATAGGACCACCACAAGTTTCTATTTTTATGTAAGGCTCTACATTCCATGCACAAGCTAGCAACAAAACTGAATGCATTCAAAGAAAATGATAGAGAGAGAAGATTGACACATCAATCCATATATGTGTAAATAACATAGAAGACATGCATGTCATTCAATGATAGTGATGAACACACATGAAATTTATTGCTTACTCTTAGCTCGTAAATGGGTTAACCACAATACTTCAGTTCTGTCAAAAAAAAGTAAATGCAAACAGCTTAAAAATTAGAACACACTCTTGTAAATATCTACTTCTAGTACACCAACTAGTCGCTAGTCAAATCTTCAACTAATTTATAAAAAGAAAATTCCAAAGAAATAATAATTCTTACTTTTATATTAAATTCAAATTTATAAAAAGGAAAATAATCACTCATTGACTATATAGTAACTTGTCTGTCTAAACATTCCAAGGTCGAAATAACGCCTAATAAGAGAAACATTTCTTATAACTAATTGATAATTATATATTGAAAAACGTTTATTTTCTTCTTCTTTTTTACTCGGGATGCCTCAAACACGAACAAAGCTCATGGTATCATCATTGATCCAATCATATTTCTCCAAGAACGGATTAGGAATCTTCGAAGTTTCAGGATATCGATCGATAGAATCTTCCCAAACATTCTTATCATCAAGATTCTTAAGAACCTTCCAAACACAGTTGTTAGACTCGAATCCAGCTCCCATACTCATCATTAATATCTTGTCACCTTTCTTCAACCTCTTCTTAGCTTCCATGTAACCAAGAACGTACCATAAACCACCAGAAGATGTATTCCCAAACCTATGAAGCGCCATTCTGGCTGGCTCGATATCGAATTCCGTGAGCCCCAAGCTTTTCCCGACACCTTCTATAATCGCTCTTCCTCCGGGGTGAATACAAAAATGGTCTAGACCTGTTTTCAGGTCTAGACCTAGTCCCGAGCTTCTGGACTCTCCTTTTGTGGTGGTTATTCCTTTAAAAGCGCGGACTATCGCATACCGGATGAGTTCCTTGAGTGGCAAGACTCTAGGGAGGAGGACTTTTAGGTTTAGGGTTAGGGCTCGAGCAGCTGCTTTTTGAAGGTACTTGGTTAAGAGAAACCCTGGGTGCCCATCTTTGTCTTCCATTTGTATGCAGCACGAGTAGGCCTCGTCTTCCGAGCCCACGTGGGCTCGGACGGCAGTCACTAGCTTCATCAAGGCCCGGTTCTTGAACCGTGGTGCGTTGGTTAAGAGGACAGAGCTTCCTCCAGCACGGAAGAGACAGTTTGATAGCATCATCGACCTATCTTTACCGCAATACCAATGAGGACCCATCGTCTCGGTGCTAACCACAAGCGCAAACGAGTTCTCACGAGTCTCGAAGATCCGTTGCACTATATCTATCGATATAACGCTCGCGCTACACCCTAGACCCGAGAGGTTGAAGGATTTGATGTCTTCACGCAGCTTGTATCTATTGATGACTCTCGAGGTTAGAGAAGGAGATGGAGCGAAGAGAGAGACGTTGACGACGAGAATGTCTATGTCTGAAGGAGAGACTAAACCCTTTGTCTTGTGGAAAAGCTTGTCGAGGGTGTCGAACATGATCTCGTCCATCTCGGAGTGAGCATCGAGGAGTGTAGGAGAGGCTTCTCTACCTTCAAGGACGTTTCTTGGGCCGTACGTTTCTTCTCCTATACCGGAACTAACCATTGTGCGAAGGAGAAACCTGTACTCTTCGAGACCCAAGTTCTCGTTGCGTTGGACGATCTTGGCACAAGTCTCGGTGTCGAGTTTTCTCTCGTCTTGGCCCTTGTAGCACTCGTAGTGAAGCATGAAACAGTTTCTTTGGTTTCTTTTGTTGAGAACGTACTTGGAGATGTAGAATATGAATAGAGTTGAGACAAGGAACAGAGAAGGGAGTGAAAAGAGCTCCATAGAAAGTGTATTTGTGTTTTCTTTTTTGTTTGTTTCTTTAAGTTGTAGGACATGTACGGCTTTTTATAGAGAGAGTGATATGGGGAGCTCTTGTTTAAAATTAATTTTGTGGAACTATAACTCCTGTACCAACTACTTTACTGTTTAAAGATAGTTACAATAAAATTTAAAGTTGTTTCCACCAAAAAAGTTTGAGCATATTTTAAATTAATTATAAAACGAGAGATTTTTTTTTTTGGTGTAAATAAAACGAGAGATTTGCTAAATAGTTTGATTGTTTCATAGAATTGATTTGTTTTACGTTTTGAAAATAGTTTCCATTTATGTAAGAAGTATCACCTATCGACGTACCCTCCATATATATCATATAGTTTTTCATTTATCCTTTTTGTATGCAATGGTTCAAGGCATCTTTCACATATGTTGTTTAATGTTTATTTTAATTAGAAGTATGAAACTTGGAATATTCACAAAGGCATAAACAAAACCAATATTGATAAACAGGGCATGGTCCTGAGATTTCGGGGGCATGAGCTGTGTTGTGTCTATGTAAAATTTTTATTTTTTATAAATTTGGAGACCTAAAATTTTTTTTGCAGCCCTATTTATATGTATTTTTTTCAAAAACTTTGAGAGTCTATTGCAAATGTTTCACCTAGCATGGTCTAGGGCCGCCCTGTTGATAAATGAAACCACAAGCAAAGAATTCTTACCATGGTCTCTCTATCTCATTTGTTGGTTGATGTTATGTGTTAATGGTAACACACGTGTATCGTCATTGATCCAATCATACTTCCAAGAACGGGTTAGGTATCTTCGAAGTTTCAGGATATCGATCGATGGAATCTTCCCAAACATTCTTACCATCAAGGTTCTTAAGAACCTTCCAAACACAGTTGTTAGACTCAAACCCAGCTCCCATACTCATCATTAGTATCTTGTCACCTTTCTTCAACCTCTTCTTAGCTTCCATATAACCAAGAACGTACCATAAACCACCAGAAGATGTATTCCCAAACCTATGAAGCGTCATTCTCGCTGGCTCGATGTCGAATTCCGTGAGCCCCAAGCTTTTACCCACACCTTCTATTATAGCTCTTCCTCCAGGATGAATACAAAAGTGTTGCAAACCTGTTTTAAGGTCTAGACCTATTCCTGAGCTTGTGGACTCTCCTTTTGTGGTGGCTCTTCGTTTAAAAGAGCGTACTATCGCGTACCGGACGAGTTCCTTGAGTGGCAAGACTCTAGGGAGGAGGACTTTGAGGTTTAGGGTTAGGGCTCGAGCTGCTGCTTTTTGCAGATACTTGGTTAAGAGAACAGAGCTTCCCCCAGCACGGAAGAGACAGTTTGAGAGCATCATTGACCTGTCTTTACCGCAATACCAGTGAGGACCCATCGTCTCGGTGCTAACCACGAGTGCAAACGAGTTCTCTCGAGTCTCGAAGATCCGTTGCACTATGTCTATGGATATAACGCTCGCGCTACACCCGAGACCCGAGAGGTTGTAGGATTTGATGTCTTCTCGCATCTTGTATCTGTTGATGACTCTTGAGGTTAGAGAAGGAGATGGAGCGAATAGAGAGACGTTGACAACGAGAATGTCAATGTCTGAAGGAGAGACCAAGCCTTTTGTCTTGTGGAAAAGCTTGTCTAGGGTGTCGAACATGATCTCGTCCATCTCGGAGTGAGCGTCGAGGAGTGTAGGAGAGGCTTCTCTACCTTCGAGGACGTTCCTTGGGCCGTAAGTTTCTTCTCCTATACCGGAACTGACCATAGTACGGAGAAGAAACCTGTACTCTTCGAGACCTAAGTTCTTGTTGCGTTGAACGATCTTAGCACAAGTCTCGGTGTCGAGTTTTCTCTCGTCTTGGCCCTTGTAGCACTCGTAGTGAATCATGAAACAGTTTCTTTGGTTTCTTTTGTTGAGAACATACTTGGAGATGTAGAAGACGAGTAGAGTGGTGACAAGGAACAGAGAAGGAAGTGAAAACAGCTCCATAGAAAGTGTTTTTTTTTTTCCTTAAGTTGTGTCAAATTTTTGGTGTAACAGTTGTGTGAAAGTTGTAGGACACGTACGGCTTTTTATAGAGAAACTGATATGGTGAGCTCTTGTTTTAAAAAATTAATTTTGTGGAACTATAATTCCTGTACCAACTACTTTACTATTTAAAGATATTTTACAATAAAAAAAATTAAAGCGTATTTTATCCGGCCAAAAACGTTTGAGCATATTTTAAAAATTATTTATAAAAAGAGAGATTTGCTAAATATACATTATATACTAATGGTTTCATATAATTGAATGAATTGCTTACACTTTGAAAATAGTTTCCATTTATGTAAAAAGTATCACCTTTCGACGTACTTTCCATATTAATATATATATGAGGTATAGTTTATAATTTATCCTTTTATATGCAATTGTTCAATGCATTTCACATATATTTTGTTTTATTTTTTTGAATAAACAACGAGGACTAAACTTTAAATTTATAGAACGTAGAATATTCGTAAAGACATAAGTCAAATAATAAAACCAATACTGATAAAGAAACCACAATCAAAGAATTTGAACCCTCAATAAAAGAAAAAATCTGAACCCTCGTCTTTCTATCTCATTGTATCGTTTGATGTTTTGTCTTAATGATAGATAACACGTGTATCATCAATTAAATTCGAATGTGATGTTGTATCGTGACTATCGTCTTTTAGTTAACCACTACAATCAATTAATTTAACGACTGACCATCTTTGTAAACCCAAAATTAATACTACTCTACTCAACTCTCATAATCCTGAGACCGACCCAACCAACATAATAACTACGTTTGGTGACTAAAGATTAAAGCATACATATGTTCTACGTTGATTCGAGTTTGAATTTGGACACACAATAAAATAATATTTCCAGTTTCTGAGGTTGTAACATTTAATCTCCATGCGTAAATGCGTAGTGTGGTTAATTAGATAAAAAAGCAAGTAGGTAGTAGAAGCAGTCATCTATCAGTCATCAGTCTCATGCGACATTTATGGACCCTGATAAGGCTCATGCTTTGATTTACTAACCTTATCTTATTTTGGGTCAGTTTATTATTATTAAATGTTTCCATATTCCACTTCGTAGCTAAGTTATGTTACGTAGCTAAATTTTTTTATTAAACATTTAATACCATTTGAATCTTGGAGATGATTGGTTGGATTATAATTAGTGACTTTAATTTTAATTTATATCTATAATCATTTAAGTTGTCAATCATGTTTTAACTAGTTTTTAAAATTAAAGTCAATAAAATAAAAAAGACTTTAGAAACCTTATTTTATAAAACAAAAAAAATATGGCTGTAAATTTATTTTCTTTTTAAAATATTGTTGTAGGAATATATTTTTTTTATATCATTTTTCATATTTAATTTATACCGCTACACTAGATACATTACATCAAAAAATTATCTGATCTAAATTATACAATAAAATTTAAAGTTGTTTCCACCAAAAAGTTTGAGCATATTTTAAATTAATTATAAAACGAGAGATTTTTTTTTGGTGTAAATAAAACGAGAGATTTGCTAAATATACATTATATACTAATGGTTTCATATAATTGAATGAATTGCTTACACTTTGAAAATAGTTTCCATTTATGTAAGAAGTATCACCTATCGACGTACCCTCCATATATATCATATAGTTTTCATTTATCCTTTTGTATGCAATGGTTCAAGGCATCTTTCACATATGTTGTTTAATGTTTATTTTAATTAGAAGTATGAAACTTGGAATATTCACAAAGGCATAAACAAAACCAATATTGATAAACAGGGCATGGTCCTGAGATTTCGGGGGCATGAGCTGTGTTGTGTCTATGTAAAATTTTTATTTTTTATAAATTTGGAGACCTAAAATTTTTTTTGCAGCCCTATTTATATGTATTTTTTTCAAAAACTTTGAGAGTCTATTGCAAATGTTTCACCTAGCATGGTCTAGGGCCGCCCTGTTGATAAATGAAACCACAAGCAAAGAATTCTTACCATGGTCTCTCTATCTCATTTGTTGGTTGATGTTATGTGTTAATGGTAACACACGTGTATCATCAAATAAATTCGAACTAGGATAAGATCTGCACGAGGAAAATTTATATGAAAATTATTTAAGAAATATTGTATGGAAAAATAAATTTATATTCTTGATCGAATTAATATTTTGGCCCTTAATTTTTTTTTACTTTTTGTTAATTAAATAATTTATATACAGATGAGCTGATCCTATTTTTTAAAAAATGTTTTAGGTCAAAACATCATTTATCGCATAAGAACGTTCTTAACGTTTACGCAGAAGAATTTCAGGTCTCCTATTTGGTTACAATGAAACTATGTTAGCTCAGTTTTATATCATGATTTAGAAATTTAAAAGTTAATTATGGTCGTGAAAAGTTTACGTTCATGTGTCAATCCTATGTATCTTCAATTTTTTTTTTGTGTTTCTTTTTCATTTTGGTTATTGCTCGATATAAATATTGATTTTGAAGTTTATTCTCATTTCGTTTATTTGTTTTGGTCTGAGATTTCGAAATTTTTTGAGATTTAAAATTTTTAAAGAGATACAGATTTAGGTTAAGATCTGCACTTTTTGCAAAATAAATATTTGATATTTATTACTTATTTTATTTTTCTCTTTTTCTCTATGTTTACTTGGGATGACTCAAACACGAACAAAGCTCATGGTATCGTCATTGATCCAATCATACTTCTCCAAGAACGGGTTAGGTATCTTCGAAGTTTCAGGATATCGATCGATGGAATCTTCCCAAACATTCTTACCATCAAGGTTCTTAAGAACCTTCCAAACACAGTTGTTAGACTCAAACCCAGCTCCCATACTCATCATTAGTATCTTGTCACCTTTCTTCAACCTCTTCTTAGCTTCCATATAACCAAGAACGTACCATAAACCACCAGAAGATGTATTCCCAAACCTATGAAGCGTCATTCTCGCTGGCTCGATGTCGAATTCCGTGAGCCCCAAGCTTTTACCCACACCTTCTATTATAGCTCTTCCTCCAGGATGAATACAAAAGTGTTGCAAACCTGTTTTAAGGTCTAGACCTATTCCTGAGCTTGTGGACTCTCCTTTTGTGGTGGCTCTTCGTTTAAAAGAGCGTACTATCGCGTACCGGACGAGTTCCTTGAGTGGCAAGACTCTAGGGAGGAGGACTTTGAGGTTTAGGGTTAGGGCTCGAGCTGCTGCTTTTGCAGATACTTGGTTAAGAGAACAGAGCTTCCCCAGCACGGAAGAGACAGTTTGAGAGCATCATTGACCTGTCTTTACCGCAATACCAGTGAGGACCCATCGTCTCGGTGCTAACCACAAGCGCAAACGAGTTCTCACGAGTCTCGAAGATCCGTTGCACTATATCTATCGATATGATATATACTACTAACTAACGAGAAAAATTTCTCACTAGCTACCCTTTTCAGAGAGTAGTCTTCAACTCCCATCTGTGACGAATTTAATACTTGATTCTTTAAAGTACAATAAAATATTTGTTTGCTTGTGTAGAGAACGATTGTTTTGTGTTGGCAAATTTAAGTTGTAGACGAAACTGTGATCATTTGACGCATGGCCTTGTCGTTATCCACAGCCACAGGCTCACACATTGGAAGATATTCATTTGTCCACACCTACACTGTCAGAAAGTCCCAAGTATATAATTAAATTTAAATAATATTAACATAGATATACATTATACTTTTAATATGTATATTTATTAAATGAGGTTTCTACTTATATGATTTTATGATTATTTGCATATTTGTGTAACAAAATTTTACACCAATGATTTTTTTAATGTGGGATGTTTAGTATTTTCAATAATTTATAATCATTTAAAAACAATGAAGATTTCAAAATTAAAATATTAACTTTTGAATATATGTTTAATGCAAATATCAAAATATAAGTATGTATTTTCATATGATGTATATTTTAATTTAAATGATATGATATGAAATATATATATTAACATAAAACCTATTAAAATAAAATTATTTATAAAAAGAGAGATTTGCTAAATATACATTATATACTAATGGTTTCATATAATTGAATGAATTGCTTACACTTTGAAAATAGTTTCCATTTATGTAAGAAGTATCACCTATCGACGTACCCTCCATATATATCATATAGTTTTCATTTATCCTTTTGTATGCAATGGTTCAAGGCATCTTTCACATATGTTGTTTAATGTTTATTTTAATTAGAAGTATGAAACTTGGAATATTCACAAAGGCATAAACAAAACCAATATTGATAAACAGGGCATGGTCCTGAGATTTCGGGGCATGAGCTGTGTTGTGTCTATGTAAAATTTTTATTTTTATAAATTTGGAGACCTAAAATTTTTTGCAGCCCTATTTATATGTATTTTTTCAAAAACTTTGAGAGTCTATTGCAAATGTTTCACCTAGCATGGTCTAGGGTCACTGTTGATAAATGAAACCACAAGCAAAGAATTCTTACCATGGTCTCTATCTCATTTGTTGGTTGATGTTATGTGTTAATGGTAACACACGTGTATCATCAATTAAATTCGAATGTGATGTTGTATCGTGACTATCGTCTTTTAGTTAACCACTACAAGTCTACAATAAATTAATTTATCGACTGATCATCTTTGTAAACCCAAAATTAATACTACTCTACTCAACTCTCATAATCCTGAGACCGACCCAACCAACATAATAACTACGTTTGGTGACTAAGATTAAAACTTTAACTACGTTTGGTGACTAAGATTAAAACTTTAACTACGTTTGGTGACTAAGATTAAAGCTTACCTATGTTATACGTTGGTTCGAGTTTGAATTTGGACACACAATAAAATAATTTTTCCAGTTTTTGAGATAAAAGCAAGTAGGTAGTAGAAGCAGTCATCTATCAGTCATCAGTCTCATGCGACATTTATGGACCATGATCAGTTTCATGCTTTGATTTACTAACCTTATCTTATTTTGGGTCAGTTTATTATTATTAAATGTTTCCATATTCCACTTCGTAGCTAAGTTATGTTACGTAGCTAAATTTTTATTAAACATTTAATACCATTTGAATCTTGGAGATGATTGGTTGGATTATAATTAGTGACTTTAATTTTAATTTATATCTATAATCATTTAAAAACAATGAAGATTTCAAAATTAAAATATTAACTTTTGAATATATGTTTAATGCAAATATCAAAATATAAGTATGTATTTTCATATGATGTATATTTTAATTTAAATGATATGATATGAAATATATATATTAACATAAAACCTATTAAAATAAAATTATTTATAAAAAGAGAGATTTGCTAAATATACATTATATACTAATGGTTTCATATAATTGAATGAATTGCTTACACTTTGAAAATAGTTTCCATTTATGTAAAAAGTATCACCTTTCGACGTACTTTCCATATTAATATATATATGAGGTATAGTTTATAATTTATCCTTTTATATGCAATTGTTCAATGCATTTCACATATATTTTGTTTTATTTTTTGAATAAACAACGAGGACTAAACTTTAAATTTATAGAACGTAGAATATTCGTAAAGACATAAGTCAAATAATAAAACCAATACTGATAAAGAAACCACAATCAAAGAATTTGAACCCTCAATAAAAGAAAAAATCTGAACCCTCGTCTTTCTATCTCATTGTATCGTTTGATGTTTTGTCTTAATGATAGATAACACGTGTATCATCAATTAAATTCGAATGTGATGTTGTATCGTGACTATCGTCTTTTAGTTAACCACTACAAGTCTACAATAAATTAATTTATCGACTGATCATCTTTGTAAACCCAAAATTAAATGATACAAAAACTCTCATAATCCTGCAGACACCGACCCAACCAACGTAATAACTACGTTTGGTGACTAAGATTAAAACTTTAACTACGTTTGGTGACTAAGATTAAAGCTTACCTATGTTATACGTTGGTTCGAGTTTGAATTTGGGGACACAATAAAATAATTTTTCCAGTTTTTGAGATAAAAAGCAAGTAGGTAGTAGAAAGCAGTCATCTATCAGTGATCAGTCTCATGCGACATTTATGGACCATGATCAGTTTCATGCTTTGATTTACTAACCTTATCTTATTTTGGGTCAGTTTAGTAGTATATTTTATTAAATGTAGTTAAGTTGACACTATAAGATACAATAACACCCTACCTAAGTCCTTACTCCTATCCATTAATCAAAATTGGGTATATCCACCGATCGAAATCCACCGATTTATTTCGATTAGTTATGACTTATGATATGATATATAATTAAATTTAAATAATATTAACATAGATATACATTATACTTTTAATATGTATATTTTATTAAATGAGGTTTCTACTTATATGATTTTATGATTATTTGCATATTTGTGTAACAAAATTTTACACCAATGATTTTTTTAATGTGGGATGTTTAGTATTTTCAATAATTTATAATCATTTAAGTTGTCAATCATGTTTTAACTAGTTTTAAAATTAAAGTCAATAAAATAAAAAGACTTTAGAAACCTTATTTTATAAAACAAAAAAATATGGCTGTAAATTTATTTTCTTTTTAAAATATTGTTGTAGGAATATATTTTTTTATATCATTTTTCATATTTAATTTATACCGCTACACTGATACGCCTACATCAAAAATTATACGCCTAAATTATACAATAAATTTTCTACAACTACAATCGAACCAATAGACTATAAACATTAAGACTTTTCTCGTTAGTTACGTAGCTGTAGCTAAGTTGTTCTTAAACTTTGACACTAAAACATTTAATAACAATGTTTCCATATTCCACTTCGTAGCTAAGTTATGTTACGTAGCTAAATTTTTATTAAACATTTAATACCATTTGAATCTTGGAGATGATTGGTTGGATTATAATTAGTGACTTTAATTTTAATTTATATCTATAATCATTTAAGTTGTCAATCATGTTTTAACTAGTTTTTAAAATTAAAGTCAATAAAATAAAAAAGACTTTAGAAACCTTATTTTATAAAACAAAAAAAATATGGCTGTAAATTTATTTTCTTTTTAAAATATTGTTGTAGGAATATATTTTTTTTATATCATTTTTCATATTTAATTTATACCGCTACACTAGATACAGCTACATCAAAAAATTATACAGTCTAAATTATACAATAAATTTTCTACAACTACAATCGAACCAATAGACTATAAACATTAAGACTTTTCTCGTTAGTTACGTAGCTGTAGCTAAGTTGTTCTTAAACTTTGACACTAAAAACATTTAATAACAATGTTTCCATATTCCACTTCTTACATACCCTACCTTGGACCTTATTCCTATCAATTAATCAAAATTAGGTTTATCCACCGATTTATTTCGATTAGTTATGACTTATGATATGATATATACTACTAACTAACGAGAAAAATTTCTCACTAGCTACCCTTTTCAGAGAGTAGTCTTCAACTCCCATCTGTGACGAATTTAATACTTGATTCTTTAAAGTACAATAAAATATTTGTTTGCTTGTGTAGAGAACGATTGTTTTGTGTTGGCAAATTTAAGTTGTAGACGAAACTGTGATCATTTGACGCATGGCCTTGTCGTTATCCACAGCCACAGGCTCACACATTGGAAGATATTCATTTGTCCACACCTACACTGTCAGAAAGTCCCAAGTTTTTCAAAAGTTCATGAACCAAACCATATAATCAACCCTATCATCCTCAGTAAGAAACTGTACTTTTAATTTCAATCCTCAAAGTCACTATCAACCAAACAAAACAACAATCAGATAATCTAACTTTCACAATGATCGCATTTGCTATACACGAAGTTAGTTCCCGAGATGCTCTCCACACTCCAAAATGCTCTCGGGTTTTATTGATGGCTATGATCCTCTTTGCTGTTGCTATGCTTTCTACTCTTGTCAAAAAAACATACACACAAGTCCTTGATATAACGGTTGATATCTGGTGGGACTCTCATTCAGCTGTGAAATAACTGTCGTAGATGGAGAGTTTATCAAATGCTTCAAAGTTTGCTTTTAGCCCAACCAACTGGCTCCCGATCTGAGCACAGCAACCCGCGTCAGGCCAGCGACACGTTCCTTCTCTTGTACGCAACGGACACAATGTTTCACAAACTTTTGTTCACTCTCTGATGATGAGATAGATTCTGAGACATCTGTTTCACTGTCCTCAGATTGTTTTGGGGAATTGAGTGACAACATTTCTGTGGCCCGTCTCCTACTTCAACTGTGCAATCTCCGTTCTTTGTGAAGTTAACCTTGCAGCCGAGTGACTGCACGGCCCGTGATATGACTGCACGCTCTTTGATAGCTCTCTTTGCTGATTCCCTAGCTGCAAGACTTATATTTCTTTCGTTCAGCAGCTCTTCTCTCAGTGACTCTACTGTAGAGGACAATGCATCTACCTTCCTCTCTGCTTCTTCTTTCTCCTGTTCCAGTTTTGTTTTATCCAAACCCAAACAAGTTTAATAGCATGTACAGTTGGATCCAAACTTTGTAACAAGCAAGAAAATTCCCTCCCTTGTCTTGAACAGATTAAGAAGGATGTGTTTACCTTCTTCGTTTCTGAATACTTAAGAGCCATGGCTCTACATTGGACCTCGGTTTCTGCTGCGTTTGGTTCCACAGGGCAAGCCCACCGAAGATGGAACTGGGGCCAGAGAGTCGGTGCTAGAGCAGCAGCAGGAGGTAATAATGGACCATCATATCTGGAAGGATCATAAATTGGATTACAGTGGGCATGAGAAGTCCCACTGCGGGAACGCAGATCAGTCAAGTAAGCCCATACACATCCACAGGCTTCAGAAATCCCACATTCTTGCCTCTCCTTTTCACTGCAATCATCAAGAAAACACGATCACTTCCTGTTCAACCACATAACTTTTCAACTGATGTAATAAACTTCCAACTTTACAACTAAACTACCGAAGAAAGTGTCAAACCAGAGGGTTACCTATTGCACAAAAAGTTCCCAAAACGACATGAAAGCAAGCAGTCCATGAAATCTACCAGGAAAGTCTGAAACAAAATATTGAAGGGTAGAGAATAGCTTTAGTAGAAAATCTCACCATGAAACTTTCAGACATCTGCACAGTCTATATACATACCGGAGAAAACTCGAAAGCACAAGGATACATCCGCATTAGCTGCGAAATGCAATCAACCCACTGCAAACATACCAATAACCATAAACGTGAGCATACTCAAGTATTGTTATTAGATCTTCCACACCAAAAAAAAGAATAGTTAACTTGCACGTAAGAGCTGCTTACCTGCAAAAATATAGGAGAATAGTTGTTCAGCCCATGTGAAGAGCTAGAAGGTTGAGCAGCTGCTGATCCTGAAGTTTGCGGCACTGGAGATGAAGGGTAACTTCTGGCAGAAGAAGTCTGAATTGGTGATTCAAAATTACCAGATCCACAAACGTTAGTCATTCCTATACGATCTGAAAACGGGTGACCGAATGCTAACCAATCCTTTTCGACAAGAGCCTGATGTCAATTCAAAATAGTAGAAAAGACTTCGTTAGCAAACAAAAATCTAATAGGTGTAGTTTATGTAGGTGAATTAGCTGGTAAGAACATCTGAAATGGTAGCATCCTAAACTTGAAATCCATAAAATTTACGTAAATTTGCACAACGAGAACATTAACACAAAATTCAAAACTATAGCATGATGAATACCTGAAACCCAGCAAATGTTCTGTAGTATGGATCAAGCAATAAGCATGCAAGAGAAACCAGCTGAGTTGTTCTGTCCCATCCATCACTGCACAATGACATCACAAGTCAAGGTATAAGAACAATTTTACTGAGAAAAGTAAACTGCATGATTTCACAGATGAAGATGATAATTGATTTGTTTTCTTAAACCAGCTGAGTTGTTCAGTCTTAACACATAAACATTGGCACCGCCTAACAAAACAGTTCAGCGGTGATGTGGCCTTAAGATAGCTAACCTGCAGTGCACAAGAACTGATGCCGACTCCATCGCAACACGTGCAGCAATCCATGCCACACCAGCTAAGATGCTCTGGATGTGGCTCAACCAACCACTTTCTCCAAGTAATGATACTGACGCAGACATACTACTGAGATTACCTCCACTCCAAGTCCAGCCACCATGTCTCTATAGATTTCACACAAATAGATATCTCCACCTTTAGCAACGGAAGAGGAAACGTTCACTCGAAAATTAATGTAGGATCATGTCCACATGCTATGAGATTAACGCAATATAAGCATATCCTACTTAGTTAAACCACCTAAATGTTCGAGTGCTAGACAACTGCGGAAGTGTCGTTGATACAGAGTTCCCTGGAATTCAGAACTTACCAAGAATGACGACGTCCCATCGGATGATGTTGTACCGTGCATATCTAAATAATCCCTAAGGCGGGAAAAGCTCTCTCTCATTGCATGTATGTTGTCAATCCCAAAGAACACAATCTGAAGAGAAACAATGTCAGTAAGAACAAGCAGTTTCAGAAGACAAAATATTGAGCTTCAAACTAGTTAGGTCATGTACAAACTTCGATTGCAAATAATTTGAAGATGATTCTGAGCCTCCTCCCATTGCCCCATTTGCTAATGCATTTTTCCTAGGTCTTGCATCTGCGATATAAAGCTTCCTATGACATAAAAATAAAACAAGCGTTAGTGCATGTTTATTATAACAAAGTATCAGCGTTCATCCATACTGAAGAAAATGAACCAACAGAACATAAATTTGTTCTACCCAGATAGACCTTTCTAAATATTTTAGAAAATAATGACACGTTTAATGGGGCAACAACGAGTGGTTATCTTCAGGTTATTTGCACATGCGATTTCTATTTTTTACTAGCACTCTTTTTCAGTTAACAAAAAAACATGCAAGAAATGCAAGCACATGGAAGTGTCATGCTAATAAAGATGATAAAAAAGGGATCAGTAATTCCAAATGTTAACTTTAACTAAATGAGAAAAAACATAGGAAGCTCACCGTTGTGCTCCCTCGTGACCAGCTAACTGAGTGCAAAATGAAGCAACAAGTTTCTCATCAAAGTTACTGTTGAAAATGGGCAAAATATATCAAAACTTCAGAATGCACCACTTTAAGCACTTTGATATTCCAAATAAGAAATATCGTGCACAATTCTGGTGATGAAATTGAAGCTTCTATATACCTCCTCATGTTCATCATCAGACCAACTAAAGGTTGTGATGAGCGAGCAATCACAGCTCCACTTCCTGCAATAAATATCAAAACTAACATGTAAATAAGGAAGCTATGCCAACGAATTCAAATGGAAGTACCAACACAGGAGCATTTCTACCCGGATGACACCACGAGATCACGGGCAAGCGACATTTTGCCCGGAAAGTAGACGCCTGGATTAGCTCTTCATCACTGACATAAAACATGCAATAATTTATTCATGTCTTTAAACCCAAAAAAAAGAGAAGAAAAGAAAGAAAGAGCGGTATGCCAAGTCACTGAGGAGAAAATTTCTGTGCCGGTCTCAAACACGGACACAGAAGCTCTCAAAGTCTGGCAGAGACCAAATTAATTTTTTTTTCATGTCCTACCTAATTGATTTTGGAACCATCAAAGCAAACGGATAGGTCTGACACAAGTCATAATTCGAGTTCAAGTTAGTTATCCGCCAATAGTCATTGGACAGTGTGAATGAACCATCTTCAATCATATTCTTTGACGCTTTAAGTGAAATTTTCCCGAGAAGCCGAAAATATTCATTAAGCAATCTTTCCTTTGGGTTTTTGTTACCGAATTTGGAAGGCCCACACGTAAAAGCATAGAGATCCCACACTCTCTCTGGGTTGCTACACTTCAATATTGCATCAACCACAGCACGTCTCTGCAAAATTATGGCAATATAATCACATAAGCTTCAAGGAGCAATGAAGAAGGTAGGATAACATGAAAAAAGTCACAAATTTTCACCTGCTTGGTTCCAGGTCGAAAACCATAGACAATTATCCTCATGTCTTTGCCTGCAAAATGCACATCATTGACAATAATTAAACTCAAAGTAACAGACTGCAGGTAATAGATAAAACGGTAACAAAATCCCTTCAACCAAAATTACTGTCATGTAAGAAACAAATGGCAACACGGAAACGTACCAGTGACCTGTAAAAGACGTTTTGGTGGATTCTTGTCGGAGTGATGTCTGTTTGATTGACCTTTCAGCACCTAAATACAACACCAATGACATACAAATTAAAATCCAGAGCCTAACTTCACAAAAATCAATCAAACAATGCTGTCTTCCTCCAAAGATAAGATAACAAAACATACCATTTTGCTAAACTTCTCGATAGCCACCAGTGGAATTGTACCAAGCGGAACAAGCTTTCTGGTTCCTTCAGTCTTCACACAGAAAAAAACAAGGGATAGATTTTTCAACTTCACAACGGCAATAATATTACAAGGGGTCAACACAAAGAAGAAAGACAAGTCATACCAGAAACAGAATACGGAAGTTAGTCAGCAAGAGAGTCCCCGCCTCGTGGGTGTTAACAAGGATAACTCCACAACACTGAGATCAAAGCAGCCATTAAAGAACTTCAATAAAGAGGCAAATATAAAAGCTTATCTACAATGCTAATTTTCAAGAACCTGACTGAAAGCATTCTTTATCATTATACAGGAATATAAAATTCCCAATTCAAATGAATCCAATTTTGATTAAACCCTAAGGACATACCTCGAAGGTGATCCTCTCGGATTCCAGCAAGCAATCCAAGTTTGAAAAAGAGCTTGACCAAGAAGCTGGCTGATCCTCCAAAGAGAATAATAGTAAATGTAAAATCATTAGGCTTCAATCGATTAACCCTAACAATAACGATGTTCTCGCGAGAGAGAGAAGCTAAGAATTGTCACAAGATAGAGAGAGAGAGAGAGAGGGCATTACATCGAGTTTACTCCATTCAATCACGTCCCAGCTCCCGGTACCTTCCATCTTCTCCGAGGAATATCGCAGCGATCGTAATCGCCTATGGGAATTTAACGGCGCCGTCATCGGAATGAAACGGAGACGGTGATGAGGCTTGAGGCTTCCTTTCACCTGCCGCTCAACGGTGACAAAACAATGGGATTCTTCACGCTGCCTTTTCGCCACGACTTTCCCAGATACGACGTAGTTACAGGAAAACGCTTGCGTTTTTTCTTACTTTTTTTTTTTAGTTGTTTAATTATCTTTCTTACCTATTTATGATTTTTGTTAGTTTATCTATTGATTTTTATTTATCTTAGATACTCTCTCTATTTCACATTTTTTTTTATGTTTTGCTTTGATGCACAAATATTAAAAGAAATTATTTTAAAAAATAATAATTTTAAAAAAATAATTAGAAAAATCATTCAGCTAATTATAGAAATGACTGTAAAATCTAATCGTTTACGTTTTTATAATATTAAAACATCTATCTTTTTTAAAGAACATACATACAGCTTGCTGATAAAGTCCATTAGTGTGTAATTTTGGGTATTTAAGAAAATATATTTTTTTCTTAATTGGCTTTTTTTTTGTCAGCATCATTCATCTTAATTAGGTATTATAAACTCTATTACCAAATTAATATAAAACTATACAAATCTAAGTAGATTAATCTTTCATTATAATATTCCAAAATGAATTTACACTCATAAATTTATGATATACTCCAATAAAGTATATTTAAATGGTATAAGCTTGCTGAATTTCGAGATTTGGACATCTCAAGTTTCCCAACTATGCAAGTGCGATACTGCGATTTCCGCAAACCCACAATCACATACGAATAAACTGTGACCGAAGAAGAAAACACCAAGCACGACTGATGATATAATACAGACAACTTGAACAAATCAGAACTTGAAAATCCGAAGTTTAAGGATTCTTCTGTATCGGATTTTACATAAAATCAAAAAACAACCTTTGCACATACGTATACGCAGTAGTAGTATGCATCTCAACCACAATAAAATCGTAGAAACAATATACAACCTTACCTACTACAAGTCAAGAATTTCAAATCCACCAAGCAAAATAGAAAAGGAAAGGGGAGCTCACATCATTATACCTCTCGTGGTAATCGACCAATGTCACAGCTATTCGTTTTTGGTTTTGGTCCAAGCTGCGTCCCCACGGTTTGGTCTTCCCGGGAGTGAGTGTTCCTGTGCCAGTTTAAGTCTAATAATGTAGTCTTGGAGAGATTATTCACTTCTCGTCTTTGTCCAAACATTTCTCAAGGGTTTTACTACTAGTGGTACACTCTTGAAGAGCTTTAGCGTTAAGCTCTCTCCCAAATCTCCAGACGTAGTTCAGCCCAACGAGAAGCTCAGTAATTATGGTTTCCGTCTTCTGCTGGTTCGCAAAGAAAAGGGTTTGCGCGAGAACTATGTGCGTCCTCGAAACCAAGCTCTGGTGCTCGTAACTCCTCTCCGACTGCCATTTAATCATGTTGTGAGCCAACGGACCAAGCCATTCCAGGATCCTCGCCATCGCGTCTGTCCAGTCTTTCGCTAGTCCTGGATCATAAACCGTGGAAGAACTCAAGTTTTTCGAGTAGGGCTTTAGCCTCTCTCTCAGAGATGTTCTCACGCTCGCCGGTAACATGTTGTATAGGTCGTCTCTCGCATCGTCACCTATCAAGTGAGGAGACGCAACGAATCTCTCTATCACGATGATGACGTTAGCGTAGTGTAGCGCTAAGCAAGCGGCACCGAGGGTGTTGGGAGCAGCGTCTGACAGCTTGGGCCGAGAAGGAAACGTCAAGTTTTCATGATGATGATGCTCACCACTACTACTCCTAGCTCCGTTCTGTGTCCTAGTGCTGTGAGGATTAACACCGTCGTGAGACACCATGCAGCCTTTAAACGGGCCAACCTGTGTTAACCGGTTGGGTTTGGTTTGCTTTTTCGCTGAGGAGACTGAAGGCCTTTCAGGAGTCTGAGTCTGCCCCATCTTCTTGTTATGTTTGCCCATTCCGAGAAGCGGTCCTGACTTGGAGGTGATCTTCCCGAGCTGACCCGAGTAAAACTTGAAACGTTTGTTCTTCTCTGCAACAAGAGGACCAGACTTAGGGGACTCAGTGCTGAGAGAACCGAGAGGAAATCACCCATCTTCGTGGACCTTGTAGCAGCTGAGCCTGACGCTGGACCGGTGAATCTCCCAAGAGGACCAGAAGCAAATCTAGGAGGACCAGTACTCTCAGATTGATGAGTCAAAATAGTAGAAACCGATTGGCTACGACCGATGAAATCAGAATCCGCAGAGCTAACATCGCTAGCCTCTACTCTGTAACTAATCCCAAAACATGTTTAGTCCTAGTCAAGATCGTGAAAATCGATCTAACCAGGAGAAGAACCGTATAGTCATAAGTACGGTTCCAAAGAGACGCATCCTGCAGAGTCTTCACTTCGTGTCTTTTCCACGCGACTTTTCTCTGCCACTCCAATAGATTGTCCGTTGCTGATTCGCTAGTCAGCATTCTCCTGAAACTCTGTTCAAGATCCGCCAAAATCTCAGTCTCCTGGTAAAGACTCGCGTTCGACGAAATAAAACGCTCCATCCTCTTCACTTTCCTATCCATCTTCTTCCACCCAAACTGCCACCCGTACGGGTCAGCTCCCGTCACCATCATCTCACCGAAACAACTCTCAAAGCTCTTCAGCTTAGGATCGTTGCATTTGCTAGCGAGCCTAGCAACAGCTTTCGCTACATTCTCGACGCTCTCCATCATCTCTTCGCGTATTAGCCTCACGACGAAGTCATCGTCTTCCGAAACTAGCTTCTTGATACCCGTGGAGCGTGTTATCTCGTCCCTAAGCCTCGCAACGTTCTTATCGCTCAGAGACTGCCATAGATGAACGAGTTTGGAGAGTAAGCTCGCGACCTCGAAGGCTAATACTCCGAGCACCTCCTTCTCTTTATGGCCTTCGTGCTGTTTCTTTGGGAATTTCCATAGATTGCGAAACCAAGTCTCAGAAACCATCTTCTCTTAACCTGGTGCGTTGCCAATAGACCAAAACAAATACAAATTAACAAACATTTAAGGAGTAATCTACTAACCAACACATGCGAGGAAGTGCAGAATCAATCAAACACATGACAACAGATAGTAAATAGGAGATAGAAACTGTAATGCTTAACTGGGCCTCCCACGTCCGCTCACTCGGCCCGGCCCGGCCCCTAAGTTCGTGCAACGGGCGGTGCGTAAATTTTCCGAAGGCTCAAAAGTCATGTGTTGATTTAAACATGTCTTTCGAGCCTTCGGAAAATTAAATTAAGGCACGGCTCGGCTCGGCTCGATGCACCACTGGATAGGATTGCCGAGTGAGCGGGCAAGCGGCCATATTAGCTGTGGGCGGTCGAGGCGTTACTATCAAGAAAACAGCTCTTATGTAATTGAATTTGGCTGAAAATTTGGGGAAATCTAGCTACATAACTCTTTTTACATAAAATCTCTAGCTCGAGGTCTCGCAACTTAAGCTATTTCAGCATCAAATTAGCAACAACAAAAAAATCTAGAAAAGGAAGAAGAAGACAATCACTGAAGACGCGTGATTCGAATAGGAATTGTCGGTAGGGAACAGTAAGATCCACACAGAGGAAGCTCGGGGGGAGAGAAGATTCTTACCGATCATTCGAGGAAAGGATGTGAATCAGAGAATAATCTGGCGGAAAAAAAGAGAGAGGGAGAGCCAGGAAGATGCACTGAAGACTATGGCCACATGGACCGAGAGAGAGGTTAGAGCAGGAAACTGTGGGAAGAGAGAGAGAGAGACAGAGAGAGATACTGATGATGAGCGAGTTTTAGTTCGTGTGAAAGAATCCTATAATTGCCTTTTTAATCTTTTTACTTTTTAGTTCTTTAGATTTAAGATTATTACGTTTTCTGCCTCAAACTTTTATGATTGTCACTTGTAATTTGACTTAACCAGTTTTGTTTGACGTTGAACTCGTCAATACGAAAGCGAATATATGTGTATACTGGAAGCAAAGGAGTTAAGTGGATTGTTACTTGTTGGAGTGAAGACAAAATACAAATACATAAACAACAATGCCACGTTTGTAACTAATTGTGCTAATAATGATTAAATTAACAAAAGTTGACGACTTCATGAATAACCAACCATGTTTATTTTTGTATCTCATAATCAAGTATGCAAGTCTCAAAATCTTTGTAAATGTACTCAAAAAGATTGTGCTTAATTATACAGAGAAAATATGTGCAACGTTTATTATATAAAAAAAAAAGTAGTTTACGAGATGATTAGCTATTTTTTATTTTTTTGCTAAATTGTAAATATCATTATGAAAATGAAAGTTCGGTTACAAATTTAATTGAAACCACAATTTGCTAACAACTGATTTGATCCTAGTGATCGCAAAAAAATTAAAAAACCACTAGGATACATAGAGATTAATTCCAAGTTTCTAACACAAAAAACTTGCAATTAATAGGTTAAAGATCAAGCAAAACAACAATATAATCACCTTAATCATAACTCTTCTTACTCTACGGACACAAACCAGATGAAGCAAGAGAATGGCCAGAGAGAGTTTCGGTCAAGAACTCACCGAAGTGGCTCCGAAGTCCGAACTTGCATCAACAGAAGCGCTTGGCATACGCCTCTGGAGCTCCGCTGGAGGAGGACCTCGACCAACAAAACCGAGCCATCTCGACGGAGAGACAAAGGTTCACCCATAGCAACGCTGTTTACACGGAAGCTCGAGTTACGGTCGAGCATGAGCGGTACAACAGGTTCCAACACCGCCCACACTACACAAAGGATATTTTTATTGTCACACAATCATTGCTCTACTTTAATCAATAGAAAAATCGTGTTTCCATCACTAGAATGTTGACAAGTAACGAAATTAGATTTCTAATAGTCAACAGAAATTTAAACAGAGCAAAAGAATCTCATAATAATGATTCGTGACTTGTGGTTCTTGCTTTTGGGTCCTACGGATATAAACTATTTATGTGGGTGCCAAATTCAATCTATTTAAAATAAAGGAGCAACAAACAAAAATTTATCGTATCACAGATATCTTTTCCAATTTCTAAGGTGTAAATAAGGATTTATTACAAATATTAGGGACTAAAGTGGAACTATTGAGTTAGGAAGAGATCCGTCACATTCATTAATGGCCAGCACGCGGAAACTTGTCGTTTATACAATTACAATCGGGTCGGGTTTTAAATTCGACATGGGTTAAATAATAGGAGTTAGGAGTTAGGAGTATGCGTATGTCTAAAAGCAAGGGTCCGACTGGTGACACCATTTTGAGGAGGAATAAATAAAACAAACTCGTAAAATATTATCTATCAAATAATTTTTAAAAACTTGGAAATATATCCAAATAATTAATAAATACTTGTAAGTAGCAAGTAATCGAACAAGGCAAGTAACAAGTATCACAAAAAGTTACGACTACCGTGATATTACTCGTTATTTGTTTTACGACTAAAAATGATAACTAAACCATAAAACCAAAGCCCTAAACAAATATTTCTTGTTGTAAGAAGTAAACAATACATTCTTATCGAATTTCATCTTCTTTTTTATATTAGGTGCAAATATTTTATTTAAAATAACTCTCTTGTTTTTACCAAGTCGAAGTAAATAAAACAAACTCGTAAAATATTATCTATCAAATAATTTTTAAAAACTTGGAAATATATCCAAATAATTAATAAATACTTGTAAGTAGCAAGTAATCGAACAAGGCAAGTAACAAGTATCACAAAAAGTTACGACTGCGGATATTACTCGTTATTTGTTTTACGACTAAAAATGATAACTAAACCATAAAACCAAAGCCCTAAACAAATATTTCTTGTTGTAAGAAGTAAACAATACATTCTTATCGAATTTCATCTTCTTTTTTTTATATTAGGTGCAAATATTTTATTTAAAATAACTCTCTTGTTTTTACCAAGTCGAGTAAATAAAACAAACTCGTAAAATATTATCTATCAAATAATTTTTAAAAACTTGGAAATATATCCAAATAATTAATAAATACTTGTAAGTAGCAAGTAATCGAACAAGGCAAGTAACAAGTATCACAAAAAGTTACGACTTCGTAGTGATATTACTCGTTATTTGTTTTACGACTAAAAAATGATAACTAAACCATAAAAACCAAAGCCCTAAACAAATATTTCTTGTTGTAAGAAGTAAACAATACATTCTTATCGAATTTCATCTTCTTTTTTTTATATTAGGTGCAAATATTTTATTTAAAATAACTCTCTTGTTTTTACCAAGTCGAGTAAATAAAACAAACTCGTAAAATATTATCTATCAAATAATTTTTAAAAACTTGGAAATATATCCAAATAATTAATAAATACTTGTAAGTAGCAAGTAATCGAACAAGGCAAGTAATTTGCAAGTAACATATTTTTGGACAAGTACTCGAAATAACAAATATTCGTTTCTGACAAGTCAAGTACAAGTTGAAAAATTCATTACTCGTTCAAAGCAAGCCAACACTACAAAAAAAAGAGTGGTTTAACATCATTTAATTTCTATTTTTGCATTACTTATAAATGATGCAAAAGAATTTTACATCAATTTAATAAATGACTCTGAAAGTGGTGATGCAAATAATTTACATCATTTTATTAATAATTAATGTAAAAATATCAAATATTCATATCAATTACGATAATTGATGTCAATTTATATCAATTATAAAAAGTGATTTTAACATTTACATTAGTTTTTTAAAATGATGTTAATACTAACATCAATTAAAATAATTGATTCAATCATTTAATTTAAAATTAAATTAATATTATTTTAATAGAATTATTAAATTTATAGTTTATAATTATTAATTCAGAATATTAAATAAATTTGTTTCAATATAAATAAATAAATAAAATATTTTAGTTAATCAATTTTTAATTTTATTTCCATTAAAAATTACAATCTAACGTATAAGCAGAAAAAAAGATTAAAAAAAGTACAGAGACGAGACTTCAACATTGTTTTTTGCCTTCTTTTCTTCTTCTTCTTCTAGATCTTTATATCTCTAATATCTCTATTTCCATTCTTCGTCTCAGTTGATGGCATGAAGCTGAGTTAACGACATTCATCGTATAACTCTCCACCCGTCGATATTCTATGACGTCTACTCTTTTTTCCAGATTTTGAGTCAACTTCTAAGATATTCGAAGACTCCAATTCCTAACAAAGAAAGATCTATAATTCATAAACAAAAAGTGTTATAAACTTGTAATTTTCTAAAACATGAGAACTGGCAGAAGAGAAAAAGGGGGAAATAATACCTTTTGAGAGTTTTCCAGCGTTTTAGTCTGATTAACACCAAAGTTTACTGTTATAGGTAGATTGTTAATATATACATGTTTTTTTGTATTATGAGCCAATAATTGACTCTTTACTTTTTTATGATATTGACTGTTTAGTCAAACGAACATCAAGCTATGTTTTAAATTTCATTAGAAAATTTAGAAACGGACTATTGCTATTTATCCTTCTAGACTAGTTCGGTTTCAATTCAGAATTTCAGTTAAGAAAAACTTTGATAAAATCAAACAATGGGCTAATTTTCTGTTTTATAACTACCTAACAAAGCCCAGTATATATATTGTTTGTAGCCCATAATTCCTTTTAAACTGCGCATGGACAACGTTGAAGTGTTGATTTGTAAATGGGAAGCCCGAATGCTTTTGGAATTAAAACTTAGGAAAATAATTTATCACACTAATCAGTAAAAAATTAGTCGAAGAATCTTTCCTCGTGAAAAACGAGACGAACAAGCGCATCAACGGCTTTCTACGTTTCGTTCGACGATCACGTACGTTCAATTAATCAATTCCATTCGTGGAAAAGATAATTATAATAAAGTTATAATATTGTGCCTGTAAAATATTTGCGAACATGTACTTTAAATAGTAAAATATCATGTTATTTACGATATAATTATAATCGTTAGCTTAGATTCATGCATTTATAGTATGCTTCTTCAATATTAAAGATTTTTTCTTCGGGGCGTTTGCCTTTACAGAAAGCTAAACGAACAATTAAAATAGGATATAAGTGTCCTCCGTTTTTATGTTTATTCAGTTAACTTTTGACTATTTGTATTGAAAGAGTCAATGTTCGCAAATCGCAATTAATATGTTCTATGTTGGCTAAATCAGATAACAAATATGTCTTGTCTAGCGGTATAATCCGTTTAATTCGGTTTCTAATTTCTGTTTAATCCTTTTCTTTTATCTTGTAGTATGTATTTTATCGTTATTTTTAGTAACTAAAAATCATCATTTTGTGATTAATTTTTTTTTTTGAGAAAGATCATTTTGTGATGAATTATGTATTTTATTATGTTTGTTCGTCAACAATTCATTATTTTGGCATCAACTTCTGTCTAACTATGGTTGTAAATATTAGTACGTGTTTAAATCTTGATACCTATTGGTAAATAGTAACTAAGATTTTATTACGATATTGGTAGTATTAGTTTTTTTTTTTTTTTTGAACAAATTGGTAGTATTAGTTTAGACACTGAAAATCAGGTATAGATCTTTTTTCCTTATACATGCATGCATTCACTTATTAGCTGAAATTCTAGCATCTTATTTCCATTTTTTCAGAAAGATATATACAGAAATAATTTTCTGATATTGATAAGTTAATGTACTTACTTCAACTAAAACATAAATCTAACTGAATATGCATTTATTATTATAAATCCGTTTTAGTAAACTCAATACTATGTTATGCTTGTTAAACATCGGACTGAAGCAAGTTAAAAAAAAAAAAAAAAATTTGAGCGAAATTATCGAAGCAAGGTTAGTGTAACGTATGAAAAGTTAGCTAAATTATATGTAATGTTAAAGTCAAGGTATACATCATCCTCTATTAGTACTCAAACTTGTTAAAATCCAGCTATTAACACTCATTTGAGATGTTAAAAAACACTTATTTGTAGGAAACAATATAAACGAAAAGGAATAAAACTTGGGGCAAAAAAAAAGAAAAGAGATTGTACGGCTAAAAGAAAAGCTTACTTTAAATAACATCAGTATCCTCTTTTGCACGTTATTCGTATTCTATGTGCCTGAGTTTTAGTGCCGTGATATTTTATGCTTAACTAATATTAAATCAGCACTTGTCGTCGATAAAATATCTAGCTAGACTGAGTTGATTAGACCTTCCATGTCAATTACAAAATGTTTGATTGTTATCTTTCATCAATCGCCATGGTTAGAATCAGATAACCTTAACATTACCAATTAGGGACGACCTAAAAGAAAGAAAAAAGAACGATTAGAGAAGATAGGCAGAGAGTGTTTCAAAAAAGAAGAAGAAGATAGGCAGAAAGAGTACTAGGAAGGAAAAATGTTTAGTTTCACTAAAGATGGTTATTATTTTGACAGAAATAATAAGTTTTGAGCAGATTTTTTTTTAAATCCTAAATTATATAAACATGATGTGTCCATCAACTCTTTTCCTTTGTTTTCATCTTTAAATAGGATATAAGTTATAAAAAATTTAATTTTAATAACAGTATATTTTTCAGAGTTACACACATCCATTTTTACACATTTCTAGTCATTGTATCACATGTTCAACCTAATACAAAATAATGTACCAATCATCAAATAAGAATGAAATCCACATACGGAGAATAATGTATCACACGAGACTCCACTAATAATGATAGTTGAGACATTACATTCTCTTTATCAACCACTTTTATATTAAAATTTATTGTATATTAACATTGTTTTTTTCCAAAAAAGTTTTTAGGGTTGTCGATATCTATATTGTATATACTTCTAATCAATATATCATATGTTTAACGCAATACAAATCAAACTACTAATCGACAACAAGAGTGAAACCCACGTACCAAGAACGAACACAAGAATCCACTGATGATAATAATAGTCGAGACGTTACATTCTCTATGAACCACTTTTATATTAAAATTATTGTATATTAACACTGTTTTTTTCAAAGAAGTTTTTAGGGTTGTCTATATCTATATTGTATATATTTCTAATCAATATATCACATGTTTAACGCAATACAAACCAAATTACTAATCGACAACAAGAGAGAAACCCACATACCGAGAACAAACACGAGAATCCACTGATGATAATAATAGTCGAGACGTTACATTTTCTTTATCAACCACTTTTATACTAAAATTTATTGTATATTAACACTGTTTTTTTCCAAAAAAGTTTTTAGGGTTGTCGATATCTATATTGTATATACTTCTAATCAATATATCATATGTTTAACGCAATACAAATCAAACTACTAATCGACAACAAGAGTGAAACCCACGTACCAAGAACAAACACGAGAATCCACTGATGATAATAATAGTCGAGACGTTACATTCTCTATGAACCACTTTTATATTAAAATTATTGTATATTAACACTGTTTTTTTCAAAGAAGTTTTTAGGGTTGTCTATATCTATATTGTATATATTTCTAATCAATATATCACATGTTTAACGCAATACAAACCAAATTACTAATCGACAACAAGAGAGAAACCCACATACCGAGAACAAACACGAGAATCCACTGATGATAATAATAGTCGAGACGTTACATTTTCTTTATCAACCACTTTTATACTAAAATTTATTGTATATTAACACTGTTTTTTCAATGAAGTTTTTAGGGTTGTCGATATCTATATTGTATATATTTCTAATCAATATATCACATGTTTAACACAATACAAACCAAAGTACTAATCGACAACAAGAGTGAAACCCACATACCGAGAACAAACACGAGAATCCACTGATGATAATAATAGTCGAGACGTTACATTTTCTTTATCAACCACTTTTATACTAAAATCTATTGTATATTAACACTGTTTTTTTTTCAATGAAGTTTTTAGGGTTGTCGATATCTATATTGTATAAATTTCTAATCAATGTATCACATGTTTAATGCAATACAACCAAAGTACTAATCGACAACAAGAGTGAAACCCACATACCGAGAACGAACACGAGAATCTACTGATGATAATAATAGTCGAGACGTTACATTTTCTTTATCAACCACTTTTATACTAATTTATTGTATATTAACACTGTTTTTTCAATGAAGTTTTTAGGGTTGTCGATATCTATATTGTATATATTTCTAATCAATATATCACATGTTTAATGCAATACAACCAAAGTACTAATCGACAACAAGAGTGAAACCCACATACCGAGAACAAACACGAGAATCCACTGATGATAATAATAGTCGAGACGTTACATTTTCTTTATCAACCACTTTTATACTAAAATCTATTGTATATTAACACTGTTTTTTTTTCAATGAAGTTTTTAGGGTTGTCGATATCTATATTGTATAAATTTCTAATCAATGTATCACATGTTTAATGCAATACAACCAAAGTACTAATCGACAACAAGAGTGAAACCCACATACCGAGAACGAACACGAGAATCTACTGATGATAATAATAGTCGAAACGTTACATTTTCTTTATCAATCACTTTTATACTAATTTATTGTATATTAGCACTGTTTTTTTTCAATGAAGTTTTTAGGGTTGTCGATATCTATATTGTATATATTTATAATCAATATATCACATGTTTAACGCAATACAAAACAAAGTACTAATCAACAAAAAGAGTGAAACCCACATATCGAGAACGAACACGGGAATCCATTGATAATAACTATCGAGATTTTTCATATGTCACTTCTGCATAAAATCTCGCATATATTAATACTAAATTTTTACCCAATTTTTTTCATGATTACACTTCTATTTCGCACATATTTTTAAATGTTATATCAATATTCCACATAATACAAAAAATAATACACCAGTCGCCGAGCAAGATTAATGGGACCCACATACCGAGAACGAACAAGAAAATCCAGTGATAATAATTGCCGAGATTTTACATTTTTTTAATTAACCACTTCTGCATATAATCTCGCATACATTAACACTAGCTTTTTACCCATAAATTTATCATGATTACACACCTATTTTGCGCATATTTCTAAATGTTATATCAATATTCCACGTAATACAAAAAAAAAAAATACACCAATCACCGAACTAGAATCATAACTCATATCACTTCTACATATAATCTCGTATACATTAACACTAGCTTTTTACCCATAAATTTATCATGATTACACACCTATTTTGCGCATACTTCTAAATGTTATATCAATATTCCACGTAATACAAAAATAATAATACACCAATCGCCGAACTAGAATCATAACTCATATCACTTCTGCATATAATCTCACATACATTAACACTAGCTTTTTATCCATAAATTTATCATGATTACACATCTATTTTGCGCATATTTCTAAATATTATATCAATATTCGACGTAATACAAAAATAATAATACACCAATCGCCGAACTAGAATCATAACTCATATCACTTCTGCATATAATCTCGCATACATTAACACTAGCTTTTTACCCATAAATTTATCATGATTACACACCTATTTTGCGCATATTTTTAAATGTTATATCAATATTCCACCTAATACAAAAAAAAAAAATAATACACCAATCGCCGAACTAGAATGGGATCCACGTACGGAGAGCTGACAAATGTAGCTATGACAGTAATGGCCGAGACAACCCACATTTCACTTTTTTTTTTATGCATGGGAATCTCTCGTATATTAACACTAAACCTTATAGTTAGTAATAAGATACTAGATTTTTCTCCATGCAGCATAAGCTAATAGGATAAAAATGGAGCAGATTTATATTAACGCATGCATTGGTCATAGTGTAATTAATTAAAGAGGAAGAATAATTTGTCTGTATTCATAACTATAATGTGATTCGTTGCTATTTATTTACTCCTATTTTTCTCCATAAAATGTATTCATTCTCTTCCAGTTTTCTTCTTCTTCATCACATTCACACCAAACTCTCTCTCTCTCTTTCTCTATCCATCTCTAACGGCAGAGCTGACTCAGTTCCTCTCCGGCATTGACCTCCCCCTGAGAATCATTCATAACCTCCCTCAGATCGGTGAGCTTCAAGCTCCATTTCCCGATTTTAAACATTTTTCCTTATATTCTATAAATTTTGTTCTGTTAAATCTCTCCAGATCACGAAACGATCTACAGAGACTTTATTTACATCAATGTTGTATTTCTATTTTCTGATCATAATCTCAGCTATTAAACACCTGAGCTCGATTCTCCCTAATTAAAACCTCAGATTCGCTTTATCAAACATTCTCTCATACATATGTCTCCTTTGATTCTAATTTAATTTTTCTGGATTTTCTCAGCGTCTCTTGTAAATTGAATGTGTTTCTCTTTCCGTTGACGAAGAAAATATCTGGGGAAAAATCATTTGTTGCGTTTTATGTTGCAGATTCTTTAGTTAAAAGGAGTGATCGTCTCTCTCTATCGCCTGGTTTCATCAATGTTTGGTTGTTAGGCTGAAACAAATTTGTTAGAGTGATGAGCTCCAGGGGTAATAATCCTGTGGAGAATCAATTCATGGGCTCTTGGGCTCCGATCACACCCAGGAAGCCCATGCGAGGTGGATCAAGCGTGGTTGTAGACGGTGGGGGTGGGCAAGATCGTAATTACTACACAGGGGAGGGAGAGGATCCTTTGGGAAGGAGCAATGTTGCTTCTAATTCTCAAGGTGGATGTAGTAATGTGTTTGAACTGGACGACTTGTTGGATACGGATCAGATGCCTATGTCGTTCACAAGCCTGCTGAGTGGTGGAGATCATTTGTTCCAGGTTCCTCAATGTGAGTGTGAATATCTGTTTTTTCAGTGTTTTTGTAGCCATTCTTGCAGTATTTAGCGTGGAACATTGCTTAGATCCAGTAGCGGAACTAGGAAAATAAATCAATGGGGTCAAAAGTTTATATATATGAAATTGGATAGATATTAAGGGGGTCAAACTACTACTGAAACTTAACCAATTAATCAAAGATATATTACATATTTATGCTTAAAATTGATATGGGTCAAATGACCACACATGATCCTTAATTGCCTCAGCCACTGCTTAGATCTTGTAGTATCCTGTTGGTCTTTGCATGAATATGAGAACCTTCTAAGCATGAGCCAGACATGCACTGCATATTATCAGTTCTTAAGAAAGTTGAGTTTTTTCCACAGGTGGAACTCCAGCGAGTAGCAGGCCTCTTTACAATTTGAATTCTCCACCTACAAGTGAAGCAGCTGGGTACGTCTGTGAGAGTTCTGTTCAACCTGTGCCTTCAACGCCTAGTCTGTTGTGCCGAACAGGTCGGGATAATGGGTTCCTGGAAACCACAGGGCAGACATCTGACTACGGCATGCAGAGCGTTGTGGCATCGTCTGTTGTTAACTCGACGGAAGTTACTGAACAGAAGGATGGTAGGAGACAAAGTGATCTGGGGTTTGATCTTAACCAGACACCTCAGCAGAAACCCTCCAAAAAGAAGAAGAAGTTCATGCCCAAGGTGTATGTGGAAGGCAAACCTATAAGGAAGCCACGCAAACCTGCAACTCAGGAAGCTGCGAAACATAAAGCAACCGGGGGTGGCAAAAGGAAGAAAGCTCAGAAGACAAACTTGAAAGAATCAGCAGCTAACAAGCCAGCCATCGGTGGAGATATGAGCAACACTAGCCTTGAAATTACAGGCAAAAGTTGCAGAAAGGCTTTATCTTTTGACTTGGAGAAAACTGGAGATGTGGGGCTAGATGACTCCGGGTCTGAAATTTTCCAGAACACTAGTGGTTCAAACTCATTTACTGAGTCCAGAGATGCCGCTGGTGGAACAAGTGGTAGCTGGCTGGATTCAGTAACACAAGTAGACAAGACCAATGGATTGGTTGCCGCGAACCAGCCACTTGAAGCGTCAACAGTCGTGACACTACCCAGAGGATCAGAAGTAAACCATTCTCGAATACTGGGCAGAGACCAACAACCTGAATTATTCACTGGAAACCAGCAACGCCAGTTGCCAATGGAAAACCAGCAACGCCAGTGGCCAATGGAAAACCAGCAACGCCAGTTGCCAATGGAAAACCAACAAGCTTGGCTTCACATGAAAAACCAACTTTGTGGCTTTCCAGTCGGTAACCAGCAGCCTCGCTTGGCCATGGGTAGCCAAGAACCTAAGTATCTGATGGGAACCCAACGATCTGCTTTGGCGAGTGGAATCCAACAACCAGGAGGTCTCCAAGGGAACAACCAGCCTATGTTTTTGAATCAGCAAACACAGCAGACTTACTTACCTGCTGAAAATCAACAATATGGGTCACCGTCAGGCATGCAGCAGAATGTTATGTCAACCAGGGGGCAACAACATGGGCTGCTGCTGGATAACCAGAGATCTAACCAGCAACCTGGTTCATCAATGAGAGGCCAGCAGACTTGCTTACCGTCAGGCATGCAGCAGCATGTTATGTCAACCAGGGGGCAACAACATGGGCTGCTGCTGGATAACCAGAGATCTCACCAGCAACCTGGTTCATCAATGAGAGGCCAGCAGACTTTCTTACCTGCTGGAAATCAACAACATGGATCACCGTCAGGCATGCAGCAGTATATGTCAACCAGGGGGCAGCAACATGCGCTGCTGCTGGATAACCAGAGATCTCACCAGCAACCTGGTTCATCAATGAGAGGCCAACAGACTTGCTTACCTGCTGGAAATCAACAATATGGATCACCGTCAGGCATGCAGCAGCATGTTATGTCAACCAGGGGGCAACAACATGGGATGCTGCTTGATAACCAGAGATCTCAACTTCTGATGAGAAACCAGCAACCTGGTTCATCTATGAGAGGCCAGCAGTCTTGCTTACTTGCTGGAAATCAACAATATGGATCACTGTCAGCTATGCAGCAGCCTGTTATGTCACCCAGGCAGCAACAACATGGGATGCTGCTGGAGAACCAGGAATCTCAATTTCTGATGGGTAACCAGCAACCTGGTTCATCAATGAGGGGCCAGCAGCCTTGCGTACCTTTGATGAACAGGCAACTTGGAACTCCTAAAGGTTTTACTCACTTGAATCAGATGGTAGCTGCCAACATGTCATCGTCTGGGCTTCGACCTCATCCTCAATCACAAACTCCGGCAACAAATCTGTATATGGAATCTGTTTCCAGGAGTATGAATGGGACTGCAGATACATATCAAAGAAGCAGCATTGCTGGATACGGTTCTTCACCGCAAGATATCTACCAAGGAAATGAGCGCATCCCATCTCATGAGAGATCCAATGCTGAATATTTTGACCTACGCAAGAAAGCCCTATCTCAAAACTCTGCTTTGCCAACTCCAGATAACGCTAAACATGTCGAAGCCAGGGGTTCGAAGAGACAGTATGATCCTGCGATGGGACATATGCAAAACTCAGTAGCTCATTGGCCCTTGCTCCAACAAATTTCTCAATCACAAGATGTGGAGAGACAGAACATTAGCACGAGTGCGAAACATATAGATGCTGCAAAGAAAATGAGAATCCAGAAAGCAGTCCAAGAAAAGTTGCATGGCGTGGCTCCTGAGGTAATAGATATCGAGGATTATCCAACTGATGGGGCAAGAAAAGATAAAAGTGGTGTCCCAAAAACTCCCGCAAAAAAGGGTCCTAGAGGGAGAAAGAAAGCAATACCTCCACCAGCTCAAAATTCTGCAGATAATGAGAAAGGTATTGTCCCAGAAACTCCAGCAAGAAAGGGCCCTAGAGGGAGAAAGAAAACAGCACCTCCGCTACCCAATGCCTCAGAGATCCAGGTTTACAAACCTACTCAAGCAAAGGCACCTTCATCAAGAAGTAAGGCTAAAGAGAAAGGAGTGAAGTCCAAACAAGCAAGAGGTAACAATATTCCGCAATCTCTGTGTAATACATTTTCAGCTTTTAGTAACTGATGTGTCCAAACCAGCTACGTAACCACTGCTGGTGCTTGTACAGGTCAATCAGGAGAACTTCGACGTGAAGATTGTATTGCAGAAATAATATACAGGTTGCAGAATCTATATATAGGAGATGAAAGCAGAGAACAAGAGCAGAATGCACTTGCCGTATACAAAGGAGATGGTGCAGTTGTTCCATATGAGACCAAGAAGAAAAAACCAAGGCCTAAAGTTGACCTTGATGATGAAACAACTCGGATATGGAATCTTTTGATGGGGAAAGAAGAAAAAGAGGGCGATGGCGAGAGGAATAAGAAAAAAGAGAAGTGGTGGGAAGAAGAGAGAAATGTTTTCCGAGGGAGGGCTGATTCATTTATTGCCCGTATGCATCTTGTGCAAGGTAAATACCCGTAACACTCTTAACACTGTCTTTTTCCTGAAATCATAATGTTGAGCTTGAATGTTTACAGGAGATAGACGTTTTTCGCCATGGAAGGGATCGGTGGTTGATTCCGTCATTGGAGTTTTCCTTACTCAGAATGTCACAGATCACCTTTCAAGGTATATTGGTTGCTTTGAGAAAATTAGTATGTCAAAGAGAGTTCCAAAACCTAGAAAATAATCAATGTTGTTTTTACGATGCAGCTCTGCTTTCATGTCTCTAGCTGCACGATTCCCTCCAAAACCAAGCAGCAAACCAGAAGATGAAAGGAATATTAGAAGCGTAGTTGTTGAAGATCCAGAAGGATGCATTCTGAACTTAAATGACACCCCTCCGTGGCAGGAAAAGGTTCAAACTTCGTCTGATACGCAAGTTTCTGGGGTTGATAGTGGATCAAAAGAGCAGCAAAGGTCCTGTTCAAACTCTGGAATCGAAAGATTTAATTTCTTAGAGAACAGTAGTCAGAACTTAGAAGAGGAAGTGTTATCATCACAAGATTCTTTTGATCCTGCGAGTTGGACATCTCAATCGTCCGGGAGAGTTGGATCCTCTTCAGGTTCCAAATCAGACGCAGAGTTTTCTACAACCAGGTCTGAAACAAAAACAGCCAGTGGATCAGCACAATCGGTGCAAATTGGGAGTCCAAACTTGTCTGATGAAAGATCGCTTCTCCATCAAGAATCTGGTGATGTTCAAATACAAGAAACTTCAAATGTCGCTCAGAAGAAACCTGATATGACGGCAGATTTAGTCGATATAGAAGATTTTGGAATGGACTTCGTACCAACAAATTTCACCATGGCACGTGAGAAGAAAGGAACACAGGCTGCTGGGAAAAAGCCTACAAGCCAATGGGATAGTCTTAGAAGAGAAGTGCTGGAGAGAAAAGGGATAAAAGAAAGAAGCAAAGAAAGCATGGACTCTATTGATTATGAAGCCATTAGACGTGCTAGCGTCTATGAGATATCTGATGCTATCAAAGAAAGAGGAATGAATTACATGCTGGCTGTAAGGATTAAGGTAAATTAGTTGCTCTTAGTTTTTGTCTCGAAAATGAGAACATTATTTGGTCTTATCTAAATTGATTGGAAAATTTTGCAGGATTTCCTTGAAAGGATAGTCAAGGATCACGGTTCTGTTGATCTTGAATGGCTAAGGGATGTTCATCCTGATAAAGCAAAGTAAGTACTTCACATTTTTAATGAATGAGTGATTCACATTTTACTCAACAGGTACGTCATATGAAATACTGATACAAACCGATCATGATCATTTGACAGGGACTATCTCTTGAGCATAAGAGGATTGGGTTTGAAAAGTGTAGAATGCATTCGACTCTTGACACTCCACAATATGGCTTTCCCTGTAAGTCGGACTATATCATTAGCTCTTATAATTAAACCCCACTGGTAACTAAGTTGGAAGTGGTATCGATGATGTGAAGGTTGACACCAATGTCGGAAGAATAGCAGTTAGGCTGGGATGGGTGCCTCTACAACCTCTACCTGAATCACTTCAACTACACCTTCTGGAGCTGTAAGTTACTTTCTTTATAATTCAAACAACTAAAATTTTTGGTTTTCGCAAGTCATGACTGTGCAGTGCTTCCTCAGATACCCAGTGCTTGAGTCCATCCAGAAGTTTCTTTGGCCAAGACTCTGCAAACTCGATCAACCAACACTGTACGCTCATTAACTCTTTACCAAATCATTTGTCCTGAAAAAATCAGTTCTTCTTCTTTAGAATCCTATCCTTGTTACTAACAGTGAAATTAATTAGCGTCCTTGTATTCGTTCAGGTATGAGTTACACTACCAGCTGATTACATTTGGAAAGGTATTATTGCTCTAAGCTTTGAATCTATCCGATAATTTGAAGCGTTGTAGACACAAGGTCAAATATGTGTCTCTAAATCATGTGAACTCATGTCCATGTCAGGTATTTTGCACGAAGAGTAGACCAAATTGTAATGCATGTCCCATGCGAGGAGAGTGCAGGCACTTTGCTAGTGCTTATGCTAGGTAAGCAAACCGTTCATGCATTATCATTTTAGCATAAGCTCTAGTAATCCAAACATGAAGACTATAATTACACATGCCAAAGTAGCTATTCCTAATTTGAGAGTCAAATGACTGATGTCATTGTAACAGTGCAAGACTTGCGTTGCCGGCATCAGAGGAGAGGGGCTTAACTACTGCAATTATCCCAGTCCCTCCCCAATCCTTTCCTCCTGCATCCATCCCGATGATGGAACTACCTCCTCCTCTAGAGAGTTCTCCTCTAGAGAGTTTTCTAACAAGGGAAGTACCATCGAATGGAGGAAGCTCGGAACCCATAATAGAAGAGCCGGCTACGCCCGAGCCAGTATACCCTGAGATAACGGAGAGTGACATTGAAGATGCTTACTACAACGAGGACCCTGACGAGATTCCAACAATTGAACTCAACATTTCGCAATTCGGCCAGACGCTTAAGGAACACATGAAGAATAACATGGAGCTCCAAGAAGGTGACATGTCCAAGGCTTTGGTCGCTTTGGATCCATCCACTACTTCAATTCCAACTCCCAAACTAAAGAACATTAGCCGTCTCAGGACAGAGCACCAAGTGTAAGCCGATAACTCCTATACTTCATCTTTCATAGTATAGATAGACAGGCTAAATGATAAATGTATCGTCTGTTTTCAGGTATGAGCTCTGGGATTCACATCCCCTCCTCGCTGGTGTAAGACAATCGTTTATTCTCTCTATACTTGAGGTGTTTCATTTGAACAAAGATTAGTTAAAATCCTTATTTGATGAAAACAGATGGATAAAAGAGAACCAGATGACCCAAGTCCTTATCTCTTAGCTATTTGGTCACCTGGTAAAGATAAAATGTTGCACTGTTGCTTTCCCTGTGTAGTTAGTTCCATAGAAAGTAAAGCTAGGACTCAAGGCATTTAAACTAATGTAATTGTTTGGTTGACAGGGGAAACGGCGAATTCGCCTGGACAGAAATGTGGAGGGAAAGCGTCTGGCAAATTGTGCTTTGACGAGGCTTGCTCAGAGTGCAACGGCGTGAGGGAAGCGAATTCACAGACAGTTAGAGGAACTCTTCTGGTGAGATTTTTTTCTAGATATTTTGAAGTGTTCATAAGAAGGGAGAAGTGAGACTACAAGTTACTGATATCGTTTTTTTATCATTGACAGATACCGTGTCGAACTGCCATGAGAGGAAGCTTTCCCCTCAACGGCACATATTTTCAAGTGAACGAGGTAGTTTAAGTGACAAGTTACTGATTTGTCTAGATCTTTTGACTTTGATTCTTGATCCTTGTTTATCATTTTTATCTTACAGGTATTTGCAGATCACGAATCCAGTCTCGAACCCATAGATGTTCCTAGAGACTGGATATGGGATCTACCGAGAAGAACTGTTTACTTCGGGACATCGGTAACATCAATATTTAAAGGTAAAAAGCATTCACATTGATCAAATTTCCATAAACTTTGGCAACCTTCAGCTTCTCTTTGTCAAAAGAAGTTCTTGAAATGTTTTGTGGAATACATGCAGGTATGTCGACAGAACAGATTCAGTACAGCTTCTGGAGAGGTACACGTCTTACACATAGAAAAGCATTGTTACTTATCAACATAGCGTACACACACTTAAGACTGACACTGTTATTCTTATGCAGGATTCGTCTGTGTGCGAGGATTCGAACCCAAGACCAGAGCACCTCGCCCGCTGATGGCCAGGTTGCATTTCCCGAAAAACAAAGTGAAGAACAAAACCTGAAGATCAGTGGATTGAAGAAACAGCGTTGCTTCTCTGTTCTCCTCTGAATAAAAGACAAGCAAAACCTCATCTAGACATAAAACAGAACACCAAATAGTTTTTTTTTAAATATAATTTATGCCTTCATTCATAGAGCAGAAGAGAAACAAAAGAAGTTAGCAAAATGCCAAAGGAAGATTTCGTAGGTTCTTTTAATTTCTCTCTAACAAATTGTAGCATTCGTGCAAATCCAAACGCATGTGAACATTTAGATATGAATGCGTCTTTCTACCGTCAGTTAATGCATCTTTCATTCTCTTTGTGAGCTTTTCTGTGTCATTAACTAAGATCATCCTTTTCTCTGTCATTAACTACTTCAAATGTTAATGGTGTGGACGGTCACCAACTAATGTTATGGGTACATAAGAATCAATAGATGCAAATCATTAAGTAATTAATATGTCCTTTTGATAGAGTATATTCACTAAAGAAAATGCGGATGATGTAATATGATATTAAGTATACGAGGAACAAAGTAGCAAGCACTTGTTTATTAAAGAAAGAAAAGTAAGTAGGTAGCACCAGCTAAAACTTGCATACTGATCATATTTAGCATGTGCCCAACACAAACCACTAAACCTTTTAAGCCTTGCGAATAAGTAAAGTAGGTGAGATATTATTAATTACCCTTTTACCCTCGTCACGCAGACAATCTCTAGTATACTTTGGTGCACCAAGTTGCAGAATAACTTTCTCATCTTAGCATCTGAACCATTTAACTTTGAATCTATCCAAGATGCCATCCCGGTTCAAGTCTTTATCAGAGCAAAAATTCGATTTTTATTTCTCCTATTATTCACTCACGCGCCTCTCATCACGGACACGAAGACACGCGCACTTAATCAACCGTTAGATTCTTAGTGAACGGTGTGATACAACAGTTGAAAAGTAAAGTATCTGTGTTTCACGCGCCTCTCATGGGTATAAGCTAGCCGCCTCAGGTCACGTGAGTGCGCACGTTAGTCTCTGTCTCTCTAAATCTCTTACCGCACGCCCCATTTCAATTTTATCAACACCATCAAAAGCCTTCATCACACACTCTCCCTCTCTCTCAATCAGTGAAGTGATGTCGTCGTCGTTTCGATCTCCGGCGGGCGCCGCCGCCACTCTGTTCTCGTCGGATCAGAAGATCAGACTCGGGAGGCTCGACGTGTTGAGATCTTCTCATTCGGCCTTCTTAGGGAGGAGAAATCCACGTGGCGTCGTCTCGGTTCATCCTTCCTCTTCCTCGTCGAGTCCTTCCCCAATCCAAGCCGTCTCCTCGGTGAGATTCGATCTCTTCTAATCGTATTTTCCTAATGATTCCGTTCTCCATGGATTCTGATTGTAATCTTAGTGAATTTGATTTCTGCTTGTATGTGTTGATGAAGCGATGATTAATATTGGTTTATAGATACCGGTTTAGTGGTTTGGTTAGATTAGTTGGTTTATTCTCAATTGTATAGCTGACTATATATATACATGTTAATGTTCATTTTATTCAATAAGAGATATTTTGGATAACAAACTTTCTTCTTCTCTCTCACGTAGCTTGTTCGTAATAATTAATTTTATGAATCGAGTTTTTGTTCTAAATCATATATATATATATATATATATAACAGTGACGGTTATGTTTTATTCAGCCGTCGAAGCCTGAGGCTGCGACCAAGCGGAGTAAAGTTGAAATAATCAAGGAGAAGAGCAACTTCATAAGGTATCCTCTCAACGAGGAGCTTTTAACAGAAGCTCCAAACGTCAACGAGTCCGCCGTGCAGCTCATCAAGTTCCACGGTAGCTACCAGCAGTACAACAGAGAAGAGCGCGGTGGAAGATCCTACTCCTTCATGCTCCGCACCAAGAACCCTTCCGGAAAGGTCCCTAACCAGCTCTACTTAACTATGGACGACTTAGCCGACGAGTTCGGCATCGGGACGCTTCGTTTGACCACCAGGCAGACGTTTCAGCTCCACGGCGTCCTCAAGCAGAATCTCAAGACCGTGATGAGCTCGATTATCAAAAACATGGGTAGCACTTTGGGAGCGTGTGGTGATTTGAATAGAAACGTTCTTGCTCCTGCTGCGCCTTATGTGATGAAAGACTATCTCTTTGCTCAGGAGACGGCAGATAATATTGCGGCGCTGCTTTCTCCTCAGTCGGGTTTTACTACGATATGTGGGTTGATGGGGAGCAGTTTATGACTGCCGAGCCTCCTGAGGTGGTGAAAGCTCGAAATGATAACTCTCATGGGACTAACTTCGTCGACTCTCCTGAGCCTATCTATGGCACTCAGTTCTTGCCTAGGAAGTTTAAGGTGGCTGTGACTGTGCCTACGGATAACTCTGTCGACCTCCTCACCAATGATATTGGCGTTGTCGTTGTTTCAGATGAAAATGGGGAGCCACAGGGTTTCAACCTTTATGTAAGTGGATACTCTTTTAACCCTACATGTGTTCTTGGTTTGGAGCTGTTTGAGGTTAATGACTCATCTTGTAGGTTGGTGGCGGTATGGGAAGAACACACAGAATGGAGTCGACTTTTGCCCGCCTGGCAGAGCCACTAGGTTATGTGCCAAAGGAGGATATTTTGTATGCTGTGAAAGCCATTGTAGTCACACAGCGAGAACATGGGAGAAGAGATGATCGTAAATATAGCAGAATGAAGTATTTGGTCAGCTCCTGGGGAATTGAGAAGTTTAAAGATGTTGTCGAGCAGTACTATGGTAAAAAGTTTGAGCCTTCACGTGAACTTCCAGAGTGGGAGTTCAAGAGTTACTTGGGATGGCATGAACAGGTATTGTTTACTGAAAAGCCTTATGAAAAATTCCTTCACTTTCAGAACTTGTCTGGTGGCTTAATGAGGCAAATATCTTATTATTCTCAGGGAGATGGTGCGTGGTTCTGTGGGCTTCACGTAGACAGTGGTCGTGTTGGAGGTATAATGAAGAAGACATTGAGAGAAGTAATAGAGAAATACAAAATTGATGTTCGCATCACACCAAACCAGAACATTGTGTTGTGTGATATAAAGACCGAGTGGAAGCGTCCCATCACCACAGTGCTTGCTCAGGCCGGCTTGCTGGTGAGCTAACCTTTCTTTGACTCTTAGATATGCATATTTAAATGAACTGAGGAAACCCACCCCACTTACCTTTTTTTTGTAGCAACCTGAGTTTGTCGACCCATTAAATCAAACGGCAATGGCGTGTCCAGCTTTTCCTTTGTGCCCATTGGCAATAACGGAGGCAGAGCGCGGGATCCCCAGCATTCTAAAGCGAGTGAGGGCCATGTTTGAGAAGGTAAAATAACTTACATTTACCTAAGCTTGTGTCTTTACAAGCAATTGATCTTGATGTGCAAAACTCCTTTGTTGGATCAGGTTGGTCTGGAGTACGATGAGTCTGTTGTGATAAGAGTAACCGGTTGTCCTAACGGCTGTGCCAGACCGTACATGGCTGAGCTTGGTCTAGTCGGTGATGGTCCCAACAGCTATCAGGTATGGTTCGAGTACAAGCTCATGTGAATAATGAGAATAGAGTAGTAAGCAATGTTGTTGTGGGGATCCGCAGGTTTGGCTAGGAGGAACACCGAACCAAACACAGATAGCAAGGAGCTTCATGGATAAGGTGAAGGTTCACGACTTAGAGAAAGTCTTCGAGCCATTGTTTTATCACTGGAAAGTGGATAGACAAACTAAGGAATCATTCGGAGAATTCACAACCCGCATGGTAACTCTCAGACTCACAGTGACTTGAAGTTATGTTTTGAAGAACAAACAAAAGTATTCACTTTGTTTTTGTTGTTGTTGTTGTTGCAACTATGATAAAAAAAAATGCAGGGATTCGAGAAGCTTAAGGAGCTTATAGATACCTATAAAGGAGGTCCTCAATAAGGAGCATGTGATTGAGAACTTGTTCGTGTGTTTGTACCAGTTTGTTTTTTAATTTCGCTTTGTTTTGTGCTCTAAACAATACAATAACCACAACAATAAGCCTCTCTCTCTTTTCGTTATCTTTTTGCTTTCTTTAATGTAATTTGCTCTCTCTCTCTCTCTTATTTATTCAAAAAAGGCTTCTCGCTCCTTTTCGTTGTATTTTGCATCATTTTCATTGTTGATCTCAGAACATTCAAAAAGTAGCGAGTAACCAAAGAGTTCACTGATAATGCTTCAACCAAAGAGTCTATTAATTTTTAGGATTTTGCGTGCTTTGGATAACATATCAATGAGCTAAACAGCAGGCTTTCTTATTGGGTCAATTTGTAGCTTATTTAGATCCATTATTAGCCCATTTATCCACCAACAAGCCCAACGTTGGTCACCAGTCGCCAGTCCAAACGCTTGAAAAAGCGTTTTCCGAAGAAAGAAGGTTTTTATAACTAAACCCTACTTTTAAATCGACTCTCTCTCTCTCTCTCTCCGCCGACGACAGCAACAATGGGTGCCAAGGCGAAGAAAGCTCTGAAGAAGAACATGAAGAAGATTACCGCTTCCGCTGCTGCTTCTTCCTCTTCTCAGCTAGCTGCTCCCAAGAACCCCAAACCATCAGCTGATTTTCTGGTAATTTTTCTTCAACACTTTCACTTTACCTTCAAACTCGTTTCAGATTCCATCACTTGAATCTCTCTGTTCTTGTCTGTTAATAGCCTCTAGAAGGCGGTCCAGCTCGAAAAGCTCCAGCGACCAAAACAATCGAGAACAAAGCCACGGTGCTATACATCGGTCGTCTCCCTCACGGCTTCTACGAGACTGAGATTGAAGGTTACTCTCTTTTTTTAACTTGATTACAAGCTAAAATTGATTTATTGTGTTTGGTCACACACACACACACACACTGCTCAAACTGTTTGTATCTTTGTTGTTTATAGCTTTCTTCACGCAGTTTGGAACAGTCAAGAGAGTTAGAGTCGCCCGTAACAAAAAGGTTATATATACATATTCCTCGTGTTCTTGCTTTATTTGTTGTTATATTTGTTTCCTCATTAATTTTTTTTTTTCTTTCTTTCTTTGTTTTTGTAATTAGACTGGGAAATCAAAACATTTTGGATTCATACAGTTTGAGGACCCTGAGGTATAATACTTTTGAACCTTTACAAAATGGTGAAACCGTTTATGTTCCTGATTCAATTCTTGAAGACTATTTTCATTTTGGTTGTTATATGTAGGTGGCTGAAATTGCAGCGGGTGCGATGAATGACTATCTGCTGCTCGAGCACATGCTTCAAGTCCGTGTTATTCCACCAGAGCAAGTTAAACCAAATCTGTGAGTGGCTTTCTTGAATCGTCTTTGTTTTGTGTTGTATTGGGTTTTCTTTGTGAATAGTTTAGTTGGCATATCCAGTTGTGCAAGGTTAGCTACTTATGAAGTTTTTGTGTTGATCATAATGCTTGTATGTCATGAATGATTTGTTTTAGGTGGAAAGGGTTCAAGTGTCAGTACAAACCAGTTGATTGGGTTCAGATTGAGCGTAAACAACATAACAAGGTATATATATCTTATTCACTTTTCTTGTTCTCAGTTCACCATGTCCCTTGAGCTTCGGACTTTTAACTTTGGTTTCTCTTCTGTATACAGGAAAGGACATTGGAAGAACATAGGAAAATGTTGAACAAGGTTGTGAAACGTGACCAGAAGAGGAGAAAGAGGATCGAAGCTGCTGGAATAGAATATCAATGCCCTGAGCTTGTAAGTTTCCGTGTTCACAATTCTTCTACGTCCTCTACATTAACATAAATCGAATAACTACTAAATCGCATGATCTATCTTTTGTCGCTGCTCACAGGTTGGAAATACACAGCCATTACCTAAGAAGATCAAGTTTAGTGAAGACTAGTAACCTCAAAGCTGTGGAAGAACACACAGTTTCGATAAAGCTTTGTTTTATATGGTATCTGGTTTATTGTACTTCCGACATCGGATCGAGAACTCAACTTTATTGCAATGAAAATTTTATGTTTGAACGACATCTCAGATCCTCTGTATTGCGTCAACATACTTCAAGATTACTGGTGCTAGATTATCCATACTAAAACCACTATTACCATCTCTAATTGAAACAGTTGCAACGAGAACAAAGTTCTCACCATTCCCTACATCAATCTCATACAACTCAGCAAAGACCCCTCTAAACACATCCTTGAGTTCTTCATAGAACGTCTTGCTCAGAGGAATGACATTGATAACCAAACCCCACACGGAACAAGAACCGCCCTTGCAGCTAACAGAACATCTTTCGCCACAAACTCAACCGGAGGAGCACTCACGCCGTGAACCGGATCACTAGAGTCAAGATCAACCATCAACACATCAAATTTGCTACCATCATCATCAAGCCTCTTCAAGAAGTCAACACCATCTCCAACGTGAACACTCGCAAACCTCTCTTCCAACCCAAAGTAACGCCTCGCGATCCTCAACACTTCAGGGTCTATCTCCACACCCGTAACCTCGAACCCTAACTTTAACTTCAAGAAACTAAGCAACCCACCGCCTCCAACGCCAATACACAACGCCTTGGGTCCGCGTTTGAGATCGCAACCAATCAAGGAGAGACTCGCCACCATCGGCGCCAAGTAAGGATGCACAAGCTCCGTGAGCTGAGGCTCGAACTCCTCACCTCTTGTACGGACCATCTTGATATCGGATTGGACTAAGTTAGGCGTTCTCTTAAACCTCAATCTCCTCCTGAACTCTCTTGTACCTTCTTCGTCGATCTCAATCTCAACGTCTTCGATCACCATCTCACCTACGTAAGGCCCGACGGATCTCTCCAGCTCCACGCTGGAGACAACGTCGTCCTCGTAAATCAGAAACGGCACTTCTTCTTTGAACAAAGTTTTGGGTGAGAGGGCTGCGACGAGAGGCTTCACTCTCTGCTCGAGGATCTCGTCGTCGGCGGGGGAATTAGAGAGATCTTCGGGATCGTCGCCGATTAGTATCAGACGAGAGATGTTTGGGAGGTTGAGGAGGAGCTGGAGATGGCCGGACTCGGTGGAGAAGATCCAGTCGGTTTCTCGGTGCTTGGGGACGAGCATGGCGGCGACTCGGGGAGATGAGTGAATCGGCGAGTCGAGGACGGCGACTCGGAGGAGATGCGACGGAGAATTAGGGTTAGGGATTGTGAAGGAGATGAAGCGAGAAGGAGAGACGGTTTCGAAGATTCTCACATCAAGCGCCATTGCTGATTTTTGATTTCGCCATCTCCAATCTCTCGAAGCTTTTTTTACTGATTCGAGTAAACCGGATTGAACCAAACCAGAATAAACCAATCACGTGACTTGAACGTGACTAAATCTGTTTTTCACTACTCTTCATCTCTGCAATTGCAAAGGTGAACCAAACCAGAACAAACTGGACTGAACCAAACCAGAATAAACCAAATCTGTGAGTGGCTTTCTTGAATCGTCTTTGTTTTGTGTTGTATTGGGTTTTCTTTGTGAATAGTTTAGTTGGCATATCCAGTTGTGCAAGGTTAGCTACTTATGAAGTTTTTGTGTTGATCATAATGCTTGTATGTCATGAATGATTTGTTTTAGGTGGAAAGGGTTCAAGTGTCAGTACAAACCAGTTGATTGGGTTCAGATTGAGCGTAAACAACATAACAAGGTATATATATCTTATTCACTTTTCTTGTTCTCAGTTCACCATGTCCCTTGAGCTTCGGACTTTTAACTTTGGTTTCTCTTCTGTATACAGGAAAGGACATTGGAAGAACATAGGAAAATGTTGAACAAGGTTGTGAAACGTGACCAGAAGAGGAGAAAGAGGATCGAAGCTGCTGGAATAGAATATCAATGCCCTGAGCTTGTAAGTTTCCGTGTTCACAATTCTTCTACGTCCTCTACATTAACATAAATCGAATAACTACTAAATCGCATGATCTATCTTTTGTCGCTGCTCACAGGTTGGAAATACACAGCCATTACCTAAGAAGATCAAGTTTAGTGAAGACTAGTAACCTCAAAGCTGTGGAAGAACACACAGTTTCGATAAAGCTTTTGTTTTTATATGGTATCTGGTTTATTGTACTTCCGACATCGGATCGAGAACTCAACTTTATTGCAATGAAAATTTTATGTTTGAACGACATCTCAGATCCTCTGTATTGCGTCAACATACTTCAAGATTACTGGTGCTAGATTATCCATACTAAAACCACTATTACCATCTCTAATTGAAACAGTTGCAACGAGAACAAAGTTCTCACCATTCCCTACATCAATCTCATACAACTCAGCAAAGACCCGTCTAAACACATCCTTGAGTTCTTCATAGAACGTCTTGCTCAGAGGAATGACATTGATAACCAAAACCCCACACGGAACAAGAACCGCCCTTGCAGCTAACAGAACATCTTTCGCCACAAACTCAACCGGAGGAGCACTCACGCCGTGAACCGGATCACTAGAGTCAAGATCAACCATCAACACATCAAATTTGCTACCATCATCATCAAGCCTCTTCAAGAAGTCAACACCATCTCCAACGTGAACACTCGCAAACCTCTCTTCCAACCCAAAGTAACGCCTCGCGATCCTCAACACTTCAGGGTCTATCTCCACACCCGTAACCTCGAACCCTAACTGTACCTTCAAGAAACTAAGCAACCCACCACCACCAACACCAATGCACAACGCCTTCGGTCTACGTGTCATCTCAGAACCAATCAAGGAGAGACTCGCCACCATCGGTGCCAAGTAAGGATGCACGAGCTCCGTGAGCTGAGGCTCGAACTCCTCTCCTCTTCTACTACGGACGAGCTTGACGTCGGATTGAACTAAGTTAGGCATCCTCTTAAACCTCAATCTCCTCCTGAACTCTCTTGTAACCTCGTCGATCTCAATCTCTACGTCTTCGATCACCATTTCGCCTACGTAAGGCCCGACGGTTCTCTCCAGCTCTACTCTGGAGACTACGTCGTCCTCGTAAATCAGAAACGGCACTTCTTCTTTGAACAAAGTTTTGGGTGAGAGGGCTGCGACGAGAGGCTTCACTCTCTGCTCGAGGATCTCGTCGTCGGCGGGGAATTAGAGATCTTCGGGATCGTCGCCGATTAGTATCAGACGAGAGATGTTTGGGAGGTTGAGGAGGAGCTGGAGATGGCCGGACTCGGTGGAGAAGATCCAGTCGGTTTCTCGGTGCTTGGGGACGAGCATGGCGGCGACTCGGGGAGATGAGTCGCTGGAGTGAATCGGCGAGTCGAGGACGGCGACTCGGAGGAGATGCGACGGAGAATTAGGGTTAGGGATTGTGAAGGAGATGAAGCGAGAAGGAGAGACGGTTTCGAAGATTCTCACATCAAGCGCCATTGCTGATTTTTGATTTCGCCATCTCCAATCTCTCGAAGCTTTTTTTACTGATTCGAGTAAACCGGATTGAACCAAACCAGAATAAACCAATCACGTGACTTGAACGTGACTAAATCTGTTTTTTCACTACTCTTCATCTCTGCAATTGCAAAGGTGAACCAAACCAGAACAAACTGGACTGAACCAAACCAGAATAAACCAATCATGTGACTTTCACGTGACTAAATCTGATTTTTGTTTACTACTACTAGTCCATCATCTCTGCAAACATGTATAAGAGCTAAAACGCATTCTCCTTACACTTAATTCTCCACGAATGGCGGATAATTCGTGGGATAAATGTGTGGAAGAAGCAGTGAATGTGCTTGAATCCAGACAAGTCCTTCGATCTCTGAGACCCATTTGTATATCTAGTCAAAAATATGAAGAAATGGCGAGAAGCAGAGGTGATGAAGGAGACGAGTACGAGGTGTTCGACGGTATGCGTCACTGGGATCGAACTTCAGTCGAGGTTTCTGTCTCCATACCCACGTTTCAGAAATGGCTTCACGATGAACCCAGCAACGGTACGCTTCATTTTCAGTTTCGGAGTTTCCAAAGTAACGATTTTTTTTTTTAAAGTTGAGAGTTTCACATTGGCAGGAGAAGAGGGTTTTAGTGGAGATGCGTTAGGCGAGGGTGGAAAAGAGCGGTTCAAGAAGCTTCTTTTGTTCTCTGGGAATGATTATTTGGGGTTGAGCTCACATCCTACCATAGCAAATGCTGCTGCAAGCGTATGTTTCCAAAACGTTATCATGCCAACGAACTAAAGTATATATTGTTCGTCCATTGCCTTATGGTTCTTATGCAGGCAGTCCAAGAATATGGTATGGGACCTAAGGGTTCTGCGTTAATTTGTGGCTATACCAATTATCATCGTTTGCTTGAGTCGAGTTTGGCTGAACTGAAGAAAAAGGAGGTAAAAACAAAACATGAGTCCCCATGATATTGATGTATATCTAGATGAAAGAAGATTGATTCTTTCTTTTATTCTTTTAGGATTGTCTTGTTTGTCCTACTGGGTTTGCTGCCAACATGGCTGCGATGGTTGCAATCGGAAGTGTTTCTTCACTTTTGGCTGCTAGTGGGAAACCTCTTGAGAATGAAAAAGTGGCCATATTTTCTGATGCACTGAATCATGCATCGATTATTGATGGTATCCGTCTTGCTGAACGACAAGGAAATGTTGAAGTTTTTGTTTATCGACATTGTGACATGTATCACCTTAATTCGTTACTGTAAGCCATTCGCTTCCGCAACTCCTCCTCCCTTGATATCTAGTTTCACTTATGTCATCTATGATTGTTTGGGACAGATCAAGTTGCAAAATGAAGAGGAAGGTCGTAGTGACTGATAGGTCAGTCATATTTTCTACTTACTTACTGCTCTTGTTCTATTATATTAGTTATAAGCTGTACTACTTTAATGTTCCTGTCTGAACATAGTTTTGTCCATTTTGCTTTTCACTCACATATAGCTATTTGTAGATGATATCTACAAGGGCTTAACTTTAATTTAATATGCTTATATACGCCTCTGGTTGGTTGAGACTCTGGATAAATGAAAGGAAGTTCTAATGGTTGGTTCTCATTTCGTTTTTTGACAGCTTATTTAGTATGGACGGTGACTTTGCGCCAATGGAAGAGCTCTCTCAGCTTCGGAAGAAGCATGGTTTCTTACTAGCCATCGATGATGTAAGTTGAGTGAAAATTTACTTTACAAATTTTAGGTGTTGGTGTCAATTACTTTGTCCTGAAGACATAACACTGAGTCGATCAATCAGGCCCATGGAACATTTGTTTGTGGAGAAAATGGTGGTGGCGTAGCCGAGCAATTTAATTGTGAAGCCGATGTGGATTTATGTGTGGGCACTTTGAGTAAGGCAGCAGGGTGTCATGGCGGATTCATAGCTTGCAGGTACACATACCCTTATGATATTAAATTCTTAAACTAATAGTTTGTTTTAGTGGTAGTTGAGGTCTCTAAGGTTCATGAAAGCTTATGATACAGTAGACTACTAGTAGTCTGTAACAGCTTAACTTTTTATTATTTTTGGAAACAGCAAGAAGTGGAAGCAACTGATCCAATCGAGAGGACGCTCGTTTATATTCTCAACAGCGATACCTGTCCCTATGGCTGCAGCTGCTTATGCAGCAGTTGTAGTGGCGAGGAAGGAGGGATGGAGAAGAAAGACAATATGGGAGAGGGTGAAAGAGTTTGAGGCATTATCTGGAGTTCAAATCTCAAGCCCCATTATCTCACTTGTTGTAGGCAATCAAGCGAAAGCCCTTCAAGGGAGCCGGTTCACACTCTTTCTCTTCTTCTTCCTCACACACGCACACACACACTTTGTATAGGTGATTGATTTTTGTACATTGCTGCAGGTATCTACTAAAATCAGGCTTCCATGTAATGGCAATAAGACCACCCACAGTGCCACCCAATTCTTGCAGGTAAATGAACGAAGAAACTTCATCCTTTTCATATGAAGCTAAACCATAATTATCATATGAATCTCGATGAAGCTCTTTTTCTTTCTTTGTTCAGGTTAAGGGTGACATTAAGTGCAACACATACCACAGAAGATGTGAAGAAACTCATCACTGCGCTTTCTTCTTGTTTGGAATTTCGCAACATCGCTCACATTCCCTCCTCTCTATCTCCCAAACTCTAGAAACTTTTTTACTGTCTCATTGATTTGATCACTTGAAATAGATACTTTTATGTATTATTTGTAAAAGCCCTACTTTGCAAAATGTTCAATGCATTTAAAATCTAGCTACATGTGATAGTCTCCCAGTGTAAAACAGAAAGCCTAAGGAGAAGAAAGACAAGAATGTGGATCAATATTCAATTGGACCGAAAAATTAAAAGCCCAACTAGTGGAAATATCACAGGCCCAGAGGTATTATGTATAAATAAAGAAGTTGGGTTTATACTAAGTTGTGAAATTTCTTAAGGATATATCATTGTATTTGTATAAAATGGTAATCAATCCCAAACAAGAAACTTAAACTTTATACCAAATGAAAATGGAGAGCATGTTAAAAAAACATATTTTTAGAAATTGAAGATACACATTTTAACAATTTCGCATACGTTATACTATGCTTTCTAAAAACAAAAAAAAATTCAGATATTTTGACATATTTTTAGAAATTAAAGATACATATATTCACATGCGTTATACTAAGTTTTCTATTAATACGCAAATATACAACTTGTTGACTGATCCAAACAGTTCTTGATCACTGATTCAAATCCTCCATAGCTCTAAGCTCAGCTCAAGGAAAAAGCGCGCCAAAATGTTAGACCTCTTCTTCTTCTTCACTCTTCTCATAACCGTTTTTGTTTACACACTCACGCGAATATGTCACAAGTCCAGCGCGTGAACCTCCCACCGGGCCCACCGGGTTGGCCGGTTGTCGGTAATCTGTTTCAGTTCGCGCGCTCCGGTAAGCAGTTTTTCGAATACGTCGACGAGATGAAAAAAATCCACGGCCCGATTCTCACGCTTAAGATGGGGATCCGAACGATGATCATCATCTCCGACGCGGATCTCGCGCACCAGGCCTTGATCGAGCGCGGGCCCAATTCGCAACCCGGCCCGTCGAAACTCCGACCCGGAAAATCTTCAGCTCGAGCGACATCACCGTCCACTCCGCAATGTACGGTCCCGTGTGGCGATCCCTGAGGCGTAACATGGTTCAGAACATCCTGAGCTCGAATCGGTTGAAGGAGTTCGCCTCCGTGAGAAAATCCGCCGTCGAAAAGCTCGTGGAGAGGATCAGATCGGAGGCCGAGGAGCACGAGGGGATCGTCTGGGTGCTGAGAAACGCTAGATTCGCTGCTTTCTGCATCTTGCTAGATATGTGCTTCGGAGTCGAGATGGATGAAGAGTCGGTGGAGAAGATGGATCGGATGATGACGGAGATTCTAATCGCCGTCGATCCGCGGATCCACGATTACCTCCCGGTGCTGACCCCGTTCTACTCCAAGGAGAGGAAACTCGCTCTCGAACTTCGCCGGAAGCTGGTGGAGTTCGTCGTCGGCTTCATCGAGAAGCGGCGATCGGCGATTCAGAACCCCGGCTCCGACGAAACGGCGTCGTCCTTCGCGTATCTCGATACGCTATTCAATCTCAAAATCGATGGAAGGGAAACGACGCCGTCCGACGAGGATCTCGTGACTCTGTGTTCAGAGTTTCTCAACGCGGGAACGGATACGACTGGGACGGCGATCGAGTGGGGGATCGCGCAGCTGATCACGAATCCGAAGATTCAATCTCGTCTCTACGATGAGATTAAATCAACGGTGGGAGATCGTAAGGTCGACGAGAATGACCTGGATAAAATGGTCTTTTTAAAAGCGTTCGTCAAGGAGATTCTCCGTAGACACCCGCCTACGTATTTCACGTTAACTCACGGCGTTACTGAGCCGACGACTCTCTCCGGTTACGACATTCCCGTGGGAGCCAACGTGGAGTTCTATCTTCCCGGTATGAGTGAAGACCCGAACATCTGGTCTAAACCGGATAAATTCGATCCGGACCGGTTTATAACGGGTGGAGAAGACGCTGATTTAACCGGCGTAGCTGGAGTGAAGATGATGCCGTTTGGAATCGGGCGTCGGATCTGCCCGGGGCTTGGGATGGCGATCGTACACGTGGAGCTAATGGTGGCGAGGATGGTTCAAGAGTTTGAGTGGAGGAAAAACCCACCGGAGAGTGGAGTGGATTTCTCCGGGAAGTTGGTGTTCGCGGTGGTGATGAAGAACCCTTGAGAGCCATGGTCAAAGCCAGGGTTTAAGACAAAGTCAATGACTTGCAAACCAAGTCTGTCTAAACTTCCTTTTTATTGTTTAAGTAATTTCCTTTTTTAATAATTAAGTAAACCGAAGAAGCCGAAACCAATATAAACCTTGAACAAATACTACTACTACGTTTTAACTAAACCAAAAATATATAGCTGGAGTGAACCGGTTTTGGTTTCAGGTGATTATGAGTAATTAGCTTCAAAAAGGGAAACTTTAGGTAATTAACCTTCTAATTACGGATTAGCGAATGATTAACAAAAAAGGAAAGCAACGAGAGTTCATTGAAGCCTGCCTATATATATTGATACTGGTCATTATACCAACACGTATAACAAAAATTTCATCGTCTCTTGCTCTCTTTGTGTTTGTGAAATCGAACAATGGGAGGCTTGAAGAGAAAGATACCGACTGATAAGAAAATAGAGAAGAAAGAATCAAAATCGGTTGCTTTCTCCAAGCGCCGTAAAGGTCTTTTCAGCAAAACCGCCCAGCTTTGTGTTCTGTCCGGTGCTCAAGTTGCTATCTTAGCGACTCCACCTTGCTCCAAATCCAACGTCTCCTTTTACTCTTTGGTCACACCTCGGTCGATAGCGTCGTCTCTGCTTTCCTCAAGAATGAGTATCCTCGGGAAGATCATCTAGGGTCAGAGTTTTGGTGGGAAGACAAGCGTCTTGCCGAGTCAGAGGATCCCAAGGAGTTGAGTGAGGCGGTGGACTCTATTTCGAGGATGATGCAGAATCTAAGAGGGTTACGTTCAAAGGCCTTGGCAAATCGTGAGGATGCAAAGAAGAAGAAGAAGGAAGTTGTTTTTGATCAAAGCCAAACCCTAAATCTTCAGTCCGCTGGTGCAAGTAGTAGCTGCATTCATGAGGATCAACCTGAGAATCTCCGGGGCTTGTCAAGATCTTTAAAGAAGAGGATCAGAAAGTAGCAGTTTCTGACAAGAACAACAACAGCAAGGATGTTGTTATACAAGGAACTCATCAGGAGCTTGATGGAAACCAAACCCTAGGGTTTGAGTCATCTTTTGCATTTAGCATATATCCTAATTCACACAAAATTCAAAAATATCAAAACAAAGTTCCAAGATACATATGTTATTTATTGAAGACTGAGAATGAGTTTTCATACAACAACATACATTTCTATGTGTGGAGTTAGGCGTCGATCAATAAAGTCACGGAAGAATTTCAGTTTGATTTCTTCTCCATTTAGCATAATCTTTACATTTGGATAACCTAGTATCTTCTTGAACCATCCAGCAATATCAAAGACTCTTTTACTCATCAATGCAACCATGCCCTTGTATAAATGGGTCAGACGAATTTGTCTAAATCTGGTTAATCTCAATCCATTTGTTCCCACCTAAAAAATTCTTAATCTCGCTGTCATTTACATCTTTTATTTAATCGCCATTGGAATATATTTTATAGTATTTTGTTCATTTACTTCTTCTGCTTCCTCACCCTCACCTAATTAACCTTCGTTCTCATCTTCTTTGCCCAAAACATATAAACCTATTGCCCAAAATTTGTTTAACAAATTTAGAATTAGTTTAGTCCATTATAAAAATGTTACTGACCTATCTTATTTAGGTACCTTTTTTAGCATAGAGTACACGATGTATATTCAATATCTAAAGTAATGCGAGAAAAGAAATGTAGTATCAATGATGTTTTCTTATACACTAAAATGCCATAAAACTACTATTTTGTGTAATAGAGTTGGAGATGTTTGTTGTTGTTACTTTGTTGCTGAGGAGGCTTTGATCTGCCTTCTTTAATTGAAGAATTATGATTTGAAACATGAGTACATTCAAAGGCCATTTACAACTTAAAATATGTGAAAAAGGATTATTAGTTAAGAGTAATCATAAACCATTTATTTTTTTTGTTTCAGTCAAAGATCTCAATTGTAAAAAGTAAGAATATGAAGAGATAGAAGAGATGTAATAGAAGAGAGAGACATGAAATATAGAAGGGAAATTAATAGAGAATAAAATTAATAGATTGAAGCTACAGTATATAAAATGAAACATCATATTTGCTTCCTGCTATATATAAAATTAATATATTTTTAGTATCTTTTCTGAAACACCATATTTTTAGAAAATAAAGATACACATTTTCACAATTTCACATACGTTATACTATGCTTTCTAAGAACATAAACTCAGATATTTTTGCATATATATTTAGAAACTAGAGATATACATATTCACATGCGTTACGCTACGTTTTCTAATAATTATAGCATGTATAAATACGCAGCATACATTCGTTCATCAAAATAATATCGTCGAACAGTTTAAAAATTCTACTTTCTTGATCACTGATTCAAATCCTCCGTAGCTTTAAGATCAGCTGAAGGAAAAGCGCGCCAAAATGTTAGACCACTTCTTCTTCTTCACTCTTCTCTTAACCGCTTTTGTTTATACACTCACGCGAATACTTCACAAATCAAAGCGCGTGAACCTCCCACCGGGCCCACCGGGTTGGCCGGTCGTTGGGAATCTGTTTCAGTTCGCGCGCTCCGGCAAACAATTTTTCGAATACGTAGACGAGATGAAAAAGATCTACGGCCCGATCCTCACGCTCAAGATGGGAATCCGAACCATGATCATCATCTCAGACGCGAATCTCGCGCACCAGGCCTTGATCGAGCGCGGGGCCCAATTCGCGACCCGACCCGTCGAAACTCCGACCCGAAAAATCTTCAGCTCGAGCGATATCACCGTCCACTCCGCAATGTACGGTCCAGTGTGGAGATCCCTGAGGCGGAACATGGTTCAGAACATGCTGAGCTCGAATCGGTTGAAAGGATTCGCCTCCGTTCGAAAATCCGCCGTCGATAAGCTCGTGGAGAGGATCAAAACGGAGGCTGAGGAGCACGGCGGGATCGTCTGGGTCCTGAGAAACGCTAGATTCGCTGCCTTCTGCATCCTGTTGGATATGTGTTTCGGAGTCGAGATGGATGAAGAGTCGATCGAGAAGATGGATCGGATGATGACGGAGATCTTGATCGCCGTCGATCCGCGAATCCACGATTACCTCCCGATTCTGACACCGTTCTACTCCAAGGAGAGAAAACTCGCTCTGGAGCTTCGCCGGAGACTGGTGGAGTTCGTCGTCGAGTTCATCGAGAAGCGGCGATCGGCGATTCAGAATCCCGGCTCCGACGAAACGGCGTCGTCCTTCGCTTACCTCGATACGTTATTCAATCTCAGAATCGATGGACGCGAAACGACGCCGTCCGACGAGGATCTCGTGACTCTTTGCTCAGAGTTTCTCAACGCGGGAACGGATACTACCGGGACGGCGATCGAGTGGGGGTTCGCGCAGCTGATCACAAATCCGAAGATTCAATTTCGGCTCTACGATGAGATTAAATCAACGGTGGGAGATCGTACCGTCGATGAGAAGGACCTGGATAAACTTGTCTTTTTACAAGCCTTCGTCAAGGAGGTTCTCCGTAGACATCCGCCTACCTATTTCACGTTAACTCACGGCGTTACGGAGCCGACGACTCTCTCCGGTTACGACATTCCCGTGGGAGCCAACGTGGAGTTCTATCTTCCCGGTATGAGTGAAGACCCGAATATCTGGTCTAAACCGGATAAATTCGACCCGGACCGGTTTGTAACAGGTGGAGAAGACGCGGATTTAACCGGCGTGGCAGGAGTGAAGATGATGCCGTTCGGAATCGGCCGTCGGATCTGCCCGGGGCTTGGGATGGCGATCGTACACGTGGAGCTAATGATGGCGAGGATGGTTCAAGAGTTCGAGTGGAGCACAAACCCGCCGGAGAGTAGAGTTGATTTCGCCGGAAAGTTAGTGTTCGCGGTGGTGATGAAGAATCCGTTGAGAGCCATGGTCAAAGCCAGGGTTTAACTACGAGTTTTGCGACTTACTTGCAAACCAAGCTTGTCTGAATTTTCCTTTTTTAATTGTTAAGTAATTGTATTTGTATAAAATGGTAATCAATCCCAAACAAGAAACTTAAACTTTATACCAAATGAAAATGGAGAGCATGTTAAAAACATATTTTTAGAAATTGAAGATACACATTTTAACAATTTCGCATACGTTATACTATGCTTTCTAAAACAAAAAATTCAGATATTTTGACATATTTTTAGAAATTAAAGATACATATATTCACATGCGTTATACTAAGTTTTCTATTAATACGCAAATATACAACTTGTTGACTGATCCAAACAGTTCTTGATCACTGATTCAAATCCTCCATAGCTCTAAGCTCAGCTCAAGGAAAAAGCGCGCCAAAATGTTAGACCTCTTCTTCTTCTTCACTCTTCTCATAACCGTTTTTGTTTACACACTCACGCGAATATGTCACAAGTCCAAGCGCGTGAACCTCCCACCGGGCCCACCGGGTTGGCCGGTTGTCGGTAATCTGTTTCAGTTCGCGCGCTCCGGTAAGCAGTTTTTCGAATACGTCGACGAGATGAAAAAAATCCACGGCCCGATTCTCACGCTTAAGATGGGGATCCGAACGATGATCATCATCTCCGACGCGGATCTCGCGCACCAGGCCTTGATCGAGCGCGGGGCCCAATTCGCAACCCGGCCCGTCGAAACTCCGACCCGGAAAATCTTCAGCTCGAGCGACATCACCGTCCACTCCGCAATGTACGGTCCCGTGTGGCGATCCCTGAGGCGTAACATGGTTCAGAACATCCTGAGCTCGAATCGGTTGAAGGAGTTCGCCTCCGTGAGAAAATCCGCCGTCGAAAAGCTCGTGGAGAGGATCAGATCGGAGGCCGAGGAGCACGAGGGGATCGTCTGGGTGCTGAGAAACGCTAGATTCGCTGCTTTCTGCATCTTGCTAGATATGTGCTTCGGAGTCGAGATGGATGAAGAGTCGGTGGAGAAGATGGATCGGATGATGACGGAGATTCTAATCGCCGTCGATCCGCGGATCCACGATTACCTCCCGGTGCTGACCCCGTTCTACTCCAAGGAGAGGAAACTCGCTCTCGAACTTCGCCGGAAGCTGGTGGAGTTCGTCGTCGGCTTCATCGAGAAGCGGCGATCGGCGATTCAGAACCCCGGCTCCGACGAAACGGCGTCGTCCTTCGCGTATCTCGATACGCTATTCAATCTCAAAATCGATGGAAGGGAAACGACGCCGTCCGACGAGGATCTCGTGACTCTGTGTTCAGAGTTTCTCAACGCGGGAACGGATACGACTGGGACGGCGATCGAGTGGGGGATCGCGCAGCTGATCACGAATCCGAAGATTCAATCTCGTCTCTACGATGAGATTAAATCAACGGTGGGAGATCGTAAGGTCGACGAGAATGACCTGGATAAAATGGTCTTTTTAAAAGCGTTCGTCAAGGAGATTCTCCGTAGACACCCGCCTACGTATTTCACGTTAACTCACGGCGTTACTGAGCCGACGACTCTCTCCGGTTACGACATTCCCGTGGGAGCCAACGTGGAGTTCTATCTTCCCGGTATGAGTGAAGACCCGAACATCTGGTCTAAACCGGATAAATTCGATCCGGACCGGTTTATAACGGGTGGAGAAGACGCTGATTTAACCGGCGTAGCTGGAGTGAAGATGATGCCGTTTGGAATCGGGCGTCGGATCTGCCCGGGGCTTGGGATGGCGATCGTACACGTGGAGCTAATGGTGGCGAGGATGGTTCAAGAGTTTGAGTGGAGGAAAAACCCACCGGAGAGTGGAGTGGATTTCTCCGGGAAGTTGGTGTTCGCGGTGGTGATGAAGAACCCCTTGAGAGCCATGGTCAAAGCCAGGGTTTAAGACAAAGTCAATGACTTGCAAACCAAGTCTGTCTAAACTTCCCTTTTTTATTGTTTAAGTAATTTCCTTTTTTAATAATTAAGTAAACCGAAGAAGCCGAAACCAATATAAACCTTGAACAAATACTACTACTACGTTTTAACTAAACCAAAAATATATAGCTGGAGTGAACCGGTTTTGGTTTCAGGTGATTATGAGTAATTAGCTTCAAAAAGGGAAACTTTAGGTAATTAACCTTCTAATTACGGATTAGCGAATGATTAACAAAAAAGGAAAGCAACGAGAGTTCATTGAAGCCTGCCTATATATATTGATACTGGTCATTATACCAACACGTATAACAAAAATTTCATCGTCTCTTGCTCTCTTTGTGTTTGTGAAATCGAACAATGGGAGGCTTGAAGAGAAAGATACCGACTGATAAGAAAATAGAGAAGAAAGAATCAAAATCGGTTGCTTTCTCCAAGCGCCGTAAAGGTCTTTTCAGCAAAACCGCCCAGCTTTGTGTTCTGTCCGGTGCTCAAGTTGCTATCTTAGCGACTCCACCTTGCTCCAAATCCAACGTCTCCTTTTACTCTTTTGGTCACACCTCGGTCGATAGCGTCGTCTCTGCTTTCCTCAAGAATGAGTATCCTCGGGAAGATCATCTAGGGTCAGAGTTTTGGTGGGAAGACAAGCGTCTTGCCGAGTCAGAGGATCCCAAGGAGTTGAGTGAGGCGGTGGACTCTATTTCGAGGATGATGCAGAATCTAAGAGGGTTACGTTCAAAGGCCTTGGCAAATCGTGAGGATGCAAAGAAGAAGAAGAAGGAAGTTGTTTTTGATCAAAGCCAAACCCTAAATCTTCAGTCCGCTGGTGCAAGTAGTAGCTGCATTCATGAGGATCAACCTGAGAATCTCCGGGGGCTTGTCAAGATCTTTAAAGAAGAGGATCAGAAAGTAGCAGTTTCTGACAAGAACAACAACAGCAAGGATGTTGTTATACAAGGAACTCATCAGGAGCTTGATGGAAACCAAACCCTAGGGTTTGAGTCTTCTTTGGCAAGTCTTTGCATCCAAGACGTTTCACCAGAGAATGTGGAGGGGTTTGTCAACAACAGTGAACACAAGGATGAGATCGTAACGAGTTCTGACAGCAACAACAACAACAACGGTTTACTTGGAAGCGTGGATGGGTTTGATCAAGCGCTTAATCTTGATGATGACTTCTTTGACTTTGAGATGAACTCTGAAGGTTTTATAACTACAAATTTGGAGATGAATGTCGACTCAACGAAGGGATATTCATGCGCTGGTTCTGGTTCTGAAGATGGAGCAATGGTGGTGATTCCAAGTAATTCTTTACCAGGTGAGGATAATCAGACGGTAGCGGTTTCTGACAGCACCAATGCTTTACCAGGAAAATTATATGGGTGCTATCAAGAGTTTGATATTGACCAAATCTTTGATTTCGTGGAGAGTACTGAAGATCTATCCATGAACTCTGAGATGGATGTTGCCTCCATGATCGCCTCTCTTATAGAAAATTAAACATTCTCCTATGTACCATAATTTGTCACATTTGATATTCTTACTTTAACATTTTTAAGTATGCATATGTTTTTAATTTGATATAAGTGAAACAAATAGTATAACTAAGGCATAATTAACCTTACACTAAACAAGTTTCTTGAATTTTTATTTTTATTTTTACTGTCATTTATTTTTTTGGTAGACACTCATCAAATTATCATCAGTTCTACCATATTAATTCTACTATATCTATCGTATTCAATCTTTATTATTTCTTAATAGAATATATTTTCTTATATTTGTTTCAAATTTATGTTATGCTATGTGTAGTATTTTTTAAAATTAATTTTAGTAGGTTAAAATTATCTTTTTTTTCAATATATTATAGAAAAAATTGAGTCACTTTTATTTAAAAGAAAATTGAGTCATTTTTTTTTTGAAAGAAAATTGAGTCACTTTTTTGAGCAACTAAATTGAGTCACTTTATCTATTGAAAGTCAGTTATAAAATTTAATTTTTAAAACTTGCACTAATTTTGTAAGATCGAGTGCAAATGCCGTCGTGGACGTAATTGTTAACGTCAAAGCTTCTGATTATTGTAGAGTTAAAATTTTTGCTATGGGTGGCTCTGGATTTTTTGTCAACGAAGACACTATAGTCACATGTGCTCATGTCGTGGTTAAAACGGATTGACTCTCAATCCCAGAATACTTTCATTCTAGAAAAGAGCTACGAAGAGATTTTGTTAAACTGTTCAATGTTCATACTTTTACTAATTAATTATTTTTTATTTGTCAGGTGCTTATTGTTCTTCATGACTCTGTAAATTTGTCAGTGTTGAAAGATGACGTGGTGAATGATTTGGCGTTAATCAAAGTCAACACGGCGCATCTTGACAAGAGGTCCTCTACTTGAGCCAAATTGGGCATATCAAGTCATGTTCGACAGGGTGATTTTGTCTCTGCTATGAGCTTGTCTTCTGGTTATAAAAACTCAATAATTAAGAGTAATTAGGTAAATCATTTATTTATTAGTTTTAACAATATTTGTTTAAAATTAATTTTTAATATTCTTTAATATTTTTTCCCAGTCACACATGTTGCAGGGACTATGATGATATAGGTGTTAAAAAAAAAACATCTATCGTATTCAATCTTTATTACTTCTTAATAGAATATATTTTCTTATATTTGTTTCAAATTTATGTTATGCTATGTGTAGTATTTTTTTTAAATTAATTTTAGTAGGTTAAACTTATATTTGTTTTCAACATATTATAGAAGAAGCTGAAACCAATATAAACCTAGAACAAATACTGCTACGTTTTCAAGTAAACCAAATAAATCAAGCTTGAGTAAACCGGTCTTGGTTTCAGGTGGTTATGAGTAATTAGCTCCAAAAAAAGGAAAGTTTAGGTGATTAATCATCTAATTACGGATTAGCAGATGTTTAATAAAAAAAAGGAAAGAAACGAGAGTTCATTGAAGCCTGCCTATATATATACTGATACTGTTCATTACGATCATTGAACAAAAGAGTTTCATCTTCTTCTCTGTGTTTGTGAAAGTAATTATGGGAGGCGTGAAGAGAAAGATATCGACGGACAAGAAGATAGAGAAGAAAGAATCGAAATCGGTAGCTTTCTCCAAGCGCCGTAGTGGTCTTTACAGCAAAGCATCCCAGCTTTGTGTTCTCTCCGGTGCACAAGTTGCTATCTTAGCGACTCCACCTTGTTCCAAATCCAACGTGTCCTTCTACTCTTTTGGTCACTCTTCCGTCGATAGCGTCGTCTCTGCTTTCCTCAAGAATCAGTGTCCTCGGGAAGACCCTCTAGGCGGGTCAGAGTATTGGTGGGAAGACGAGCGTCTTGCCGAATCCGAGGATCCAAACGAGTTGAGTGATGCCGTCGACTCTATTTCGAGGATGCTGCAGAATCTAAAAGGAACGTTGCGTTCAAAGGCCTTGGCAAATCGTGAGGATGCAAAGAAGATCAAGAAGATGGAAGTTGTTGATCAGAGTCAAACCCTAAATCTTCAGTCCGCTTGTGCAACTAGTAGCTGCATTCATGAGGATCCACCAGAGAATCACCAAGGGCTTGCCAAGAACTTTAAAGAGGAGGATCAAATCGCAGAGGACAACAGGGATGTTGTTATACAAGAAACTCATCAGGAGCCTGATGGAAACCAAACCCTAGGTTTTCAGCCTTCTTTTGCAAGTCTTTGCATTCAAGATGTTTCACCTGAGAATGTGGAGGTGTCTGTCAACAACAGTGAACAGAAGGATCAGACTGTAGCGAGTTCTGACACAAGCAACAACAACGACGGTTTACTTGAAAACTTGGATGGGTTTGATCAAGTGCTTACTCTTGATGATGATGACTTCATTGATTTTGAGATGAACTCTGAAGGGTTTATAACAACGAAACTGGAGATGGATAACGTCTCAACGAGTCCATCGTGCACTGGTTCTCAAGGTGCTGAAGATGGAACAATGGTGGTGCTTCACGGTAATTCTAAGAAGGATAATCAGATGGTAGCGGTTTCTGACAGCAACAACGGTTTACCAGGAGACGTGTATGGGTGCAATCAAGAGTTTGATATTGATCAAATCTTTGATTTGGTGACGAGTACTGACGATCTATCTACGAACTCTGAGATGATAGATGATGTCTCCATGATGATGAATACAGATAAAAACCAAAACTGGTGCTCTAACTCTGAAGCTGTTGAACGTGGAGCAGTAGCGTTGCACAGAGATTTGGAACAGGATAATGTCTCAACGAGTCGATCGTGCACTGGTTCTGAAGGCGCTGAAGATGTAGCAATGGTGGTGGTTGACAGTAATTCTAAGAAGGATAATCCGATGGTAGCGGTTTCTGACAGCAACAATGCTCTACCAGGAAAATTATATGGGTGCTATCAAGAGTTTGATATTGACCAAATCTTTGATTTCGTGGAGAGTACTGAAGATCTATCCATGAACTCTGAGATGGATGTTGCCTCCATGATCGCCTCTCTTATAGAAAATTAAACATTCTCCTATGTACCATAATTTGTCACATTTGATATTCTTACTTTAACATTTTTAAGTATGCATATGTTTTAATTTGATATAAGTGAAACAAATAGTATAACTAAGGCATAATTAACCTTACACTAAACAAGTTTCTTGAATTTTTATTTTTATTTTTACTGTCATTTATTTTTTTGGTAGACACTCATCAAATTATCATCAGTTCTACCATATTAATTCTACTATATCTATCGTATTCAATCTTTATTATTTCTTAATAGAATATATTTTCTTATATTTGTTTCAAATTTATGTTATGCTATGTGTAGTATTTTTTAAAATTAATTTTAGTAGGTTAAAATTATCTTTTTTTTCAATATATTATAGAAAAAATTGAGTCACTTTTATTTAAAAGAAAATTGAGTCATTTTTTTTTTGAAAGAAAATTGAGTCACTTTTTTGAGCAACTAAATTGAGTCACTTTATCTATTGAAAGTCAGTTATAAAATTTAATTTTTAAAACTTGCACTAATTTTGTAAGATCGAGTGCAAATGCCGTCGTGGACGTAATTGTTAACGTCAAAGCTTCTGATTATTGTAGAGTTAAAATTTTTGCTATGGGTGGCTCTGGATTTTTTGTCAACGAAGACACTATAGTCACATGTGCTCATGTCGTGGTTAAAACGGATTGACTCTCAATCCCAGAATACTTTCATTCTAGAAAAGAGCTACGAAGAGATTTTGTTAAACTGTTCAATGTTCATACTTTTACTAATTAATTATTTTTATTTGTCAGGTGCTTATTGTTCTTCATGACTCTGTAAATTTGTCAGTGTTGAAAGATGACGTGGTGAATGATTTGGCGTTAATCAAAGTCAACACGGCGCATCTTGACAAGAGGTCCTCTACTTGAGCCAAATTGGGCATATCAAGTCATGTTCGACAGGGTGATTTTGTCTCTGCTATGAGCTTGTCTTCTGGTTATAAAAACTCAATAATTAAGAGTAATTAGGTAAATCATTTATTTATTAGTTTTAACAATATTTGTTTAAAATTAATTTTTAATATTCTTTAATATTTTTTCCCAGTCACACATGTTGCAGGGACTATGATGATATAGGTGTTAAAAAAACATCTATCGTATTCAATCTTTATTACTTCTTAATAGAATATATTTTCTTATATTTGTTTCAAATTTATGTTATGCTATGTGTAGTATTTTTTAAAATTAATTTTAGTAGGTTAAACTTATATTTGTTTTCAACATATTATAGAAAAACTGAGTTACTTTTTTAAAGAAATTGAGTCACTTTTTGAGCAACTAAATTGAGTCACTTTTTGAGCAACTAAATTAAGTCACCTATTGAAAAATCAGTTATAAAATTTAATTTTAAAACTTGCACTAATTTTGTAAGATCGAGTGCAAATGCCGTCGTGGACGTAATTGTTAACGTCAAAGCTTCTGATTATTGTAGAGTTAAAATTTTGCTATGGGTGGCTCTGGATTTTTGTCAACGAAGACACTATAGTCACATGTGCTCATGTCGTGGTTAAAACGGATTGACTCTCAATCCCAGAATACTTTCATTCTAGAAAAGAGCTACGAAGAGATTTTGTTAAACTGTTCAATGTTCATACTTTTACTAATTAATTATTTTTATTTGTCAGGTGCTTATTGTTCTTCATGACTCTGTAAATTTGTCAGTGTTGAAAGATGACGTGGTGAATGATTTGGCGTTAATCAAAGTCAACACGGCGCATCTTGACAAGAGGTCCTCTACTTGAGCCAAATTGGGCATATCAAGTCATGTTCGACAGGGTGATTTTGTCTCTGCTATGAGCTTGTCTTCTGGTTATAAAAACTCAATAATTAAGAGTAATTAGGTAAATCATTTATTTATTAGTTTTAACAATATTTGTTTAAAATTAATTTTTAATATTCTTTAATATTTTTTTCCCAGTCACACATGTTGCAGGGACTATGATGATATAGGTGTTAAAAAAAAAACATCTATCGTATTCAATCTTTATTACTTCTTAATAGAATATATTTTCTTATATTTGTTTCAAATTTATGTTATGCTATGTGTAGTATTTTTTTTAAATTAATTTTAGTAGGTTAAACTTATATTTGTTTTCAACATATTATAGAAAAAACTGAGTTACTTTTTTTTTTAAAGAAATTGAGTCACTTTTTTGAGCAACTAAATTAAGTCACCTATTGAAAAATCAGTTATAAAATATAATATTAAACTTTATATTTTTTGTAAGCTTAGTTATTTATTTTTTTCTATAACGATATATTGTTTCTTGTTTTAAATATTCTTAATTAAATAATTATGCTAACTGAGTTTTTTTTTGTTTTTTTTATTTTTTGCTTATGGTATCCGAACGTTGGCACAACTCCGTCCAAGATGATGTCCATGATGATGAATACGAATCAAAATCAAATTTGGTGCTCTCTGAAGCTGTAGAACATGGAACATGACAATCTCCACTTCTCTGATTTTTTCAATGGTTTGTTTTCCAATGAATTTTGAAAGTCATTCAAGATAACACAGTGGTAGAAACATTGTGTGTCACATCTCTTGTGCCAAGTTTGGTGAATGAATCAGTTGAAGTTGAGCCAAAGAAAAGATAACACGTTAACGTATGGATTATTTCAAGTAGTTTTGGTAGGATCTGGTTTGACTTCTGTCAATTTTCCAATCTTTGGATGTTGACCGAACTCAAACCGGTTTAATTTCGGTTTTATCTTGGTTAATAATAAAACCTTATTTACTTTTTTCTTCTTCTTCCAAGTATGAAGTATCTTTTATCTCACATGAAACCTACTAATTTCTTATTAACCAAAAATTGATTTCTGAATCAATGAGTATTACAAGAGAAAGCATACACATTGCCAGATACAAAATTGATAAATAAATAAATAAATATACTTATGAGAGATAGAAAACCAAAATTCAAAAAAAAAAAAACTCTTATTAGTTAATCAATCATATGAGATCAATTATGGTAACAAATGCATGAACTTTGTTTACAAAAGAAAAACCAAAAAAACAAATGCATGAATTTTGTTTAATGCAAAAAATACAACATAATCACGTATTACAAATCAGAACCTTCACCAAAAACAAAAGAACATATATTCCAATTTGGTTTAACAAGAAAACCACTAAACCGCCAGTAAACACCATTAGACCGAAAACAACTCCTGCAGCAGAAGCTAATCATCCACAGTGAGCTTCATGTCTACGCTTGAGAAAGATCTGTAAAACGCCTTGAAATGTCTGTACGCTATGTCTATATCGTCTGTTCCACAAATCTCTCTCACACTGTTTCACAAGTAACGCCCTAAGAAGCTGAGTCTTAAGGTAGTTTGGTTAGTAAACATGATCAAAGAACTGTGAGTCATTAATATACCTATGCATAGAAAGCTGAGCTATGCCACAATCAACGGTTCGCATCCCGACTCCTGAAGCCAATATAGGTCCTATTGTTGATCCACATCCCATATCGTTTCTCACCACAAAGTCCTGCACGAATACCACAAATCTAGTGAAGAGCATCTATATAGATTCTAAGAATCTTTTTTACTTCATGTTATTTACTCTTGGGTCTTAACGAACATCAAACCTGAATAGGAAGATCATGGAGCTTTGCAACTTCTTTGAAAAGAAAAGAAGTGATCCCACTGGTTGCGTATCGTTGGTTTGCGTTATGTTTGATAACCAGACCCTTGTGTAGTTGAGGACGGTGGTTCTCTTCATGCTTGTCTGCAAAGTTCGGGTGCACTCCATGAGCCATATCTGCAGACACTGCAACCACAAGAATCCATACACGTCTCAGCAAAAAGATAAGAAAAAAATCATTCTGACTGTGTCTTGCGAAGGTAACATATGCGTACCAAGAAAAGATTTCCTGATAGCACGGTCAAAGGTACACTCAGTGACCTGAGCATTTCCTAGAGAACTCACAATCCGTCTCATGGCTTGAAACATGGTGGGTGCTCCTGCACCTTGACATGAATCTGAACCAACCTATTGAACCAAAACATTATACAAAAAAAGACTTAGACGTTTCTAGCACATCCCCAGCATAAAGCCAAAAAAAAAAAAAGGATACCTCCTCGTTGTCAAATAAAGCAATCATCCGGATACCATGTTCAGTGGATAGGCTCTCGGATGATGCACATGAATCAATGAGAGCTCTCAAAGCGCAGAAACTCGATGCAAGATTATCAAGTCTTCCAGAGAATATGAATTCATTGTTTGCTCCTCCAAGGCAGCTAGGTTGGGTGTCACATATATTTAACTCAAGGCTCACTATGTCCTCGGGCTTACACTCCAGGTCATCTGACAAAATCTGCAACACAGTCATTAAGCTTTTAAGATACTTATGAATTGTACGGTTGATAAAAAAAACAGTAAAGAATGTCATGACTTAATAATATTGCAGATATTCAGAGAAAATAATTTCTCAGCATAGTTAACTCCATATTCTTGGTGAAAAAAATGTCATGACTTAATAATATTGCAGAAACTTGGTGACATATTAACAAACTATGAAGAGGAGGACAACTAGCTCTAGCAACAAACACAAGTATGTTATACCTGCATGAGTAAAGGATGATGAGCATCTTTGGAGGACGGAGATACGTTTTTGTCCTTTGCTTCTGCAGAGGTTTCATCTTGTTTAGTTGCCAGTAGCGGAACAAGTTGAGTCTCTAAATTCGGTTTGAACCCCTCACTGTTCACTGTGCTAAAGAGAATACAAGAAGAACAAAACATCAAGAGTGAGCTTCAACACTAGTTCTAGTGCATTAGTCTAAAACTCTTCTACTAGACAAGCACATAAAAAGAAGTAAGTATACCGATCAAGATGAATGGCCAAAGTGGGGACTCGAAGCAATGGTCTTTTGACTTTGACAAGCCTGTGAACAAAGTTACCATCGCTGGCTCTCACAATAGCTCTCCCGGCAACACTCAAGTCACGATCAAACCAGGTATGCCACAAACCACCACCATAAGTCTGAACATTAACCATCAGATAGCCGGACTTGGAAGAGGCTGACTTCGGTTTAAGTTTAAGACAAGGACTGTCGGTGTGAGCAGCTATGGCATGAAAACCATTCCCAGGAACATACCTACCAAAATGAACCCAACAAATAAAGAAGCTAAAGAAATGATTGTTACGAAGAAACCGAACCAACCGAACCAAAGAAACATGAGTAGAACAGGGGAACTCACTTATCTCCGACAGCAAAAGCAACAAGACAGGACATGTTTCGAGTAAAGAAGTAACGGCCACCAGGTTTCAGATTCCAGTCATCGTTTTCACTAAGGAGATGGAACCCAGCAGCCAGAAGCTGTCTCTTGGCCTCAGCTGGCAACTCAGAAAAAAGATCAAATCAAATTTAATAATAATGAACAAAAAACCAAGGTCGGATTAAGGTTTCAATGAATTTACCAGTGGCGTGAAACTGAGTCCATGATTCATTAAGATAATCAAGAAGATCGCCGACAATCGAATCACCCTGGGAGGAGGAGGAGAGGGTTGGAGAGACGGCTGCGAAGGAGCGACAGGGAGAGCGATGAAGATAAGTAGGAAAGGAGAGACGTCGAGGGAGGAAGTGCCGCGTATGGTTAAGGATCGTTGGAAGAGAATGTGTTAGTGGAAGGCGAGCTGTGGCCGCCATTTAACTCTGAAATCTCCGGGTTGTCGTGGCTCTTTACTGTGTCTGCTCCTGTTATTTTTCTTTGGAAAAGCTCCAAAAAAATTCTCGAGCAAAGGCTAATACCAGGAGATGATAAAGAAAAAAAAAAACAGTAATGGGCTCAGAACGGTTCAAATTAAAGAATTTGAAATCATATTTGTATTAATGGGCTATCCAAAAATAATATAATAGTAGTCGGCTTCAGTCCGTTTAAAAAATCAATGGATTGGCTGCTTGTTCATGGTGGTTCGGCCATTAGAGTTGCAGTAAGAAATGTTTCAGGCCTTTACTGACTGGCAGAATGGTCATGCAATGGCCTGCAGATATTTCTGGCTTAAAAATTTGTACAATTGGTACATTGGTTAAAGTTTGATACATTTGCAGGATAGTTACGACTAGTTAACTACCAAATACAACAGCTGTTAAATAATAAATTAATAATATTTATATTTTATATAATTTTAAAATCATAATATTATAGAATTATTCTATTAAATTTTTTAAAATTATAGAAAATATTTTTGTTTAAAAGTTTTATAATGTAAACTAAAATATAATATATACATTTTAGTATTTCTATTTTCAATTTAAATTTAAATTTATATATTTTATTTTTATCTTTTTAAAAGAAATTTATCTCATAAGAACTGCCTCTGAATCGCAAACATTAACTGAAATCACTTTGATTTTAAGAGATTTAAAAGGGCAGTTTATTTATAACATTTTCTATAATTGTTTCAAAACGCTAACAATGTAGACAATGGGTTTACTACCTAAATAGATTAATGTTTCTATCTTTCGTTTATTATTTTATTTTTCATTCTAAAAGTAAACTCTATCATAATATTATTCTAATTTTTTCTTTAAAAAAAATAAGTCATAAAGTTTTACATTAAAATTGGTTCGTAAAGATCATTTTATTTTCTTTAACAATTTACATATATAAAGACCCAACAGAACCCTAAAACAAAATCAGATAGAGACAAAATAACAAACAAGTCAGGGAGGAATAGAAGAACGTGGGAAAGAATACTGAATCCGAGCCGGAACTAAGATTGATGAAGAGTAGAACCCCCTCCTCCTCCGACAAACAGATGCGACACACATATAACTTCCCAAAGCTTCCCTCAGGCGAGTGTGCCCTTTTTTATTATGTGGTTTGTATATATACTATTAATTCGTTTTACAAAATTCAATAAATAATTTATTAATAATTAAGTAAATTAAGAAAAATATATTACAAATTTTAGTATAATATAAATAAAATTTTAATTATGTATAAATCAGATTGAAATAATATAGTAAATTTTCGTAAACATACATAATTATCACTCAATGGAATATCTTTTTTTATAGTTCCTAATAAATGATAAAGTTAAATTGAAAGTTTATATAATTACTTTAAGATAATCAAAGATGAGGTTGCATTTTGGACTTTGGACTAAAACGAAATTGCTAGGAAATTAAGGTACTATGTTTATTTATTTTAACTTTACCTTGATATATCCGAGGAGCCAAATTTTTGTCACAAGAAAATCTTTTAAAAGAAATTTATCCTTGCGCAACCGTCTGCAACCGCAAACATTAACTGAAATCACTTTTGATTTTAAGAGATTTAAAACAGTTTGAAGCGATTTATAACATTTTCTATAATTGTTTCAAAACGCTAACAATGTAGACAATGGGTTTACTACCTAAATAGATTAATGTTTCTATCTTTCGCTTATTATTTTATTTTTCATTCTAAAAGTAAACTCTATCATAATATTATAGAATTATTCTATTAAATTTTTAAAATTATAGAAAATATTTTTGTTTATAGATTTTAAAAATTTAATGTGTTTTAAAATACGGATCGGATCGAATATTGAACCTAAAATTAAGATATCCGGATTCGGATTCGGTTTAAACGGATCTAAGATTTTACTATCCGGATTCGGATTCGGTTTAAACGGATCTAAGATTTTACTATCCGGATTCGGATCGGACACTCGAGATATCTTATTTTTGAGCGGATCTGGATCGAATCGGATCTCGGATAATAAGTCTCAGCATAATTTAAACTATACTATTAATTCGTTTTACAAAATTCAATAAATAATTTATTAATAATTAAGTAAATTAAGAAAAATATATTACAAATTTTAGTATAATATAAATAAAATTTTAATTATGTATAAATCAGATTGAAATAATATAGTAAATTTTCGTAAACATACATAATTATCACTCAATGGAATATCTTTTTTTATAGTTCCTAATAAATGATAAAGTTAAATTGAAAGTTTATATAATTACTTTAAGATAATCAAAGATGAGGTTGCATTTTGGACTTTGGACTAAAACGAAATTGCTAGGAAATTAAGGTACTATGTTTATTTATTTTAACTTTACCCCTTGATATATCCGAGGAGCCAAATTTTTGTCACAAGAAAATCTTTTAAAGAGAAAAACGATTAAAATATGTTTTATTAAATGGAAAAAAGATTTTTGTATACATTGCTTTACATATGTATAAAAAAATAACAAATAAATAAATAAAAAGAATAAAATATTTTTTAATAATTCGAATTATTTGTTAAGTTTAATTTTTATATTTTTATTTCAAAATTATTCTTCAAGTTTTTAAGAAAATCAAAAATACTTTTGAAACTATTTTAAAAATTAGTATTTAATATTTATTTATGATTTTAATTTTGTAATTTTATTTTTAATTTTAGATATTTAAAACTCATCTCTTAACTCTAAACCCTAAACTAGGGTGGGCAAAACTCCGAATCTGAAGAACCGAACGAAATTGATTAAATATCGAGCGGGTTCAAAATTTTGGTATTTAAAGAACGAAACCAAACCCAATCGAACGAAGTATTTGGTGCCGAATATATCGAAATAGATTTATATACCTAAATATATTAATTATTTTTATATATGATGTATATTAAAAACATCCAAAATATATAAGATATTTTAAAGTTTTCCAAAATACTTAAAAATATATACGATAGTCAAAGTAAGCGTCTAAAATAACTAAAGTATACTCAAAACACCAAAAATACATAAATATCTATTGATTTTCAATCCAAATATTTAAAGAAAATCAATTTAAATGTTAAGTTTAGTTATTTTGACATATGTTATTCAAATTTATATGTAATATTTTGTTTATAGATTTTAAAAATTTAATGTGTTTTAAAATACGGATCGGATCGAATATTGAACCTAAAATTAAGATATCCGGATTCGATCCATAAAATAATTAAAAATAATATTTTTTTAAAAAAAAATACTAATTTTTTAATATAATATACAAATCAAATATTTATAAATATATTTTATATATGTATATAATATTGTAAAAGTAAATATAATATTATAATATTAATTCATGTATAAATATTAATATATCAAATATAAATATTAATGAAATTTAAAAATTTAATGTGTTTTAAAATACGGATCGGATCGAATATTGAACCTAAAATTAAGATATCCGGATTCGGATTCGGTTTAGACGGATCTAAGATTTTACTATCCGGATTCGGATCCGGACACTCCAGATATCTTATTTTCGGAGCGGATCTCGGATCGAATCGGATCTCGGATAATAAGTCTCGGCATAATTTAAACTATACTATTAATTTGTTTTAGAGATTCAGTAAACAATATTTTTTAATAATTATGTAAATTAATAAAAAATTTACAAAATATAAAATAAAGTTTGATATTTTTTATAAAATAGATTAGAACAATTAAAGTAAAACAGTCGAGAATTTTCGTAAACATATATAATTATCACTCAATATAACATTTTTAATTATAATTTCTAATAAAATAATAAATTAAAGTTGAATTTTTACATAATAATTACTTTAAAATCATCAAATATTAGGTGGCATTTTGGAACTAAGCTGGAAATTGCTAGGAAATTAAGGTACTATGTTTATTTATTTTAACTTTACCCTTGATATATCCGAGGAGCCAAATTTTTGTCACAAGAAAATCTTTTAAAGAGAAAAACGATTAAAATATGTTTTATTAAATGGAAAAAGATTTTTGTATACATTGCTTTACATATGTATAAAAAATAACAAATAAATAAATAAAAGAATAAAAATATTTTTTAATAATTCGAATTATTTGTTAAGTTTAATTTTTTATATTTTTATTTCAAAAATTATTCTTCAAGTTTTTAAGAAAATCAAAAATACTTTTTGAAACTATTTTTAAAAAATACTAATTTTTAATATAATATACAAATCAAATATTTATAAATATATTTATATATGTATATAATATTGTAAAAGTAAATATAATATTATAATATTAATTCATGTATAAATATTAATATATCAAATATAATATTAATGAAATTTAAAAATTTAATGTGTTTTAAAATACGGATCGGATCGAATATTGAACCTAAAATTAAGATATCCGGATTGGATTCGGTTTAAACGGATCTAAGATTTTACTATCCGGATTCGGATCGGACACTCAGATATCTTATTATTTTGAGCGGATCTGGATCGAATCGGATCTCGGATAATAAGTCTCGCATAATTTAAACTATACTATTAATTTGTTTTATGAGATTCAGTAAACAATATTTTTTAATAATTATGTAAATTAATAAAAAATTTACAAAATATAAAATAAAGTTTGATATTTTTTATAAAATAGATTAGAACAATTAAAGTAAAACAGTCGAGAATTTTCGTAAACATATATAATTATCACTCAATATAACATTTTTAATTATAATTTCTAATAAAATAATAAATTAAAGTTGAATTTTTACATAATAATTACTTTAAAATAATCGAAGACGAGGTTGCATTTTGGACTTTGGACTAAAACGAAATTGCTAGGAAATTAAGGTACTATGTTTATTTATTTTAACTTTACCCCTTGATATATCCGAGGAGCCAAATTTTTGTCACAAGAAAATCTTTTAAAGAGAAAAACGATTAAAATATGTTTTATTAAATGGAAAAAAGATTTTTGTATACATTGCTTTACATATGTATAAAAAAATAACAAATAAATAAATAAAAAGAATAAAAATATTTTTTTAATAATTCGAATTATTTGTTAAGTTTAATTTTTTATATTTTTATTTCAAAAATTATTCTTCAAGTTTTTTAAGAAAATCAAAAATACTTTTTGAAACTATTTTTAAAAAATTAGTATTTAATATTTATTTATGATTTTTAATTTTGTAATTTTTATTTTTAATTTTAGATATTTAAAACTCATCTCTTAACTCTAAACCCTAAACTAGGGCTGGGCAAAAACTCCGAATCTGAAGAACCGAACCGAATCCGATCCGAAAAAGTAGCACCGAACCCGAACCGAAATTGATTAAATATCCGAACGGGTTCAAAATTTTGGTATTTAAAGAACCGAAACCAAACCCAATCCGAATCAAGTATTTCTGCACCGAATATATCCGAAATAGATTTATATACCTAAATATATTAATTATTTTTATATATGATGTATATTAAAAACATCCAAAATATATAAGATATTTTAAAGTTTTCCAAAATACTTAAAAATATATACAGATAGTCAAAGTAAACGTCTAAAATAACTAAAGTATACTCAAAACACCAAAAATACATAAATATCTATTGATTTTCAATCCAAATATTTAAAGAAAATCAATTTAAATGTTAAGTTTAGTTATTTTGACATATGTTATTCAAATTTATATGTAATATTTTGTTTATAGATTTTAAAAAATTTAAAGTGTATAATAAAGTTTAAAATTTTAAAAATAATTTAAATGGGTTATCCGAATCCGAACCGAACCCGCAAAGATCCGAACCGAATTCGAACCAAAATTTAGAAATACCCCAATGAGACTGAAATCTTTGACCCCGAAAACCCGAAACCCGAATAGATCCGAACCGAACCCGAATGGGTACCCGAACGCCCACCCCTACCCTAAACTCTAAATTTATAAAATAAATACTTGATTGAGAATTTTATATAATTACTTTAAAATCATCAAATATTAGGTGGCATTTTGGAACTAAGCTGGAAATTGCTAGGAAACTTCGTTAATGGGGTACTACGTTTATTTACTTTTAACTTCACTCCTTAATATATCCAACGAGCCATTTTCCTTCTCCACTCACCAACTGATCTCTCACACATACATAAAAATATAAATAGAAAAATGGTTAAAAATGTTACTGTACCTAAAAATATAAGCATTGCTGTATATAGAAAGAAATAGTTCCACAGAAAAAGTTTAAAATCTACGTACGGCGTCACGAAGCTCGGTGCCTAGTTGTTGAATAACAAGAGAGAAGCTTCTAGAAACTTTTTGGAGCAATGAGTAGCAGAGAGCCAAGTGTGGATCATCAAGAGGGATCTGATTCTGAGCTTTTATAATAGCAAGTTTCAACTTTAAGAGTGGATATAATTGAAAGGTGACGTGGCATAATCATGGCGTCTCTCTTCCAAAAGTCTTTTCTATATTGGGTCTCCGCCTCTCCTCCGGAGACTAAATAATTAAACAAAGACTTGAGAGATAAAGGTAAACTGCGACGAAGCTTCATGAGTGGGTCCCACGTCTCCCGTCTACTTCTTTACTTCACTCCGCCGTGGGGAACTTTTCTTCTTCAGTTCTTCTTTCACCACACACCAACTATCCCCTCTCTCTCTCTCTCTCTCTCTCTCTCTCATCATGGCCGAACTTATCGGTGGAGAAGTTGTGACGGAGCTCGTAAAACAGCTCTTCGCCGTATCCAAAAAAGCCTTGAGATGCAGAGGCGTCGCGGAGAATCTCGCCAACATGATCGCAGGCGTTCAACCGACCATCAAGGAGATCGTCTACAGCGGAGTAGAAGTGAGCGCCCATCGCCAGGTTCAGCTCCGCATGTTCTCTGAAACCTTAGACAAGTGCAAGAAGCTCACCGACAAGGTTCTCAAATGCAGCCGCTGGAACATGGTTCGTCAGCTTTACCACGCCAAGAAAATGGAAGACTTGGAGAAGAAGATCTCGCGGTTTATCCAGGGCTTGCCTCTCCACGTTCTCTGTGACGTTCATCACCTCCGCGCTGATTCTGAGGTTCGCTTCGACCGGATCGACAGGGGCTTCGATAGCTTGAGTGAGAAGATGGGGTCTATGAAGATCAGGGGAGGTGGTTTGGTGCAGGAGGAGATGAAGGCAGGTGAAGCTGCGATGGAGATGTTGACAGAAGGTGATTTGGGGAACTTGGGGGTGGGGTTGGAGTTGGGAAAGAGGAAGGTGAAGGAGATGATGTTTGGTTTGAAAGATGGAGGAGGGCTTGTCGTGATCTCACTGTGTCTGCTCTTATTTTTCTTTCAATCAAAATGCCTTATACCAAGACATACAGATAGGCTCGGGTCGGGTCAAATATAAGAGTTTGAAATCAAATTTGTATAAATGGGCCGTCTAAATATATATATATATATAGAAGTCGGCTTTGAAGCCCGTTAAAAATCAAATGGATTGCCTTACTTGTTCATGGTGATTCGGCCAGTCCAGTCAGACTGTCAAGAGCTTGAAAGTTTGTTTCTTTCCATGTTTAAAAACGCTGTCATTATCAACATAATGGTTTGGTGAAACTCCTTTTTCATTTTCCAAAATGTGGTTTAAACTAGGCCTGAGACGGATCCGGATATCCGGGAAATTCGGGGTACCCGGATCCGGATCCGAAGGATCCGTGAACTTAATATCCGGATCCGATTAGTAGTTCCGGATATCCATGGCCGTGGATACGGATATCCATTGGATCCATAAAAATAATTAAAAATAATATTTTTTTAAAAAAAAATACTAATTTTTTAATATAATATACAAATCAAATATTTATAAATATATTTATATATGTATATAATATTGTAAAAAGTAAATATAATATTATAATATTAATTCATGTATAAATATTAATATATCAAATATAAATATTAATGAAATTTAAAAATTTAATGTGTTTTAAAAATACGGATCCGGATCCGAATATTCGAACCTAAAAATTAAGATATCCGGATTCGGATTCCGTTTAGACGGATCTAAGATTTTACTATCCGGATTCGGATCCGGACACTCCAGATATCTTATTTTCGGAGCGGATCTCGGATCGAATCCGGATCTCGGATAATAAGTCTCAGGCATAATTTAAACTATACTATTAATTTGTTTTGCGAGATTCAGTAAACAATATTTTTTTAATAATTATGTAAATTAATAAAAAAAATTTACAAAATATAAAATAAAGTTTGATATTTTTTTATAAAATAGATTAGAACAATTAAAGTAAAACAGTCGAGAATTTTCGTAAACATATATAATTATCACTCAATATAACATTTTTAATTATAATTTCTAATAAAATAATAAATTAAAGTTGAATTTTTTTACATAATAATTACTTTAAAATAATCGAAGACGAGGTTGCATTTTGGACTTTGAACTAAACCGAAATTGCTAGGAAACTTCGTTAGTGGGGTACTACGTTTATAATATATCCAACGAGCCCTTTTCCCTCTCCAGTCACCAACTGATCTCTCACACATACATAAAAATATAAATAGAAAAATGGTTAAAAATGTTACTGTACCTAAAAATATAAGCATTGCTGTATATAGAAAGAAATAGTTCCACAGAAAAAGTTTAAAATCTACGTACGGCGTCACGAAGCTCGGTGCCTAGTTGTTGAATAACAAGAGAGAAGCTTCTAGAAACTTTTTGGAGCAATGAGTAGCAGAGAGCCAAGTGTGGATCATCAAGAGGGATCTGATTCTGAGCTTTTATAATAGCAAGTTTCAACTTTAAGAGTGGATATAATTGAAGGTGACGTGGCATAATCATGGCGTCTCTCTTCCAAAGTCTTTTCTATATTGGGTCTCCGCCTCTCCTCCGGAGACTAAATAATTAACAAAGACTTGAGAGATAAAGGTAAACTGCGACGAAGCTTCATGAGTGGGTCCCACGTCTCCCGTCTACTTCTTACTTCACTCCGCCGTGGGGAACTTTTCTTCTTCAGTTCTTCTTCACCACACACCAACTATCCTCTCTCTCTCTCATCATGGCCGAACTTATCGGTGGAGAAGTTGTGACGGAGCTCGTAAAACAGCTCTTCGCCGTATCCAAAAGCCTTGAGATGCAGAGGCGTCGCGGAGAATCTCGCCAACATGATCGCAGGCGTTCAACCGACCATCAAGGAGATCGTCTACAGCGGAGTAGAAGTGAGCGCCCATCGCCAGGTTCAGCTCCGCATGTTCTCTGAAACCTTAGACAAGTGCAAGAAGCTCACCGACAAGGTTCTCAAATGCAGCCGCTGGAACATGGTTCGTCAGCTTTACCACGCCAAGAAAATGGAAGACTTGGAGAAGAAGATCTCGCGGTTTATCCAGGGCTTGCCTCTCCACGTTCTCTGTGACGTTCATCACCTCCGCGCTGATTCTGAGGTTCGCTTCGACCGGATCGACAGGGGCTTCGATAGCTTGAGTGAGAAGATGGGGTCTATGAAGATCAGGGGAGGTGGTTTGGTGCAGGAGGAGATGAAGGCAGGTGAAGCTGCGATGGAGATGTTGACAGAAGGTGATTTGGGGAACTTGGGGGTGGGGTTGGAGTTGGGAAAGAGGAAGGTGAAGGAGATGATGTTTGGTTTGAAAGATGGAGGAGGGCTTGTCGGGATCTCGGGGATGAGCGGTTCAGGGAAGACCACTCTTGCTAAAGAGCTTGCAAGGGACGAAGAGGTCCTAGGTAATATATAAGCTCTCTGTTTAACCTCTATGTGTTGTTTAATTGTTGTGTAAACAAACGCGAATTAACTTAGAAGAAAGCAAAGAAATTTAAGAGAATAAAGGAATTGAAGCAAATATCCGTTTACTGTTTGTATTGTTGATTATGTGAATGATAAAACTTACAATCCTTTAGACCATATTTATACTTGTCCAATCCAACGAATGTTGGTGTGGTGCACAAAGATGTAAGACATTTCTAGAATTAACAAATGGTATGTTTGCTTATGTTTAGTTCATCTCTGGTGAACTATTGGTTGAGTTATTGATATTGATATTGATATTAGACTCTGATTTAGAATCATAGAGACTGTGGTTTCTCATTTGTTTCTTTATAGGCCACTTTGGGAGACGGGTTATGTTTCTGACTGTCTCACAGTCCCCAATATTGAGGAACTGAAAGCCATTATATGGGGATTTCTTACTGGTATTGACGATGGCTTTGGTGCCGCTCTTCCGGTTGGTCAGACACGGAGGCTGGTGATCCTTGATGATGTTTGGACAAGGGAATCACTGGACAAGCTGATGTTTAAAGTTTTGTATAATTATTAAAAATTGTTAATTTTTATCTATTGTTTAAATCTAATTCGACCAATAAAAAAACATTCAGTAAAATACAATCAGTCTAAAAACCAAATAACATTAAATGTTTCCATAAAAATCTGAAATCTTATTTAAATTAAAACAAAAAAAATAAAATTTTAAAATACAGAGAAAGTAATATTTAATCGCTATTAATATTTGAATAGTTTGAAGAACTTTTATTTTTTTTTTATAAAAATTTTAAAAGGACAAGTTGAAGAATATCCGTTACGCGCGCTTAATCAAGACAACACAAATAATTGAAGGTGACGTGGCATTAGCATGGCGTCTTTCCTCCAAAAGTCTTTGTGTATTGGGTCGTCTCCTGTCCTCCCCGGAGACTAATAATAATTAACAAAGACTTTAAAAGATGAGGTAAACTGCGACGAAGCTTCATGAGTGGGTCCCACGTTTCCCCGTCTACTTCTTACTTCACTCCGCCGTGGGGAACTTTTCTTCTTCAGTTCTTCTTCACCACACACCAACTATCTCTCTCTCATCATGGCCGAACTTATCGGTGGAGAAGTTGTGACGGAGCTCGTAAAACAGCTCTTCGCCGTATCCAAAAGCCTTGAGATGCAGAGGCGTCGCGGAGAATCTCGCCAACATGATCGCAGGCGTTCAACCGACCATCAAGGAGATCGTCTACAGCGGAGTAGAAGTGAGCGCCCATCGCCAGGTTCAGCTCCGCATGTTCTCCGAGACGCTCGACAAGTGCAAGAAGCTCACCGACAAGGTTCTCAAATGCAGCCGCTGGAACATGGTTCGTCAGCTTTACCACGCCAAGAAAATGGAAGACTTGGAGAAGAAGATCTCGCGGTTTATCCAGGGCTTGCCTCTCCACGTCCTCGCCGACGTCCACCACCTCCGCGCCGACTCCGAGGTCCGGTTCGACCGGATCGACAGGGGCTTCGATAGCTTGAGTGAGAAGATGGGGTCTATGAAGATCAGGGAGGTGGTTTGGTGCAGGAGGAGATGAAGGCAGGTGAAGCTGCGATGGAGATGTTGACAGAAGGTGATTTGGGGAACTTGGGGTGGGGTTGGAGTTGGGAAAGAGGAAGGTGAAGGAGATGATGTTTGGTTTGAAAGATGGAGGAGGGCTTGTCGGGATCTCGGGGATGAGCGGTTCAGGGAAGACCACTCTTGCTAAAGAGCTTGCAAGGGACGAAGAGGTCCTAGGTAATATATAAGCTCTCTGTTTAACCTCTATGTGTTGTTTAATTGTTGTGTAAACAAACGCGAATTAACTTAGAAGAAAGCAAAGAAATTTAAGAGAATAAAGGAATTGAAGCAAATATCCGTTTACTGTTTGTATTGTTGATTATGTGAATGATAAAACTTACAATCCTTTAGACCATATTTATACTTGTCCAATCCAACGAATGTTGGTGTGGTGCACAAAGATGTAAGACATTTCTAGAATTAACAAATGGTATGTTTGCTTATGTTTAGTTCATCTCTGGTGAACTATTGGTTGAGTTCTTGATATTGATATTGATATTAGACTCTGATTTAGAATCATAGAGACTGTGGTTTCTCATTTGTTTCTTTATAGGCCACTTTGGGAGACGGGTTATGTTTCTGACTGTCTCACAGTCCCCCAATATTGAGGAACTGAAAGCCATTATATGGGGATTTCTTACTGGTAATGAAGATGGCTTTGGTGCCACTCTTCCTGAACCGGTCGGTAAGATACGGAGGCTGGTGATCCTTGATGATGTTTGGACAAGGGAAGCACTGGACAAGCTGATGTTTAACATTCCTGGGACCACCACTCTTGTGGTCTCACGGTCTAAGCTAGCAGATCCCAGAACCACCTATGATGTAGAGTTACTAAACGAAAACGAAGCAACGTCTCTCTTCTGTCTCTCTGCTTTCAACAAGAAATCAGTACCTTTTGGATACAGCAAAGAGCTGGTCAAGCAGGTATTAATGGATCTCTGCTATGCATAGTACGATTCACTTTTGGTTTCAGTACTCATGTTGTTGACTCTCTTTGGAAGGTTGTTGCCGAGTGTAAAGGTCTACCTTTGTCTCTGAAAGTCGTTGGTGCTTCTTTAAAAGGCCGACCTGAAAAATATTGGGAAGGTGTAGTGAAAAGGCTATCAAAAGGTGAACCTGCTGATGAAACTCATGAGAGTAGAGTGTTTGCTCAAATAGAAGCAACTCTAGAGACTCTAGACCCAAAAACCAGAGAGTGTTTCATGGATATGGGTGCTTTCCCTGAAGACAAGAAGATCCCTCTTGATGTTATCATCAACATGTGGGTTGAGATGTATGATCTTGAGGATGCAACTGCCTTTGCTGTTCTTGTTGATCTATCAAACAGGAATCTCCTTACTCTTGTCAAAGATCCAAGGTAACATTTAGCCTGCTGATTCAAACCAAACCAAACCAAAAAATCGGTTTGGCTCAGAATGCTTTTAAAATCAATTCGGTTACCGGTTCGGTTTGGTTTGAACGAACCAAATGGTTAACCGAATTATTATTTTAAAATACATATATATACCAAAACTAAACCGGTTTATACCTAAACTACACAATAAACAAATAAATTTAACTAAAGTAACCAAATTTAACCGAAATAGTTGATTTAAACCGATTTAAACCAAACTTCTAGTTTAAAACTGAAATTAAACACAACCGAACCAAAATAAATTTTGGAATTATTTTTAAAAATTGGCTAACAGAAAACTGGAAATTTGGTTTGGTTCGGTTTTGCAAAACCGAAATAGCAGGCCTAGTAACATTTATACAGCCAACTCTCTATGACTATGATCTCATCCTTTGTAGCCACTTCTATGGGTTTAACCGTTATTAACTGACCATGTATAATATTTCAGGTTTGGCGCTATGTACACTAGCTACTATGATATTTTTGTGACGCAACACGATGTTCTAAGGGACCTGGCACTTCATCTTAGCAACCGTGGGAGAGTTAACAAAGAGAGAGGCTATTGATGCCAAGGAGAGAGTCAGTGCTTCCAAGAAGATGGAGGATCTCGAGAAGAAGATCTCGCGGTTTATCCAGGGCTTGCCTCTCCACGTTCTCTGTGACGTTCATCACCTCCGCGCTGATTCTGAGGTTCGCTTCGACCGGATCGACAGGGGCTTCGATAGCTTGAGTGAGAAGATGGGGTCTATGAAGATCAGGGTTTGGTGCAGGAGGAGGAGATGAAGGCAGGTGAAGCTGCGATGGAGATGTTGACAGAAGGTGATTTGGGGAACTTGGGGGTGGGGTTGGAGTTGGGAAAGAGGAAGGTGAAGGAGATGATGTTTGGTTTGAAAGATGGAGGAGGGCTTGTCGGGATCTCGGGGATGAGCGGTTCAGGGAAGACCACTCTTGCTAAAGAGCTTGCAAGGGACGAAGAGGTCCTAGGTATGTTTGTATAAACCCTCTGTTCAGCCTTTATGTACTTATAGGTAGGTTGTGGAGTTCTTTTGTAATGTATCATGCTTCTGTGTACTTAGGTGTGTATTGATTACCTCTTGTTCATGCTATTGATGAGTTGTTTAGTTGAGTTCTTGATATTGGACTCTTCTTTAGAAACCAAAAAAAAAAAAATCTGAATATGGGTTTAAGCGTATAATTCCCCGAGCCTGAAACCACATCATGTAATATTAGTTTGTTTTTTTGCAGGCTACTTTGAGAGACGAGTTTTGTTTCTGACTGTCTCACAGTCCCCAATATTGAGGAACTGAAAGCCATTATATGGGGATTTCTTACTGGTAATGAAGATGGCTTTGGTGCCACTCTTCCTGAACCGGTCGGTAAGATACGGAGGCTGGTGATCCTTGATGATGTTTGGACAAGGGAAGCACTGGACAAGCTGATGTTTAACATTCCTGGGACCACCACTCTTGTGGTCTCACGGTCTAAGCTAGCAGATCCCAGAACCACCTATGATGTAGAGTTACTAGCAGCGAAGCAACGTCTCTCTTCTGTCTCTGCTTTCAACAAGAAATCAGTACCTTTGGATACAGCAAAGAGCTGGTCAAGCAGGTATTAATGGATCTCTGCTATGCATAGTACGATTCACTTTTGGTTTCAGTAACTCATGTTCTCGACTCTGTTTGGTAGGTTGTTACGGAATGTAAAGGTCTACCTTTGTCTCTGAAAGTTGTCGGTGCTTCATTGAAAGGCCGACCTGAAAAATATTGGGAAGGTGTGGTGACCAGGTTATCAAAAGGTGAACCTGCTGATGAAACTCATGAGAGTAAAGTGTTTCTTCAAATCGAAGCAACTCTAGAAACTCTAGACCCCAAAACCAGAGAATGTTTCATAGATATGGGTGCTTTCCCTGAAGACAAGAAGATCCCTCTTGATGTCATCATCAACATGTGGGTTGAGATGTATGATCTCGAGGACGCAACTGCCTTTGCTGTTCTTGTTGATCTATCAAACAGGAATCTCCTTACTCTTGTCAAAGATCCAAGGTAACAGTTGACACAACCAAATCTCTGTGATCTCATAGCCACGTAACTAAGTTAACATGGATACTTTTGCAGGTTTGGTGCTATGTACACTAGCTACTATGATATTTTTGTGACGCAGCACGATGTTCTGAGAGACCTTGCACTTCATCTTAGCAACCGTGGGAGAGTTAACAAAAGAGAGAGGCTATTGATGCCGAGAAGAGAGTCCCTGCTTCCCAAAGAATGGGAGAGGAGCAATGATGAGCCATACAATGCACGTTTAGTCTCCATCCACACAGGCAAGAATCCGTTACACAGTTGATTTAGTTTCTCATTAGAATCATAACGTTCTGACATGGAAATCTGTTTTCTTATTACAGAGGAAATGACTGAAATGGAGTGGTTTGACATGGAACTCCCTAAGGCAGAAGTTCTGATACTAAACTTCTCTGCGGAGAGCTATGTATTGCCACCTTTCATCGCTAAGATGGGGAGGCTTAGAGCGCTGGTGATTATCAACAACGGTATGTCTCCTGCGCGTCTTCATGACTTCTCCACCTTCACCAATCTCGCCAAACTCAGGAGTCTCTGGCTTGAGAGGGTTCATGTCCCTGAACTCTCTACAACTACTGTTCCCTTGAAAAGCCTCCGCAAGATGTCTCTGATCCTGTGCAAGATCAACAACAGTTTTGACCAGACGGCAGTAGACATGGCCCAGATCTTCCCAAACTTATTTGATCTCACAATAGATCACTGTGATGATCTCGTGGAGCTACCAGCGACCGTCTGTGGAATCACCTCTCTCAACTCCATCAGCATAACAAACAGTCGAGAATTTTCGTAAACATATATAATTATCACTCAATGGAATATCTTTTTATAGTTCCTAATAAATGATAAAGTTAAATTGAAAGTTTATATAATTACTTTAAGATAATCAAAGATGAGGTTGCATTTTGGACTTTGAACTAAACCGAAATTGCTAGGAAACTTCGTTAGTGGGGTACTACGTTTATAATATATCCAACGAGCCCTTTTCCTCTCCAGTCACCAACTGATCTCTCACACATACATAAAAATATAAATAGAAAAATGGTTAAAAATGTTACTGTACCTAAAAATATAAGCATTGCTGTATATAGAAAGAAATAGTTCCACAGAAAAAGTTTAAAATCTACGTACGGCGTCACGAAGCTCGGTGCCTAGTTGTTGAATAACAAGAGAGAAGCTTCTAGAAACTTTTGGAGCAATGAGTAGCAGAGAGCCAAGTGTGGATCATCAAGAGGGATCTGATTCTGAGCTTTTATAATAGCAAGTTTCAACTTTAAGAGTGGATATAATTGAAGGTGACGTGGCATTAGCATGGCGTCTTTCCTCCAAAAGTCTTTGTGTATTGGGTCGTCTCCTGTCCTCCCCGGAGACTAATAATAATTAACAAAGACTTTAAAAGATGAGGTAAACTGCGACGAAGCTTCATGAGTGGGTCCCACGTTTCCCCGTCTACTTCTTACTTCACTCCGCCGTGTGGAACTCTTCTTCTTCTTCACCACACACCAACTATCCTCTCTCTCTCTCATCGGCCTAAACATGGCGGAACTTATAGGCGGAGAAGTCGTGACGGAGCTCGTGAAACAGCTCTTCGCCGTATCCAGAAAAGCCTTCAGATGCAGAGGCGTCGCGGAGAATCTCGCCACCATGATCGAAGGCGTCCAGCCGACCATCAAGGAGATCATGTACAGCGGCGTCGAGGTTCCCGCCCACCGCCAGGTCCAGCTCCGCATGTTCTCCGAGACGCTCGACAAGTGCAAGAAGCTCACCGACAAGGTCCTCAAATGCCACCGCTGGAACATGGTCCGCCAGCTCTACCACGCCAAGAAGATGGAGGATCTCGAGAAGAAGATCTCCAGCTTCGTCAGGAGCTTGCCTCTCCACGTCCTCGCCGACGTCCACCACCTCCGCGCCGACTCCGAGGTCCGGTTCGACCGGATCGACAGGGGTTTCGATAGCTTGAGCGAGAAGATGGGGTCGATGAAGATCAGGGGAGGTGGACTGATGCAGGAGGCGATGAAGAAGGCTGAAGCTGAGGCGGAGATGTTGTCGGACGGTGGTTTGGGGAACTTGGGGGTGGGGTTGGATTTGGGGAAGAGGAAGGTGAAGGAGATGATGTTTGGTTTGAGAGATGAAGGAGGACTTGTCGGGATCTCGGGGATGAGCGGTTCAGGGAAAACCACACTTGCTAGAGAGCTTGAAAAGGACGAAGAGGTCCTAGGTATGTTTGTATAAACCCTCTGTTCAGCCTTTATGTACTTATAGGTAGGTTGTGGAGTTCTTTTGTAATGTATCATGCTTCTGTGTACTTAGGTGTGTATTGATTACCTCTTGTTCATGCTATTGATGAGTTGTTTAGTTGAGTTCTTGATATTGGACTCTTCTTTAGAAACCAAAAAAAAAAAAAAAATCTGAATATGGGTTTAAGCGTATAATTCCCCGAGCCTGAAACCACATCATGTAATATTAGTTTGTTTCTTTTGCAGGCTACTTTGAGAGACGAGTTTTGTTTCTGACTGTGTCACAGTCTCCCAATATTGAGGAACTGAAAGCCTTTATATGGGAGTTTCTTACTGGTATTGACGATGGCTTTGGTGCCGCTCTTCCGGTTGGTCAGACACGGAGGCTGGTGATCCTTGATGATGTTTGGACAAGGGAATCACTGGACAAGCTGATGTCAAAGATTCCTGGGATCACAACTCTTGTGGTCTCACGGTCTAAGCTAGCAGATCCCAGAACCACCTATGACGTTGAGTTACTAAGTGAGAGTGAAGCGACGTCTCTGTTCTGTCTCTCTGCTTTCAACGAGAAATCAATACCTTTCGGATTCAGCAAAGATTTGGTCAAGCAGGTACTAATGGATCTCTGCTATGCATAGTACGATTCACTTTTGGTTTCAGTACTCATGTTGTTGACTCTCTTTGGAAGGTTGTTGCCGAATGTAAAGGTCTACCTTTGTCTCTGAAAGTCGTTGGTGCTTCTTTAAAAGGCCGACCTGAAAAATATTGGGAAGGTGTAGTGAAAAGGCTATCAAAAGGTGAACCTGCTGATGAAACTCATGAGAGTAGAGTGTTTGCTCAAATAGAAGCAACTCTAGAGACTCTAGACCCAAAAACCAGAGAGTGTTTCATGGATATGGGTGCTTTCCCTGAAGACAAGAAGATCCCTCTTGATGTTATCATCAACATGTGGGTTGAGATGTATGATCTTGAGGATGCAACTGCCTTTGCTGTTCTTGTTGATCTATCAAACAGGAATCTCCTTACTCTTGTCAAAGATCCAAGGTAACATTTAGCCTGCTGATTCAAACCAAACCAAACCAAAAAAAATCGGTTTGGCTCAGAATGCTTTTAAAAATCAATTCGGTTACCGGTTCGGTTTGGTTTGAACGAACCAAATGGTTAACCGAATTATTATTTTAAAATACATATATATACCAAAACTAAACCGGTTTATACCTAAACTACACAATAAACAAATAAATTTAACTAAAGTAACCAAATTTAACCGAAATAGTTGATTTAAACCGATTTAAACCAAACTTCTAGTTTAAAACTGAAATTAAACAATAACCGAACCAAAATAAATTTTGGAATTATTTTTTAAAAAATTGGCTAACAGAAAACTGGAAATTTGGTTTGGTTCGGTTTTGCAAAACCGAAATAGCAGGCCTAGTAACATTTATACAGCCAACTCTCTATGACTATGATCTCATCCTTTTGTAGCCACTTCTATGGGTTTAACCGTTATTAACTGACCATGTATAATATTTCAGGTTTGGCGCTATGTACACTAGCTACTATGATATTTTTGTGACGCAACACGATGTTCTAAGGGACCTGGCACTTCATCTTAGCAACCGTGGGAGAGTTAACAAAAGAGAGAGGCTATTGATGCCAAGGAGAGAGTCAGTGCTTCCAAAAGAATGGGAGAGGAGAAATGATGAGGCATACAATGCACGTATAGTTTCCATCCACACAGGCAAGAATTGGTTACACAGTTGATTTAGTTTCTCATTAGAATCATAACGTTTTGACATGGACTTCCGCTTTTTTTTTTATTACAGAGGAGATGACTGAGATGGAGTGGTTTGACATGGAACTCCCTAAGGCAGAAGTTCTGATACTAAACTTCTCTGCAGAGAGCTATGTACTGCCACCTTTCATTGCTAAGATGGGAAGGCTTAGAGCGCTGGTGATTATCAACAACGGTATGTCTCCTGCGCATCTTCATGACTTCTCCACATTTACCAATCTGGCCAAACTCAAGAGTCTCTGGCTTGAGAGGGTTCATGTCCCTGAACTCTCTACAAGTACTGTTCCTTTAAAAAGCCTCCGCAAGATGTCTCTGATCCTGTGCAAGATCAATAACAGTTTTGATCAGACATCAGTAGACATGTCCCAGATCTTCCCAAACTTGTCTGATCTCACAATAGATCACTGTGATGATCTCGTGGAACTACCAGCGACCGTCTGTGGAATCACCTCTCTCAACTCCATCAGCATAACAAACTGTCCACGCATCAGCGAGTTGCCTAAGAATCTGAGCAAGCTAAAGGCACTTCAGCTTCTGAGGCTATACGCTTGTCTGGAGCTGAAAGCTCTACCTGTGGAGATCTGTGAGCTGCCGAGACTAAAGTACCTAGACATCTCTCAATGTGTCAACCTGAGTTTTCTTCCGGAAGAGATAGGAAAGGTGAGGACGCTTGAGAAAATCGACATGAGAGAATGCAGCTTAAGGAGCATACCTAGCTCTGCGGCTTCATTGACTTCTCTACGCCATGTGATATGCGATGTAGAGACTTTGTGGATGTGGGAACATGTCGAGAAGGTGGTTCCGGGACTTCGTGTTGAAGGCGCTGAAAAATGCTTCAGCCTTGATTGGCTCAACGAGTAGGATCAAGTTGTGTGTATGTTCCATTAACGCAGGCTCAACGAGTAGGTTCGTAATCTCCCCCTCATTGGCTTTAGGAGCATGTTATGTAAGCAACTTATTGCTAATCTGTAGCAACTAGCTAGCTTTTGTGTATTTTCATTCCTTGCAACTTCTTACTCTATATTCTTCACTATCTAATCATCCACTTATATATAGCTGGCTTATTAGTATATTTCAGTGAGATAAGAACCAAACCATGTTTTATTCTTTAGCCCCCAATGTGGTTCAGCTCCAGACAGAAAAAATATCGCAGACGTGATGATGGTATTACCAGTTTCCACTTAATGTTCAAAAGAGAAAGACTTGATAGGCCGCAACAGATGCGATTTCGAAAAGGAGAATGAGCTTTGAGTACTTCTGTGTCTATCTCTGCGGATTCAACGTCTATGTTGATATCTGCCATCACTTTTATCATCTCCACAACAAAACCTGGCCTGTCTGCTGTCTCTATGCAAAGCAGGCTAGAAAAAACATGAAACGGTGAAAGGTAATGTAAACTATCTGATCAGGCTAACTTATAACGTGACCCTGTTGTGTAGTTATTCTACTCAATAGATACCTCCTCCTCTTTGGTCCGTCTTCTTTCACATGTATGTGAGTCGCAATATCGACATCAATCTGTCACAATATAAATCAAAAACAGACTTACCATATCAGTAAAGGTGCCTTTAACCAACAACTACAAACCGTTTCGATACCAGGTTTAGCCATAAGAAAAGCGTTTGCATAAAAACATAGGACAGAGAAGTAATCCAACAAGCAAAGTAAACATTTAATTACCTTCTTTTGAGGGGCCTTTATTCCAAATGTCTCACCCATTGCAAGTTGATCACTGCATTCCTGAAAAGCAAACAAAGGCAAAGTTAAAAAATATCCAACAGCTGAAATGTGAATGTGAATGTGCAAGCCTCTTTGAATGTGAATGTGTAAAGAGAGAAAGAAAGCTGAAGCACTGCTCTGCTTCTCGGCTGGCCGACTTTGTCGTGCAGGCTCCATTGACGCATTCAAGCTCTGCTTCGAATCCGCTGTCATCTTCGTATGAAGACCTATCTGCTTCGGTTTCTTTTATCTTTGTGGTTAATGCTTTTTATCAAAGAGGATGTTTAATCCCCTGTTGTAACCAAACATTTTAGTTTAATGGAAGTAAGTTGTGTTCAAAAAAAAAAAAAGCTGAAGCACACCGGATGGTATTTCAAAAGATTGTTGATGATTGTTAATCGGATTTGCTCCAAGGAGTCAGGATCTTCCACTTTCCGACCAGTGTCTCTGGTGTAATAAAGAAAAATTAATTACGGCATTTGTTACAATTGACAATTCAGGTAGCACAAGACAGCAATATTTTGATGATTATCCCTTGGAAATTTCATCTAGAGTATGCTCAATCACTTGTCCAATGCTAGTAGTCTATTTAAAACCAATACTAGCATACTCTAAACCAAATATCCAAGGGATTATCACATACAATCAACACAAGTCAGGGCTTTAAGGATTTTACATCCTATTGATCAAGAGGTCTAATGAGTGACAAAAGAACACATAAAGGCAGAAGAGGAGCAGGGAAAGAACGGCTTTGCTTACAGTTTTGTTATAGAAAATTTGGTCTGCTTAACGGATCCTTCAGTTGAAACGGTTCCTTTTGTTACACCCAATCCCAAATCTTTCAGCGCCCTCATCTGCCAAACACAACAATGATTCATAAGCTGAAAAACAAAGCAAGATTGCATAATATCAACAGACATGCAGCGATAATCTAATACTGATAGTAAAAAAAAACGCTACAAATCTCTATCTGGCTCCAGTAGATCAAAGAATAACTAAAGCTTATGTCACATCAATAAGAAAGCATATAAAACCAAAAGAGGCGATAGAAGCCACTCACAGTGTCAATGAGAGCCCCAAGACGATCTCCAAAACTGAGTTGAACAATGGTGGCTTCAGGGTCAGCATCCTGGTCTATCAAGATTCAAGACCATTGGCATTGGAACAAAGTCATCATCATCATCATCTTGTGATTTCTGCGATCAAATTATCCAGGAAATGTCACTCAAAGCACACGTCAACACAAAACTACGCAGATCGTTTCCCTATTAAAAGATAAGAAAATCAAATCACAAATTAAAAAAAAAAAAACTATACACATAACAGTAGACTCTCTGCATCGTTAAGTTACTGACCTGATGAGATGGAGTAGCAACGTCAATGTTGTTAATCGAAGCATATACTCGGTTCCTTATACTGCGTATCAAAATCAATCAATGACATAAATATATATATATATATATATTAGCAGATCTCAGATAAAAATCATACAAAGCTAACAAGAACTTGAAATTGGCTCATAGAGATATCAAATTACAAAGAAAGATTCAATGTTCATAACTACTTCATACGAGAATCTACAAAAAGTTACACACTAACAAATCGCTCGAGCACATACAGAGCAAAACGTTTTTAGTAGATTCGAACTTAGAGTAGGCGAACATCAAATGCCACATAAAGTTTACTAAAATGGAAGTTATCAGGACGAGCAAGCAGACAAAAAAAAAATCTTCCGGAAACTGAGAGATCTAATAGTACTAACCTCCTCGTGGATAGAGGAATTACACGGAGATCAGCGAAGAAAGCATGCGATAGAACTGGAGGTGAAGTTAGAGCGGGAAAGCGAGTCTGGCAGCTGGTGGCGGAAGAAGGAGTAAAGGAAGTCCAAACTATCATTGATCCAAGCCTATTTTTTGATAAAAATTGATCAGAATCAAATGCTCGATGAGTTTTACAAGGCCTGTGTTAGAAAAATATTGGAAATAAATGACGTCTGTGTGATCCAGCATAGTCTTTATTGAAGAAACGGATCATACTATCTTTATGTAATCTCTAGCTTCTAGTGCTTTTTTTTTTTTGGTTTTTGAGTCTATACATGGGTGTTTCCCGCGTTCATTACTCAGCCTCCGAAGAATTTTCTATTACTGGTGTTAAAATGGTGTTGTTTCAATGTATTTTGGCGCGCATGAAGCTATATATATCATCTAGTTCATAAGAACCAACTTCAGAGGGTCCAAACTTTTGTTTGTTGTAGAAAATGGAGAAGGAGATAGTGGAGAGGAAGAAGAAACTCGAGCAGCAGAAGCCAGTAAAAGAGAAAGAGAGTGCAGGGAAGGTAAACTTTCATCGTACCATCAATTTCCACTTGTTTTTTTTTCTTCCGTTGATGTTGTTTAGTTGATTTATATAATGTGTGACAAGGGGTATTTCTAGTACCCCGAGTCTTTGGCTTAGCTTTCGAAACAAATGAACATTGAAGCACAACATGTCAAAACAAACGAATCTGTTTGATGATTGTTTGCTTTCAGTACTCTCTTTCGTAGAAACCAGATGAGAGCAAGCCTTGATGAGTTCATCACTCGCCCCTAGCATCCGGTCTTTGCTCTTTTGTCCTCTCTTGGTTTGAGACTACTTGCTTCTTTGTGTGTGTTTGTTTGTGTGTTCTAGTTATATCAAGTTTTAGACGGAGAAACAATGACTACCTCAATTGAAAACCACCATTTGATTCAAAATACCAAACAGAAATAAAATATTTCCTATATACACTATCTACGCTTTCATCATCATCATCATAAATTTTATAATAAAATACTCAATCCAATCGTTTCTCTTTCCCTACTCACATTAAAAGGAGTAATACCCTAATAAAAAAACTAAAACCAATTACTATTTTCTTCCCGTCTTTTCATCACATCCTAAAACCGAAATCTTCAAAAGGACCACCCTGAGTCAATTCCTGACCAAACTCCGACATCATATGTTGCTGCTGCTGAGGCTGAGCAGGGCTATCCTGCTGCCCATTCCAGTCCATGTTGGAACCAGGCATGGCTAAGCTACTATCGACGGTAGTTATGTCGTGTATGCTCGATCTTTTCCTCTCCTTCTTCACCGAGTTCTGTCTGAGGAAATATTTCTGAGCGTGACTCGCGACTTGCGTGGGTGTCCTGGTTACCACCACGTTCCTCGATATGCTCCTCCAGTCTCCTTTACCATATCTCTTTAACCCCACCAGAAACAGCCTGCAATGCAACAAAAACATTCATAATACTCAACTGTTGAATCCTCTGACCAACCAGAACACTAGTTTTTGCTACACGCAAAAGAACTTTGGGAATTATGATTGGATGCATACTTGTGTTCGCTTTCCGACCAAGGAGTTCCTCTTTTCCGCTCGTTCTCGCCGTGTTTAGACCCAAACGAGATCTGACCTGCCGAGTCGTCCACATAATCAGGGACATGGACTCGGCCAGAATCGATCTCGATGACATCATGCACCAAGGCCTCGTAATGTTCCCTAACTTCACCAGCAGATTTCTGGAGCTGACCAGCGATTATCTCCCAACGATTGGGAGATCCTTCAGGGAAAAGCACCAAAGCATGCTCGAATATCTTATCCTCCGACCTTGACCACTGACTCGACGCCATATCCAACGAAATATATTTTTACTGGTTTTGATAAGACTCAAAGTAGGAAAATTCCAAAACTCGATCGGAAGTTTTGATTGATGTTTGAAGTCTCTTCGGATTATTTATACGGATTCTCTTGTTTTTATTAGGAAGGGTTTTATATTTTATTAAGGAAAATGACATTTATAAAAGAGAAGAATTTGCTGGATTTTTTTTTTTAAAAGGGTAAGAAGCAGCTCAGAGACCAACTTCGACACGGTTTCTCTGAAATTAGAAATGTCTTTGTCTATCTATCTTCTCTATTAATTTCATTTCCATTCTTTCGTTTAATTTTAGGGTTACACTTGTACACCTACCTTGCGACTGAAGTTTTGCTCCAGTTTATTACAAATCTTTTATTATAAGCACATGCCACTTTTATTTTCCATTGACATCGGAACACGTAGCTATTTAAAAACAGCCTAAAAATACGAAAAGCAATCTAGAAACTATAAGAAGTTATTTTGGGTTCACATTCGCGAAGGTAACCCTGTCACTTTGTCCCTTGATGTGCTGTTTTTTTTTTTTAAACGGTTTGGTTTAAAAGCTTGATCATTCTTAAACCTTGATTTATCTACTATGTATATCTTGTTTTGTTTACCTTTCAGTGCATATGTAAAATATGTTGTTTTCATGTTTCCGAGAGAAATCAATTATAGTCGTGATGCAAAAGTACAAACTACATGATTGTTCACTGTTTGACCAGTTTATTTTAAGTATGACAGGTTTAGTTACGTACCGCAAAATTTGACCAATTTTTTTACAGTTGGGTCATTAATGTTAGTCAAACCCCAGTTTTCAACTATTTTAGAATTTTTGTGTAAGCATTAAAAAGGTTCACGACTCTTAACTAGATAATTACAGTATTCGTAGTGCACATGCGTCAGTTAAATTAATTTTTATTGAGAAAAACAGAGTTACTTAAGTTTTTTTTTTTTTTTTTTGAACATTGATAGTTACTCAAGTTGAGACTTGAGATCATACTATACTATAAGAACTTAGTATTATTTAATTACTTCAGCAAAAAGCAAAGACACTATTTAATTTGAGATTATACATTGTCTTCTCTTTCAGGATCTTCAATGTATTTATTAATTATATATCTTCGAGTCTCCCTGAACATCGTCGTTTTACTTCTACATTAACTTCAACAATTTAACTAAAGAAAACAAAGCAACGTGTCCTTTGACAAGAGTTTTTTTAACTGTACTTGCTTTTTCACGAAGTAGTTCCCTTGTTTTTTTAACACAATGCTTTAATACACTTTTACGTGTTACAAAAAAAAAGAAGCTTTAATACACTTTTACACGTTTACTAATCTAAATGGATCCACGTGTACGTTCCGCACTCGACCGGCTCTTCACCAGTATTAACCCACGTGTCCTTTGACAATTGTTTTTGTTTCTAATGATAACTTTTGGCATCTGACCAATGCATACAGATGAGGTGGCCTCTTATCCAGCCGTCACGTTGCATTCTAAGAAAATCTAATAATTCCTTGTTCTTTTACAAGGTTTTTTTTTGGTGTTACAAAATGTTTTAGCTTTGGTTTTGTCTAACGTATGTCAGAGGGTTCTAATGTTAAGATCATGAAGGAGATGCGTGTATGTGTGGAGTGCCATGAGTTCGTGAAAGCATGGCTACAAGAAGATTTATCATTGCTAGAGATGTTAATAGGTTTCGCCATTTCAGTGATGGTCATCGTTCTTGTGGGGAATTTTTGGTGACTTGACAAACTTTGTTTGACATTCAAAAAATAATATTATTTTCTTACGAGGAAGAAACAAAATTATTTGATTGTTTGTGACTGTGTAGTTGTAAGTTTTGTGTAGATAAGTGAAAGAGGATTTTAAAATTTTGGGCCAATATGGTATCAGCTTTAGCATAATCGAATCGGACTTAAGGCCCAATATAATACGGGCCTGATGTTAGAGCCCGTAGCTGGATAACAATTAAACCCTAACGGTGTACCTATATTTATAAAGAAAAGGCAATTCCTCTCCTCCGTCTTTGCTCCTTCATTTTTCATCAGCCGCTTCAGCGTCCTCGCAGGTACGTTCTCGATTAACCATTGTTGAGGACTCATAGGAAAACATACAGAAGCTTCTGATCTATGTTTGATTTTTGTTAACTGTGTGGAAAGGTGTAGAAGGGTAAGTCTTAGATTTTGCTAGATTCATCAGTGTGCGTGACCATAGAGAAGTTGGTGTTTGGATTAGATTTGATAAAGGAGTTTGCACACCTCTTTCAATCTCCAGTGTTCATATGTTGTTGATTATAAACATCCTCTTGATCTGCAATTCTATTGACTCTCTCGCAAATAACATTTTATGTATTCTGATTAGTATCGTGATGCTTGTTTGTTCATATGTTTATTGATTCTATTTTTTGACATGAACACTTCGATGTGTTCTTGCTAATAAGACATTGAGTTGTTTGTGTTCTTCTTCTGTTAGCAGGTAAGCAAGTCACAGGAAACTAACTGAAAAGATGGGGCGTGTCCGAACCAAGACGGTGAAGAAATCATCTCGTCAGGTCATCGAGAAGTACTACTCTCGCATGACACTCGACTTCCACACCAACAAGAAGATCCTCGAAGAAGTCGCAATCATCCCTTCAAAGCGTCTCCGCAACAAGATCGCTGGATTCTCCACTCATCTCATGAAGAGGATCCAGAAGGGACCGGTCCGTGGTATCTCGCTCAAGCTTCAAGAGGAAGAGCGTGAGCGCCGCATGGACTTTGTTCCCGATGAGTCTGCCATCAAGACCGATGTGATCAAGGTGGACAAAGAGACTCTTGAGATGCTTGCTTCCCTTGGAATGGCTGACACTCCTGGCTTCTCTGAAGTCGAGACGCAGGCTCCGGCTCCTGCTTTTGGCAGGCCACCCAGAAGGTTCTGAGGTGTTGGTTGCTCTCTTATAATCAGCCAATCAAGATGCTGTTGCCTTTTCAATCTTAGGGACAAAAGAGTTGCAGTTGCTTGAGTGTTTATGTCTTTTGATTCATGACTTATGTCTGAAACTGAAAGTTAGACTCTTTTTTTTTCTTTTCTATTCCATGGTTTTTGAGTTTAGATGATCATTTGCTTAATTGCCACTGGAGATATGATAATTTTCATAAAATTCAAATTGAATAGGTAAGTTCTAACAAAGATTATAGGATAGACATCACATTAAGTAATACCGACACTTGTCTCCTTCTAAACTAATAATGTGGTCAATTTTTCACAATTTCCTATCAAATTAACCAGATTGTATTTAACATAATCATGTTTTATTATATGCCCAATAATATAACATGGGCTTATATTAGAGCCCGTAGAGAGATAACAAATAAACCCTAACGAGAACCTTTATATATAAAGAAAAGGCAATTTCTCTTCTCCGTCTTTGCTCCTTTCATTTTTGCTGCCGCTTCATCATCTTCCTCGCAGGTACGTTCTGGTTAACCCTAGACATTGAATCATTGTCGAGAGAACTCATAGGAAATATACAGAAGACTGTGATCTATGTATTATCTGTTTGAAAGGTGTAGAATGGTATAGTCTTAGGTTTTGCTAGATTCGTCAATGTGTGGGTGTTTGTAACGATTGATTAGATTAGCTTAAACGAGTTAGCACACCTCTTTCAATCTCAGTGTTCATATGTTGTTGATAAACCTCCTCTTAATTTTTTGCAATATTATTGACTCTCTTTTTTATTTACTTTTGTAAAAAAATAAAAAAAAATGAGTTTCGATGTTTCCTTGCTAAAAAACAGTTTATGTATTCTGATTAGTATCTTCATGCTTGTTCATATGTTTAATGATCTCTCTTGGTTCTATTTTTGAAATGACTATTTCAATGTGTTCATGCTAATAAGACATGAGTTAACTTGTGCTCTTCTGTTAGCAGGTAAGTAAGCAAGAACAGAGATAAACTGAGAGATGGGGCGTGTCCGTACCAAGACCGTGAAGAAATCATCTCGCCAAGTCATCGAGAAGTACTATTCTCGCATGACACTCGACTTCCACACCAACAAGAAGATCCTCGAAGAAGTCGCAATCATCCCTTCGAAGCGTCTCCGCAACAAGATCGCTGGATTCTCCACTCATCTCATGAAGAGGATCCAGAAGGGACCAGTCCGTGGTATCTCGCTCAAGCTTCAAGAGGAAGAGCGTGAGCGCCGCATGGACTTTGTCCCCGACGAGTCTGCTATCAAGACCGATGTGATCAAGGTCGACAAAGAGACTCTTGAGATGCTTGCTTCCCTTGGGATGGCTGACACTCCCGGCGTCTCTGAAGTCGAGACTCAGGCTGCACCTACTTTTAACAGGCCACCCAGAAGGTTCTGAGGAGTTTTGTTTCTTGCAGTTCTTTAAGTGTTTATGATGTCTTTTTGATTCGTGACTTATGTTTGAAACTGAAATTTAGACTCTTTTTCTATTGCATGGTTTTTGGAGTTTTGATGATTATGTGCTTGATGAGAATGATTTCCTCAGCTGGAGTAGTAATGTACAGAATCATATAATGCCCGATATGTTAAACATTGTAAATTCATGATCCAAACTTACTTACCATCCAGTTCCTGAGAGATGATTTATAAATATCAAAAAAATCTAACCACTTTGAAAATATATCTCCATATTTTTATCATTCATTAAACGCTTTTAAAACTGAAAATATATACATAAAAGACTATAATTATATTATACATAAATATATTTTTTTTCTTCGATATCACCATATAAAATTAGATTATAAGTTCAAATGGAAACAATATAAATTTAACAATTTTTGTGAAGATTTCACCAACTAAAAATGAAAAAAAAACAATAGCTTTTGTCTAATTTCAAAATCTTGATAATGGCATTTTTCATCTTCAATTTTTTTTGCAATTTTTATTAAGATTTTCACCGAATAAAAAATGGTAACAAACTTATTATTTATGGTTTAATATCATAATATAACTGATATTTTCTTACCAGTTATAGCTACTATTTGTTGTGTCATATATATTATTATTTTTTATCAAACGTATGTTCTATTACTCAAACTTAAAGTGGTCTAGAGAATCACAACAAAACAGAACAACCAATGTAATACAAGTCCCTATGAAAAGATCTTGCTACTTTAACTAATGAATCAAAAGATCCATTATGAGAACGAGGAATAAAAACTATTGAAAACTTCGTGAATATGTTCTTCAGCTTCATTAGTTCCTTCAGCTAAGTGGAGAAATTCGAACATGCTCCATTGAATCATCGAGACTAAATCCTTACGGTGCCAAATATTTCGATACCTTTTATATACACAAAATATAGAATTTTTGTTGAATGTTAGAATCAGATCTAAAAAAACATAAGCAATTCTACTAATCTAACAATAACAATAGGTTATTTATTAAAGCACTAAATATAATTATTTTTGTATAAAGTATTATATATATAATTAGTTTCAAATTTTTGAAAATTTAAAATTTGATCAAAATATTTTATTTGGTAAAAATGGATTAAATAATTAATGTTTATATTAAATGATTACATTTTATATGTGGATAAGATCATAGCAGATATTCGTACGATTGTAGTATTTTACGGGTTATTCTGTTGAACATTTAAGTTAATACAATTAAAATATAATCTTTTTAAATCATATTTTGTGGGTTTACCCCAAAACAATAAAGATATTTGATTGTTGAACCAATTTTTGGGTTAACATATACACGTAGAATTTTAATTTTACTGTGATACAAAAAGATATTTTAATCTTTGATTAAAACAGTCTCTTAACAATATTAGATTCCAAGATGTAACAAATATCTTCTTCCTAATATCAGGAGATTCGAGACCAAAATTCAAAATTTCTCTTGATTCAAAATTACATCATATAATATTTATTTCGTCCCGGTGATTACTCGAACCATGGACATCTAAAACAATAGTTAGAATCCTTTCCAGTTTAGATAATGACATATGGTAAAAAAGAAACCCTTTTACTATAATCTGCAACTGAATAATATCACTGATATAATTTAATACTTATCTCAACTATATTCGAACACTTCACAATATAATACTTTTACAAATATACACATCCTTTAACACAAATAAATACTTGATTATCATAATATAATTCAAAGATTAAAATATAAGTAAAACTAATACGGGTGGGTTATGTAATTTAATCATCTTATTATCATACAATTATATTTATTGAATATTAATTTAATTGTCTATATTTTAGAACAAGTGTTTGTATAATAACACATGTATAAAACTTCTTATTTTGAATAAATAATATTCAAATCAATACTATTAAAAAGGGATCATTCCCATTTTATGCCTTTGATGAAATGTTAAAATTTTCCAAAAATGTCCTTAATAATATAACTAACTAAAATATTTCATTAATGACATTATTGTCTTTCGGTTTTGTGGGCCTATTTCATTTCAATATTTAGATGGACTTGCTTTCATACACAAATAGCTATGGCCCAAATCTATTAACTAATTCAATGAGTTATGTTTTTATATAATCAGTTTCATATCCCATAAACTTTTAATATCAATACCATAAATTAAAGTCTGCAATAATTTTAAAAAGTTGATATTAGAGATTGAAATTTTGTAACTACACGAGGATAAGACTTAATCAAAAATATTATTTGCCACTTTATATGTTTAGGAATATTTTATATAATTTATAATTCTTTTTAATATCAATACCGTAAATTAAAGTATGCAATAATTTTAAAAGTTGATATTAGAGATTGAAATTTTTTAACTACACGAGGATAAGACTTAATCAAAAATATTATTGACCACTTTATATGTTTAGCAATATTTTATATAATTTATAATTCTTTAAAATTATATAATAGTCCAAGTACGAATTTCGGATACAACCATTGTTTAACTTATTTACAAACATAAAAGCGGTTGTATGGCATTTTAAATTTCATCAAATGCATTGCCTTATAACAAACCCACATAATTGAAACTGATCGTATACGCGGTTTATATAATTAAAAGCGATGAATTATCAATCTTTATATTGAAAAACAAAAAAGTCATACGGCCACCTTTAGTCAGAAATCTAGTATCTAAGTTATAATAACAAAGGTTGAAAAGTTTGAGAAGGGCAATTTAGTAATTTAACATATGAATAAACGAGTTAAGGACTATCCCGTTTATAACCAAAGGAGAAAAGAAACCGAGAGAGAAACTGAGTGATAGAGAATGGATAACGGAGGGAGCGTGTTGTCGCTCTCTGCTCCACACTTTCCCTACTCCGCCACCATCCTCCGTCGTCACTCTACGGTAGCTTCAATCTCCTACTCACTTAAACCCCAGCCACCACAACCTCCGCCGGAACCACCTGAGAGTCCAGACCTCCGCCGACCGGAGAAATCTCTTGGTTCTTCTTCTTCTTCCTCTTCCCTTCCCCTACGCCTAAAACTCCTCCTAAAAATCCACTCAAGGGTCTGACCAACCACAATCGCCCTTCTGTGTCTCCTCTTGTTCAATCAGAGGTTGCTAGTAAAGCTTCTTCCTTTGGCTCTGCTTTAGCAGCGAAGCTACGTTTGTCCAGCAAGCTATCTCCTCCTCCTCCTCCTCCGCCACCGCCACCACCACCTCCAGTGGAGGAAACCCAACTCCGAGATGATTTACAGAAGCCCCCGGAAGAGGAAGCTCGGAGATTCCGACAAGAAGGGAAGATATTTGTCGGAAATTTACCGACTTGGATCAAAAAACCAGAGTTCGAGGAGTTTTTCCGACAGTTCGGTCCGATAGAGACTACCATTCTAATCAAAGGCCACCACGAGGTGGAGAAGAACGCTGGATTCGGGTTCATCATCTACGCCGCCGAGAAGTCCGCGATGAAGGCAGTGGAGTTCGACGGCGTGGAGTTTCACGGGAGAGTGTTGACGGTGAAGCTAGACGACGGGAAGAGGCTGAAGACGAAGACCGAGCAGAGGGCGAGATGGGTTCAGCAGGAAGGAGAAGAAGAAGAAGAAGACGCGAAGATGTCGAGTAAGTCGACGTGGCATCAGGAGAGAGAAGGGTCTCGGAAGACACTACAGAGGATTCTTGATACCAATGGTGATAACTGGCAAGCTGTTGTTTCAGCTTTCGAGAAAATCAACAAGGTTTTGTCCTTTTTGTTACTCTGTTTTCGACTTTATATCAATCAATAGTACTTTCACTGATTCAATGTTTTGTACTCTCATCAGCCATCTAGGACAGAGTTTGGTTTGATGGTGAAGTACTATGGCAGAAGAGGGGACATGCATCGAGCACGTGAGACTTTCGAGAGGATGCGTGCCAGGGGTATCACGCCAACATCACGTATATACACTAGGTAACTGTCTCCTTTTTGTTACAAAATCATGTGTTACATTTCTTCTTCAGGTTCTGCTTAGTCAAAACATGTGATAAGTCATTGTTTGAATCAAGAGGATTTGTTTCATGCAGCCTTATTCACGCTTATGCAGTTGGTAGAGACATGGAGGAAGCGCTTTCTTGTGTTCGTAAAATGAAAGAAGAAGGAATTGAGATGAGTTTGGTGACTTATAGTGTAATCGTTGGAGGCTTCTCTAAAGCGGGAAACGCCGAGTAAGTAATTAAAAATTTATTATTGTGTTTAAATCATCCGAATGCTTGTTAATTTATATACACTAATTACCATCTGATACTTTTGTTTGTCTTTTGGAAGAGCTGCAGATCAGTGGTTTGATGAGGCCAAAAGGATACACAAATCCCTTAACGCCAGTATATATGGGAAGATCATATATGCACACTGGTGGGCCACTGATATGATCTCTGAATCCAGTAGTGTTTGTCTTTGAACTAAATGATCTTGTCTGGATAATTTCTCAGTCAGACGTGCAACATGGAACGAGCAGAGGCATTGGTTAGGGAGATGGAAGAAGAAGGTATAGACGCTCCTATTGCTATCTACCACACCATGATGGATGGTTACACAATGGTCGCCGATGAGAAGAAATGTTTAATTGTTTTCAAAAGACTCAAGGTTTGTGTTCTTCTTCCTTTACTTCCTCTGTTAATATCTGAGCAAGTGAAAAGATGGTTTATTTTGGTTTCTTTTGTTACAGGAATGTGGTTTTACTCCAACAGTTGTCACTTATGGCTGCCTCATTAATCTTTATACTAAGGTAAGGAGAAGAAGCATTATTTGGATGGTTTTCTTGGTATTGTGTCTCAAATGCTCTTGCCTTAGGTTGGGAAGATTCCAAAAGCTTTGGAAGTCAGCAGAACGATGAAGGAACAAGGCATAAAGCATAACTTAAAGACCTATTCGATGATGATCAATGGGTTTGTTAAACTAAAAGATTGGGCCAATGCGTTTGCTGTATTTGAAGATATGGTTAACGACGGCATGAAACCAGATGTTATACTCTATAACAACATCATCGCAGCCTTCTGCGGAATGGGTAACATGGAACGAGCGGTCCAGACTGTGAAGGAGATGCAGAAGCTGAGGCATAGGCCAACCACAAGGACGTTCATGCCTATCATAAACGGTTACGCTAAGTCCGGTGACATGAGGAAATCTCTAGAAGTTTTCGATATGATGAGAAGATGCGGGTGCGTTCCAACCGTTCACACGTTCAATGCTTTGATTAATGGTTTAGTTGAGAAACGTCAGATGGAGAAGGCGGTTGAGATATTAGATGAGATGACATTAGCTGGTGTGAGTGCAAACGAGCACACTTACACAAAGATCATGCAAGGCTATGCATCGGTTGGTGATACTGGGAAAGCCTTTGAGTATTTCACGAGGCTTCAGAACGAAGGCTTGAAGGTTGACATCTTCACTTACGAGGCGTTGCTCAAAGCTTGCTGCAAGTCAGGACGGATGCAGAGCGCATTAGCTGTTACAAAGAGATGAGCACGAGGAATATCCCTCGCAACTCCTTCGTCTATAACATATTGATTGTGGGTAAAGCATCATCAACCTTTTGTAACCACTTCTTGGGAAATCACATTGTTTACTTCCTCTTGTTTATTGTAGATGGGCAAGGAGAGGTGATGTATGGGAAGCTGCTGACTTGATGCAGCAGATGAAGGAACAAGGCATAAAGCACAACTTAAAGACCTATTCGATGATGATCAATGGGTTCGTTAAACTAAAAGACTGGGCCAATGCCTTTGCTGTGTTTGAAGATATGGTTAACGACGGCATGAAACCTGATGTTATACTGTATAACAACATCATCGCTGCCTTCTGCGGAATGGGTAACATGGAACGAGCCGTCCAGACCGTGAAGGAAATGCAGAAGCTGAGGCATAGGCCGACCACGAGGACGTTCATGCCTATCATACACGGATATGCCAAGTCCGGTGACATGAGGAAATCTCTAGAGGTTTTCGATATGATGAGGAGATGTGGCTGTGTTCCAACCGTTCACACCTTCAATGCTTTGATTAATGGGCTAGTTGAGAAACGTCAGGTATGTTTCAAGAATCTTAGGTCTTGTTCTGCTTATCTGATTGATAAATCTAGGGCTGGGATTTTTAACCAAACCGAACTTGCCGAAATTTTTTCGGTTTTGGGTTAGTTCGGTTCTGAAGTTTGGTTCAGTTGGTAAAAAAAGTATTCGGTTTTTGGTTCGGTTCATTAATAGGTTAGTTCGGTTATCTTAAAAAAAATCCAGACAGTACCACAGAAATTCCGAACCGAACTAACCAAAATCCGAATTGAAATAACCGAACTAACCAAAATTGAAACCGAAATAACTGAACTAACCGAAATTATCCTGAATTTTTCTAATTTTATTCAAATTAAACTGAAAATTTAACCGAACTAATTGCAAAACAGAAAACTTTGGTAAAAAAATTTGAAATCAAACTAACCGAAAACCGCACCGAACTTTTTTGGTTCATTTCGGTGAGATTTTGACCGACCCGAACTACCCGAATAAACCGAACCCGCAGGCCTAGATAAATCTGTTGTTGACATGCTGGTTTTGTAGATGGAGAAGGCAGTTGAGATATTAGATGAGATGACACTAGCGGGTGTTAGCGCAAACGAACACACTTACACAAAGATCATGCAAGGCTATGCATCAGTTGGCGATACGGGGAAAGCCTTTGAGTATTTCACAAGGCTTCAAAGCGAAGGTTTGAAGGTTGACATCTTCACCTACGAGGCGCTGCTTAAAGCCTGCTGCAAATCAGGACGGATGCAGAGTGCACTAGCTGTCACCAAAGAGATGAGCACAAGAAACATCCCTCGCAACTCCTTCGTCTATAACATATTGATCGACGGGTAAAAAGCATCATCAACAACCTTTTGTAACCACTTCTTGAAATCACATTCTTACTTAAGTTTTATTGTAGATGGGCAAGGAGAGGTGATGTATGGGAAGCTGCGGATTTGATGCAGCAGATGAAGAAAGAAGGTGTTAAACCAGACATTCATACTTACACATCTTTCATCAGTGCTTGCTCTAAAGCTGGCGACATGAATGTAAGTTTTACGCATCTTTGGTTTTGGTTTGTGAGCAGAAAGAGAACTTGTTTGAAAACATGTTTGTTTTGACAGAGAGCTACACAAACAATCCAAGAGATGGAAGCATTAGGGGTGAGGCCAAACATCAAGACGTACACGACGTTAATAAAAGGATGGGCTCGAGCTTCTCTTCCGGAGAAAGCCTTGAGTTGCTACGAGGAGATGAAAGCGATGGGGCTTAAACCTGATAAAGCTGTGTATCACTGCCTTATGACATCGCTTCTCTCTCGTGCTTCAATGGCAGAAGGGTACATTTACTCGGGAGTAATGTCGATCTGCAAGGAGATGGTGGAAGCAGGTTTGATCGTTGATATGGGAACTGCAGTTCACTGGTCTAAATGTCTCTGTAAGATTGAAGGTTCTGGTGGTGAGCTGACAGAGACGTTGCAGAAGACTTTCGAGAGGATGCGTGCCAGGGTATCACGCCAACATCACGTATATACACTAGGTAACTGTCTCCTTTTGTTACAAAATCATGTGTTACATTTCTTCTTCAGGTTCTGCTTAGTCAAAACATGTGATAAGTCATTGTTTGAATCAAGAGGATTTGTTTCATGCAGCCTTATTCACGCTTATGCAGTTGGTAGAGACATGGAGGAAGCGCTTGTGTTCGTAAAATGAAAGAAGAAGGAATTGAGATGAGTTTGGTGACTTATAGTGTAATCGTTGGAGGCTTCTCTAAAGCGGGAAACGCCGAGTAAGTAATTAAAATTTATTATTGTGTTTAAATCATCCGAATGCTTGTTAATTTATATACACTAATTACCATCTGATACTTTTGTTTGTCTTTTGGAAGAGCTGCAGATCAGTGGTTTGATGAGGCCAAAGGATACACAAATCCCTTAACGCCAGTATATATGGGAAGATCATATATGCACACTGGTGGGCCACTGATATGATCTCTGAATCCAGTAGTGTTTGTCTTTGAACTAAATGATCTTGTCTGGATAATTTCTCAGTCAGACGTGCAACATGGAACGAGCGGTCCAGACTGTGAAGGAGATGCAGAAGCTGAGGCATAGGCCAACCACAAGGACGTTCATGCCTATCATAAACGGTTACGCTAAGTCCGGTGACATGAGGAAATCTCTAGAAGTTTTCGATATGATGAGAAGATGCGGGTGCGTTCCAACCGTTCACACGTTCAATGCTTTGATTAATGGTTTAGTTGAGAAACGTCAGATGGAGAAGGCGGTTGAGATATTAGATGAGATGACATTAGCTGGTGTGAGTGCAAACGAGCACACTTACACAAAGATCATGCAAGGCTATGCATCGGTTGGTGATACTGGGAAAGCCTTTGAGTATTTCACGAGGCTTCAGAACGAAGGCTTGAAGGTTGACATCTTCACTTACGAGGCGTTGCTCAAAGCTTGCTGCAAGTCAGGACGGATGCAGAGCGCATTAGCTGTTACAAAAGAGATGAGCACGAGGAATATCCCTCGCAACTCCTTCGTCTATAACATATTGATTGACGGGTAAAGCATCATCAACCTTTTGTAACCACTTCTTGGGAAATCACATTGTTTACTTCCTCTTGTTTATTGTAGATGGGCAAGGAGAGGTGATGTATGGGAAGCTGCTGACTTGATGCAGCAGATGAAGAAAGAAGGTGTGAAACCAGACATTCATACTTACACATCTTTCATCAGTGCTTGTTCTAAAGCTGGCGACATGAATGTAAGTTTTCACACATCTTTCGTTACACATCTTCTTGGTTTTGTTGTAAACCAGAGAGAGAAAACTTTGTTTGAACATGTTTTGACAGAGAGCTACACAAACAATCCAAGAGATGGAAGCATTAGGGGTGAGACCAAACGTCAAGACGTACACGACCTTGATAAAAGGATGGGCTCGAGCTTCTCTTCCAGAGAAAGCCCTGAGCTGCTACGAGGAGATGAAAGCGGTGGGGTTAAAGCCTGATAAAGCTGTGTATCACTGCCTTATGACATCGCTTCTGTCTCGTGCTTCAATGGCAGAAGGCTACATTTACTCAGGAGTAATGTCAATCTGTAAAGAAATGGTGGAAGCAGGCTTGATTGTTGATATGGGAACTGCGGTTCACTGGTCTAAATGTCTGTGTAAGATAGAAGGTTCTGGTGGTGAGCTCACAGAGACATTGCAGAAGACTTTCCCACCTGATTGGAGCTCGCATCATCATCACCATAGCTACTTGGATCAGGCTTCTGATGTGGATTCCGAGGATGATGTTGATGGTATTGAAGATAATGATGATGATGTTAACTTGGTTTCTGGTATCTTGTCTTCCAAGTAAGAGAAAACAGTCATGTAAGTTGTAACAGTTTTAGTATAGAGCAATATCACAATTTTGGTTTGCTTTTTGTTTCTTATTTCTGCAAAAATAATATAAAATGAAACTTGTTGAAAGTGACTAATCAAAAGACATTGATGTCTGAACGCCAAATAAAAAAAAAACACATTTGGGTAATAATCAACAACATATGTTATATCAATATGGTGGTGTGTATTGTTGAGGCAAATAGGTAAGAGAAGCTCAGCTGTTCTCACTGGTGCTTGAACCTCCCATTCTTTGCGGGTCCATTGATGGGTAATAAGGTTTGTACTGCTGCTGCATTGGTGGAGGTAGTAAACCACTCTGATCATGTTTTGGGACGTGAGGTCTTCCCCATGTGAGTTTTAGCCTCTGACCGCTGATGACTAGACTGTTGGAGAGCTCTTGAATGGCCTTCTCTGCTCCTTGTCGGGTTGTGAACGTGACAAACGCACAGGCTTTCTCGGCAAAGATTCTGATAGATTGGATTTCTCCATAAGCGTAGAACTGGTCTCGTATGTCCTGCTCGTGAATCTTTCCCGAGTTGAGTCCACCGATGTAAAGCGTTTTGATGCTTTCATCCTCTGGTGGTTCCAACGTGCTCAACTCACTAGCTTTCCGAAGCAACTCCATCGCGAGTGGATCGTTTTCACTGTCAATTAGTAAACGAAGATCAATGAGAAACATTCAAACAAGCACTTGAAAAGGCAGAAGAAGAAAATAGCTTTACCCATAAAAACGATCTTTTATGTTTTGGTGTGACAACTCTCCTGTCTTGGGCATCTCATGCCGGAATGCACATCCAGCACCTCTTGTACACTTACCCACGGTGTTGAAACTGCAAACATGTGGCTGGTTCTTTTCACAGTTTGGTTCTGTTCTTTGAAGATTCATACGAGTAGTAATGTTTGGTGCAGTGTCTCTGACCTGAACTGGAAGACCATACTCAAGATCAAGAATACAGACTTGGCATACGTTCTTCAGCTTGGAGCAAGTCTGACAGATTTCGGTTTTCTTGTATCTAGCAGCCCGGCCAGGTCGCCACCTAAACACCCTGAAAGGCCGTGTACACACCTTACATTCCTTGTCAAAATTCGCTAGTGCCTACATACCAAAACATATATAACACTTCAGTATCAGCAGTTATAACCCTAAACCTAGAGTACTAGTAAAGTTACTTATAACCAACTTCAAATACACATAAAAACATCAACGATAAAGAGACTGAATAAGAGTTAAATGGCCTCGAGAAGATGATTCAAGAATCATACTGAAACTTTAAACAAGCAACATGAAAAATCAATGATTGTGTTTTGAGGGATGCATGGAAGAGAGGAGACATACCATGCGCAAGTAAGGATTGTCACCGAGGCAAGACTGGCAGAGGATTGGGAGATCGGAACGTTCATATCCATTATCTTCGTAATCACTTAGTATTCTCTGAGCCATATCGTAGTATTCTCTTCCTCCTCTGCCTTCTCGCACACGAATGTCACGCTCCTTTGACTTATATACTTAGGGCAAAAGTCGGTTTGGATTTTTTTTTTTTTTAAGGCTAAATTCGCATCTTTGACATATTTAACAAAAAACAAACCTCGAAAGTTTCAAACAATATGAGAAATTAACCTTTTTCTTTTGATTGTACAAATCAGACCTCGTAACGTTTGAAATGATCGATCAACTGGCGAAAAAACATTATTCCAATTATACAGGATGTGGCCTAGAATCAGTAATGCTAATTGGTATTAACTTTCACGTTTCGTTAAAATATCAGACGCACATTCATACTTACTCAAGGGTATGTGATTAGTCTTTTTTAAAGGATATACATGTTTGATTGATCCATATGTTTAACGAATGAGTCTAACATTCTTTGAAAATACCACAATGTTGAATCAGAGCTGCATAAATAATACTAGTAATCAGAGACTTTTGGTGTAAAAAAAAAAACTTTTTTAATATAGAAACTCATAATTAAAAAAAAAATCGACAAACTGAACTAGTGTACGAGGATACATTCATACTCGAAGCGTCGAAAGATAAAACCACGCGCCTCACGCGCAACAAAATTTCTCTCCCAAAAGCGATAACGCGAAGCTTCTCTTTCAACCTCCACCGTCGTCTCTCACGGCGCCGGTCCCCTCCTCCGCCGTCAATGACGAGGAAGAAAAAGCCCAAACCGCAGACCTCTGGTCGTAGCCCCTCTGGCTCGACCAATTCCTCCCCTTCCCTTCGTTCATCTGCCAAATCGCCGGCGTCTGTCTCTCCGGATTTAGCAGCCAAGCAAGCCCCCTCCATGGAGGTCAGTTCTCCGCCAGGTGACTCCACCACCCAGGTCTTCCAGCTCGATTCGAAGCAGCAAGCACCAGATAATTCCAGATCTGAGCTTCCTCCTTCGTGCACGGAAACCGAGGTTGCTGAAAACCAAAACAATCTTCCTTTCCCTACAGAGCTTACCGACGTCGAAGCTCAAGCTAAGCTTCAGGAGCTCTCCGCAGCAACGGTTGAGACCAACTACACTGCTACTGCTCAGGAGCACTTGCTTCCTTTAACACAGCCAGTACCAGATCCTAACCCTCCACAAGCTGGGATGAAAATCCAGGCTTCCATATGGAGAGACAAAGTTAAGGCGGGGACCGTGAACCTGGATCCTGTCGAAACACCATTTACACTAGCTTCTGGAGAAGCTTGTGTCCGCATCCCTAACTCGGTAATCGAAAAGAACCGGAAGTCATGGGACAGTTTCATTATTGGTCAATTCTATGAGGAAGCACCAGCAAGAGGAGCAGTTCATGCTATAACAAATGGAATGTGGAGCAAACAGCGTAGAGATATTGCTGTATCGAAGATGGAGGGCAAGCCTTTCTGTTTCGAGTTCCATGCCCAAACACCCGCAGGCGTATCTTAGGCCAATGCCTCTGGCAGGTAGATGGCCAAACTATGTTTGTTGCCAAGTGGTCACCGGGAGTTACACCTGAGAAGCCATCTCTCTCCACCGTCCCTGTGTGGTTGGACTTTACAGGAGTCCCGCTGCAATTCTTTAACTCGGATGCTCTCAAAGAGATTGCAGGACTGGTTGGACATCCTATCTACGTCCACCCGTCGACAGTGAACTTAACCAACATCGAGGTGGCGAAGGTGTACACGGTTATTGATCCCCGTAAGCCTCTTCCGGAAGCTGTGAATGCGCAATTTGAATCTGGCGAAGTCTTCCGCATTACGGTTTCCAGCCCCTGGCTCCCCTCTCTCTGTAGTCATTGCAGACAGGTGGGACACACCATCTCAAAATGTCCATCTACTCCTCCCAAGTGCCCGCTCTGTAACTCGGTCAAGCATGAAGTTAGTTCCTGTCCTCGGAACAACACTGAGAAGAACAAAGAGAAAAGGATCGAGATGCGGAATGGGAAAACTCCAATCCAGAGTCAGCTCCCTATCATCTTGGGAACTGGGAATGTCCCTCCTTTATCTGACTCTGGCCCCGAACCCGATGCTGCTAGATCGAGAAAACCAAGACATAATCCCTCTAAGCAAAAGAAAGTCAGCACCCAATGGATTCGGACTGAAAATCAGACGCCCCTTCCTGTAGCAAACCATGAAGTTGTTGGCTGCTCCTCATCTCAGACTCCTCCCTATGTGCGTCCGCCTACGACTGAGCTTGAAAAGGCAATGCTCTGTGTTGACCTGAGAACTAACTTATTTGATGGAGTTAAGAAGTCTAAAGCCCAATCGTCTACCTCGTCTGCTTCGGACTCTGATCCTGACCCTGATTGTACTTCAAATGACGAGGACAGTCTAGACGAAGATAGGGATCGCTACATTACAGTAATCTCAAACCGAAAGAAGAAACTATTGAAAGCTGCTACAAAGGCTGCTGAAAGGGCTAGAGGCCCTTTAAACCTCTAATTTTTTCCCTCCTCTATGGATATTTTTTGTTGGAATATAAGAGGATTTAACGACAAAATAAAACGTCGCGGATTTAGGAAATGGATGCGGAGTAATAATCCTTTTTTTGGTGGGCTGGTAGAGACCCACATCAGCAGTTTGAAGGCTCCTTCCATCATTGGCAAAGCTTTTTCTGGTTGGCAGTATGAATGTAATTATGAATTTTCGGATTTAGGTAAAATTTGGGTCATTTGGCACCCGTCAGTTCGTGTTTCGGTTATCCACAAATCGCTTCAAGCTATCTCCTGCAGGGTTAGGCTTCCTTTTGTGACTGCAGAGTTTGTGGTAACATTTGTCTATGATTCCAACTGCCGGAAGGAGAGAAGAGAGCTCTGGTCAGACCTATCTTTCATCTCTTCTTTGATTGGTACTTCTGGTCTTCCTTGGATAACCCTTGGAGATTTTAATCAAATAAGGTTTGCGTCAGAACACTCTACTTCAGCCAGTTTCTCCTCCTCCAGAGGTATGCGTGAGTTCAACAACTGTCTTGCTGCCACTTTCCTTGCTGATCTTCCCTATTGTGGCAACTCCTTCACTTGGACAAACAATCAAGGGGATTCAATAATATCAAAGAAATTGGACAGAATTCTTGTGAATGACGAGTGGTTTGACACCTTCCCGAACTCTCTTGGTGTCTTTGGGGATTCTGGGATCTCTGACCATAGCCCGTGCTGTGTGTTTCTGGATTATCTTAAACCTAAGCAAAAAAAGCCGTTCAAGTTCTACTCTTTGCTGAATGAGAACCCTGAATTCGCGGTTTTGCTTACGGAATGCTGGAACTCTCTTCAATTCTCAGGTTCAGCAATGTTTAAAGTATCGAAGAAGCTTAAGGAACTGAAGAGTATCATCCGTTCGTTTAGTAGAGAAAATTATTCGGGCATTGAGAATAGGGTCAGAGAGTCTTTTGCTGAGCTTCTCAGGCTTCAGAATATCCTCTTTAACTCTCCTTCTCCTCAAGCCGCAGCTGATGAAAGGAAAGCTCATGAAAAATGGTCCCTTCTCGCCAAAGCTGAAGAATCCTTCTTATATCAGCGCTCTCGAGTTACTTGGCTGGACAAAGGTGATATGGGCTCAGCCTTCTTTCACCGTTCAATACGCACTAGACAAGGTCAGAATCAAATAATTCTCCTCCTAGATATTAATGATGCCATATTGGAAACAAGAGGAGAAATTATGCAGCATGCTGTGGACTTCTTTGAAAATCTGCTTGGTGGTCCAAGTTACCAGACTACAGCTTCTGTGGATGATATAGCCTCACTTGTGAGTTATCAGTGCCCGGAATCAAGTTTTGAAGCTTTAGCAGCGCCCTTCTCTAGAGAAGAAATTCAGAAGGCTTTCTTCTCTTTACCGAGAAACAAATCTCCTGGACCAGATGGCTATCCGGCTGAGTTCTTTACAGCAAATTGGAAGGTTGTCGGCTCTGATATGATCAATGCAGTCACTGAATTCTTTGCTTCTGGAAAAATGCTCCAGCAATGGAATGCCACTATTCTTACCCTTATACCAAAGAAGCAGAATGCGGTAAAAATCACAGACTTCAGGCCAATATCATGCTGTAACACTGCATACAAGGTTATAGCAAAGCTCTTAGCCGCGCGACTGAAACAGATACTCCCGGATGTAATATCTAATACCCAATCTGCTTTCATTCCCGGACGTTTGCTCCTTGAGAATGTATTGATGGCTACTGAGCTTGTTCAAGGTTACAACTGGAAAAATATTACAAAGCGTTCAATGCTCAAAGTGGATCTCAAGAAAGCTTTCGACTCTTTGAACTGGAGTTTCATTATCTCTATTCTCCAGGCTTTGCGGCTTCCCCCGGACTTCATCAATCTGATCTCTCAATGTATTACAACAACTACATTCTCGGTTGCTATAAATGGTGAATTGGGTGGCTACTTCAGGGGTACCAAAGGTCTTCGACAAGGAGATCCTCTCTCCCCTTATCTCTTTGTCTTAGCTATGGAGGTTCTTGCTCAGATGCTGAACTCAAGTTTTAATACTGGTGTGATTGGATATCATCCGGCTGCATCGAATCCTCTAGTAACACACCTGGCCTTTGCTGATGATGTGATGATATTTTTTGATGGTCAGGTTAATTCGCTGCAGAACATATCGCTCACTCTTGACAGATTCTCTGTTTGGTCTGGCCTGTCGATGAACAGAAGCAAAACAGAGTTATTTGTGGCGGGTCTGAGCCAGTTAGAAACCAATGATCTCACTGCTCTTGGCTTCTCGCTTGGCTCTTTACCCGTAAGATACCTTGGCCTCCCTCTGATGCACAGGAAGCTTCGAATCTGTGACTACAGACCCCTTCTTGATCAACTCAAAGCTAAATTCACATCGTGGACTGCAAGGGCTTTATCGTTTGCTGGAAGAAGAGAGCTTCTGTCATCCGTCATTCATGGGACCATTAACTTCTGGTTCTCCACATTCCTGCTCCCAAAAGGCTGCATAAAATCTATTGAATCTCTTTGCTGCAGGTTCCTATGGAATGGCAACATTTCGGAAAGAGCCTCAGCAAAAGTTTCCTGGACAACAGTCTGTCATCCTAAGGAAGAAGGGGGTCTTGGACTTCGAGACTTACCATTATGGAATAAAACCCTATGTTTAAAGCTGGTCTGGTTGCTGTTTTCAGAGAATGAATCACTGTGGGCACACTGGACCAAAGTTCATCGGCTCAAGGGAGAGAGTATTTGGAGTATTGATGTGGAAAAACAGGCTTCTTGGATCTGGAAATCCATCCTCAAGCTAAGACCTTTAGCTGAAGACTTTGTTAAATGCATCATTGGTAATGGTCTGATGGCAAATTTCTGGTATGATGATTGGTCGCCTCTTGGTCCTCTGATTAAGCTCATTGGCCTCTCTGGACCTCGCCAGCTTGGGGTTCGTCTCACTGCCTCTGTCGGATCCGTATGTACTCCTCTTGGTTGGAACATCAGGCCTGCTAGATCAGATATTGCTATGCAAATTCACATTATGCTCTGTTCTTTGCCATTGCCTGCGCTTTCCTCTTGCTCCGATCGCTATATTTGGCAGGTTGATGGACAGACTCTGGAAACATACTCGGCGCGCCACACTTGGGATTCTCTCCGCCATCATCAACCCCCACAAGGATGGGAGAAAAAAGTTTGGTACCGTGGGCACATTCCAAGCCATGCTTTTCTAATGTGGGTTGCACAGCTGGATCGTTTGCCAACTAGAACTCGCATTGCTTCTTGGGGACAGCATCTCGATACTTACTGCTGTTTCTGCGATAATTTTCCAGAGACGAGAGATCACATCTTTCTGCGGTGTGAATATAGTGAGCAACTTTGGACTCTGATCCTCAGGCGCCTAGGCTATCAAGCCGTCATGTTTCATACCTGGACTGCTCTTCTCGAATGGTCAGACATCAAGGACACAACCTGTCCTACTACGCTTCGTCTTCTGGTCATCCAAGCAACGATCTACAAGATTTGGTTTGAGAGGAATGCAAGACTCCACTCTTCACCAACCTCAACTCCCCAAGGATGCTTCAAGATCATTGACCGCTTAGTTCGGCAGGCCATCATCGCAAGAAAGAACCGTAAGAGCTTCCGGACTCTTCTCAGACACTGGTTGAAACACTCTATCTAGTGAACTTCGGTTCGTAACCTGGTTACTAACATCAAAAATCTGTCGTTGTTTTTTCTCTTTTTTTGGCAATGATTGGTTTAATCGCTTAACTCTTGTATAAGTACAATCTGCTTCATTTTAATGATTTTACATACTTATCAAAAAAAAAAAAACTAGTGTACGTCCAAGATGTCTGATTTATTAGTAAATAAATAAAATCACTCTGATCTAAGATATCGATCATGTGCATATCCAAAAGCTAACTGAAAATGTATCTGTAAATTCATATATTATTCACGTACACAAAACTGTGCATATCTCACTGAGGCTAATAACACCTAATAGAACAAGCTACATTATCTTACCAACACATGCTGTGACAGTTTGCTTACGTATATTTTATCAAAATTTAATGCAACTCTTGTGTAAACGCATTAACGAAAAATTATATTTCATTAACGTACTACTGTGGTTTTGAAGATATTCAAATCTGCAATAAAATCAAATAATTTAGTATGGAATCTTAATAAAACAACACTCTCTGAACTATCCAATCTCATGAACCCATGCCCTTTTACATAATTAATTTTGTAAATACTGAATATAAAAGAATTTGGCCAATACGTTGCATGATACGTTAAACAAATCATATAAATATAAACATGTGGTTCGTAAACGTACGTTTCACAAGTCACATGTTTTATAATATGCTTGTATAACAAATAAACATTCATACACCAACTAAATCATAATGTCGAAAGACTCTTTCAGTCTTTCGTATAATTGTCATTTATCATTGTAAATGTTAGGATAAGAACAAAATAAAAATGCATTAATAATGAACCAATCATGTAGTTTATATTATGTTTATGAATAGGAAAGCCTAGACAGAAGGAACAATATGATACGGAACACGATACGATCATACAATGGATCTCCCACTTTAGTACCTTCTTCTCTTCTTCCACTTTGAAATTAACCTAACTAATAAAGATATGGACTCTGAAGATATTGAGCAGCTAACCCATTTTTCTGTGCACTTGTGGAGGCAAAATCTTGTCGACATCTTAAACTTTTATGCAGAGATTAATGAAGTACGGGGTCAAGAAAGAATATTTTTGTATTCTTATTCATCAAATCGTTTGAAAATTGAAATAGAAGAGCAACAAGTCAAAATCTAGTTGAGACAAAGCGAAGTAGTGAGGCGGTGTCCATGTGGCCTCCTAACATTTAAGTCCTAGGTACACACATACATGACATTAAATTAAATGTTACTCCCTCTTTGTTTCTAAAAAATTCCATATTTTACTTTTTCAATTTATGCAGTAACGACAAATTGTAAATTTCAAAGATATTAATTATATTTACTAAATTTTGATTGATTAAAGATCATAGGAAATGTCTAAACACAGAAATTAATATACTTATTATCAAAAGTTTACATATTTTTTTAATAAGTGTGAAAATTCTAGAATATACATTATTTTAAAACGGAGTAAGTACATAATTAATCTCATCATAATTATTTAAGATTTCCCAATGTCCATAACTATTTCATTCATAAATGTGAACCCTTTTAAACCCATCTTTACAACAAAACTAGCCTTTATTGTTACTATAAATAAGAACAATCAAATAAGAACAGACAAAAGTCCATTTCTTTATTGAAATTTCTATTATGTATCCCTTGCAACAATATGTCCATGCTAGTGCATTCTAGAGACGAACCTAGTATCAGTAGGTTTCCACTTTGCGCTCATGCATATAAATTGTGGAGTGTGTACTAGTGTATAATAACTGTGTAATTATCAAAATATAGAAAGCATATAATAAATATTTGTACCAAACAAACCCATGAGGTATTAGTTATGTTATGTGACATGATAATTGTATATTAGTTCTAGGCTTCTAGCTAGTTATAATTTTTAATCTAGCATTATAAACTCATATAGTAGGGTCGAATTATGATAGATTAGTTACTAACTTCTACCGAATTAAATAACTAATCATAAGGGTCAACGGGGTACATGTTGTTCCATGCATTGCTGGCTTTGCCTGTTGCTCGATGATTTCAAGTAATGCTCTTTACATGCAATCTTGATAATCTTATTTTAAATCAAGTCGCACATAATTGTACTCTCTTATTCTTTTAAAATAAATCATATATTAAAAATACTAAGCTTGACGAATTATTCACCAAAACTTTAGTTTTTTTACGAAATCTCGCAGAATCATATGAGGCGTTTGATAATAGGTAGAAAGGCAAGATGTCTCTAGTATCCGAATTGTCAAAAAAAAAAAAAAAATTAACACCAGATTTAACCAACCAGAGTTATTAGAATCTCTACCGATCTCTAACAATTCCAATAACTTGTTTACTTCATTATCCTTCCTCCGTAAATAAGACACTACTAAGAAAAATATTGGTCATTTATCAAATCAACATACTTAGTAATTATAAATTAATAAAAAGTAATACTTAGCAATATCAACATCAACCATGTTTGTGGTGAATTCCTTCGAATACTTTAGATGGTGATGGGTAAAATATATAAATTTATGGCTTCAATCACCGTTGTTGTTGTTGAGAAGTTACTTCCAAGATTTCTTAGAACTGTGATTGGCATTTATTATGACTTCTTACACTGTTGGAAAATATTGAGAATGTTTATATAGAAATTGGTCTTTAGCAAACGGATAAAGAGGCTTGACCAAGATGTTCATTTGTTCATTTCATTATTTATTTTATGTATTTCATCAAATTATAGGCCGAGCAGTTTCATAATTATGGAGTAAAAGTATTCAAATAAAGTCTTTTGTCAACAGTATAAATAGGGAGAGGGATTTAAAATTTAATTATGGCTAAACACATTTCGAAAATTTGAATATAAGATTAAAAAAAAAAATGTTGGAACACTGTAGAGTATTTCCTTTATCGCATATTACAGAATTTTTTTTAACTGAATAGCTTATCATTATTTCGTTTGTTATGATTTTTTTTTTTGATATTCAACAGAACAAATCAAAGGGAACAAGCCAAAAAAGGTTAAATCAGATACAGTAGTCAATTACTGTCGAAAATGTGAATAATACTCTAATGTACTTGAAGTAAGGGAGAATCTATTTTGTAAATTTATTCCCATAAAGATCTAATAGAAGAAAATACACAATTAATATATGCGTGATTCAACGGTGCCCTATTAAATCATCACATGAGTTTTGCACCCTCTTGTTCTCTCTTGTTTTGTTTATTTTCCCATATTTATCACAAACAAGATTATTCAATATCTTACGCAAATTATATGGAAATCAGAAAAATGCAAAAGACAAAATGATGAATGTGCGGGTAAATAAAGTTAAATGGGTACGTAAACACTTGATGTCTTTATTTCACAACTATGGGTTTGAACATCACATTGGTTCTGCCTAAATCTTTTCCTATTTTCAGTTTATATATCTCTGAAACTCTAGACTATTGATTCTTCAAGGACACTGTCCTCCCTTAACAATCTGTACAACATTGATGAATCAAGTTAGTACGTTTATAAAAACTCATTATTAACATATATGTGTATTTATATGGTAATTTACAAATGTAACATGTTGACCGTGATTATTCGTAGAACAGACTGTCAATAACTCAATATAGCTCATGGAAAAGTCAAAACTGACTGACTGTAGTTTATACAGCTTCTACGACTCCGTTCTAAAAACGTGAAACCTAAAATTTGTAGAGTTAAATACTTAAATATACTTTTTTAAATTAAAAAAATACCTTTTTATATTAAAGAAACCTATAAACTCGAGTATTAATATCATCCTAGAGTGGTAAGTAGAGATATAATTACTGAGAAGAAGATTTGACATGACGAGCCAATGGACAAGAATGTAGTACCGTCAATCAACCTTTTACACAGTATATATATATATTTTTACAATAATTTATGTATTGGGATTTGTTTTCTGCAACATTTTCTTGTAAGCAATCGTTTTTAATGCGTTGTGTTCTGCACAGTGCTTTGCCATTGGCTCGGGACTAACATTTAATTTCTCTCGTCTTCAGCTAGATTGAATGCTTCTGATGTGTTACTAACTTATAACAAGGACGTGTTCAGAAGTATAATAGCATTGCCAGATTTAAATTCAAATTCAGATAAATCCATTACCAGTGTTTGTATGATCTTTTTAGTTAGTTACTTCAAGTTCACCTCTCCAACAACCAAAAGGAGATAATAATAATGTGTGTATAAATCATATGTGAAAAAGTTGTTTCACCACACGTTACTGAATGTTCCAAAACTAGTAAAGTATTTTTATAATAAAATTTATAAAATAAGGTAACGTGGACAGTTTTATAAAATACTATTAACTATTTTGATCGCATTTGATCAATTATGTTAGACTTTAGACAGTTTTATAAAAAATCAACATATATTATATTAATATAAAAAGAATAACAGAAAGAAAAAAATTAAATAGACACATGAGCTGGACCCACCAGCTCTCACCTTATATCAATCTCCCTCCAAACTCTTTCCCCTTCCATTAATTTGCTAACTCTCTCTCAAAAAAAGAAAGCTGAGTTCAACAATGGGAAGAAGAAGATGATGAAGCTCTCATCTCTCTTCAGAGGCGTCTCCGGTGGATTACTGGCGGTTCCTCTCTGCTACAATGCCAAGAGTCTTTCGTTCCGAGTCGGAGACGACGTGATCAAAACCGTCAACTCTGTCTTCTTCGACAACGATGGAGGAGGAGGAGGAGACGCATTAGATGCCGGGACGCCCGAGTCGTGGTTCACGAACTCGTCCGAGACGGCGAGTCACTCAACCGAGTCGGATCAAGACCTGGACGCTGAGTCGCTGGAGATGGTGGTGAGAGGAGTCGTCAGATCGGAGCGGTTGTTCTTCGATCCGGGAGTCACCAGCTCGATCCTCGAGAAATCGAAATCGGAATGCGATTCGAAATCCAAAGCGGCGGCGGTTATATCGGAGGATCGGGATTGTAGTATCTACACGCCGCCGATCGAGGACATCAGCGTCCCGGTGGCGATGGAGTCCGACGATCCGTACGGCGATTTCCGGCGATCGATGGAGGAGATGGTGAGGAGCCACGGCGAGCTTGCCAAGGATTGGCGGAGCTTGGAGGCGATGCTCGCGTGGTACTTGAGGATGAACGGGAAGAGGAGCCACGGCGTGATCGTGAGCGCGTTCGTCGATCTCCTCTCGGGACTCTCTGATTCCGGCGCCGGTGCATCGTCGGTGTCTGACTCGGCTCGTTACTCCACCGCCGTATCTTCTTTGCCGACGTCGCCGTTATGTTCGTCGTCTCGTGGTCAGACGGAGATCGAAGAAGAAGAAGAGAGACGGAGCTGCTGAAGGCTTTTAATTTTAATCTCGTTTTTTTTTACCGGATTAACTTTTTGGACGCTGTAAAACGTAAGTAGTCGTTAGATGAAAGCTATATTGTAGTTATAGAGCCTTTTGTTAACTTTAATATTATCGTGTGCCCTTTTGTTCGCTGCTGCAGTGTGTTATAATTCATTTGTGAGTTTCAGACCACAAAAAAAAATCTCTGATAATTGAAATTAGAATTAACTAGTTTTGACCCCAAAAAAAAAATTGAAATTTACTAGTTCTTATATTAACATTAGTTTATAATAGTTTGGTCTAATTACTAATTTTTCTAGTCTTTTTGAGGTTTATATTTTCTTACATGATTTACCCAATGAGTCCTCAATTTGTTTCATACTACAATCTTTTCATTGTTTCAGAGTTTCATTAAATGTTAGTCTATATGAAACAATTAGTTTTTACTGGATGAACACAGTGAAAAGGATAAGAGTTAAACAAAGTCGTACAAGTATTTTAAAGTCCTAATTTAGTTCTATTTGTTCAGTGAGTAAATTTGTAAATCAAATACAGGTTACATCAAATTACTCTATTTTGAAAGAACATGCTTTATTTAGAAAATCGCATCTATCTGGAAACTTTTAATTATCAAGTTTGACGTGTTATCTACATTTGATTTGACACTTACAAAAGTATCATCACTCATATCCTATATACTAGTTCTACTAAAGCTGTTTACTTTGTGTTAATTATGATTTATGACTCATGAGAAGTCAAAATCTTAAAAGTAATTATAACATAAATACAAAGTGGATGTTGATCTAATAGCTAAGATCCTTCCAAAAGAATGAGGAGTCTTGCTCCCTTTGGGTCCATTGAGGTTTGGGAAGAGGTTAATTTAAACTGTGCTATCCATGAACACTTCAACTCTGAACTTACGGATCTCGCGGTAAAAAAAAGTGTAATAAAAAGATGTATTAATATAATTTATAAATAAGAAATCTTTTATATGATAATTTTCAAACTGATGAAATACAAAAAGCTAAATTTACGAGGGTGCATTAAAAGAGAATGTTGGTCTACAGTGAGTTTGAAAATGAAACAAATGAGAGTTGTGATTTGTATTTTGTATTGTGAAATGAAGGAAAGAGTAACATGACTTGGAGCAATGGTGGTGTGGTCACACACATACACCCTGTGAATCCTTCCCCGACATTATAGACCTCCTTCTCTCTTATCTCTTTCCATTTATTGCTCTACATTTAATTCGTGGACCAACCTAGACGACGACGTTTAAGTGTTTCTTCCTTTTTTCTCTTCATCATTATTTGATAATTTTTTTTTGGTCGGTCAAAGATAATTTTATAAGCATTATGTATTATTGTATCATTTTCTTCATCAGTTTCATAAATTTGGTGTTTTTCTTGTAAGAAATACATCGCAAGGGTGTGGTCCTCAGATAGATGTTTTCTATACGAAATAGGAACAAAATGGGATTATTTAGAGTATAGAGTATAGTATGATATAAAAAATGAGGATTTAGAATATAGAAGCCTATATATCAAACACCTGTAAGATAACAACACAACTTTGTTATAAGATTTTTTTTAAATGTAACATTCATACAACTAACACCAGTTTCTTTCATAGAACATATTGTTTTTGTTTCTACTTACAAAATCACTATCCTATCATTATGTTCTCTAATATAAAGTATAAAACAAGGGCCCAACTTGTTTGATAAAAACGAGTGTACAGTCACGAAATAATCATCTAAGTATATTACGTCAAGATCGAGACAAAACTTTTGGACACTTAGATTTGACAGAGAAGGCCCATTTGAGGAAGGTTCTTCGATCTGGCCCTACATCGGTTTATTCGGATATAGTTGAAAACAAACCAAACCAAAACCAGTACGGTTCAGCCACACAAAGATTCATATTTCATATAGGTTCACGCTCATATGAAAAAGAATATCGATTTAGATGTGCATTCATTAGCTGAAACACATGGTTCTTAGAACTTGAGGCGCAAGGAACAATGCAAAGTAGAAAAAGAGACTAAAAACCAACAATGCGTTTAACATCTTACAAACATTTAAGGATTTCATCAAACTCAGTGAGTGTTTTGAAGAGAATTTTAGACACTACAGTAACTGTGATCTTTTTTTTCCTGAAGAATCTCCTTTTAACTCAATGCGAGCTAGGATCTTTACCAAAACCCATCATGGCATGAGTCGCTAGCATCAAGCCTCTTCGACCCATCTCCATTACCCGACCTACTAACGGGAAGCTAACAGTGTCTCTGTTCCTGAGAGGTTTCTTGTCCCACCTTATACATTATCGACCAACAAGGAAGCAGTTAAATGAATATAGGATCTGTGAAATTTAGCGGTTTGAGAAACAAAGGGTGGAGTTATTAGTTATTACCAGTCTTCGTGTCGGACAATCTTGTCGTTCTCGACATAGAGTTTAATGAGAGAGATCATGTGAATGTTCTTTCCCAGGAGCTTGTAGTGTTGTTTGTTGTCAATTAGTATCTGTTTTGTTCCATAAGTTGTTTCCTTTGTTTAAACGGTGAAAATACAATCATGGTATAGTGTAGCAACGAGGCTAGAATAAGGGGATTCTAACCTCTTTCTTCCCCGGTGCGATAACACTTTCCTGAATATGATATTCAACTATTTTTGACTCACCAAACACCTGTAAGGAGAGTATGATGGTGTGATTGAGTCTTTGTATAGTGATACTTCCATCATCATAGTAGTAAACATCGAAGTGAGATTTATTATATACCTTTGAGAGTGAATAAAATGCTGATTTGATTTGCTTCACCCTGAAATTATTATTTTTTAAAAGTGACAAAAAATATACAAGTGTAAACAATGATTCATTGTCAATGAATATGAAGTTGTTAGTAGGAGGAGCAACATACCCTTGAGCATGAGTTAAAGGGTCCTCAAACGAAGCATTTGGTGCATACATGTCAAAATCTTTTGCTTTTGCGCAAGACCCATACCTAAAACAATCACGCAAGAAGAATTAAAAAAGCTCCAAAATCCAATGAGAAATGTTAATCTAAATCTCACATCGAAAATTTAGACAAATAATGTGTAATATATAATAGAATGTCTAACTCTGATTAGCACGAGACTTTTTGAAGAGAACCCAAAAGTAAATTCCTGCAGTGTTGAAGTTTAAAAAAATGTCTTTCTGCTAAAAAAAAATGCCATGAAAGTGTATTATCGTGAAAAACTACAAAACTCGAATTCATGCACAGCTACGTTTGACATGGAAAACATACCAGTGAGCTGCAATTTGCCAACAAATAAAGGAACTTGTGATGCAAGGAACAAGTAAGGAGTAAACTGAGCTAGTCTAGGATTACACAAAAACCTATCTAACAAACTAACAAACTATACGAGGATACAGATGCCATAACAGAACAGGGCTCACAAGTTGAGGATATGAGGCATGATCGTATCAGCAAATCGCCTCTGTTTCAATTCACACGCTCCTTTTCCCGCGCATTCCCACGCCGGATCCATCTCCGCTCCAGATTCATCTAACAGACAACGATAAAACATGTATGATTCATCAACAACCAGATCCAAGAAGAAGAAGATGAATAGCCTCCTCATCAACAACCATCAAAATAACAAGATCGTAAAAAAAGTGAATAAACAGATTCAGTGGTTTAATTAAACGAACCTGGATTCGGATTAGTGTGTTTCCCCATGGATGTTTCAGAGATCTTCCTTTGAAACAACAAAAATTTGTTGAAAAATTAGATTGAATTACGAAATTGAAGCGAGGGAAAGGAGTGATATTTGCATGGAACATGGTGTAACAACGTCCACGTGGCACAATCCTCTCCATGTGTGTTTGTTTTTGACCGTTGATTATTCAAGCCGAGAAAAAAATATGATAACGATTAGAAACTTCAATGGCCTTTGATTAATTCTTGTAGACTACTATTGTTCGTATCAAAAGAATGTGAGGTTTGGTTTTACATCAGTTTCTCTACATGTTTCAAGGTGAACCAAGCTCGTGAATACATACTGATTCTGATTCATAAGCCTTGGCTATCAAAATGGTGGATAGATATTATTGGTCTTGAGATTTTAGAGGTTATAAATAATTTAGAAATTCTATGCGTCTTTCTTATAAATTTTCGGACTTTATTTTAATGTTTCATGTAGATATGCCCAAAACTGGCTAGGCAGAGTTAAATGTTTTATTTTCAAATGTTAGTTATCTCTCATGCATGATGCTATTCTCTATAGTTTTACAAAGGCTGTTGTTATTTATTAGTATTTCTCTATTATTATTAAACTCGCTCAGGCCACATATTGTTTCTACTGTACATATATGTATGTATATAGACCTCAAATATGTACCAGATGAGGTGAATGTGTAACTTTCTAGATTTCAAGCAAAAGACGAGGAATAATTGGATTTCCATATCTAGAATAAAGTACACGTTAAATTATTGGAGCTTGGTGGGTTCTTTTCCGCACCATTCACTTTAATTATAAGAAGAAAAAAAATATAGCTTCTTTATGCTTACTTTATTTTTGTTTGACATGTCCTTGTCTTAACATTATTTTCAATGTTAATCTGATGACTATCTGTTATTCATTTTCATATGCTTTAAATTATTCCCACCAGTGTTACTAATCTAATACATATATAAAAACACGCAAAAATCTCTCAACTTTGCGTAAACGAAACAGGTACTCGATATTATCAAATACTTAAAGCTGTGAGGCACAGCTGCTTTATTGGTCAAGTCTGTTTTATAAACTTTAAACCTCTGAGCCATTACTGAAAAAGGCATAAAAGAAGATCTTGATTAATTTTTAATTCTCTATATTAACAACCATTCTAAGGTATATGCTCTGTCACTTTGTTAACAGCAGACAAAACATTAAACGTCATGTAACTCTTTACATATAATGTACCAAAAGAAACCAGTGTACCAATGTTGCAAATTGCATAATGTACCAAAAGAAAGCAATGTCTACAAACTCAAACCTTTTTGATTAAAGTAACCACCATATACTACAATTCCCCTATAATATAATACAATCATCTCTATTAAAAAAAAACACAATGCTTCTTGAACTGTCTCTTTACAGCTGTTTCTTCTGAACGTTCTAGACGTATATATATGTTTTCTTAAACAAAAAAAAAGTGGGGCCAATGTAATGTAAATGCCAAAATATGATCAAATATCATAATCAATGTGACAACTCGAGAAAAAACTACTATTTAATAAGAAAAAAAGGGCACAGATGGGTCCGTTCAGGTCACTGACCCTTGACCCAAAACAAAAGGGCCCAAAGAGCCGTCCGTACGTCTCCATCTCCAGCCAATAGGGGTGTGTGTGTGCTGCCCTTTGTTCTGTGTAGAGAGTATTTACAACACGTTTTAATACATATATACGCACACGACGCAGCTGTGAGCTAAAGCCAATAGAATCAATTCTCTCTTCTTTTTTTTTTTTCCTTTTCTTTCGCAGAGAGAGAGAGACGATTGGTGCTATACTGCTATTAATATCTTTCCTTCGTCTACACTCTCGCCGTTTCTCTCTTTTTACTCCGACCTTGTTCTTCCGTCACTACCTTCGCCGGAAAACCTTCACCGGAGGTCAAAGTAAGTAACTTTTTCGATTGTTGAAGAGTTATTACGAGCTTTGTTATGAATCTCTCTGCTTATTCGATTCAAAGTTCGTAGCTTTTAAGGGTTTTCTGTCGAAATTTCTGGTTTTGATTTCAATGCGGTTTTTGTTTTAAGGTTGTAATGACTCTCTGCTGGTAACTGTTTCATTGTTTCGATGTTCTTCGTTCAGTCTTTCTTTTTTGTCTTTTGTTTTGTCTTCTTTGTCGTGTGGGGTTATTACAAGACTTGTTGTCGGGATCTCAGTTTATCTTAGATTGAGAGGTCACTGTTTGATTTGAGAAGACTATTTAAGGGTTTAAAAGCTCTAAATTTTGGTCCTTGGCATAGAGTTAAGCTTCTTTAAGTTTGATGATGACTTGTTGTTAACTAGTACTCTCTTCTAACAAAGCTTTTGACTTTATTGATATCTTAGGGGGAATCTGTGAAGCAAATCTCATTTGAGTTTAAAAATCATGTCAAGGCCTGGTCAGCTACCTCCTCGTTGCCCTATCCCAAAGAAGCTGTCTTTGAATCCTTATGCAGATACATTCTACTCTTCTTCTTCCCCGTTGAATCATACATTAGCCATCATCACAAGTCTTCTTCTCCCACTCAAGATTCCACGCTCGAGGAGCAACCAGCTTGGCTTGATGAGCTGCTGCGTGACAAAACTGATGGAATGCTGCTCACTGGTGGTTGTGGAGGTGGAGGAGGTCCTCCTGCTCCTCTGCGCCGCTCGGCTAGCGACTCGGTTGTGCTGTTGGGAGACATCTCGGCGGACTTTGCTGGTTTTAACCAAAGCGAGGAAGATGAAGAGAGTTTGACTTCTGAAGCTTGTGGGGAGTTGGAGTCGGCTTGTGTGTATGGTCCCAACTCGCCAAGGGCAAAGAACAGCTCAAGCTTCTCTGACAACCCTATTGCTTCTGCCTTCTCGGATTATGGTCCTCAGAACTCGGATGATACTGTGAAAGGAAGCATTTGTCCACCTGTGGCAGAAAATGCTTGTGGTTCGATGGGCGTACCAAATGCAAAAAGGTGAGAGAACATTAACCAATCATTACTTTATTATAGAGAAACTGACAAGCTTTAGTTCCTTGTGAGTATCCTTTATTAGCTAATGTTCCTTATTAACATGTTTCATATGGTTGGATCTAGTTTTAGTCTCTAAGCTCTAACGTGGTATCTCTGTATCTAGTTCTAGATCAAGATTGAGATATAAGAAGAGGTACTTTGGTTTCAAATTTGTAAATGAAAAAGTAAGATAGGAGACAAGAACTTCCATATCTCTGGTCTACCCTTGTATTTGTAGATTAAAGATGGGTTTGTTCTGGCTAGATTTGCAAATGTGTTAATGACATTTGGTTTACCCTTTGTATGTGTGTATGTCCACAGGGATGCTCTTAGAATGTTCAAACTCGCTATCAGTGCTTGTACATCATCTTACTGTGTCAGGTGTTCATTCTTTCATCTGTCTTTACTTTGCCAGGAACCCAGGACAGCGTTCAAGAGTTCGTAAGCTCCAGTACATTGCTGAACTTGAGAGGAGGGTCTCCATGCTGCAGGTAGAGTTTCTGTTCAAGTTTGTGCTTTCTAAAACCCAACCGGTCTGGGTTTTGGTCTCAACCGCATTGGTTATTTTGCCTGTTACAGTTATATGTACAAAAATAGGATGCTGTATGTTAGATCTCTGTGGTTTCTCATGAGCTGAGTTATTGGTCTTACAACATAACTAGATGCACATCCATAGAACATAATATTAAACATCTTGCACTTTAAAACCTGGTAGTAACAACCACTAGCAATATCGTTTTGCAGGCAGTGGAAGCAGATTTATCAGTGAGAGTGGCTTCGCTTCTTCAGACACGTGCAACACTGTCCCTGGAGAATAGCCAGATGAAGCAGCAGATGGCGATACTAAAGCAGGACAAGCTCATAAGGGAAGGTAAATACATAAACCAAACATCTAATGAGTGTTTGAATCAAAACTTAAAATCGATTTACTGATTCCTATTGTACCTTATTCTCTGTATAGGTGAGTACCAGTTACTAAAGAAGGAAGCTCAGAGATTGAACTCCAGATTGAGAAACTTTGGAAGCAACAACAACAACAACTTTAATAACAGGCTGGCCAGATCTTATTCTGCCGGTTCAAGTATAGGTCCAAGGACAGCTTCGTCACACTTGGACTGGAACTTGCTGGACCTGGCCAAACTCAATCTCAACTAAAGACAAGAACCTCCTCCCTCCTCTCACAAGAAGAATAAGTAGCTTGAGGATGACAGCTCTATGTTTTGAGAAAAAGGACAAATCTCTTTCTGATTTGTATAAAAAGTATCCAACTCTCTGTGTCGAGAGTATTGGATGTAGTCTGATGCTTTAGCACAAAAAATGTTGCAATTTCGAGATTCTAATGTTGTAATCATAGTGTAGTGAGTTATGCTGGATTTGAAATGAGTAGCTTTAAGGAGGGACCATTGGCCATTAACTAAATAATGTCCTTTAGATAAACCAAGATTGATAAGACGTGCATATCGTAAGAAACAGAACTTACATAACTAGCCATAACGGCATAACCAAATTGAGGATCCAAGTTTGAAAACGTTCGGAATGGGGCAACATGTAAATAACAAAAATTTAATTAAAAGCATCATAATTGAGAACGTTGCAGTTATGTTTAAACCATTACAACTTTTTGTTCATACCTTTTGAAAAACAAGAAAGAATCTACAAATGCTTTTATTTAATCTCAAAAATTTCAGACTATTAAATTTAAATTGGAACTACCAAAAAATATTATGTGTGATATTTCAATAAATGTTTTCAACAATTCAAATAAAGAATTATGAACTGTAGATTAGTCAAACACAGAGATATAAAGATTTTTAAAGTCATACAGTTGCAGTATGTTTACGGACAGATTTCTAAAAATTATCATGTAGTCATGTTTTCTATCACACATGTCTTCAATGATCTCAAACAAATCATGAATATAGACTTATCGTTGTAAATTACCTCATTAATTTAGCAAATGAAAATTAAAATGTGTTTGCTTTTTAATTAATTTCAAATATTAAGTTGTATTTAAGATTTCAAAATAACTTAACTAACCGGATAATAAGACAAATTTGGTACTAACATATTTTTAATTTTATTCCCACCAAACTTATAGAACAAAATATAGATTTTCCATGTTATCAATAAAAGAATATAGCTAAATGCAATGTTTTTCTTTGAAAACAATTATAATTGTTTCCATGAATAAATATTTCAAAAAATGTGACATTCATTTATTTTTATAAAATGAGTGGGGGATTTAGCTTGCCCCAAGTTTGAGTCTTAGAGCCACAACCTCCCCCAAGTTCGTAGATTCCTATGCCCCCAACCTCCTTTGACGATTTATATCCAACCAGATAAACATTTCTTCAAAATGTGTTGTTTTTCTATACTAGTATGTATTCATCAGCACCAAACATAGACGAGAAAAAAACATTAGAAAAAAAAAGTTGCAAACAGATTAATAAAGGCTTAGCAAAGCGACCGATAATTTTATATAACCAATGTTTAAACAAACAAATCTAAAGCCATTCTCGATAGTATAACAACAGATACAATCCATCATATCCGTACAACGGAAGAACGCAAGAACGCGTATGAACTGGGAACAGTAAGCACAACACTAGACCACTCAACCTTTCCCCAAACTTGACCATTCTTGCGCTTTTCAAACGCGACCAAAGCACAACAAATACTCTTCTCTTCACAATCACCACCACGAAGCTGCTGCTGCTGCGGCGCAAACTTGTCCCACAAGATTAAAAGTTTCCCACAGTACCGAACCGTCTCGATCAAACCACCACGACGAGGACAACTCTTGTTGAACGAAGACAACCCCCTGACACGTTTCCAGTCGCCACACTCTGCGTCGTACCACATGCAACATTCCCTACGACAAGAGTAACTTATAGTACCCACCGTACACTTACTGTCACCCTCGAGCAGTTTTCCTAACGAGTCCCACTCGCGCGTTTTCGGATCATAGACCGAGTCGTCCTCCTCCTCGTTGCTCGTAACGCAAAGCTTCCCTCCGATAACCTCTAGTTTTCTCATCACTAGAGAGAACCGAAGGTCGTCTCCAGGGTCAGGTAAAGGCTCCCATGTTCGAGTCTTTGTATCGAAAACCTCACCCCAGCTTTCCCCGGCCTTGGCCTCGCAACCTCCCAATACGTATATCTTCCCGTCGAGTACGCACGCGACGGGATTCACACGAGGTACAGTCATGTCGGGTGCGTTACGCCATAGAACGCTCTCACTGTTGCGGACTAACATGGCTCGGGACGGAGGGTAACGTTGTCTGAGGGCGTAGATATCCGAACCAACCTTACGGACTAACAACGGTTCTCGAGGAGCGTAAGAAGAAGACGGCACTACTTGAACCAACGTAGCTTTTTTCTTCTCGGGTTGTATCCAGAGGGTGAACCACGAGGGACGGTCGGGAAGCTGTAGACATACAGAGAACGACTCTTCTTGTGTTTTGTGGTGAAACCGGGCGTGGTTGAGCTCGATGGATGAGATGAGAGAGCGAAAGGTCTTGGAGACTAGGGAGAGTTTAGGGTAGTACGACATCGATATGCGAGCTAAGCAGTTTAGGATTATTACATCTGGAAGCGACAGAAACGACCGTGGTGGTGGTGGAGATGGATTCGGTTTCCACTTTTTCCGAGGTGGTTCTTCGACTCCCGCAGAAGCGGCGGCTTGAACCGAAGATGGTGGCATTGGGGGTAAGTGAACACACGATTAGTTTGTTTTTTTTGTCGGCCAAAGGTTTCATTGTAAACTTAAGGGGTAAGTAAGTACATATTGGTATGGGATTATCAAATAATAGGCCCAATTACATAACAGAGCTTTATGACATTAAACATAATGAGAAACGGATGACACCGTTTGTCTTCTGATGATATCGTTGTCACATTATTTTATTTATCTAATCTTTTACAAACAATCATTACCAAAATACTTAATATGAGTTTTAGGATCCATACTTCTTACTTATTTATAATAATAGACATGTTGTGCTTCAATTCCTAATGTGTTATTTGTCACTTATCATACCACTTGTTCAATACTATGTACAATCTTCTAAGTCTATTATTGCATTGTGTTGGATGTTTGTTATCATCCTTTGGAAATTCGGTATGCTTTAGAACAAAAAAATGTTATAACTACGAGACTATAATGTTGTACATAGCGAAGCTCATTATGCCGGATTTGAGTTAACAGGGAACATCAGGCATTAACTACACTTGTGTGCCTTACATAACCAAAATTTGCCTTCATTACATCAATAGTTCGATAAGAATTGCTTGTTGTGAGAAACTGATCATACATAACTAACCATAACCAAATCTGAGGATCCAAGGTTTACGAGACTCTTATGCACAAAACGTATTATCACATGAGTAAGGGATTTTATAAAAAAAAAAAAACAATAGTAGCTTTCACAAGTGAAAGCGCTTGGAGATGAATTCTTGGTATGCACACAAGCAGAAAGTGTGAACTTAACCACGAAGTGAAGCACGTGGTACCGCGGGTAATCCCCATTCATCCTCGGCCTTCTGTTTCATCATAAAATCTCTCACATCAGCAACAAACATAAAAACAGTGTTCTTCATCATAATTACATACATAGAGAGTTTAGAGAGGGAAACTCACTTGAGCAGCTCGTTCAGGTTGAGCTCCAGTTGTTGTCCTTCCTGGTGGTGGAGGAGGCAAGTCAAGTTCTTCATCAAGATCTGGTTCCTTATCGGGTTGGAGATAGGAAGGCACTCCGTCTGCTTCAGTCTCGTTTCCCATGTCAGCTTCAAGAGCATCAAGCTCTGTAACTCACAAAACACATGGCAATAAGTAGCAGCAGAAAGTGGGGATATATTAGAAAAAGAATGTGTCAAACAACTTACCGCCCATGAGGTCATCTTCGTCAATGTCATCAGGAACATTGTAGCTCCTACCAAGTGAATCTTGAATTTCAGAGCTCACATCCATTAAGTCCATCATCTCATCTTGTAAATTCTGTTTGTGATGACACAATTAAGTATAAAATAAAAATAGTATACAGGAAGCGAATAACAAGAAGAGAGAGCTTCAAAAAAAAAACGTACATCAATATCTTGAATCTTGACGGTTTTCATCATTCCTTTCAACTCCTTGTTGGCAGATTTCAACGCTGTCATCTGCAGTCAAGCATAGGTGGTTTTCAATCCACATTCATGTACATAATAAAAGCATCATATCAAAAAACACATGGTTGGATATGTATAAGAAGAAGTAGATAGATACAGTTTGTTGAGCATCTTTGAGGCCTTCAGCAGCAAAAGAAACTTGATCAAGGTTGAAAGTCTGATTGTACAGCATGTCACGCTGTCCTTCATACCTAAACCAAAAAAAAAAAAAAAACATGACATCAAACCATTGAGACAAAAGCAGGCACTTTCACATACAAAGATATTGGAGACTCTTTACATTTTCTTTTGCTTGAGAACTCGCATAGCTCTAGCTTTGATAGCTTCTTGAGCAGGACCAGGTCTTGTCCTTTTGATCTGGTCTTTGTATTTGCAGAGCTCAGCATCAAGCCTCTTAACCTTGTCTTCCACTGACTCTCCTCTTTTATTGATCTGACAACACGAAAAATACATTTTAGGGATCTTAAAGATCCAACTAGTTCTCATAGCAATGATCTCTACCTATCACTTCCATCCAGCTAAAATCTCCAAACAGATCCCTAATTCTCTACATTCCTCAAAACGATTTCGAGACGAAAGAATTAAAGAAAAAAAAAACAAAGGAAAGGAAAAGAGAGAAGCAGTAGTAGAAACCCGATCGGAGGCATCCTGGATGGACGGTGGAGGCTCTTTGTTGTTCTTCGCACCGAATATTCTCTTCATCTTCTCCGACAATCAATTAATAAATCAGACAGACACAAAAAGACTTCTAGAAAGACAACAACAAGAGCTCGCCGAGATGGCTTATTGGCTTTATTTAACTTATCTGTATTTATCGATTTCATAATATAAAAAAAAGTTATTTGTTTTTTTTTCTCGCTTTTTTTTTCTCTTCTTTGATTAATTAAATATTACCAACGTAACACAGGCACACTATAGTTTAAACTTTCCAATTAGTATTTTTGACATATACTGAAAACCAATTCATTGTGAGACTGAATAACATTATAGATTAATTACTGATTTTATTGAATAATAATAATATTTCTCTGGTAAGTTTCCTCAATACATCATTATTGTAGGAGAGGAAGAAAAGTCTTTCTTTCGACACCAAACTTATCACACAACCAAAAAAAAAAAACATGACATCAAACCATTGAGACAAAAGCAGGCACTTTCACATACAAAGATATTGGAGACTCTTTACATTTTCTTTTGCTTGAGAACTCGCATAGCTCTAGCTTTGATAGCTTCTTGAGCAGGACCAGGTCTTGTCCTTTTGATCTGGTCTTTGTATTTGCAGAGCTCAGCATCAAGCCTCTTAACCTTGTCTTCCACTGACTCTCCTCTTTTATTGATCTGACAACACGAAAAATACATTTTAGGGATCTTAAAGATCCAACTAGTTCTCATAGCAATGATCTCTACCTATCACTTCCATCCAGCTAAAATCTCCAAACAGATCCCTAATTCTCTACATTCCTCAAAACGATTTCGAGACGAAAGAATTAAAGAAAAAAAAAACAAAGGAAAGGAAAAGAGAGAAGCAGTAGTAGAAACCCGATCGGAGGCATCCTGGATGGACGGTGGAGGCTCTTTGTTGTTCTTCGCACCGAATATTCTCTTCATCTTCTCCGACAATCAATTAATAAATCAGACAGACACAAAAAGACTTCTAGAAAGACAACAACAAGAGCTCGCCGAGATGGCTTATTGGCTTTATTTAACTTATCTGTATTTATCGATTTCATAATATAAAAAAAAGTTATTTGTTTTTTTTTCTCGCTTTTTTTTTCTCTTCTTTGATTAATTAAATATTACCAACGTAACACAGGCACACTATAGTTTAAACTTTCCAATTAGTATTTTTGACATATACTGAAAACCAATTCATTGTGAGACTGAATAACATTATAGATTAATTACTGATTTTATTGAATAATAATAATATTTCTCTGGTAAGTTTCCTCAATACATCATTATTGTAGGAGAGGAAGAAAAGTCTTTCTTTCGACACCAAACTTATCACACAACCAAAAAAAAAAAACATGACATCAAACCATTGAGACAAAAGCAGGCACTTTCACATACAAAGATATTGGAGACTCTTTACCTCTACTACACACTACTTCTTCTTCTTCCTCTTCCTTTTGTTCATCTGATTCTGTTGATCTCTCCGCTTGCTCTGACTTGTTCTTACCACCACCTGCTTTCTGGTCGGCATTGTTCTCCTTAACCTCTGGTTTCAATCTCTCGATCTCTGCATCTTTGTCAAACTTCAAGACATAAGCTTGGTTGCAACCCTCGTAAAGCCTCTCTCCAAGCGTGTCTATGATGTAATAAGCATCGTGGTCAACGAGGAGGACGAAGAAATGATCGTTCCAGCTCACAATGTAGATCACAGGCTCGCTTCCCGACTCTTCCGGTTCTCGTCTCGTGATCTCTTCCCATATACTATCAAAGGACATCACATCTTTCAGAAAGTCTAGACTCTTGTCTTCTTCTTCTTCCTCCTTCTCTGGATGGAAAAACCCTATGAAGGACTTCTCCGGGACCACACAGATGGGTCTGATCTTAGCCTGAAGAACCGTCTCCAGATCAAAATGTTTGTCGGGAAACCGTTCCCTGTACTCCTCGTTCTCGCACAGGTTCCTCCACTCGGATGATCCTTCTCTGATGAGACTGTCGAACTCTGACCTCGTTGGGATTATGTCTCTGTTTGATCCTAACCAATGCGCCATCACCGCGACCAAAGCCGTGCACGCTTTCTCCAGCTGCTCTCTCGCTTCTTTGATCGATCGAAGCGAGGAAAACTCGAGCTTTGAGTTTCATCAGCCCGTCACGGCTTGTAATATCTCTCGTCTCCCAGCTACCGACAACAAAGTCATCGTCTCCAAACTCAGACAACGGTTTCATGACCGAATCATCAGACCTATACCACTGCAAAGAGAATCAACCAAGAGTTAAGAAAACTGTTTTGTTAAACTATAAAAGTGTTTTTAGTGAGAAGAATGCTGCATACATCAGAGGTAGACTCATCGGAAGAGCTAAGCTGTCTACGGTCAAAATCGATATCATCACCCCTTCTTCAAGGCAGTCCTTTTTAAGAAGCGGTTCTCCTTTCGGTTTAGAAGATCTAAAGCTCAGTTTCCTCTTCTTCCAAGATAACATTCTCTTCTTCTGCTCCGAGCTCACCGAGTCATTCGAAACCTCGTCTCCTCTCTCTGCTGATGGGCTGCGGTGGCTATAATATATCAAATCGTCATCTTCGGGGTTTGTACCAGCATGAAAAGAGCCTCTAGCCCAGTTAGCGTATCTTAGCGTTTTGTAAGTCACAGGTTCAACCACACCGCTCTCTTCTGATTCATCCGCAGCAGCAGCATCTCCTTCGTCCTGAGAGTCTGTATCAAAGGATAAGAAGACTCAGAGTCAAGGTTTCTCTCAGGGCTTCTGGTTTCACTTCCGCTGCTCCCTGCATCTTTTTTACTAGCTTCCTTCTCCGATGCCTGGCCGATAGACATGCAGTGGTTGAATGTTTTCATCTTTCTCAGGCCTACTTTGACGACAGACTCGGCTTTCTCGGCCTCTGCGGAGAGAGGAGACCACAGGACAGGAAGAGCAGATCTCTGTCTTTCAGGCAGTGATTCTTTAGAGGAAAACTGAAGAGAGACCTGTAAATAAACTTAGAGATTAGAGAAATGAAAACAACTGTAGATCCAGAAAACCATCTAATGAGGAAATCATTTGACGCACATGAAGACATGGTGATGATGAAGAAGAAGAGCCACGCATCTTTAGAGGCACTTTGACCTGAACATCATCTTCTTTCATCAATGAAAAGTACTCTGCAATGTTCAGCGATGCCTTACCAAAGCTACGAACTTTCTCCTTCGTTCCTTGATTCAGTCCCTACATAACCCACAAGATTGAATCAAAAAGTTCTATTAAAAACTCCAAAACGAATCAAAAGCCCCAATTTTTTACAACATGATTCCTATCAATTAGGCAAAGGTGACAACTTTAAGATCAGATGATTGATCATAATCAAAGTCAACGATTTCAAATTAAGATAAGAGACAGAGAGAGACTGACATTGAAGACGGTGAAGGAGACGAGCCACGGAAGAAACTCTCCTTCCTTGTAAACAGAGAACTCGCAGACCCTCTTAAACTCCTCGTTCCACTCCACCACGCCGTCGCCTCGAAACCCTCCTTCCTCGGTGTAACTCCGCTCGACGGAGGAGCGTTTGAGAGCCACCACCGCTCTGGGTCCTCTCCATTTGACTTCGACGACGGGTCTCTTCCTCGCGACGGTGGAGGTGGTCCCGCCGCGCTGGTCGCAATCGCCGTCGGAATTCAAACCCTCGATTCTGTGGACGACGACGATCACGTCGAATTTGACGGCGAAGAGAGGAGGCCACGGCGGCCACCGCATGATCTTTTTTTTTTTTCACAGGGATCCTGACCTGGTTAAGAGGATTGGAGCAGCAACTGCAGTCGAAGTCAGAGCCACTGGGATTCCATACACCTTTGCTCCTTGCATTGCAGTAAATTTTCTATCTTCATTGTTTACTTTTAGACATTTTTTTGGTTTCTTACTCGCTTGCTATAGGTTTGTAGAGATCCAAGATGGGGTAGGTGCTATGAGAGCTACAGCGAGGATCACAAAGTTGTGGAAGACATGACTGACATCATACTTGGTTTACAAGGAGAGCCTCCTTCCAACTATAACCACGGAGTTCCATTCGTTGGTGGAAGGTAAAAGGCTGTTTCCAACTAAATTTAAAGTGTGATTGATATGAAGCCTTTATGTTCATTTTGAATTTTTGATTATAGGGATAAAGTTGCAGCGTGTGCCAAGCACTATGTGGGAGATGGTGGGACAACCAGAGGAGTAAACGAGAACAACACAGTGACTGATGTACACGGTCTTCTCAGCATTCACATGCCTGCTTATGCTGATGCAATTTACAAAGGCGTTTCCACAGTGATGGTTTCTTATTCGAGCTGGAATGGTGAGAAGATGCATGCCAATACTGAGCTCATTACCGGGTATCTCAAGGGTACCCTTAGGTTTAAGGTCTGTTTACTCTTTTCCTCCTCATCCATGGCTTCATTGGCGTGCTTTAGGGGCTAACTCCAACTTATCTTGTCTAATGATATGTGCAGGGTTTTGTTATTTCGGATTGGCAAGGGGTTGATAAGATATCATCACCGCCGCATTCTAACTACACAGCTTCTGTCCGAGCTGCAATTCAAGCTGGCATTGACATGGTCTTAGTGTTTCCAAACTTCACAGACACTCTTTGCATATTGATTATAAAGAATTTTTTTAAACTCATTATCTGAAAATAATATTGCAGGTCATGGTCCCTTTCAACTTCAACGAATTCATCAATGATCTTATGTCGTTGGTGAAGAACAAAGTGATTCCTATCACCCGGATTGATGATGCTGTCAGCAGAATCCTCCTTGTCAAGTTCACCATGGGTCTCTTTGAAAACCCTTTGGCTGATTACAGCTTTTCCAATGAACTAGGAAGCCAGGTCAGTTGCTGCATTGAGTATTTTCCCTGAGCTATAGAACATGTTGCAAGTATTAATGTTCTCAAACTCTATTAGGCACATAGAGACTTGGCAAGGGAGGCTGTTAGGAAGTCTCTTGTGCTGCTGAAAAACGGGAACAAAACTAATCCTATGCTCCCACTTCCAAGGAAGGCTTCAAAGATCCTAGTCGCTGGTACTCATGCTGATAATTTGGGTTACCAATGTGGTGGTTGGACCATAACTTGGCAAGGATTGAGCGGCAACAAGAACACATGACCGAAGCTTTTGACCAAAGCAACAAAACTAAAAATATGAAATAAGCATGCAAAGACACAACAACAAGAACACAAGGGTAAGCTCTTAATACAATTGCCATCATCTTTGAGCAATGATGTGAAAAACTGAGTTGATGATTTGTTTTCAGGAACTACAATTCTTGGCGCTATACAATCATCTGTTGATCCAAGCACCGAAGTTGTCTTCCACGAGAATCCAGATGCTGAGTTCATCAAGTCGAACAACTTTTCTTACGCAATCATTGCTGTTGGTGAACCTACGTATGCAGAGACAGCTGGAGATAACGACAAGCTAACTATGATGGATCCTGGTCCAGCCATCGTCACCTCCACTTGTCAGGCTATCAAATGTGTGGTTGTGGTCGTTTCAGGCAGACCGCTCGTGATGGAGCCTTACGTTGCCTCCATCGAGCGTTGGTTGCAGCTTGGCTACCGGGAACAGAAGGGCAAGGTATCACTGATGCTCTTTTGGAGACCATGGCTTCAGTGGGAAGCTTCCTGTTACATGGTTCAGAAACACGGAGCAGTTGCCTATGAGCTATGGAGACTCGAATTATGACCCGCTCTTTGCTTACGGGTCTGGTCTTGAAACTGAGTCTGTTGCGAGCATTGTAGCTAGGTATAAATCATCTACACAGCTTCATGTTCCATTAATCTCAGACACGAGATTAAAATTCTTTAACTCCTCTTTTTGCTGGTTGCAAACAGGTCAACGTCAGCTTCTGCTGCTAGCACAAAGCCATGCTTAGTCACAGTCCTTATATCTGCTACATTTTGTATGTTTCTCTTCCCAAGGTATGTATCATTCATTCACCAGTTCAACTTCCGTTTTGATATCTCCAGAGAAATTGGTGAGAAACTGATGTTTTCTGCCAACTTTCTGTCTACAGCTTAAGCCGAGTTTTTTCAGAAGATGAAAAGCTACAAAAGTTTGGAGTAAGATCAGATCATTCTTTCGGTTATTACCTAATCGTGAGAGTTTTTTTTTTTCTTACATTTTTCTCTCTCTTTTCACTGATGAAAAAAGTTGCTTTTATTTGATTCTTGTTTGGCTGCTGAGAAGCTAAGAAAAATGAGAACTCTTTTGTCATCTTAAGTTGTGTTTTTTTTCTCTCTCTAGTCTTTGATTAATTAAATATTACCGACATGTTGACAAATAAAAATATATTATCGACATTAATAAAAATTCAAAGAAACAAAGATTTTGTTTTTCAGAGAGCCTAGTTAGGACAAGTGACATATATCTTATTCTTTATATATATACACTTCTTACCAGCCCAGAAAGGAGGAACTCCACTTAACAAGATGTAGACAATCACTCCAGCACTCCAGACATCAGCTTCAGGACCATACTGCTTTCTAAGAACTTCCGGAGCTACATAATATGGGCTACCAACAACATCTGTAAACACATCGTCTGCAAAGAGGAAGATAATTCCAAAATTATTGACTGGTTAGAGACCAAATCTTATTAGTAACAATGAATCCAAACCTGGCTTAAAGAACATAGAGAGTCCAAAATCAATCGTCTTCAAGAGAGAATCTTCGTGTTTACTAACAAACAGAAAGTTCTCAGGCTTGAGGTCTCTATGCATAACACCAAGAGAGTGGCAAGCCTCCACCACACCAACAATAGTCCTAGTGAGCTCAGCTGCTTTCCTCTCCGTGTAGTGACCGCGTTGAATTATTCTATCAAAAGCTCACCACCTGCACAACACTCCATAACGAGGTGCACCGCCACAACATCCTCATAAGCTCCTTTGATGGAAATGACATTAGGGTGACCAGACAAGTGGTGCATTATCTGAATCTCCCTTCTCACATCTTCCACGTCCTCGTCGGACAACAGCTTCCTCTTGGCAATGGACTTGCAGGCAAACTCCTTCCCTGTAGCCTTCTCCACGCATAAGAAAGTCGTCCCGAATTGCCCTTGTCCTAGTTTCCTTCCCAGGGAATAGAACTCCTTAAAGTTTTCAGTCTTCCTCTGTAACACTGACTCAGTCCTGAGGCCTGCGCTGGTCACTCTCTTCATGTTTTAGGCTTCTTAGGCTTAGCTGGAGAAGCATCAGCTTTTGTCTCCACCTTAATCTCCGGTTTCGGACTCTCAGGCTGAATCTCTACATCGGATTTGGCCTTTGTCTCGATGTTAGTCGGTTCCCTGGCTTTGGCATTGTGAGATGTTCAGGAGGTTTGTTCAGGACTTGATCAGATGACGATGGAGAACGAAGCTCTCCTGAAACAGCTTCACTTGCAGCTTCACTTGCAGTATCATCTGCATCTCGAGGCCGCCACATTGCAGCGGAAACGGATTGCAGGAAGCCATTTCTGCTTGGTCCAACACAAGTATTACCCATCCAGAATCAAGATCTGATGACAAAACGCTCAAAAACAATCTAATCTCATTGAAAGTCAAACCCTTTCTATGCATATGATAAAAAAAACAAAGCTTTCAAATTTCTACACAGATGAACTGATAAAGCCTACTACTTTGGGTCTATCGAATAGATTTGACTAGAAGATTAAAACGAGAAACAAAGGAAACAGAAAGAAAGATCAAAAGGGTAATGGAAAGTTTGTGAATTGATAAGAGAAGGATGCAAGAATCCTCCCCAAAATCAAGAGAGAGAGAGAGAGACCACAGGACAGGAAGAGCAGATCTCTGTCTTTCAGGCAGTGATTCTTTAGAGGAAAACTGAAGAGAGACCTGTAAATAAACTTAGAGATTAGAGAAATGAAACAACTATAGATTCAAATAACAATCTAATGAGGTAATCATTGACTCACATGAAGACATGCTGATGAAGATGAGGATGAGCCACGCATCTTAAGAGGCACTTTGACTTGAACATCATCTTCTTTCATCAACGAAAAGAACTCTGCAATGTTCAGTGATGCCTTCCCAAAGCTACGAACTTTCTCCTTCGTTCCTTGACTCAATCCCTACATAAAACCACAGGTTGAATCAAAAGCCCCAATTTTTTAAAAATTAGGGCTAAATTACAGAGTACATAGGCAAAGGTAGCATCTTTATGAATGATCAATCATACTCACAGAGTATATTAAAACACAGTCCCTACATAAAACCACAGGCTGAATCAAAAGCCCCAATTTTTACAACATGATTCCTATCAATTAGGCAAAGGTGACAACTTTAAGATCAGATGATTGATCATAATCAAAGTCAACGATTACAAACAAGATGAGAGTTAGAGAGAGAGAGATCTGGGGGATAGAACAAAGGATAGGATAGTTTAATAGCACTACAGTTGCATAAACCGTAGAGACAAATGTTAATTTAATTTAATGGGAGGAGAGTGAGGTCAAAGGTTTGGAGGAGAGAAGAGGCTGAAAACAGAAACTTTTGGAAGAGAAAGGGAATACTTAGAAAGCTGCAAGAAGAAGCTAAATCAAAAGAGCTGAGGCAAAAGGCTTCAAGAAGAAGCTATAGCAAAGAGAAGGCTAAGGCAAGGAAGCTTCAAGAAGAAGTTAAAGCAAAAAAGAAGGCTGAGGCAAAACTTCAAGAAGCAGCTATAATAAAAGAGAGGCTGAGACAAGGAAGCTTGAAGAAGCAAAAGCAAAAGAAATTTCGATTAACGGCAGCAAGACAACAACCGAGAGAAACAGGCTTGGGGTTCAGTATGAGGCTGTTAGGAAATCACTTGTGCTGCTGAAAAACGGGAACAAAACCAATCCTATGCTCCCACTTCCAAGGAAGGCTTCAAAGATCCTAGTCGCTGGTACTCATGCTGATAATTTGGGTTACCAATGTGGTGGTTGGACCATAACTTGGCAAGGATTGAGCGGCAACAAGAACACAAGGGGTAAGCTGTTAATACAACTGCTATCATCTTGAGCAATGATGTAAAAAACTTAAGTTGAGATGATTTGTTTTCAGGAACTACAATTCTTGGCGCTATACAATCATCTGTTGATCCAAGCACCGAAGTTGTCTTCCACGAGAATCCAGATGCTGAGTTCATCAAGTCGAACAACTTTTCTTACGCAATCATTGCTGTTGGTGAACCTACGTATGCAGAGACAGCTGGAGATAACGACAAGCTAACTATGATGGATCCTGGTCCAGCCATCGTCACCTCCACTTGTCAGGCTATCAAATGTGTGGTTGTGGTCGTTTCAGGCAGACCGCTTGTGATGGAACCTTACGTTGCCTCCATCGAGGCGTTGCTTGCAGCGTGGCTACCGGGAACAGAAGGACAAGGTATCACTGATGCTCTCTTTGGGGACCATGGCTTCAGTGGGAAGCTTCCTGTTACATGGTTCAGAAACACGGAGCAGTTGCCTATGAGCTATGGAGATTCACCATATGAACCGCTCTTTGCTTACGGGTCTGGTCTTGAAACTGAGTCTGTTGCGAGCATTGTAGCTAGGTATAAATCCTTTACACAGCTTCATGTTCCATTAATCTCAGACACGAGATTAAAATTCTTTAACTCCTCTTTTTTTTGCTGGTTGCAAACAGGTCAACGTCAGCTTCTGCTGCTAGCACAAAGACATGCTTAGTCACATTCCTTTGTCTGTTTCTCTTCCCAAGGTATGCCTCATAGATTTACAAGAGTAACTTCCGTTTTTGATATCTCCAGAGAAATTGGTGAGAATCTGATGTTTTTTTTTTTTTTTTTGCCTGTCTACAGCTTAAGCCGAGTTTTTAGAAGATGAGAAAAGCTACAAAAGTTTGGAGTAGATCAGATCATTCGCAGCATAGGTTTGTTCTTGTAGCCTTTAGCTAAAGAGATCCTGAAACATGTCATTAATTATCTCTTATGTGGTGTTGTTGCAACCTGTAACATTCTTTTGGATATGTTTAAACAAGAAAGTTACTGTTTATGTAATTGAATTTCTCAAAAGACAATTCTCTGCTTTTTAAAACTAGACATTCTTTAACCTATACAGACCTCTTCTTCTTCTTCTTCCAAATCCTCAAAACATACACACTCCACCACTTGTTCAACTCCTTGCGTTCCAGTTGTCATGTTGCAAAAACAGAACAAGGGAAGGAAGAAACAACTAGGTGGAGTCGACTAAATCATACTCAGTCTATGATCATTTTTCTTTTTTTTTTTGTGTTGAAACTACTACTCTGTTTTGGGGGTTTTAGAAGCTTTGCTCGTTCCTAATGGCATTATTTCAAATTTCTCCAACAATGCTTAATTTCTTAGTCACCAATCAATCAATGTATCATGTTATGAGTGTATTATTGCAAAACCTGGAAGATTTTCGGATGTTTTTAACTGGGAAAGTTCTTCTATTAAAACTCAACCTCTGCTTTATAACTACACAATCTTTATATTGAAACGTTGTGGGCAATAATGGTACATCTCCTAACTGACTGACGTCATTAGGGTGGAACACAAGGTATTAATTACTTGTAAAGAAAGCAAAACATATTATGCTTTTCTTTGTAAGAGGATAAACATATGATGGATGACCTGAGACGAAAGAAGAGAATTTTTGCCTCAAAACTAGGAATATCAATTGCATAATGCAAGAGAAAATGGCTAAGCATTGCGTAGATTGAATTTTTTTTTATTTTATATATTCAGAACAGTAAAACCTCAAAGCTCAGACAAAAACAAGCAGTTCAGAAAGAAAGAAAAACAAAATTTAATTAATGGCAGCAAGACAGCAACCGAGAGGAACAGGCTTACGTGTTCAGTATGTAGATTTTGTTCCCAAATCTGAATGGAAAGATCAACCTGAAGCCACTCTTCTCACCATTGATCTTCCAGGTTGGTAATACATATATATATTCAACTAGTTGTGGTGGTATAACTGTTTTTTTTTTTCTCAAAAAAAGGTTTTACAAACGCGCAAATAAATGTAGCGCATGTGTCAGCCTTGAATATGTTAATAGTCTCTGGAGAACGTCCCCTGGCTAATCGGAAATGGAGCCGTTTCAACGAAAATTTCATTGTTCCACATAATTGTCTTGTGGATAGGCTTCGTGTGAGCTTCAATAACAACGTCCTCACAGTCACCATGCCTAAGATGATGATTAGGAAGATGCCTGATGATCTTCCAGAAGCTTCTAAACCTGTGGATGAGAAAAAGGAGAAGCTAGAGGAGAAGAGGTTGTTGGAAGAATCTACAAGGAAAGCAAAGGGAGAAGAGGATGAGAAGAAGAAGAAACTTGTGGAAGAGAAAGAGGCAATACTTAAGAAACTGCAAGAAGAAACAAAAGCAAAAGCAAAAAAGACATTTCCATTAATTGCACCAAGACAGCAACCGAGAGAAACAGGTTTGGGGGTTCAGTATGAGGATTTTGTCCCCAAATATGAATGGAAAGATCAACCTGAAGCCATTCTTCTCATCATTGATCTTCCAGGTTGGTATACAAAATAAAACACATATATTTAACGACAGCGTTTGGTTCTGACGTGAACTGTTTTGTAAAGGTTTTACAAAGGAGCAAATAGGGACAACGTATGTGCACTCTTCGAATATGGTAAGAGTCACAGGAGACCGTCCCCTGGCTGGTGGGAGATGGAGCCGTTTCAACAAAGAATTCACTGTTCCGAAGAACTGTTCACTAAATAAGATCCATGGGAGCTTTAGTAACAACACCCTCACCATAACCATGGCAAAGATGCCAAATCTTTCAGAAACTTCTAAGACTGTGGCTGAGAAGGTTGAGAAGGTCGAGAAGCTAGAAGAGAAGAGGTTGTTGGAAGAATCTAAAAGGAAAAAAGAGGAAGAAGAGGCTGAGAAGAAGAAGAAGCTTCTGGAAGAGAAAGAGGGCATACTTAAGAAGCTGCAAGAAGAAGCTAAAGCAAAAGAGGTTGAGGCACGGAAGCTTCAAGAAGAAGCAAAAGATATGGTTGAATCAATGAGGATTCAAGAAGCAGCTATAGCAAAAGAGAGGGCCGAGGCAAAGAAGCTTCAAGACGAAGCAAATGTGAAAGAGATGGCTGAGGCAAGGAAGCTTCAAGAAGCAGCTATAGCAAAAGAGTTGGCTGAAGCAAGGAGACTTCTAGAAGAAGCTAAAGCAAAAGAGATGGCTGAGGCAAGGAAGCTTCAAGAAGCAGCTATAGCAAAAGAGTTGGCTGAAGCAAGGAGACTTCTAGAAGAAGCTATAGCAGAAGAGAAAGCTGAGGCAAGGAAGCTTCAAGAAGCAGCTAAAGAAAAAGAGATGGCTGAGGCAAGGAAGCTTCAAGAAGCAAAAGCTAAAGAGATGGCTGAGGAAAGGAAGTTCCAAGAAGAAACTATAGCAAAAGAGAGGGCCGAGGCAAGGAAGCTTCAAGAAGCAGCCAAAGCAAAAGAGATGGCTGAGGCGAGGAAGCTTCAAGAAGCAATTATAGCAAAACAGAGAGCTGAGGCAAGGAGGCTTCAAGAAGCAGCTAAAGCAAAAGAAATGGCCGAGGAAAAAAAGCTTCAAGAAGAAGCTAAAGCAAAAGAGATTGCTAAGGCGAAGAAGCTTCAAGAAACAACTATAGCAAAAGAAAGAACGGAGGCAAAGAGGCTTCAAGAAGAAACAAGAGCAAAAGAGAGGGCCGATGCAAGAAGGCTTCAAGAACAAGCTAAAGCAAAAGAGATGGCTGAGGCGAGGAAGCTTCAAGAAGAAGCTATAGCAAAAGAGAAGGCCGAGGCGAGGAAGCTTCAAGAAGAAGCTAAAGCAAAAGAGATGGCTGAGGCAAGGAGGCTGTTAGGAAGTCTCTTGTGCTGCTGAAAACGGGAACAAAACTAATCCTATGCTCCCACTTCCAAGGAAGGCTTCAAAGATCCTTGTCGCTGGTACTCATGCTGATAATTTAGGTTACCAATGTGGTGGTTGGACCATAACTTGGCAAGGATTGAGCGGCAACAAGAACACAAGGGTAAGCTCTTAATACAATTGCCATCATCTTTGAGCAATGATGTGAAAAACTGAGTTGATGATTTGTTTTCAGGAACTACAATTCTTGGCGCAATACAATCAGCTGTTGATCAAAGCACTGAAGTTGTCTTCAGCCAAAATCCAGGTGCTGAGTTCATCAAGTCGAACAACTTTTCTTACGCAATCATTGCTGTTGGTGAACCTACGTATGCAGAGACAGCTGGAGATAGCGACAAGCTAACTATGATGGATCCTGGTCCAGCCATCGTCACCTCCACTTGTCAGGCTGTCAAATGCGTGGTTGTGGTCGTTTCAGGCAGACCGCTCGTGATGGAGCCTTACGTTGCCTCCATCGAGGCGCTGGTTGCAGCTTGGCTACCGGGAACAGAAGGGCAAGGTATCACTGATGCTCTTTTGGAGACCATGGCTTCAGTGGGAAGCTTCCTGTTACATGGTTCAGAAACACGGAGCAGTTGCCTATGAGCTATGGAGACTCGAATTATGGCCCGCTCTTCGCTTACGGGTCTGGTCTTGAAACTGAGTCTGTTACTAGTATTGTCGCTAGGTTAAAGTCCTTCACACAACTTCTTGTCCCATGGCTTTGCATTACTCTCTGAGACACGAGATTAAGATCCTTAACTCCTTTTATTGGTTGCAAACAGGTCAACCTCAGGTTCTGCTGCTAGCACAAAGCCATGCTTAGTCACAGTCCTTATATCTGCTACATTTTGTATGTTTCTCTTCCCAAGGTATGTATCATTCACCAGTCCCAACTTCCGTTTTGATTTCTCCAGAGAAATTGGTGAGAATCTGATTTTTTTTTTTTTTGCCAACTTACTGTCTACAGCTGAAGCCGAGTTTGTGGAAGATGAAAAGCTACAAAAGTTTGGAGTAGAAGATCATTAGCAGCGTAGGTTTGTTCTTGTAGCCTTAGGCTAAAGAGATCCTGAAACGTGTCATCATATTATGTGGTGTTGTTGCAACCTGTAACATTCTTTTGGATATGTTTAAACAAGAAAATTCTGTTTATATAATTGAATTTCTCAAAGACAATTCTCTGCTTTAAAACTACACATTCTGTTATATTTGAACGTTGTCGGCACCACTGGTACATCTCCTTAACTTGTAAAGAAAGCAAAACATATTATATATGCTTTCTTTTGTAAGAGGATAAACAAATGACGATGACCTAAGACTAAAGAAGAGATTTTGGATGCAGACATAACCACAAAACTAGGAATAAAAAATTGCATAACGCAAGAGATTGAGGTCTCTTATTTATATGCAGAGCAATATAAAACCCTAATGAATTTTCTCAAAGCTCAGACAAAAACAACCAACTCAGAAAGTTAATTAATGGCAGCAAGACAGCAACCGAGAGGAACAGGCTCAGGTGTTCAGTATGAGGATTTTGTCCCCAACTCTGAATGGAAAGATCAACCTGAAGCCACTCTTCTCACCATTGATCTTCCAGGTTGTTATACAAAATAAAATATACATATATTTAACTAGTTCTTGTTGTATGGTTTCTGACGTGAACTGTTTTGTAAAGGTTTTACAAAAGAGCAAATAAGGATAAAGTATGTGCATGCCTCGAATAGGTTAAGAGTCACAGGAGAACGTCCCCTGGCTGGTCGGAGATGGAGCCGTTTCAACGAAGTTTTCACTGTTCCACATAACTGTATTGTAGATAAGATCCATTGAAATTCAATAACAACTACATCACCATCACCATGCCTAAGGAGACGATTACGAAGATGCCTAATCTTCCAGAAAGTTCTAAGATTGTGGCTGAGAAATTTGAGAAGCTTGAGGAGAAGAGGTTGTTGGAAGAATCAACAAGGAAAAAGAAGCAAGAAGAGGCTGAAAACAGAAAAGCTTTTGGAAGAGAAAGAGGGAATACTTAGAAAGCTGCAAGAAGAAGCTAAAGCAAAAGAGAAGGCTGAGGCAAAAGGCTTCAAGAAGAAGTTATAGCAAAAGAGAAGGCTAAGGCAAGGAAGCTTCAAGAAGAAGTTAAAGCAAAAGAGAAGGCTGAGGCAAAAAGCTTCAAGAAGCAGCTATAATAAAAGAGAAGGCTGAGACAAGGAAGCTTGAAGAAGAAGCAAAAGCAAAAGAGAAATTTCTGATTAACGGCAGCAAGACAACAACCGAGAGAAACAGGCTTGGGGTTCAGTATGAGGATTTTGTCCCCAAATCTGAGTGGAAAGATCAACCTGAAGCCACTCTTCTCATCATTGATCTTCCAGGTTTGGTATACAAAATAAATACATATATATATATAATACATAGGCATCTTCAAGAAGCTTCTAAAACTTTAGCTATGGAGAAGCAAGAGGAGAAAGAGAGAATACGTAGGAAGCTGCAAGAAGAAGAAGCTTCTGGAAGAGAAAGAGAGAATCCTTAGGAAGCTGCAAGAAGAAGCTAAAGCAAAAGAGGATGAGGCAAGGAAGCTTCAAGAAGAAGCAAAAGAGATAGTTGAAGCAATGAGGCTTCAAGAAGCAGCTGTAGCAAAAGAGCGGGTTGAGGCAAAAAAGCTTCAAGAAGAAGCAAAAATAAAAGAGATGGCTGAGGCAAAGAAGCTTCAAGAAGCAGCTAAAGCAAAAGAGATGGCTGAGGCAAAGACTTTTAGAAGAAGCTATAGCAGAAGAGAAAGCTGAGGTAAGAAAGATTCAAGAAGCAGCTATAGCAAAAGAGATGGCTGAGGCAAGGAGGCTCTTAGAAAAAGCTATAGAAGAAGAGAAGGCTGAGGCAAGGAGGCTGCAAGAAATAGCTAAAGAAAAATGAGATTGTTGAGGCAAGGAAGCTTCAAGAAGCAAAAAAAAGAGATGCTGAGGAAAGGAAGTCAAGAAGAAGCTATAGCAAAAGAGAGGGCCGAGGCAAGGAAGCTTCAAGAAGCAGCTAAAGCAAAAGAGATGGCTGAGGCGAGGAAGCTTCAAGAAGCAATTATAGCAAAACAGAGAGCTGAAGCAAGAAGGCTTCAAGAAGAAGCTAAAGCAAAAGAGATGGCTGAGGCAAAAACTTCAAGAAGAAGCTAAAGGAAAGAGATGGCTAAAGCAAAGAAGCTTCAAGAAACAACTATAGCAAAAGAGAGAGCTGAGGCAAATAGGCTTCAAGAAGAAACTAGAGCAAAAGAGATGGTCGAGGCAAGAAAATTTGAAGAAGAAACTAAAAGGAAAGAAATGGCTGAGGCGAGGAGGCTTCAAGAAGAAGTTATAGCAAAAGAGAAGGCAGAGAGGAAGCTTCAAGAAGGTATAGCAAGAGAGAAGGCTGAGGAGAGGAGGCTTCAAGAAGAAGCTACAGCAAAAGACAAGGCTGAGGCGAGGAAGCTTCAAGAATCAGCTATAGCAGAACATAGAGCTGAGGCAAAGAAGCTTCAAGAAGAAGCTAAAGCAAAAGAGATGGCTGAGGCAAGGAAGCTTCAAGAAGCAGCTAAAGCAAAAGAGATGGCTGAGGCAAGGAGGCTTCAAGAAGAAGCTAAAGCAAAAGAGATGGCTGAGGCAAGGAAGCTTCAAGAAGCAGCTAAAGCAAAAGAGATGGCTGAGGCAAGGAGGCTTCAAGAAGAAGCTAAAGCAAAAGAGATGGCTGAGGCAAAGAAGCTTCAAGAAGAAGCTAAAGCAAAAGAGATGGCTGAGGCAAGGAAGCTTCAAGAAGAAGCTAAAGCAAAAGAGATGGCTGAGGCAAGGAAGCTTCAAGAAGCAGCTAAAGCAAAAGAGATGGCTGAGGCAAGGAAGCTTCAAGAAGCAGCTAAAGCAAAAGAGATGGCTGAGGCAAGGAAGCTTCAAGAAGAAGCTAAAGCAAAAGAGATGGCTGAGGCAAGGAAGCTTCAAGAAGCAGCTAAAGCAAAAGAGATGGCTGAGGCAAAGAAGCTTCAAGAAGAAGCTAAAGCAAAAGAGATGGCTGAGGCAAAGAAGCTTCAAGAAGAAGCTAAAGCAAAAGAGATGGCTGAGGCAAGGAAGCTTCAAGAAGAAGCTAAAGCAAAAGAGATGGCTGAGGCAAGGAGGCTGTTAGGAAGTCTCTTGTGCTGCTGAAAAACGGGAACAAAACTAATCCTATGCTCCCACTCCCAAGGAAGGCTTCAAAGATCCTTGTCGCTGGTACTCATGCTGATAATTTAGGTTACCAATGTGGTGGTTGGACCATAACTTGGCAAGGATTGAGCGGCAACAAGAACACAAGGGGTAAGCTCTTAATACAATTGCCATCATCTTTGAGCAATGATGTGAAAAAACTGAGTTGATGATTTGTTTTCAGGAACTACAATTCTTGGCGCAATACAATCAGCTGTTGATCAAAGCACTGAAGTTGTCTTCAGCCAAAATCCAGGTGCTGAGTTCATCAAGTCGAACAACTTTTCTTACGCGATCATCGCCGTTGGCGAGCCTCCGTATGCAGAGACAGCTGGAGATAGCGACAAGCTAACTATGATGGATCCTGGTCCAGCCATCGTCACCTCCACTTGTCAGGCTGTCAAATGCGTGGTTGTGGTCGTTTCAGGCAGACCGCTCGTGATGGAGCCTTACGTTGCCTCCATCGAGGCGTTGGTTGCAGCTTGGCTACCGGGAACAGAAGGGCAAGGTATCACTGATGCTCTTTTTGGAGACCATGGCTTCAGTGGGAAGCTTCCTGTTACATGGTTCAGAAACACGGAGCAGTTGCCTATGAGCTATGGAGACTCGAATTATGACCCGCTCTTTGCTTATGGTTCTGGTCTTGAAACTGAGTCTGTTGCGAGCATTGTCGCTAGGTAATAAAAAAAAAATCATCTACACAGCTTCATGTTCCATGCGTTGCATTATTCTCTCAGACACCAAAGATTAAGATCCTTTTAACAACTATTTTTTTGTTGTGGTTGCAAACAGGTCAACGTCAGCTTCTGCTGCTAGCACAAAGCCATGCTTAGTCACAGTCCTTTGTCTGTTTCTCTTCCCAAGGTATGTATCATTCATTCACCAGTTCAACTTCCGTTTTGAGAAATTGGTGAGAAACTGATGTTTTCTGCCAACTTTCTGTCTACAGCTTAAGCCGAGTTTTTTTCAGAAGATGAAAAGCTACAAAAGTTTGGAGTAAGATCAGATCATTCTTTCGGTTATTACCTAATCGTGAGAGTTTTTTTCTTTTCTTTTCTTTTGGCAGCGTAGGTTTGTTCTTGTAGCATTAGCTAAAGAGATCCTGAAATGTATCATGTTATATGTGTTTTGTTGCAACCTGGAATATTCTTGGATGTTTACAATCATAGAGTATTCTATGCTTTAAAACTATACATTCTTTACATTGAAATTAGAACATGATTAATGGGGGAATGGGGGAGATCCATTTGGGGTTCTTAGAACATGATTTTATACTTTTCTGCTAAGACATGTCTCTTATATTTCTTATTTAAGAGACATTTCTTAGTTAAAAACTAAGATATGTATTTATATTACGTTAAGAATTTCATCTTAAGAATCTCTATTAATCATGTTCTTAATGGACACTAATGGTATACTGTATTTCCACGTCACTAATGGTATACTGTATTTCCACGTCACTAATGGTATACTGTATTTCCACGTCACTAATGGTATACTGTATTTCCACGTCACTAATGGTATACTGTATTTCCACGTCACTAATGGTATACTGTATCTCCTTGACTGACGTCATGGGGGGGGGGAACACAAGGTATAACTTGTAAAAAAAGTCAAACATATTATGCTTTCTATGTAAGAGGATAAACATATGATGCAGACATAGCCTCAAAACTAGGAATAAAAAAATTGCATAACGCAAGAGATTGAGGTCTCTTATTTATATGCAGAGCAATATAAAACCCTAATGAATTTTCTCAAAGCTCAGACAAAACAACCAGTTCAGAAAAAAAAATGGCAGCAAGACATCAACCGAGAGGAACAGGCTTAGAGGTTCAGTATGAAGATTTTGTCCCCAAATACGAATGGGAAGATCAACCTGAAGCCACTATTCTCACCATTGATCTTCCAGGTTGTTATACAAAATAAATACATATATATATATAATACATAGGCATCTTCAAGAAGCTTCTAAAACTTTAGCTATGGAGAAGCAAGAGGAGAAAGAGAGAATACGTAGGAAGCTGCAAGAAGAAGAAGCTAAAGCAAAAAAAGATGGCTGAGACAAAGAAACTTCAAGAAGAAGAAATAGCAAAAGAGAAGGCTAAGCAAAAAAGGCTTCTTCGGCTTCTAGAAAAAAAAAACAAGATGGTTGACAGAATTAAGGCAAGGAGGCTACAAGAAAAAGAGATTGCTGAGGCAGAGAAGCTTGAAGAAGAAGCCAAAGCAAAAGAGAGAGCCGAGGCAAGAAATCTTCAAGAAGCAGCCAAAGCAAAAGAAATGGCAGAGGCGAGGAAGCTTCAAGAATCAGCTATAGCAGAACATAGAGCTGAGGCAAGGAGGCTTCAAGAAGAAGCTAAAGCAAAAGATATGGCTGAGGCAAGGAAGCTTCAAGAAGCAGCTAAAGCAAAAGAGATGGCCAAGGCGGAGAAGCTTCAAGAAGCAGCTATAGCAAAAAAGAGAGCTGATGCAAAGAGACTTCAAGAAGAGACTGGACCAAAAGAGATGGCCGAGGCAAGAAAGCTTGAACAAGCAACTAAAACAAAAGAGATGTCTGAGGCGAAGAGGCTTCAAGAAGAAGCTATAGCAGAAGAGAAGGCCGAAACCAGGAAGATCCAAGAAGAAGCTGCAGTAGAGAGGAAGATCCATAAGAACAATGTGGATAAATCTGTAAGAAAAGAGAAGATGCTAATGTCAGAAAAGGAGAAGCTTCAAGAAGAAGCTATAGCAGAACATAGAGCTGAGGCAAGGAAGCTTCAAGAAGCAGCTATAGCAAAAGAGAGCTGATGCAAAGAGACTTCAAGAAGAGACTGGACCAAAAGAGATGGCTGAGGCAAGGAGGCTTCAAGAAGAAGCTATAGCAGAACATAGAGCTGAGGCAAGGAAGCTTCAAGAAGCAGCTATAGCAAAAGAGAGCTGATGCAAAGAGACTTCAAGAAGAGACTGGACCAAAAGAGATGGCTGAGGCAAGGAAGCTTCAAGAAGCAGCTATAGCAAAAGAGAGCTGATGCAAAGAGACTTCAAGAAGAGACTGGACCAAAAGAGATGGCTGAGGCAAGGAGGCTTCAAGAAGAAGCTATAGCAGAACATAGAGCTGAGGCAAGGAAGCTTCAAGAAGCAGCTATAGCAAAAGAGAGCTGATGCAAAGAGACTTCAAGAAGAGACTGGACCAAAAGAGATGGCTGAGGCAAGGAGGCTTCAAGAAGAAGCTATAGCAGAAGAGAAGGCCGAAACCAGGAAGATCCAAGAAGAAGCTAAAGCAAAAGATATGGCTGAGGCAAGGAGGCTTCAAGAAGAAGCTATAGCAGAACATAGAGCTGAGGCAAGGAAGCTTCAAGAAGAAGCTATAGCAGAACATAGAGCTGAGGCAAGGAAGCTTCAAGAAGAAGCTAAAGCAAAAGATATGGCTGAGGCAAGGAGGCTTCAAGAAGAAGCTAAAGCAAAAGATATGGCTGAGGCAAGGAAGCTTCAAGAAGCAGCTAAAGCAAAAGAGATGGCCAAGGCGGAGAAGCTTCAAGAAGCAGCTATAGCAAAAAAGAGAGCTGATGCAAAGAGACTTCAAGAAGAGACTGGACCAAAAGAGATGGCCGAGGCAAGAAAGCTTGAACAAGCAACTAAAACAAAAGAGATGTCTGAGGCGAAGAGGCTTCAAGAAGAAGCTATAGCAGAAGAGAAGGCCGAAACCAGGAAGATCCAAGAAGAAGCTGCAGTAGAGAGGAAGATCCATAAGAACAATGTGGATAAATCTGTAAGAAAAGAGAAGATGCTAATGTCAGAAAAGGAGAAGCTTCTGGAACTGAAGGAAGCCTCCAGAACTGGACTACATAAAATCCGATCCTGGTTCAAGGACCAAATGTGTGTCTGGAGCAAGCGGAAAACTAGGTTACTTGTGGAGAAAAAAAAAAAGAAGAAAAAACGTGAAAATGGATAATGGAGAAAATAAGGAAAAGAGAAGTAACAAGTGAAAAAAGAAGAGGTTGATGATGGTAAATATTAGGAGTGTATACTCTTGTTATCTTTTGCTCTCGGAGCTTACATTTCTTATCTGTTTATCATCATCACCTTCTTTTCATCTTCTTCTTATTCATTCTATGTTGGGGGAGGGGGTGCTATTAATTAGACTTTATAATTGTGATATGTTCTGAATCTACTAAAGTTTGGTGATGCCAAATTTACATTAGCACAAGATTCACATATACATTTAAAAAAAACTTCTTTGAAATTTGGTGGGAATCTGTTCTCGGTGGTAATGAAGTTTGGTGTTTTGTTCTATTTATTGTTCTATAATTTGAATGGAAAGAGTTTCTCTCTTTTATTTTGATACTAGATTTTAATCTACGTTTTTAAAACTCAAAAGAATATTTTTAAGAAAAAATTGCATCGTATATTGGTTAAGGCTGTAGGAGCTGTGCACAGTCTTGTTAATTTATACATCTATTTTTTTAAAGCAATCATGCTTTTATTTTAAAAATTGAATCTAAAACCAAAACATTATAAAAAAAATATGTTAGCTTTAGAAAACACTTTCTCTAGAGATTTTATACAGTGCTCTGAAAAATTTCTACAACAAAATAAATTAAAGATAAAGCTAAAAATCTAGAACCTAAATCTTAGAACAAAAAACAGAAAGTCACGGCCTCTACCAATCACCCCGGTAATTTGCAATCACATACTTTCCACTGTTTAAAAACAAAAAAAAACAATTTTTCTATAGTACCACTTTCTCTCTACTTTCTTCTTCTCCTTATTCTTCACTCAGCCACCATCTTTCAACTCTCACCAGACAGATCTCTCCGTTCGACTCGGAAACGATGATCACTAATGCTATTTCCTCCAACCCTGAGAGGCTGTGAGGGCTAAAAAATGATGGTTGAAGACATTCTTCTGTGGGCACTGACCAGTCGTCGTTTGCGCAGCAGAGATGTACCATTTAGCTTTTGACGTTAGTCTCAAATAACAGTTCTTCAAGCTCTGAGGAAAAAGGGAGAATATTAATATCCATCTTCTCTTAGTACAGTCTGATAGGAATAATAAGAATGTCAAGAAAGTTGATATTCCTACACACTCCGCTTCTTCAACTCCTCATCCTGTTTTACGTTCCAGTTGTAATGTTGCAAAAACAGAACAAGTCAAGGAAGAAACATCTAGGAGGAGCCGAGGAGGAGTCGATTATGTCAGAATCAGTCTATGATCCTTTGTCTTTTTACTCCAAAAGTCTTTTGTTTGGTTTTGTGTCTCATCATTTGTCTTTTTTTTTTGTGTATGTTTGACTTTGTTCTTGTGTTGAAACTACTGGTTTTTAGAAGCTTTGCTCGTCCTAATGGCATTATTTCAATTTCTCCAACACTGCTGAATTTTCTTAGGCACCAATCAATCAATGTGTCATGTAATGTGTGTGTTATTGCAACCTGGAACATTTTTGGATGTTTTAAACTGGAAAGTTTCTTCTATTGAAACTCAAGCTCTCTATAACTACACAATCTTTATATTGGAAACGTTGTGGAACTGGACACTAATGGTACATCTCCTTAACTGAGTTCATTGGGGGAACACAAGGTATAAAATTTGTAGAGAAAAAGCAAAACATATTATGCTTTCTTTGTAAGAGGATAAACATATGATGGATGACTTGAGACGAAAGAAGATATTTTTTGCCTCAAAACTAGGAATATCAATTGCATAATGCAAGAGAAAAGGGCTAAGCATTGCGTAGATTGAGGTTTTTTTAAAATATATTCAGAGCAATAAACCATATTGGATATTCTCAAAGCTCAGACAAAAACAACCAGTTCAGAAAGAAAAAGCAAAATTTAATTAATGGCAGCAAGACAGCAGCCGAGAGGAACAGGCTTAGGTGTTCAGCATGAGGATTTTGTCCCCAAATCTGAATGGAAAGATCAACCTGAAGCCACTCTTCTCACCATTGATCTTCCAGGTTGGTATACATATATATATATTTGACTAGTTTTGGTGGTATATTTCTGATGTGAACTGTTTTTTTTTTCTAAAAAGATTTTACAAAGGAGCAAATAAAGACAACGTATTTGCAAACCTCGAAGATGTTAAGAGTCACAGGAGAACGTCCCCTGGCTGGTCGGAGATGGAGTCGTTTCAACGAAGTCTTTTCTGTTCCACATAACTGTCTTGTAGATAAGATCCATGGGAACTTCAATAACAACTCCCTCACCATCACCATGCCTAAGGAGATTACAAAGATGTCTAATCTCCCAGAAACTTCTAAAAATATGGCTGAGAAGTTTGAGAAGCTAGAGGAGAAAAGGTTGTTGGAACAATCTATAAGGAAAGCAAAGGAAAAAGAGGTTGAGAAGAAGAAGAAGCTTCTGAAGAGAGAGAGGCAATACTTAGGAAGCTGCAAGAAGAAGCTAAAGCAAAAGAGAGAGCTGAGGCAAAAGGCTTCAAGAAGAAGCTATAGCAAAGAGAAGGCTGAAGCAAGGAAGCTTCAAGAAGAAGCTAAAGCAAAAGAGAGAGCCGAGGCAAAAGGCTTCAAGAAGAAGCAAAAGCAAAAGAGTTATTTCCATTAACGGCAACAAGACACCAACCGAGAGGAACAGGCTTGGGGTTCAGTATGAGGATTTTGTCCCCAATTCTGGTTGGAAAGATCAACCTGAAGCCACTCTTCTCACCATTAATCTTCCAGGTTGGTATACATATATATATATTTGACTAGTTTTGGTGGTATATTTCTGATGTGAACTGTTTTTTTTCTAAAAGATTTTACAAAGGAGCAAATAAAGACAACGTATTTGCAAACCTCGAAGATGTTAAGAGTCACAGGAGAACGTCCCCTGGCTGGTCGGAGATGGAGTCGTTTCAACGAAGTCTTTTCTGTTCCACATAACTGTCTTGTAGATAAGATCCATGGGAACTTCAATAACAACTCCCTCACCATCACCATGCCTAAGGAGATTACAAAGATGTCTAATCTCCCAGAAACTTCTAAAAATATGGCTGAGAAGTTTGAGAAGCTAGAGGAGAAAAGGTTGTTGGAACAATCTATAAGGAAAGCAAAGGAAAAAGAGGTTGAGAAGAAGAAGCTTCTGAAGAGAGAGAGGCAATACTTAGGAAGCTGCAAGAAGAAGCTAAAACAAAAGAGATGGCTGAGAGAAGGAAGCTTCAAGAAGAAGCAAAAGCAAAAGAGAGAGCCGAGGCAAAAGGCTTCAAGAAGAAGCAAAAGCAAAAGAGAGAGCCGAGGCAAAAGGCTTCAAGAAGAAGCAAAAGCAAAAGAGTTATTTCCATTAACGGCAACAAGACACCAACCGAGAGGAACAGGCTTGGGGGTTCAGTATGAGGATTTTGTCCCCAATTCTGGTTGGAAAGATCAACCTGAAGCCACTCTTCTCACCATTAATCTTCCAGGCTGGTATACAAAATAAATACATATATTTAACTAGTTATTGTTGTATAGTTCTGAATCAGTGTTTATAACCCGGACCGGATTAGCGGTCAGACCGGATTTAACCGTAAACCGGTCACCAATTCTGATTGGGTTAATACCAAAACCCAACTAAAATTGAACCGATTAAAATCTATATTGAACCGTTAAAAACCCGAGAATCGACAACCCAATGACACCGGTTAAACGCTGGTTCATATATAGACCATGTTTTTGTTAATAGAACAATTAACTTTTCTTCTTTTAAAGTAAAAATATGGTTTGCAAAATATTAATTAGGTATTTTCGTCTCGTCTCGGCAAGTCATCACAAGATTCACAGACTTAAATTTTCATGCTAAGATATTATTTTTGTCCACTTCACACTTCTTTTAAATATTATTTCATGATCACTTGTGTTGAAGACTTTAACAATTGAAACATTTACGTTTGTGAAATTTGTCTAGTTTATAAAAGAACAAAGAACTTAACTTATTATTGTTTTTCATTCCATGAGGAAATCAATACTTAGTTTACATGATCTGTTTTTTGTTCTTACTTATGGTTTAAGATTCGCTTGATTTTTTTTGTGTACACTGCAAAACATGATTTGGGCTATTAAATTATTTTATTACTCTCATTACATTTTTGGTTTGTTATTTTTTAAGTTTTTATAAGCATTTCTGTTATTGAATCATTTTTATTTGATATGATCTATCTTTTGTAAGACTATGCATATTATTCACAAAATATCATTAAATTCAGTTTAATCAAACTCAATGAAACCCGTCGAACCAATGATCCATGACCCAAAATATTCAGGTTCGGTAGCCCGTCTGCTTTTGAAAAATACTAGTTCTGATGTAAACTGTTTTGCAAAGGTTTTACAAATGAGCAAATAAAGACAACGTATTTGCAAACCTCGAAGATGTTAAGAGTCACAGGAGAACGTCCCCTGGCTGGTCGGAGATGGAGTCGTTTCAACGAAGTCTTTTCTGTTCCACATAACTGTCTTGTAGATAAGATCCATGGGAACTTCAATAACAACTCCCTCACCATCACCATGCCTAAGGAGATTACAAAGATGTCTAATCTCCCAGAAACTTCTAAAAATATGGCTGAGAAGTTTGAGAAGCTAGAGGAGAAAAGGTTGTTGGAACAATCTATAAGGAAAGCAAAGGAAAAAGAGGTTGAGAAGAAGAAGAAGCTTCTGGAAGAGAGAGAGGGAATACTTAGGAAGCTGCAAGAAGAAGCTAAAACAAAAGAGATGGCTGAGAGAAGGAAGCTTCAAGAAGAAGCAAAAGCAAAAGAGAGAGCCGAGGCAAAAAGGCTTCAAGAAGAAGCTATAGCAAAAGAGAAGGCTGAAGCAAGGAAGCTTCAAGAAAAAGCAAAAGCAAAAGAGTTATTTCCATTAACGGCAACAAGACACCAACCGAGAGGAACAGGCTTGGGGGTTCAGTATGAGGATTTTGTCCCCAATTCTGGTTGGAAAGATCAACCTGAAGCCACTCTTCTCACCATTAATCTTCCAGGTTGGTATACAAAATAAACACATAAATTTAACTAGTTATTGTTGTATAGTTCTGAATCAGTGTTTTTAAACCTGGACCGGATTAGCGGTCAGACCGGATTTAACCGTAAACCGGTCACCAATTCTGATTGGGTTAATGCCAAAACCCAACTAAAATTGAACCGATTAAAATCTATATTGAACCGTTAAAACCCGAGAATCGACAATCCAATGAACCGGTTAAACGCTAGTTCAGATATATACCAATATTTTGTTAATAGAACAATTAACTTTTCTTCTTTTAAAGTAAAAATATGGTTTGTAAAATATAAATTAGGTATTGCTGTCTCGTCTCGGCAAGTCATCACAAGATTCACAGACTTAAATTTTCATGCTAAGATATTATTTTTGTCCACTTCACACTTCTTTTAAATATTATTTCATGATCACTTGTGTTGAAGACTTTAACAATTGAAACATTTACGTTTGTGAAATTTGTCTAGTTTATAAAAGAACAAAGAACTTAACTTATTATTGTTTTTCATTCCATGAGGAAATCAATACTTAGTTTACATGATCTGTTTTTTGTTCTTACTTATGGTTTAAGATTCGCTTGATTTTTTTTGTGTACACTGCAAAACATGATTTGGGCTATTAAATTATTTTATTACTCTCATTACATTTTTGGTTTGTTATTTTTTAAGTTTTTATAAGCATTTCTGTTATTGAATCATTTTTATTTGATATGATCTATCTTTGTAAGACTATGCATATTATTCACAAAATATCATTAAATTCAGTTTAATCAAACTCAATGAAACCCGTCGAACCAATGATCCATGACCCAAAATATTCAGGTTCGGTAGCCCGTCTGCTTTTGAAAAATACTAGTTCTGATGTAAACTGTTTTGCAAAGGTTTTACAAATGAGCAAATAAAGACAACGTATTTGCAAACCTCGAAGATGTTAAGAGTCACAGGAGAACGTCCCCTGGCTGGTCGGAGATGGAGTCGTTTCAACGAAGTCTTTTCTGTTCCACATAACTGTCTTGTAGATAAGATCCATGGGAACTTCAATAACAACTCCCTCACCATCACCATGCCTAAGGAGATTACAAAGATGTCTAATCTCCCAGAAACTTCTAAAAATATGGCTGAGAAGTTTGAGAAGCTAGAGGAGAAAAGGTTGTTGGAACAATCTATAAGGAAAGCAAAGGAAAAAGAGGTTGAGAAGAAGAAGAAGCTTCTGGAAGAGAGAGAGGCAATACTTAGGAAGCTGCAAGAAGAAGCTAAAACAAAAGAGATGGCTGAGAGAAGGAAGCTTCAAGAAGAAGCAAAAGCAAAAGAGAGAGCCGAGGCAAAAGGCTTCAAGAAGAAACAAAAGCAAAAGCAAAAGAGAGAGCCGAGGCAAAAGGCTTCAAGAAGAAGCTATAGCAAAGAGAAGGCTGAAGCAAGGAAGCTTCAAGAAGAAGCTAAAACAAAAGAGATGGCTGAGAGAAGGAAGCTTCAAGAAGAAGCTAAAAAAAAAGAGATGGCTGAGGCGAGGAGACTTCAAGAAGAAGCTATAGAAAAAGAGAAAGCTGAGGCGAGGAAACTCCAAGAAGAAGCTATAACAAAAGAGAAGCTTGTAGAAGAAGCTGCACTAGAGAATAAGATCCAGAAGAACAAGTCTGTGGTTGAATCTGTAAGAAAAGAGAAGATACTAATGCAGGCAGAAGACAGGAAGCCTTCAGAACTGGAGAAAGCTTTGAAAACTGGACTATACAAAATCCGATCATGGTGGGACCAAACATGTATCTGGGGGAGCAAGCGAGGACGTGAAAATCAGCAGAAGAAAAACTAGGTTACTTGGTGAAGAAGAAAAGAGAAGACATGAAAAGAGATAATGGAAAAGAAGTTGATGGTTAATATAGGAGTGGTTGTTCTTGGAGCTTACGTTTCTTATTTTTTTTTTATGTTTATCTTCGGGTTGTTCTTATATTTTAGAACTGTGATATATTCTGAATTTTAATAAAGTTTGGTGATGTCATATTTACATTGGCACAAAAATATGCTAGAGATTAAGGTGGGGGTATTGGATTTAGAAATTTGATAGAATTTGAAAGATTATGGTTTCCATTAAATTCTAGTGTTATTCAATTGTGTATTTTATCAATTCTTTTAAATTCATGTGTTATTCAATTGCGTATTTTACCAATTTATTTAAATTATAGTGTTATTCAATATTTGCTAGATTTAATAGGAATGTTATTTGAAAGGAATTTAATGGAAAATGTAATGTAAAATGCAAAGGATCAATTCCTTGCTTTTACGAAGGGATTTGTTATTTTTAGAACCAACTTGACCCCACGGTAACCCACTACGTCTTTAGAAGACATATCACCTACACCAGCTCAATTCTAGGTCTCTCCTCTTCCAAAACCGGAACCGAAAAACTGAACTAGAACCAAACCAAATTATTCGAAACCAAAACCGGACCGCCTCAAATACCTGAATGGTTTCTATATTTCTATATCTGAATAACCGAACCGGAAACGGAACCGAACGGTACCCGAATATCCGAAAAAACAAGTTTCAACACTTTGATATAAAATAAAATGTCATCAGTTTCACTCAACCCGAATGCCCATGGCTAGTTCACCCAAAAAGATTCCTTTAGTAAAAAAAATCTATCTACAAAAAGTAAAATTTTCCCAAGTGTTTTATTTTGATAAAAAAATATCTAAGAGTTAACTACTAGTTGTGTATTTTTTTGTTATCATTCATAGCGTTAATATTACCATTTGAATTCCATCAAATTAATTTACATTCACTTAAATTCTATGGTAAAAGATAAACATAAGAATTAGACAATTGCATTAAAATCTCATAAAATCATTTAAAATACTGCAAAAGTTATTACATGTGAATTCTTTCAAATTCTTGAATTCAATACCACCCCCTAACATATACATTAGGAGAATCATTCTGTACAAAACTTCTTTTAAATATTATTTCATGATCACTTGTGTTGAAGACTTTAACAATTGAAACATTTACGTTTGTGAAATTTGTCTAGTTTATAAAAGAACAAAGAACTTAACTTATTATTGTTTTTCATTCCATGAGGAAATCAATACTTAGTTTACATGATCTGTTTTTGTTCTTACTTATGGTTTAAGATTCGCTTGATTTTTTGTGTACACTGCAAAACATGATTTGGGCTATTAAATTATTTTATTACTCTCATTACATTTTTGGTTTGTTATTTTAGAACCAACTTGACCCCACGGTAACCCACTACGTCTTTAGAAGACATATCACCTACACCAGCTCAATTCTAGGTCTCTCCTCTTCCAAAACCGAACCAAAACTGAACTAGAACCAAACCAAATTATTGAAACCAAAACCGACCGCCTCAAATACCTGAATGGTTTCTATATTTCTATATCTGAATAACCGAACCGAAAAACTGAACTAGAACCAAACCAAATTATTCAAACCAAAACCGACCGCCTCAAATACCTGAATGGTTTCTATATTTCTATATCTGAATAACCGAACCGAAAAACTGAACTAGAACCAAACCAAATTATTCAAACCAAAACCGACCGCCTCAAATACCTGAATGGTTTCTATATTTCTATATCTGAATAACCGAACCGAAACGGAACCGAACGGTACCAATATCCTAAAAACAAGTTTCAACACTTTGATATAAAATAAAATGTCATCAGTTTCACTCAACCCGAATGCCCATGGCTAGTTCACCCAAAAGATTCCTTTAGTAAAAAAATCTATCTACAAAAGTAAAATTTTCCCAAGTGTTTTATTTTGATAAAAAATATCTAAGAGTTAACTACTAGTTGTGTATTTTTTGTTATCATTCATAGCGTTAATATTACCATTTGAATTCCATCAAATTAATTTACATTCACTTAAATTCTATGGTAAAAGATAAACATAAGAATTAGACAATTGCATTAAAATCTCATAAAATCATTTAAAATACTGCAAAAGTTATTACATGTGAATTCTTTCAAATTCTTGAATTCAATACCACCCCCTAACATATACATTAGGAGAATCATTCTGTACAAAACTTCTTTTAAATATTATTTCATGATCACTTGTGTTGAAGACTTTAACAATTGAAACATTTACGTTTGTGAAATTTGTCTAGTTTATAAAAGAACAAAGAACTTAACTTATTATTGTTTTTCATTCCATGAGGAAATCAATACTTAGTTTACATGATCTGTTTTTGTTCTTACTTATGGTTTAAGATTCGCTTGATTTTTTGTGTACACTGCAAAACATGATTTGGGCTATTAAATTATTTTATTACTCTCATTACATTTTTGGTTTGTTATTTTTTAAGTTTTTATAAGCATTTCTGTTATTGAATCATTTTTATTTGATATGATCTATCTTTTGTAAGACTATGCATATTATTCACAAAATATCATTAAATTCAGTTTAATCAAACTCAATGAAACCCGTCGAACCAATGATCCATGACCCAAAATATTCAGGTTCGTAGCCCGTCTGCTTTTGAAAAATACTAGTTCTGATGTAAACTGTTTTGCAAAGGTTTTACAAATGAGCAAATAAAGACAACGTATTTGCAAACCTCGAAGATGTTAAGAGTCACAGGAGAACGTCCCCTGGCTGGTCGGAGATGGAGTCGTTTCAACGAAGTCTTTTCTGTTCCACATAACTGTCTTGTAGATAAGATCCATGGGAACTTCAATAACAACTCCCTCACCATCACCATGCCTAAGGAGATTACAAAGATGTCTAATCTCCCAGAAACTTCTAAAAATATGGCTGAGAAGTTTGAGAAGCTAGAGGAGAAAAGGTTGTTGGAACAATCTATAAGGAAAGCAAAGGAAAAAGAGGTTGAGAAGAAGAAGAAGCTTCTGGAAGAGAGAGAGGGAATACTTAGGAAGCTGCAAGAAGAAGCTAAAACAAAAGAGATGGCTGAGAGAAGGAAGCTTCAAGAAGAAGCAAAAGCAAAAGAGAGAGCCGAGGCAAAAAGGCTTCAAGAAGAAGCTATAGCAAAAGAGAAGGCTGAAGCAAGGAAGCTTCAAGAAAAAGCAAAAGCAAAAGAGTTATTTCCATTAACGGCAACAAGACACCAACCGAGAGGAACAGGCTTGGGGGTTCAGTATGAGGATTTTGTCCCCAATTCTGGTTGGAAAGATCAACCTGAAGCCACTCTTCTCACCATTAATCTTCCAGGTTGGTATACAAAATAAACACATAAATTTAACTAGTTATTGTTGTATAGTTCTGAATCAGTGTTTTTAAACCTGGACCGGATTAGCGGTCAGACCGGATTTAACCGTAAACCGGTCACCAATTCTGATTGGGTTAATAAAACCCAACTAAAATTGAACCGATTAAAATTCATATTAAACCGTTAAAAATCCGAGAATCGACAATCCAATGAACCGGTTAAACGCTAGTTCGTATATATACCAATATTTTGTTAATAGAACAATTTAACTTTTTTTCTTTTAAAGTAAAAATATGGTTTGTAAAATATAAATTAGGTATTGCTGTCTCGTCTCGGCAAGCCACAAGATTATTTTTGTCTATTTCTCACTTCTTTTAAATATTATTTCATGATCAGTTGTGTTGAAAACTTTAACAATTGAAACATTTACGTTTGTGAAGTTTGTCTAATTTATAAAAGAACAAAAAACTTAACTTATTCTTGTTTTTCATTTCAAGAGCAAATCAATACTTAATTTACATGATCTGTTTTTTGTTCTTACTTATGGTTTAAGATTCGCTATATTTTTTTTGTGTACACTGCAAAACACTGATTTTAGCAATTAAATTATTTTATTACTTTCATTACATTTTTGATTTGTTATTTTTTAAGTTTTTATAAGCATTTCGGTTATTGAATCCTTTTTATTTGATATGATCTATCTTTGTAAGACTATGCATATTATTCATAAAATATCATTAAATTCAGTTTAATCCAATTAAACTCAATCAAACCCGGTCGAACCAATGATCCATGAACCAAAAAAATTCAGGTTCGCTAACCTGTCTGGTTTTAAAAATACTGGTTCTGATGTAAACTGTTTTGCAAAGGTTTTACAAAGGAGCAAATAAAGACAACGTATGTGCAAACCTCGAAGATGTTAAGAGTCACCGGAGAACGTCCCCTGGCTGGTCGGAGATGGAGTCGTTTCAACGAAGTCTTTTCTGTTCCACATAACTGTCTTGTAGATAAGATCCATGGGAACTTCAATAACAACTCCCTCACCATCACCATGCCTAAGGAGACGATTACAAAGATGTCTAATCTCCCAGAAGCTTCTAGAAATATGGCTGAGAAGGTCGAGAAGCTAGAGGAGAAGAGGTTGTTGGAAGAATCTAAAAGGAAAAAAGAGGAAGAAGAGGCTGAGAAGAAGAAGAAGCTTCTGGAAGAGAAAGAGGGAATACTTAGGAAGCTGCAAGAAGAAGCTATAACAAAAGAGATGGCTGAGGCAAGGAAGCTTCAAGAAGAAGAAAAGGCAAAAGAGAGGGCTGAGGCAAAAGGCTTCAAGAAGAAGCTATAGCAAAAGAGAAGGCTGAGGCAAGGAAGCTTCAAGAAGAAGCAAAAGAAAAGAGAAATTTCGATTAACGGCAGCAAGACAACAACCGAGAGGAACAGGCTTGGGGTTCAGTATGAGGATTTTGTCCCCAACTCTGAATGGAAAGATCAACCTGAAGCCACTCTTCTCACCATTGATCTTCCAGGTTTGGTATACAAAATAAAATATACATATATTTAACTAGTTCTTGTATGATTTCTGACGTGAACTGTTTTGTAAAGGTTTTACAAAAGAGCAAATAAGGATAAAGCATGTGCATGCCTCGAATAGGTTAAGAGTCACCGGAGAACGTCCCTGGCTGGTCGGAGATGGAGCCGTTTCAACGAAGTTTTCACTGCTCCACATAACTGTCTTGTAGATAAGATCCATTGGAAATACAATAACAACTACATCACCATCACCATGCCTAAGGAGACGATTACGAAGATGCCTAATCTTCCAGAAAGTTCTAAGATTGTGGCTGAGAAATTTGAGAAGCTTGAGGAGAAGAGGTTGTTGGAAGAATCTAGAAGGAATGAGAAGGAAGTAGAGGCTAAAAACAGAAAAAGCTTTTGGAAGAGAAAGAGGCGATACTTAAGAAACTGCAAGAAGAAGCTAAAGCAAAAGAGATGGCTGAGGCAAGGAGGCTGCAAGAAATAGCTAAAGAAAATGAGATTGCTGAGGCAAAGAAACTACAAGAGGCAAAAGCAAAAGAGAAATTTCGATTAACGGCAGCAAGACAACAACCGAGAGAAACAGGCTTGGGGTTCAGTATGAGGATTTTGTCCCCAAATCTGAATGGAAAAATCAACCTGAAGCCACTCTTCTCACCATTGATCTTCCAGGTTTGGTATACAAAATAAAATATACATATATTTAACTAGTTCTTGTATGATTTCTGACGTGAACTGTTTTGTAAAGGTTTTACAAAAGAGCAAATAAGGATAAAGCATGTGCATGCCTCGAATAGGTTAAGAGTCACAGGAGAACGTCCCCTGGTTGGTCGAAGATGGAGCCGTTTCAACGAAGTTTTCACTGCTCCACATAACTGTATTGTAGATAAGATCCATTGGAAATTCAATAACAACTACATCACCATCACCATGCCTAAGGAGACGATTACGAAGATGCCTAATCTTCCAGAAAGTTCTAAGATTGTGGCTGAGAAATTTGAGAAGCTTGAGGAGAAGAGGTTGTTGGAAGAATCTAGAAGGAATGAGAAGGAAGTAGAGGCTAAAAACAGAAAAAGCTTTTGAAGAGAAAGAGGCGATACTTAAGAAACTGCAAGAAGAAGCTAAAGCAAAAGAGAAATTTCGATTAACGGCAGCAAGACAACAACCGAGAGAAACAGGCTTGGGGTTCAGTATGAGGATTTTGTCCCCAAATCTGAATGGAAAAATCAACCTGAAGCCACTCTTCTCACCATTGATCTTCCAGGTTTGGTATACAAAAAAATACACATATATTTAACTAGTTCTTGTTGTATGGTTTCTGACGTGAACTGTTTTGTAAAGGTTTTACAAATGAGCAAATAAAGACAACGTATTTGCAAACCTCGAAGATGTTAAGAGTCACCGGAGAACGTCCCCTGGCTGGTCGGAGATGGAGCCGTTTCAAAGAAGTTTTCACTATTCCAGATAACTGTCTTGAAGATAAGATCCAAGCGAAATTCATTAACAACTCTCTCACCATCACCATGCCTAAGGGGACGATTAAGAAGACGCCTGATCTTCCTGAAGCTTCTAAAGTTATGGCTGAGAAGCTAGAGGAGAAGAGGTTGTTGGAAGAATCTACAAGGAAAAAGAAGCAAGAAGAGGCTGAGAAGAAAAAGAAACTTGTGGAAGAGAAAGAGGCGATACTTAAGAAACTGCAAGAAGAAGCTAAATCAAAAGAGAAGGCTGAGGCAAAAAGGCTTCAAGAAGAAGAAAAGGCAAAAGAGAGGGCTGAGGCAAAAAGGCTTCAAGAAAAAGCTATAGCAAAAGAGAAGGCTAAGGCAAGGAAGCTTCAAGAAGAAGCTAAAGCAATAGAGAAGGCTGAGGCAAAAAGACTTCAAGAAGCAGCTATAACAAAAGAGAAGGCTGAAACAAGGAAGCTTGAAGAAGAAGCAAAAGAAAAAGAGAAATTTCGATTAACGACAGCAAGACAACAACCGAGAGGAACAGGCTTGGGGGTTCAGTATGAGGATTTTGTCCCCAAATCTGAATGGAAAAATCAACCTGAAGCCACTCTTCTCATCATTGATCTTCCAGGTTTGGTATACAAAATAAAATATACATATATTTAACTAGTTCTTGTTGTATGGTTTCTGACGTGAACTGTTTTGTAAAGGTTTTACAAAAGAGCAAATAAGGATAAAGCATGTGCATGCCTCGAATAGGTTAAGAGTCACAGGAGAACGTCCCCTGGCTGGTCGAAGATGGAGCCGTTTCAACGAAGTTTTCACTGCTCCACATAACTGTATTGTAGATAAGATCCATTGGAAATTCAATAACAACTACATCACCATCACCATGCCTAAGGAGACGATTACGAAGATGCCTAATCTTCCAGAAAGTTCTAAGATTGTAGCTGAGAAGTTTGAGAAGCTTGAGGAGAAGAGGTTGTTGGAAGAATCAACAAGGAAAAAGAAGCAAGAAGAGGCTGAAAAACAGAAAAAGCTTTTGGAAGAGAAAGAGGGAATACTTAGAAAGCTGCAAGAAGAAGCTAAATCAAAAGAGAAGGCTGAGGCAAAAAGGCTTCAAGAAGAAGCTATAGCAAAAGAGAAGGCTAAGGCAAGGAAGCTTCAAGAAGAAGTTAAAGCAAAAGAGAAGGCTGAGGCAAAAAGGCTTCAAGAAGCAGCTATAATAAAAGAGAAGGCTGAGACAAGGAAGCTTGAAGAAGAAGCAAAAGCAAAAGAGAAATTTCGATTAACGGCAGCAAGACAACAACCGAGAGAAACAGGCTTGGGGTTCAGTATGAGGATTTTGTCCCCAAATCTGAGTGGAAAGATCAACCTGAAGCCACTCTTCTCATCATTGATCTTCCAGGTTTGGTATACAAAAAAATACACATATATTTAACTAGTTCTTGTATGGTTTCTGACGTGAACTGTTTTGTAAAGGTTTTACAAAAGAGCAAATAAGGATAAAGTATGTGCATGCCTCGAATAGGTTAAGAGTCACAGGAGAACGTCCCATGGCTGGTCGAAGATGGAGCCGTTTCAACGAAGTTTTCACTGTTCCACATAACTGTATTGTAGATAAGATCCATTGGAAATTCAATAACAACTACATCACCATCACCATGCCTAAGGAGACGATTACGAAGATGCCTAATCTTCCAGAAAGTTCTAAGATTGTAGCTGAGAAGTTTGAGAAGCTTGAGGAGAAGAGGTTGTTGGAAGAATCAACAAGGAAAAAGAAGCAAGAAGAGGCTGAAAAACAGAAAAAGCTTTTGGAAGAGAAAGAGGGAATACTTAGAAAGCTGCAAGAAGAAGCTAAATCAAAAGAGAAGGCTGAGGCAAAAAGGCTTCAAGAAGAAGCTATAGCAAAAGAGAAGGCTAAGGCAAGGAAGCTTCAAGAAGAAGTTAAAGCAAAAGAGAAGGCTGAGGCAAAAAGGCTTCAAGAAGCAGCTATAATAAAAGAGAAGGCTGAGACAAGGAAGCTTGAAGAAGAAGCAAAAGCAAAAGAGAAATTTCGATTAACGGCAGCAAGACAACAACCGAGAGAAACAGGCTTGGGGGTTCAGTATGAGGATTTTGTCCCCAAATCTGAGTGGAAAGATCAACCTGAAGCCACTCTTCTCATCATTGATCTTCCAGGTTTGGTATACAAAAAAAAATACACATATATTTTAACTAGTTCTTGTATGATTTCTGACGTGAACTGTTTTGTAAAGGTTTTACAAAAGAGCAAATAAGGATAAAGTATGTGCATGCCTCGAATAGGTTAAGAGTCACAGGAGAACGTCCCATGGCTGGTCGAAGATGGAGCCGTTTCAACGAAGTTTTCACTGTTCCACATAACTGTAATGTATATAAGATCCATTGGAAATACAATAACAACTACATCACCATCACCATGCCTAAGGAGACGATTACGAAGATGCCTAATCTTCCAGAAAGTTCTAAGATTGTGGCTGAGAAATTTGAGAAGCTTGAGGAGAAGAGGTTGTTGGAAGAATCTAGAAGGAATGAGAAGGAAGTAGAGGCTAAAAAACAGAAAAAGCTTTTGGAAGAGAAAGAGGGAATACTTAGGAAGCTGCAAGAAGAAGCTAAAGCGAAAGAGGCTGAAGCAAAGAAGCTTCAAGAAGAAGAGGCTGAGAAGAAGAAGAAGAAGAAGCTTCTGGAAGAGAAAGAGGGAATACTTAGGAAGCTGCAAGAAGAAGCAAAAGCAAAAGAGGATGAGGCAAGGAAGCTTCAAGAAGCAGAGGCTGAGAAGAAGAAGATGCTTCTGGAAGAGAAAGAGAGAATCCTTAGGAAGCTGCAAGAAGAAGCTAAAGCAAAAGAGGTTGAGGCAAGGAAGCTTCAAGAAGAAGCAAAAGAGATAGTTGAAGCAATGAGGCTTCAAGAAGCAGCTGTAGCAAAAGAGCGGGTTGAGGCAAAAAAGCTTCAAGAAGAAGCAAAAATAAAAGAGATGGCTGAGGCAAAGAAGCTTCAAGAAGCAGCTATAGCAAAAGAGTTGGCTGAGGCAAGGAGACTTTTAGAAGAAGCTATAGCAGAAGAGAAAGCTGAGGTAAGAAAGATTCAAGAAGCAGCTATAGTAAAAGAGATGGCTGAGGCAAGGAGGCTCTTAGAAAAAGCTATAGAAGAAGAGAAGGCTGAGGCAAGGAGGCTGCAAGAAATAGCTAAAGAAAATGAGATTGTTGAGGCAAGGAAGCTTCAAGAAGCAAAAGCAAAAGAGATGGCTGAGGAAAGGAAGCTTCAAGAAGAAGCTATAGCAAAAGAGAGGGCCGAGGCAAGGAAGCTTCAAGAAGCAGCTAAAGCAAAAGAGATGGCTGAGGCGAGGAAGCTTCAAGAAGCAATTATAGCAAAACAGAGAGCTGAAGCAAGAAGGCTTCAAGAAGAAGCTAAAGCAAAAGAGATGGCTGAGGCAAAAAAACTTCAAGAAGAAGCTAAAGCGAAAGAGATGGCTAAAGCAAAGAAGCTTCAAGAAACAACTATAGCAAAAGAGAGAGCTGAGGCAAATAGGCTTCAAGAAGAAACTAGAGCAAAAGAGATGGTCGAGGCAAGAAAATTTGAAGAAGAAACTAAAAGGAAAGAAATGGCTGAGGCGAGGAGGCTTCAAGAAGAAGTTATAGCAAAAGAGAAGGCAGAGAGGAAGCTTCAAGAAGGTATAGCAAGAGAGAAGGCTGAGGAGAGGAGGCTTCAAGAAGAAGCTACAGCAAAAGACAAGGCTGAGGCGAGGAAGCTCCAAGGAGAAACTAAGGCAAAAGAGAAGCTTGTAGAAGAAGCTGCACTAGAGAATAAGATCCAGAAGAACAAGTATGTGGATGAATCTGTAAGAAAAGAGAAGATGCTAATGCCAGAAGAGAAGAAGCCTTCAGAACTGGAGAAAGCTTCCAGAACTGGACTATACAACATCCGATCATGGTTTTCGGACCGAACATGTATCTGTGGGAGCAAGCGAGGACGTGAAATCAGCAGAAGAAAAACTAGGTTACTTGGTGAAGAAGAAAAGAGAAAACATGGAAAGAGATAGTGGAAAAAATAAGGGGAAGAGAAATAACAACTGAAGAGAAGAAGTTGATGGTTATATATAGGAGTGGTGGCTCTTGGAGCTTACGTTTTTTTTTTTTTTTTTAATGTTTATCTTCTTCTTTAACATCATCACCTTCTTCTTCTTATCTTTTTACGTGTTCCTTATGTGAAGGGTTGTTCTTATACTTTAGCACTCTGATATATCCTGAAATTTAATAAAGTTTGGTGATGTCATACTTAAATTAGCACAAAACGATGCTAGAGATTCACATATACATTATGAGAATTATTGTGTAAGAAGCTTCTTTTAGATTTGGTGTGAATCTGTTTTTGGTGGTAATGAAGTCTGGTATTTTGTTCTTTCTTACTGTTCTATAATTGAATGGGAAGAGATGTTCTCTTTCATTTTGATACTATATTAGAAGATTCTAACCTGCATTTTTTAAAATGCTAGATATTTTAGATAATCTTTTAGATATTTAGATAATATATAGTTAAAGATGTAAAATTTTAAAATATGTTTATAATATCATTTTTATAAATATTTTATTTAGTTTACTAATTTTAAGATTTATTAACAATTTTATTTTTTGTAATAGTTTATTAGTAAAAGTGAAATATACATTTAGATTTCATCAACTCTTTTAAATTCCTGTTATTGAATTATGTATTTGAAATCATTTTTCTAAAGTACTTTAAATTCTAGTGTTATTCAATTCTCTACTTTTCTAATTCTATTAAATATTTTTGTCATTCAAGTTTTTGGTGAATTTTCATTGTAATTGTATTATATATTGATATAAACATAGTTGTTTTTTTTTGTTAGTAGATTTTTTATTCTACTTTTAAAAAGAATTTCTCTATCTATATGGAATGGAAATAATTATGGCTTTATTATTTTCTCAACAAAGATTGTGTTCTTTTAAAGTTCAAAAAAAAAAAAAAAAAATTGTGTTCTTTTTTGTGCATTTTTACGGAGGAGAGAATGGTTATCTAAGAAAATAGATCAAGCATGTGTATGGGAGGTGAGAGTACTCAATCATAACTCTCTTAAAACCTTGTATTTGCTCTTAATCATAAGAGATATGTTAGTTTACAAACAACTCGTAACTCTTCCTCTAGCTTCTCCCATTTCTATTCAATCGAGCTTATTATATTCCAATGGAAAAACTTTTTTGGGGGGACTATATGCACAAAATTTAAAGGGAGTTTCAGGGATATTCTTTGTAACTGATGAATGATTGTATATACAAGAAGGAACTCTTTTCGTTTGCATTTCTACTGTTTTGAACATGTTCACATTGGATCTCATGTTTTTACCTACGATTACGTTTTTGGAAACGCTGGCTTCTCGTTTTTGGAGATATACTAACGATGTGTTGCTCTGCTTGTGGAAGAAGATCTCTTCAGAGGCTACAATGCAACTGCTCTAGCTTACGGCTAGATTCGATTTGAGATTTTTTTTAACTCCTTATAATTACTGCTTGCTTGATGTTTTAATTTGATTTGTGTTTGTTTCTGTTTGAAGACTGCTTTAAGTAAAACATACACCATAGACAGTTAGACACCATTATACAAAAAGTGATGGAAGATGTATTTACCAGAAGGGAAGAGACAACCAAATATCGGATACGAGTAACATTCATTGAGGTAAGAAGAGCATCTATCAATTGTGATTGTTAATTTGAAAGGTATATGAGTTCAGTTATGTTACTTATGCAATGCATGTTTATAATAATTGTGAAGAAAATATTTAACTGCTTAAAAAATTATAACATGTTATTAGTAAAAATGAAATAGACATTTAGGCTTTGAATGGTGACCAGGGAACGAGGAGGAACATTTAATTCCTTATCATTCCTAAAAAAATTCACCATTCACAACGAATGTTTTTTCCCTCTCATTCCTTCTCATTCCTTTTTTTGTGAATGAACAAAGAACAAAATCATTCCTTGAGAATTTTGAGAAGGAATAACCATTCCTTTTTATTCCTGCAATTTTGTTCCTATACATTTATTTCCTGATCATTCCTTTTGTTCCCAATAAGGTTACCAGTCGGAGCCTTAGATTTAAAATAAAAAAATATTTAAAGATTTTATGGAAACACAATATATTTTTGAAAAAAAATATGTATTTTATTTTGAAATATCTAAATATATTAAATATTTTGTGACTAAATTACCATTAATGAGTATCTAAACATTCAAATATTGTTTTTCTGTTGGAACTACTCTGTTTTGTGTGTGTTTTAAAGCTTTGCTCGTCCTAGTCCATATTTCAATTTCTCCAACCATGCTTAGTTTTTTAGTCACCAATCAATTAATGTGTCATGTTATGGGTGTTATTGCAACCTGGAACATATAAGTTCTTCTATCTAAACTCAAGAGTAAAGACTAATGGTACATTCTCCTTAATTAAACTATACATTCTTTAAATTGAACGTAGTGGACACTAATGGTACATCTCCTTAATTGACGTTATTGGGGAACACAAGTATTAACTTTTAAAGAAAGCAAACATATTATGCTTTCTTTGTAATAACATATGATGATGACCTGAGACCAAAGAAGAGAGATTTTGATGAAGACATAGCCTCAAAACTAGGTAATATCAATTGCATAACGCAAGAGAAAATGACTAAGCATTGCAGAGATCGAGGTCTTATTTATATTCAAAACAATAAACTCTGGTGGATATTCTCAAAGCTCAGACAAAAGCACCCAATTCAGAAAGTTAATTAATGGCATCAAGACAGCAACCGAGAGGAACAGTCTTGGAGGTTCAGTATGAGGATTTTGTCCCTAAATCTGATTGGAAAGACCAACCTGAAGCCACTCTATTCACCATTGATCTTCCAGGTTGGTATAGCACAGGATAAATACATATATTTAACTAGTTGTGGTGGTATGGTTATGATGTGAACTGTTTTTTTTTTAAGGTTTTACAAAGGAGCAAATAAAGGTAATGTATGTGCACGCCTCGAAGATGATAAGAGTCGCCGGAGAACGTCCCTTGGCTGGTCAGAGATGGAGCCGTTTCAACAAAGTGTTCACTGTTCCGCAGAATTGTCTAGTAAATAAGATCCATGGGAGCTTCAGTAACAATGCACTCACCATCACCATGCCTAAGGAGACGATTAGGAAGATGCCTAATCTTCCAGAAACTTCTAAAACTGTGGATGAAAAGGTTGAGAAGCTAGAGGAGAAGAGATTGTTGGAGGAATCTATAAGGAAAGCAAAGGAAGAAGAGGCTGAGAAGAAGGAGAAGCTTCTGGAAGAGAAAGAAGGAATACTTAGGAAGTTGCAGGAAGAAGCTAAAACAAAAGAAATGGTTGAGGCTAGAAAGTTTCAAGAAGCAGCTATAGCAAAAGAGAAAGCTGAAGCAAGGAGGCTACAAGAAGAAGATATAGCAAAAGAGAAGACCGAGGCAAAGAGACTTCAAGATGCAACGATAGCAAGAGAGAAGGCTAGGGCAAGGAGGCTTCAAGAACAAGCTAAAGCAAAAGAGTTGGCTGAGGCGAAGAGGCTCCAAGAAGAAGCTATAGCAAAAGAGAAGGGAGAGGCAAAGAAGCTGCAAGAAGAAGCTGAAGCAAAAGAGATGGTCCAGACGAAGAAACTTCAAGAAGAAGTTAAAGCAAAAGAGAAGGTGAAGAAGGAGATACCAACAGAAAAGAAACTAAGTTACTTGGTGGTGAAAGAAAAGCTAACAGGAAAAGGGATAATGGAGAAAATAAGAGGAAGAGAATTAACAAGTGAAGAGAAGAAGTTGATGGTGAATGTAGGAGTGTCTGCTCTTGTTATATTTGCCCTAGGAGCTTACGTTTCTTATAGGTTTTGCTCATAATCTTCATCACCTTCTACCAAACCAGAATGACATGGTCTTAAAGAAGTTGTGTGAAGGAGAGATATTATACTTGTAAATGTCATATATTCTGAAATCTAATAAAGTTTGGTGACGCCATATACATTACAAAAAAACGATGCTAGAGATTCATATAGACATTAGAAGAATTCTTATGTAAAGAACTTCTTTTGAAATCTGGTTGGAATCTGTTCTTGGTGCTTTGTTCTTTCTGCTGTTCTATAATTGATGATATTATCCAAAATAACAATAGTTGATATTATCCAAAATATACAACAACTATGGTTTTAATTTGAATATGCTTCTACGTGATATTTAAAATTTTTGACAGTGGACCAATCTTCGTTTGCGCAGCAAAGATGTACCATTAGCTTTGATTTTAGTCTCAAACAACATCTCACGAGAACCCGAGTTGGTCAGTGTTCTTCAAGCTCTGGGAAAAATGGAGAATAGACGTCTTCTCTTTGTACAGTCTGATAGGAATAAGAATGTCAAGAAAGTTGATATTCCTACCGAAAGCTTCAGATGGCTTTGGTCAGTCATAAAAGGGAACAAGACACGAACACACACCACTTCTGCAACTCCTGTTTTATGTTCCATTCCTGTTTTACGTTCCAGTTGTGTTGTTGCAAAAACAGAACAAGTCAAGGAAGAAACAACTAGGGGGAGGAAGAGGAGTCTATATCAGTCTATGATCCTTTTTCTTTTTACGCCCAAAGTCTTTTGTTTGGTTTTGTGTCTCATCATTTGTCTTTTTGTCTAGGTTTGACTTTTTTCTTGTGTTGAGAAAACTATACTCTGTTATGGGAAGCTTTGCTCCTCCTAATGCATTATTTCAATTTCTCCAACCATGCTTAATTTTTTAGCCATACCAACCAATCAATGTGTCATGTTACGTGTGTGTTATCGCAAGTTGCAACCTGGTACATTCAAATTCTTCTATGTGAACTCAAGAGAGTCAAGACAATTCTCTGCTTTATAACTACACAATCTTTATATTGGAACATTGTGGCCACTAATGGTACAACTCCTTAACTGATGTCATTGGGGGAGCACAAGGTATAATTATAAACTTGTAAAGAAAGCAACATATTATGCTTTCTTTGTAAGAGGATACATATGATGGTGACCTAAGACTAAAGAAGAGATTTCGGATGAAGACATAGCCTCAGAACTAGGTAATATCAGTTGCATAACACAAGAGAAAATGGCTAAGAATTTGCAGAAATTGTGCTCTTATTTATATGAAGAACAATAAACCCTAATGGATAGTCTCAGAGCTAAACCAATTTTGTAAAAAATAATTTAACAAATGGCAGGAATCTTTGCAATTTTTGAAATGATCAAGGCAAAGAAGCTGCAAGAAGAAGCTGAAGCAGAGAAGACCGAAGCAAGGAGGCTGAAAGAAGCTGCTATAGCAGAAAAGACCAAGGCAAGAAAGCTGCAAGACGAAGCTGAAGCAGAGAAGACCGAAGCAAGGAAGCTGAAAGAAGCTGCTATAGCAGAAAAGACCAAGGCAAGGAAGCTGCAAGACGAAGCTGAAGCAGAGAAGGACGAAGGAAGGAAGCTGCAAGAAACATCTGTAGCAGAAAAGACCAAGGCAAGGAAGCTGCAAGAAGAAGCTGAAGCGGAGAAGGACGAAGGAAGGAAGCTGCAAGAAGCAGTTGTAGCAGAAAAGGCCAAGGCAAGGAGGCTGCAAGAAGAAGCTAAAGCAGAAAAAGACGAAGTAAGGAAACTACAAGAAGCAGCTGTAGCAGAAAAAGCCGAGGCAAGGAGGCTGCAAGAAGAAGCTAAAGCAGAGAAAGACGAAACATGGAAGCTGCAAGAAGCAGCTGTAGCAGAAAAGGCCGAAGCAAGAAGGCTGCAAGAAGAAGTTAAAGCAGAAAAGGACGAAGGAAAAAAACTGCAAGAAGCAGCTGTAGCAGAAAAGGCCGAGGCAAGGAGGCTGCAAGAAGAAGCTAAAGCAGAGAAGGCCGAAGCAAGGAAGCTGCAAGAAGCAGCTGTAGTAGAAAAGACCGAGGCGAGGAGGCTGCAAGAAGAAGCTAAAGCAGAGAAGGCCGAAGCAAAGAAACTGCAAGAAGCAGTTGTAGCAGAAAAGGCCGAGGCAAAGAGGCTGCATGAAGAAACTAAAGCAGAAAAGGACAAAGCAAAAAAATTGCAAGAAACAGTTGTAGCAGAAAAGGCCGAGATAAGGAGACTGCAAGAAGAAGCTAAAGCTGAAAAGGACAAAGCAAGGAAGCTGCAAGAAGCAGCTGTAGCAGAAAAGGCCGAGGCAAGGAGGCTGCAAGAAGAAGCTAAAGCAGAGAAGGACGAAGCAAGGAAGTTGCAAGAAGTAGCTGTAGCAGAAAAAGCCGAGGCAAAGAGACTGCAAGAAGAAGCTAAAGCGGGAAAGGACGAAGCAAAAAAACTGCAAGAAACAGTTGTAGTAGAAAAGGCCGAGATAAGGAGACTGCAAGAAGAAGCTAAAGCTGAAAAGGACAAAGCAAGGAAGCTGCAAGAAGCAGCTGTAACAGAAAAGACCGAGGCAAGGAGACTGCAAGAAGAAGCTAAAGCAGAGAAGGCCGAAGTAAGGAAGCTGCAAGAAGCAGTTGTAGCAGAAAAGGCCGAGGCAAGGAGACTACAAGTAGGAGCTAATGCAGAGAAGGCCGAAGCAAAGAAGCTGCAAGAAGCAGCTGTAGCAGAAAAGACCGAGGCAAGGAGGCTGCAAGAAGAAGTTAAAGCAGAGAAAGACGAAACATGGGAGCTGCAAGAAGCAGCTGTAGCAGAAAAGGCCGAAGCAAGGAGACTGCAAGAAGAAGTTAAAGCAGAGAAGGACGAAGGAAAAAAGCTGCAAGAAGCAGCTGTAGCAGAAAAGGCCGAGGCAAGGAGGCTGCAAGAAGAAGCTAAAGCAGAGAAGACCGAAGCAAGAAAGCTGCAGGAAGCAGCTGTAGTAGAAAAGACCGAAGCGAGGAGGCTGCAAGAAGAAGCTAAAGCAGAGAAGGCCGAAGCAAAGAAGCTGCAAGAAGCAGTTGTAGCAGAAAGGGCCGAAGTAAGAAGGTTGCAAGAAGAAGCTAAAGCACAGAAAGACGAAGCAAGGAAGCTACAAGAAGCAGCTGTAGCAGAAAAGGCCGAAGCAAGGAGGCTGCAAGAAGAAGCTAAAGCAGAGAAGACCGAAGCAAAGAAACTGCAAGAAGCAATTGTAGTAGAAAAGACCGAGACAAGGAGACTGCAAGAAGAATCTAAAGCAAAAGAGATGGCCGAGGCAAGGAGGTTTCAAGTAGAGGCTGAAGTAAAAGAGATGGGCGAGGCAAGGAAACTTCAAGAAGCAAAAGAGATAGCTGAGACAAGAAAGCTTCAAGAAGCAGATATAACAAAAGAGAAAGACAATGCTAAGAAGATGCAAGAAGAAGCTATAGCAAAAGAGATGGTTGAGGCAAAGAGGCTCCAAGAAAAAACTATAGATGAACAGAAGCTGTTGGAAGTATTTGGATTAGAGAAGAAGATCGAGGATAAAAAATCGATGGATAAATCTGTGAGAAAAGAGAAGATAGTAATAACAGAAGAGAGGAAGCTTCCAGGGCTGGACTTTACAAAATCCAGTCCTGGTTCTAGAACCAAACCTGTGTCTAAAGGAGCAAGCAAAGCCGTGAAATCAACCGAAGAAATGAAAACAGAAAAAGGGATAATAGAGAAAATAAGAAGAAGAAAGATAACAAGTGAAGAGAAGAAGTTGATGGTGAAGGTAGGAGTGGCTGCTCTTGTTATCTTTTCCCTGGGAGCTTACGTTTCGTATAGCTTTTGATCATCTGCATCTTCTACCAAACCAGAATGATATGGTCTTAAAAAAAGCTCTGTGAAGGAGAGGTATTATATACTTTGTAAATGCGATATAGTTCTGAAATCTAATAAAGTTTTGGTGATGCCACCATGTTTATGAAATATAACATTTTCACAAAAACGATGCTAGAGACTCCACATAAACATTAGGAGAACTTTTATATAAAGAACTTTTAAATTTGGTGGGAATCTGTTCTTGGTGATAATGAAGTTTGGTGCTTTTTATACAATACTTACGGATTTAAATATGTGTTTCCACATGATTTTTAAGGAAATTTGATAGTGGTGTATGATTAATTGATTATGAAAAAACTAATTCTGCAAATATAATTACACTTAGAATCAATGAATATTTCTTCTACAAACGCGTATTTAGTCAATAATATTAATATGATTTATTCTATAATATTTTGATTAGTCACAAATTAAATCATTCCTAAAGTTTATTACCAATAGTTGATTAGTAAAGATATAATTCTTTTTTTTTCTTTCCTTGAAACAAGAATAAAAAAAACAAAACCGTCTGAACAAATGAAAATTCATAAACCCTAAACCCTGTAGAAGTTATTAGATCCGAAGTCACAGAGACCCGTTCGTTGTCTGACCAATTCTGTCTGAGAGAGAGAGAGAGAACCCATTTGAGTTGGGAAGTGAGCAAAGCAGAAAGTAACCTCCTTTTTGCCTGAAGACGGGCGAGGTTGAGAGAGAGAGAAACGATGCCTCATCGTCCATTAGGCTTTCCAAAATGCGTTTCACCAGACGAATAAGCCTCTTCCTGTGGCAGTGGCAGTGGCAGGCCACCAAGCTCCCTACTCGCTCTTTATGCAGCAGCTCCTATCATATCGTTGCCCCCATCTCTAGTTCGCTGATTTCGAGAGGTAGCGACGTTGTCACGGGATTGTCCTACGGCCCGATATGTCGTCGTTTCATCGGCTACACTGCGGAACAGTTCTCTGATGATGAGTACGAGTGTGAATTCGAGGAGCACAAGGTTCGTGTTTTTTTTTTTTTGTTAGATTAATGAAATCAATCAGCATTGAAAGGTTTGAGCTTTTGAGACATTTGGTTCAGACAGTTAACATTTAACTTTGATGTTCTGTTTCTCAAAAAATGGAGTGTTTGTTAGGATGACTGACTATGCAAATGAGAGATTTTGATTACTCTCTTTTTAATTCTTTTTTACTCTTGAATTTTATTCTTTTTTTTTATAAAGGGAATGATTTGATGCAATGGCATAAAACTGGTTTTATAGGCTTCATCTTCTGTGGCCAATGTTGATGAGTGGAAATGGAAGCTAGGCATTTTGTTGGCCAATGATAGCGAACGAGAGATTGTTTCTAGAGATAAAAGAGACCGAAGGGATTATGAGCAGATCTCAAATCTTGCCAAAAGAATGGGGCTGTACAGGTGTAGACATCACATCAGACGTTTTTTTGGGGTCAATACCATATGTCTTTTCATCAACTATGTGCTGACCTTATCCTTTTTTCTTTGGAAAAGTGAGATCTATGGAAAAGTGGTTGTTGCAAGCAAGGTTCCTCTTCCCAACTACAGGCCAGATTTGGATGATAAGCGACCACAACGGGAGGTAAAAAAAGTGCCGAAAGCTCAATTATTTTTTTTTTAGTTTTATCTGCTGAAGTTGTAGTGAATATCATTGTGCAGGTGGTACTTCCTTTGAGTTTGCAGAGGAGGGTAGAGGGACTACTCCAGGAACACCTTGATAGACAGCAGCTAAACTTAGGAAAGGCTAATGAAAATGAAACCGATTCTCAACCTCCTAAGCAGCAGACTGAAGAACTTCCTGATGAAAGCTCTGATGCATTTCTCGATGGTTCTGTTATGGAGAAGGTACTTCAGCGGAGGAGTATGCGGATGCGCAATATGCAGAGAGTCTGGCAGGTATATTACTGAATCATCATCTTTACCTTTGGCCCTCCTATCTCACTACATTAAAATGCGTTTGGTTGAATAATAGGAATCACCTGAGGGGCGTACAATGCTGGAGTTCCGAAAATCTTTGCCTTCATTCAAGGACAAAGAAAGACTTCTTCAAGCTATTGCTCGGAACCAGGTGAACTTCTAGAGATGATAACCTTTGCATTGCTATTACAATGCATGTAAATTTACCATTAACATTCTCAGGTAATAGTGGTATCTGGGGAGACTGGATGTGGTAAGACAACTCAACTGCCACAGTACATTTTGGAATCGGAGATAGAGTCTGGTCGAGGAGCATTCTGCAACATCATTTGTACGCAACCTCGGAGGATATCTGCCATGGCAGTTGCAGAAAGAGTGTCTGCTGAGAGAGGAGAACCTCTTGGTGAAACGGTAAGCCAAGATACTTAACTTTCATATGGACACCAGTTTGAAGGTTGTTTCATTACCCGGATCAAGACTAAAAGCCTTGTTTATAGATGCTTGCTTATTCTTGACTTCAACCTTTTGATAGGTTGGGTTTAAAGTTCGGCTAGAAGGAATGAGAGGAAAGAATACTCAACTTCTGTTTTGTACAAGTGGTATTCTTCTCAGACGACTGCTTAGTGATCGCAATTTGAATGGCATAACACATGTTTTCGTTGATGAGATTCACGAAAGGGGAATGAATGAAGGTACATACTCGTATATCGAATATATGTTTTGGTTTCTGGCAGTTCAATCTCACAATTTTTTGTGCCATTCGTTTCTATGGTTTGCAGATTTCTTGATAATAGTGCTAAAGGAGCTTCTTCCACGGCGTCCAGATTTGAGATTGGTTCTTATGAGTGCCACTTTGAATGCTGAACTCTTTTCTAACTATTTTGGAGGAGCACCTACAATTCATATTCCAGTTAACAACTTCTCCTCTTCCTCACCTTAGTCTAGACGCTCTGGATATTTAGTACGCTTTTCCAATTTGATTTATTTCTTGTGAAGCCTTGAGCTTACTGTTTTTTTTTTCAGGGATTCACACATCCAGTGAAGGCACATTTTTGGAGGATGTACTGGAAATGACGGGATATAAGTTGACCTCTTTCAACCAAGTTGATGATTATGGCCAAGAAAAGACTTGGAAAACGCAAAAGCAGTTGATGCCACGCAAAAGGAAAAACCAGATCACTTCTCTTGTTGAGGTACTTGGCTAATTTGTTTACGTAAAATGGAAATTCTTTAGAATTAAGACCTCTAGCCTCAAATGAAGTATGTTTTCTGAGCAGACCAAATCTTACACTAACTTAAACACTCACACAGGCTCTGTTCACCAAGATTTTTTTCTCCAAAATTGCAGGAAGCTCTCAGCAAGTCAACTTTTGAAAGCTATAGCTCTAGGACTCGTGATTCGCTCTCGTCTTGGATGCCTGATTGCGTAGGATTTAATCTTATTGAGGCCGTACTCTGTCACATATGCCGCAAAGAACGTCCAGGTGCTGTATTAGTATTTTTGACAGGATGGGATGATATTAGCTCCCTGAGGGACCAAATTAAAGCCCATCCCCTCCTCGGTGATCCCAATAGGGTCTTGCTGTTGATGTGCCACGGTTCAATGGCAACTGCTGAACAGGTAAATTTATCTCCGCGTGCGTCAATTTGTTTCCTTTCAATTTTAGTCGTGATTCATTGATTTATTGCTTCATACCTTTGGCTAGGAACAATTGCTTTGTGGGCCCCTCTGATTCATGAATCCTATCTTTATATGTTTTTCTTTTGATGTTTCTGTAGTGGCTCATTTTCGAGCGAGCACCTCCTAATATTCGCAAAATTGTACTTGCTACAAACATGGCAGAAGCTAGTATTACAATAAACGATGTAGTTTTTGTGGTTGATTGTGGAAAGGCAAAAGAGACCACCTATGATGCTTTGAACAATACACCTTGTTTGCTACCCTCATGGATATCTCAAGCTTCTGCCAGACAGGTGAACTCATTATGCTACATATATATGATCCAGACATCTTTCTTATTTGTTTCCTTGTTCTTACACTTGCGTTCACATCATTGACTCTTTCAGATGACTTCATTGCATGATCACTATTCTTTATCGTTGTAATTTCAGAAACATATATTTTTTCTTTCTGGTGCATTTTTTTCATAGCTCTAAAGCTTTCACTCATTTGATACTTCTTCAGCGAAGGGGTAGAGCTGGTCGTCTGCTTCCGGGAGAATGCTATCACCTATATCCCAAATGCGTGTATGAAGCTTTTTCAGAGTATCAACTTCCGGAACTTCTGAGAACTCCTTTAAACTCTCTCTGCCTGCAAATTAAAAGTCTCCAGGTTGAAAGCATTGCAGGGTTCTTGTCAGCTGCACTTCAGGCTCCGGAGCCTTTGACCGTAAGTGACAGATAAATAGATGCCTTTCTGGATCTCGCCAGTTGTCTTGTTACTAGTTACAACCTTTATTAAGTATCAGAATCGTTGCATGTAGAAGATGTGATTCTTATTGCCGCGTGCTCTTATGGATGAAGATTAGTCTAAGTATCTGTAAATATCATGACAGGTTCAAAATGCTATTGGATTCCTGAAAATGATAGGAGCACTGGATGAGAAAGAAAATCTGACGGATCTTGGTTTGTGTTCTAAGTCCTGTACACAACAGTTTCAACTTTTTCTGATCCATTTATCTGTCATGGCTGACGTTTCTGCTTGGTTTCTTTTTGATTTGTTCCAATTAGGAAAACTCTTGTCGATTCTCCCAGTTGATCCAAAGCTGGGGAAAATGCTCATAATGGGTGCCATCTTCCACTGTTTTGATCCGATCCTGACAATTGTATCAGGGCTCAGTGTCAGAGATCCTTTCCTTCTACCTCAAGAAAAAAAGGACGTAAGTATAAAGATTCATGGATACAAGTTTTTTTTTTTCTTTCTTATCATGAATGTACTGATTGGTTGATTAATTGGCAAATAATTTTTCTGAAGAATTATGTGGTTATAATCTCGCAAACTGAGAGAACATCTGATGATTCCTTGTTTTATTTTAGTTAGCTTTATCAGCCAAGTTGAGATTCTCAGCAAAAGACTACAGTGACCATATGGCACTCGTTCGTGCCTTCGAAGGGTGGAAAAACGCTGAAAGAGAAGGATCGGCTTATGAGTACTGTTGGAGGAATTTTCTGTCAGCTCAGACGCTGCAGGCGATACATTCTCTGAGGAAGCAGTTCAACTATATCCTGAAAGAAGCTGGCTTAGTACACGATGATTCAGCTCTCAACAACAAGCTAAGTCACAATCAGTCTCTGGTTCGTGCTGTCATCTGCTCTGGCTTATTCCCGGGGATAGCATCTGTTGTGGTAAAGTCTAAGTAACCATCTCTCCAATCCTCTGTCACAGGATTTCTTGAAATTACCGTGTTGTCCTTTTCTTTGTACAGCACAGAGAGACTTCCATGTCGTTCAAGACAATGGATGATGGCCAAGTATCACTATACGCGGTAGGCCTCTTCAATCATAATTCTCAAGACCATTTCTTGACTCTCTCATTACGGCCATCGTTTATTTAAATGGTTCTTTTACACTTTCTATGTTACAGAATTCTGTTAATTCGAGGTTCCGACGATTCCATACCCTTGGCTAGTCTTTGGAGAGAAAGTAAAGGTCAATGCAGTGCTCATAAGAGACTCCACCGGTGTCCCTGATTCCAGTTTGATCCTTTTTGGTGGTGCACTGAGCACCGGAGTACAGGTGATTTTCTCTCATATTCATCTCTTTAAAACCTTTACACGAGTCAGATTATTGAATACCACGGATTTAACTCTTGTGTTGTTTCCAGGTGGGACATCTAAAATGCTTGACGGTTACATTGACTTCTTCATGGATCCAAATTTGGCAGATTCCTACGTGAAGCTGAAGGAAGAACTCGATAAGCTTCTTCAGAAGAAGGCAAGTTTTATTCAACTTTACAATAACAGGAAGCGCGAACTGTAGCTTGTAACACCTTTAAGTATATGCAGCTTGAAGATCCAAGCGTGGATATCCTGAAAGAAGCTGGCTTAGTACACGATGATTCAGCTCTCGTCTTGGATGCCTGATTGCGTAGGATTTAATCTTATTGAGGCCGTACTCTGTCACATATGCCGCAAAGAACGTCCAGGTGCTGTATTAGTATTTTTGACAGGATGGGATGATATTAGCTCCCTGAGGGACCAAATTAAAGCCCATCCCCTCCTCGGTGATCCCAATAGGGTCTTGCTGTTGATGTGCCACGGTTCAATGGCAACTGCTGAACAGGTAAATTTATCTCCGCGTGCGTCAATTTGTTTCCTTTCAATTTTAGTCGTGATTCATTGATTTATTGCTTCATACCTTTGGCTAGGAACAATTGCTTTGTGGGCCCCTCTGATTCATGAATCCTATCTTTATATGTTTTTTCTTTTTGATGTTTCTGTAGTGGCTCATTTTCGAGCGAGCACCTCCTAATATTCGCAAAATTGTACTTGCTACAAACATGGCAGAAGCTAGTATTACAATAAACGATGTAGTTTTTGTGGTTGATTGTGGAAAGGCAAAAGAGACCACCTATGATGCTTTGAACAATACACCTTGTTTGCTACCCTCATGGATATCTCAAGCTTCTGCCAGACAGGTGAACTCATTATGCTACATATATATGATCCAGACATCTTTCTTATTTGTTTCCTTGTTCTTACACTTGCGTTCACATCATTGACTCTTTCAGATGACTTCATTGCATGATCACTATTCTTTATCGTTGTAATTTCAGAAACATATATTTTTTCTTTCTGGTGCATTTTTTTCATAGCTCTAAAGCTTTCACTCATTTGATATGCCCAACGTTTCCCCCTTCTTCAGCGAAGGGGTAGAGCTGGTCGTCTGCTTCCGGGAGAATGCTATCACCTGTACCCCAAATGCGTGTATGAAGCTTTTTCGGAGTATCAACTTCCTGAACTTCTGAGGACTCCTTTAAATTCTCTCTGCCTGCAAATTAAAAGTCTTCAGGTTGAAAGCATTGCAGGGTTCTTGTCAGCTGCACTTCAGGCTCGAGAACCTTTGACCGTACGTGACATATAAATGCCCTTTCTGGATCTCGCCAGTTGTATTGTTACTAGTGACAATTTTTAGAATCGTTGCACATAGAAGATATGACTCTTTATGGATCAAGATTAGTCCAAATAACTGTAAATTTTCTGACAGGTTCAAAATGCTATTGGATTCCTGAAAATGATCGGAGCACTGGATGAGAAGGAAAATCTGACGGATCTTGGTTTGTGCTCTAAGTCATGTCCACAACAGTTTCAACTTTTTCTGATCCATTTATCTGTCATGGCTGACGTTTCTGCTTGGTTTCTTTTGATTTGCTCCAACTAGGGAAACTCTTGTCGATTCTCCCAGTTGATCCCAAGCTGGGGAAAATGCTCATAATGGGTGCCATCTTCCACTGCTTTGATCCTATCCTGACAATTGTATCAGGGCTCAGTGTCAGAGATCCTTTCCTTCTACCTCAAGAAAAAAAGGACGTAAGTATAAAGTTTCATGGATGAAAGTTCTTTTTTCTTTTCTTATCATGAATGTACTGATTGGTTGATTATCTGATGATTCCTTGTTTTATTTTAGTTAGCTTTATCAGCCAAGTTGAGATTCTCAGCGAAAGACTACAGTGACCATATGGCACTCGTTCGCGCCTTCGAAGGGTGGAAAAACGCTGAAAGAGAAGGATCGGCTTACGAGTACTGTTGGAGGAACTTTCTATCAGCTCAGACGCTTCAGGCGATACATTCTCTGAGGAAGCAGTTCAACTATATCCTGAAAGAAGCTGGCTTAGTACACGATGATTCAGCTCTCAACAACAAGCTAAGTCACAATCAGTCTCTGGTTCGTGCTGTCATCTGCTCTGGCTTATTCCCGGGGATAGCATCTGTTGTGGTAAAGTCTAAGTAACCATCTCTCCAATCCTCTGTCACAGGATTTCTTGAAATTACCGTGTTGTCCTTTTCTTTGTACAGCACAGAGAGACTTCCATGTCGTTCAAGACAATGGATGATGGCCAAGTATCACTATACGCGGTAGGCCTCTTCAATCATAATTCTCAAGACCATTTCTTGACTCTCTCATTACGGCCATCGTTTATTTAAATGGTTCTTTTACACTTTCTATGTTACAGAATTCTGTTAATTCGAGGTTCCCGACGATTCCATACCCTTGGCTAGTCTTTGGAGAGAAAGTAAAGGTCAATGCAGTGCTCATAAGAGACTCCACCGGTGTCCCTGATTCCAGTTTGATCCTTTTTGGTGGTGCACTGAGCACCGGAGTACAGGTGATTTTCTCTCATATTCATCTCTTTAAAACCTTTACACGAGTCAGATTATTGAATACCACGGGATTTAACTCTTGTGTTGTTTCCAGGTGGGACATCTAAAAATGCTTGACGGTTACATTGACTTCTTCATGGATCCAAATTTGGCAGATTCCTACGTGAAGCTGAAGGAAGAACTCGATAAGCTTCTTCAGAAGAAGGCAAGTTTTTATTCAACTTTACAATAACAGGAAGCGCGAACTGTAGCTTGTAACACCTTTAAGTATATGCAGCTTGAAGATCCAAGCGTGGACATCCACAAAGAAGGCAAGTACCTGATGCTTGCAGTTCAAGAACTCGTGGCTGGAGACCAATGCGAAGGGAGATTCGTATTCGGCCGTGACACAAAGAGGGCAAGCCAACCGCAATTAGCAGGAGAGAACAACAAACTCTCCAAAGACGGGACAAACCCGAAGAGTCTCCTTCAGACGCTTTTAATGAGAGCTGGACACTCGCCTCCAAAGTACAAGACCAAACATCTGAAGACAAACGAGTTTAGAGCGCTTGTGGAGTTTAAAGGGATGCAGTTCGTTGGGAAGCCTCAGAGGAACAAAACGCTCGCTGAGAAAGATGCAGCTGTTGAGGCCTTGGCTTGGTTGACTCATACCTCTGATAATAGTACTGACCAGTACAGTGGAGACGCGGATTCTCCACCTGATGTTACTGATAACATGCTTAAACTCCTTGGTGGAAAACGCTGAAAGAGAAGGATCGGCTTACGAGTACTGTTGGAGGAACTTTCTATCAGCTCAGACGCTTCAGGCGATACATTCTCTGAGGAAGCAGTTCAACTATATCCTGAAAGAAGCTGGCTTAGTACACGATGACTCAGCTCTCAACAACAAGCTAAGTCACAATCAGTCTCTTGTTCGCGCTGTCATTTGCTCTGGCTTATTCCCCGGGATAGCATCTGTTGTGGTACAGTCTTTAAGTAACCATGTCTCTCCTCGCTTATGTTATAGGATTTAGTGAAATTACCGTGTTGTTCTTTGTGCAGCACAGAGAGACTTCCATGTCGTTCAAGACGATGGATGATGGCCAAGTATCACTATACGCGGTAGGCCTCTTCAATCATAATTCTCAAGACCATTTCTTGACTCTCTCATTACGGCCATTGTTTATTTAAATGGTTCGTTTACTGTTTATATGTTTTTAGAACTCTGTTAATTCGAGGTTCCCGACGATTCCATACCCTTGGCTAGTCTTTGGAGAGAAAGTAAAAGTCAATGCAGTGCTCATAAGAGACTCCACAGGTGTCCCTGATTCCAGTTTGATCCTTTTTGGTGGTTCACTGAGCACCGGAGTACAGGTGATTTCTCTCATTTTCATCTCTTTAAACCTCTTACATAAGTCATTGAACTCATCATGTGTTGTTTCCAGGTGGGACATCTAAAAATGCTTGACGGGTACATTGACTTCTTCATGGATCCAAATTTGGCAGACTCCTACGTGAAGCTGAAGGAAGAACTCAACAAGCTTCTTCAGAAGAAGGCGAGTTTGTTTTTATTCAACTTTACAATAACAGGAAGCGCGAACTGTAGCTTGTAACACCTTTAAGTATATGCAGCTTGAAGATCCAAGCGTGGACATCCACAAAGAAGGCAAGTACCTGATGCTTGCAGTTCAAGAACTCGTGGCTGGAGACCAATGCGAAGGGAGATTCGTGTTCGGCCGTGACACAAAGAGGGCAAGCCAACCGCAATTAGTAGGAGAGAACAAACTCTCCAAAGACGGGACAAACCCGAAGAGTCTCCTTCAGACACTTCTGATGAGAGCTGGACACTCGCCTCCAAAGTACAAGACCAAACATCTGAAGACAAACGAGTTTAGAGCGCTCGTGGAGTTTAAAGGAATGCAGTTCGTTGGGAAGCCTCAGAGGAACAAAACGCTCGCTGAGAAAGATGCAGCTGTTGAGGCCTTGGCTTGGTTGACTCATACCTCTGATAACAGTACTGACCAATACAACGGAGACGCAGATTCTCCACCTGATGTTACTGATAACATGCTTAAACTCCTTGGAGGAAAACGGCGCAGGCGGTCCAAAGGCAAGTAGACCTGAAACCTCTCTGTGTCTTGTGTATGTTTGCTTTAAACGATCTTTACAAACCAAAGCAGATAGATACAATATACAATTTTATTATAGCCTCGTTTAGAGGGAAAAGAATACATAAATATAAGTTCATCTGCAAAATTGTTATAGAAATTTATTTTTAACTCAAAAAGGAGGAAATAATGTTAACAATGGTTGGTGAATTTGTCAACCAATCAAGAACAAGCTAAGCTCATTAAGAAGATAGAAAATGGAACAAGAGCAGAATCTCAAAGATAAGAAAACTCAAGAGAACATGGAAACAAAACAGAACAAAAACAAGAGAAGTCTCTTCTGAACAAATAGACAATGTTTGCTGAGTAGTTTCTAGATTGTTGCATGCGTTGGGACATCAACTGGGAACTCATGGATCTCATCCATCCACGGGTTCTTCTCCTTTTTAGGATTCACAGACCTAACCGCTCTCCAAACCGAGCTGTTGCACTTAAACCCTGAGCCAAAAGCAATCTGCCAGATTCTATCACCTTTCTTGATTCTTCCTTTGGCCTCACTATACGCTAACTCATACCACAGAGAGCTACTCGATGTGTTACCAAAACGGTAGAGTGTCATCCTCGAGGGCTCCATGTGCCAATCCGAGAGCTTCAAGTTCTTCTCCAACTCATCAAGAACAGCTCTTCCTCCCGCGTGGATGCAGAAATGCTCAAACGCTAGTTTGAAGTCCGGGATGTACGGCTTGATCTTCATCTTGAACAGTTTCCTTCCCACTAACGTCGCAAAGAACAGAAGCTGTTCAGATGTCGGCAGAACCAGCGGTCCTAACGTCGTGATGTTTGTCTTCAGAGCATCACCGGCAACAGCCATTAGATCTTTGGACAGTGTCACACCAACCTTACTCGTGGAATCCTCTTCTTGAGTTATGCATCCAAAGCATTTATCATCAGCTCCCTTGTGTGTCCTGACCGTATCCACAAGCTCGTACTTCGATCTTCTCCTGTCCCATCGTTTGTTCGAGAGAAGAATCGCTGCACCTCCCATTCTGAAAAGACAATTAGAGACAAGCTTCGACCTGTCATTCCCGAAGTACCAGTTCAAAGTGATATTCTCCATGCTGATCACCATAGCATAAGTGTTGGGGATAGAGTTGAGAAGGTGTTTAGCGAGATCTATCGATATCAACCCGGCGCTGCATCCCATTCCTCCCAAGTTGTAGCTGAGTATGTTCCCACGGAGCTTATAGTGATTCACAATCATCGCAGACAGCGAAGGCGTGGGGTTGAACAAGCTGCAGTTAACAATCAAGATCCCAATATCCTTAGGATTCACATTGGTCTTATCAAGAAGCTCGTCGATAGCTCCAAACATCACAGCCTCAGCTTCCTTTCTAGCTTCTGCCATACAAGGATTCGGAGGAACATTGAGCACAGCCTCAGGCAAGTAAGTCGACTCCCCAAGCCCCGAACGCTGGAGAATCTTCCTCTGGAACTCGAGATTCTCCTCGGTGAAGGAACCAGTGAGTTTCGACCGTTCCATGAAGATCTTCTTGGTGCATTTACGAGCCTCGTCAGGTTTATAGCAGGAGAAGTCGACCAAGTAGACGGGACGCGGCCGTGTCATGACGTAGATGGTCGTTATAAACACGAGGAGAGTCGAGCAGACGAGGACTGAGATGAGATTGTACTGGAGATGCTCCCAGAGGCTGGCGAGATCCTTGCGAGAGAAGGTGGAGAGCTGAGCGGCGATGAGGAGGAGGAGAGGGGAGAGGAGGAGGTACATTCCATGCGTGATGAGGTAATGGTAACCGAGCTTGACGTACTTGAGCTTCACGGATTTTTTGAAATCAGGGAGATTCCGATCAGATGGTGATGATTCTACTCCCCTCATCAATGGTCTCTTCTCCTCCTCCACAGACATTGCTTCCTCCTGCTTTTCAACGGTTTCAAAAACGATACAGAGATCTATTAAAGATTCTTACTTTTCACATCAATTAACTAAACACGTAAACAAGATCGGACTCGGAATGCATTAACAAGACGTGAGTCACGTGACTTCGATTCATATTCAAGTAAAACGACAGATCACTTTGTTTTCAGACATCAGATTATTTGATAAGCATAAGAAGAAACAGAGTTCTAACCTGAAGATGCAGAACACTTCTCGCCGCTCACGGAGAAAACGAGGAGAAGGAGAGAATAATTATACGAAAAGATTTATTATTATTACAGGGAATCATTCAAAGGCCACTACTTTGAAAACGCAGACCACCAGATTGGTCGGGACTGGGAGCCAATCATTTTTTAAAAAAGTCAAAACCGGGTAAAACCAAAGAATCGCCTAAACCGGGTTTTAATAGTTAATAGCCGGACTCGGTATGAAAGCGGTTAAATTTAACGGTTCGAGTTAGTAACATCGGTTTCTATTTGTTGTTTCTGTCGTGTTTGAGAAGTTGAAAGAGAGAGAGAGAGATCGGAGGAGGATGAGTGCTGAAGATTTCCAGAAGAAGGTTTCCATCAGTGATCCCCTCGACAGAGAAATCAAGACCGAATGCGGCGGGTCTAGTAGCTCCACTGGCGTCGCCTCTCGAACCTTGGTTTTGCTTCGGAGATTGCTTGAGATTCAGGAGCGTCGAGCCCAGGCCTACGCCAAACTCAAAAGGTTCGATCTTTGGAGTTTTTATGCTATTAGGTACTGTTATGGTTATCCTAAACCATTGTCATGGGATGCACTTACTTGGTGATTGTTTTCGAGAGATGTTGGAGAGTTAAGTAACTGATGGTGTTGTTAAGGAAGAGATGTCTCATAAAGTTTAGATTTTTTTTGTTGCATATTCGTTGGTTTAGTTGTTTTGTTATTTCATATGTAACATCAGTCAAGATCTTTCTTCGTTAATCTCTGGTTGTGTTTTTGAATTTTATTATTAGAGGATTCTCAGAGTATGTGGAGTCTAATGGTGAAGCACTTTATCAGAAGCTGTGCAGCGAGATTACTGCTGAGTTCAACGAATGTTCCAAACAAGTATGCATCTTTTCTGAGTTTTTTTTCTTTTGCATGATTACCTTCACAGTGTTGTTGAACATACGGTATTAAAGATTGCGCCTTTGTTTGATACAATGCAGGTGCGTGAAATGGAAACTCTGTTTCTGAATCCAGAAGTTGGAAGATCGGATCTTGCTCAACTGCTCAGCGACATTCAAACTCAAGAGAAGCAGAAATTGCATCTGGTTTTATTCCTATTTACTCAATGGGTTGAACATAATTGTTAACCTGTTGGACAGAACCAAAGTTTCTTACTTTAGTTCCTCCTTTTTCTTGCAGACGGTCACAATACAGGTACTGAAGAAGGCAGGGAGGCCGTCAGAACGAATGCTCACACATGAGAACTGCAAGTTCAAGAAACCGATGCAGCACGAGTGTGTGCATCTTCACGAGATTACAGAAGCCGCAGGAACAGAGGAAGCAGAAGCGGATGCAGAGTTTGATAACGCGTTGAAGGAAGCCATTAGAGGAGTGCAAGACGCTGTGACTTGCATCAACGAGTATTTGGAAGACATTAGGTACGAGATTGCAGCCCTTGAAGCTGATTAATTGTTCTCAATCTCATCACTTCTTTACCTCTTCTACGGTCAACTTGATGTTTTAGAAGGATATGCAAATGGGATTGGTTATTCTCAAAGTTATCTATTAGATTGTCAGGCTCTGTCTTGTGGATACAAATACAATAGCAAATTCAAAACTTTAAAAGCACAATATTTGAAGTGAAAACAATGTTTTCATCCTTTTGTTTGTATGTGTACACATCAAATACTGTCATACGGACAACAAACTAGTCGCTTTGACCCATTCACCGTATGTCCCAAATTCCTTGACTCTGCCAAGCACAAAGGTTTTATTAGTTTCTCACTGAGCAACACAATGGAAAACGCATCTATGGGTGCTATTTGACTTACAAATGGAGATTGGTCAGATCAAACTCGGGAAACAGGTTGAAGTAGAATCGGAGGCCGTCAGAACGAATGCTCACACATGAGAACTGCAAGTTCAAGAAACCGATGCAGCACGAGTGTGTGCATCTTCACGAGATTACAGAAGCCGCAGGAACAGAGGAAGCAGAAGCGGATGCAGAGTTTGATAACGCGTTGAAGGAAGCCATTAGAGGAGTGCAAGACGCTGTGACTTGCATCAACGAGTATTTGGAAGACATTAGGTACGAGATTGCAGCCCTTGAAGCTGATTAATTGTTCTCAATCTCATCACTTCTTTACCTCTTCTACGGTCAACTTGATGTTTTAGAAGGATATGCAAATGGGATTGGTTATTCTCAAAGTTATCTATTAGATTGTCAGGCTCTGTCTTGTGGATACAAATACAATAGCAAATTCAAAACTTTAAAAGCACAATATTTGAAGTGAAAACAATGTTTTCATCCTTTTGTTTGTATGTGTACACATCAAATACTGTCATACGGACAACAAGGTAGTCGCTTTGACCCATTCACCGTATGTCCCAAATTCCTTGACTCTGCCAAGCACAAAGGTTTTATTAGTTTCTCACTGAGCAACACAATGGAAAACGCATCTATGGGTGCTATTTGACTTACAAATGGAGATTGGTCAGATCAAACTCGGGAAACAGGTTGAAGTAGAATCGAAGCCCGTCAGGGCTCATATCTCTACACAGCAGACCTGATCAAAACAAACGGGAGCGTGAGAATCACATAACTATCAGATTCATGTGTCAACGAGTTGGATTCTGTTACCTTTGGTCTCTGCAGTTAGTAGATGTTCTTTGGCCATGGCTGGAGCGATTTTCAGTGTCAAAGCTGCATCACTAGCGGTGACTCCGGTTCTTAGAGTTTCGGTTTTAGTCACAAGCATTCTGATTCTACTCATTACCTACATTGGCCAGAAAAGTATTTCATCAGAAGCATGGGGAAAAAGAAGTAAAAAAGCACAGCATGAAGGATATGAGAGTTTGACAACGCTTTAAAAGAAGCAATCAGAGGAGTGCAAGACGCAGTGACTTGCATCAACGAGTATTTGGAAGACGTTAGGTACGAGATTGCAGCCCTTGAAGCTGATTAACTGTTCTCAGTCTCATCACTTGTTAACTTGCTATGTTGCTAATTAGCTTGAGATATTTAGAAACCCAAAGTTATGACATTTGTTGTTCTCAAAGTTATCTATGTTTATTACTGTGGGTAATGACTACAAATACAATAGCAAATTCCAAATTATTTAAAACACAATATTTGATTTGAAAACAATTGATTTAAGATGAGTTATTTGCATTTTTGGGTCAAAATGCAAAAAATGCATTAAGATGAGTTGTGTTTTTTTGTCGTGTACACATCAAAAACTGTCATACGGACAACAAACTAGTCGCTTTGACCCATTCACCGTATGTCCCAAAGCCCTTGACCCTGCCAAAATGATATGAACGCCAGCACAAAGGTTTTATTAGTTTCTCAACGAGCAACAACACAATGGGAAACACACCATTGTTTGACTTACAAATGGAGATCAGTTGGATCAATCTCTGGAAACAGGTTGAAGTAGAATCGAAGCCCGTCAGGGCTCATGTCTCTACTCAGCAGACCTTATCAAAACAAATGGGAGAATGAGTATCGTATAACTCTGACAGACTCATGTTTCTACGAGGTGGATTCTGTTACCTTTGGTCTCTGCAGATAGTAGATGTTCCTTGGCCATGGCTGGAGCGATTTTCAGTGTCAAAGCTGCATCACTAGCAGTGACTCCGGTTCTTAGAGTTTCGGTTTTAGTCACAAGCGTTCTGATTCTACTCATAACCTATTTGGTCAGAAAAAGTACTTCAGATATGAGAGATACAAAGCAGTAAGCTTGAGAAACCATGAGACTTAAGAGAGTACCTCCTCGTCACTATGGGACTTGTTCTGGATGACCTTCACACCGCTATCAAACTTCCGTAGCATTACTGGACTACCAATCACAACACATGAGCCAGAGTCAATATTTCTACAGACTATATCTTCTTCAAATGAATTTGCAAAAAGAATCTACGAGGAAAGACTCAGAAGATACACATACACATCAAATTTCTCCCAGAGGTTACAAGCTTGCCACAAATCGTCTGGAGAGATCAACTCTGATGCAAACAAAGGTTTCAGATTCACAGGCTAACAGAATAAAGAACTTAGAATCAGAACGTTATATATTAGAAACGGTCCAACCTGTTCCCCGAGCACGATTGAAGTGGTAATACATATCAGTAAGGCTGATCATCCCTCCAGCTTGTTCTAATGGGATTCTCACAAAATCTGCCAACTGGCGAGACAACTCTTGATGGTACAACGCCCCAGCAGATTCCTTAGTAACCGGAGAGATAATACCAACGCTCAACATCCATTGCTGCATCTCTTCTTTAGACCCCATCTCCTCATCATCACCTCCTCCGTTCTGACTACTAGGAGCAGACAAAAGCTTCTGCCGCATCTTCTCCGCCAGACTCACCATCTCCTTAGCCTTACTCTATTAAACCCCAACAAAGAGAGATAAAAAAAATTCAAATTCAAACAACAACCAATCAAAATAATCAATAAAAGTTTCAAACTTTGTATCACCATAAGAGCATTCAAATCCTGAAAAGCATCCTGCAAGCTCTTATCAGTACTCTCCCACTGCTCCTGCTCTTTCCTCAGTATCCCAGCTAACCCCACCATCCTCACCGTTCCATCGTTTCCGTATAAACCCTGCGCAACAGTTCCAGCTCCTGACCCCGAAGAAGCCTCACTCTCGCTCTTCTCATCTTCCTCCCAAGCTCTCCTCTCCAACACTCCCAGAACTTGGTCAAAACCCATCGAAATCCCCTTTCCCCCTGAAGACGATCGTCACCACGACCGATTCCGCTTGGAACCGGATCCGAGGCGAATGGAACATAGACTTGATGGACTTCTTATGCGAGAAGATGTGAGTCACGGCGGCGAGAGGGAGGGAAGACGAAGAAGAAGAAGGAAGGGACGACGATGCGTTTGGCTGAGAAGAAGGGATCCATATGAGACGGTGAGTGGTTAAGATTAGGTTTCCGGAGCGCAAGGAGGCGAATCGAGGAGGATCGTCTTCGGAGTCTAGGTCGACGGAGGATAGGAGGAAGCACTCGACTTCGTTGCGGCGGAGCACCGGTCTGCCGCTTGTCGTCACCTCCGCGGCGTTAAACAAACCATCGGATCCGATTCTGCTTTCGCTGGCCATGGTTGACCAATCAAAAAGCTTTTTTCCGGCAACGGAAGAGAAGAACCGAACCACGATCGTTTGTTTAGTGTTAGGACAACAAACACGTGCAGAGTCAGCTTTGATTTGTTTTAAAATTACATAATAGTCCTTAATGTTTTCGACTTTATGTATTGAATCTCAATGCCAGTACACAGCCCAAAAAACATATTCAAACTTTTTTAATGGGCAATATAAAGCCCAATAGACTGTTGCTTCATAACGAGCCCAATATAAAGCCCAATAGCTCTAAGAATCAAAATATGTACTAGAAAAATGAGAGCGTGGAAATCGTTTTCTGGAAGTTGTTACGTAGGTCTGGGGTGGCCATGTGATGTGAGACTCACTCACGAGCTGCATTGTGTTGTCTTTCTCTTTGTTTAATTAATTTCATGTTTACAACTAATCCGAGCATGACATGTTGGTTTTGACGTATTTGAAACTAGTTTTAAAATTATCAATTAACCAATTCAAATAACAACTCTTACCAAATGCATTAAACATAGTTCTAGGCTGTTTTATTCACCAAACTAAACATAAAGAAGCACTGCAATGGTGAATATACATAGTACATTAGATATACCCTACAATATATGATGTCAAAAAACCAAAAAAAAAACAAAATACCATACAATACGTGCAAGTTCAGAACAAATATATGATGTGGACCATCTTAGATTCATGCTAGGCATTGCATTATATTCGTTTGCAGAAATTTAATTTATGTTTTGTTCATTAGTGTAATAAACTCGATGGTTGCTCATCTTGTTGACTCTTAAACCCATACTAATCAACTGTAGGGTAGCTAAAGAAAATAAATAAGATCTAAAATTAATTGCATATTCATAAACGTGTCAATATACCAACAATATTGAATTATTCAAAGTCAAATTTCAATATTTGGATAACTATTAATGAATTCGAATTATAAAATAAAATTCTATGGATGAAAAAAAAATATTTGTGAAAAGAGGAGAGTGACCCTACAGTCACCCGATATCCGAAGTGGCACCCGAACTCGATCCGAGAAATCCGAACTGAAGTATCAGAATATCCGAATGAGTATTAAATTAAGAGAGATTGGATATCCGAATCCGAACAGGTAATATCCGAACCTGAATGGATATCCGAAAAAAACCGAACATATGTATAATTAACCTTATATTTCTAGTTTACATCTCTCATTTTATATAAAATATTTATATTGATACTACACATATTTTAAGCTCATATGATATACATACAATTACGAAGAAAATTATTTGTTACTCACTTAAAATGCATGTTAAATTTTTTATTTCAAAAATTAACAAAAAGTTATATCAAAAATTTAAAAACAATAACCAAATTAATGTCTTTTTAGTTTCAAAATGTTATGTCCAAATCTATTAACCATTTAATCTATTAAAAATAAAAAAATTAGTTAAGTGAAAGTTATATTTTTAAATACAAGAAATTTGAGAAATAAAAGTTTAATTTTGTTTTTCAAAATCTAAATATCCGAACCCGAATGGATATCCAAAAACCGAACATATGTATAATTAACCTTATATTTCTAGTTTACATCTCTCATTTTATATAAAATATTTATATTGATACTACACATATTTTAAGCTCATATGATATACATACAATTACGAAGAAAATTATTTGTTACTCACTTAAAATGCATGTTAAATTTTTTATTTCAAAAATTAACAAAAAGTTATATCAAAAATTTAAAAACAATAACCAAATTAATGTCTTTTTAGTTTCAAAATGTTATGTCCAAATCTATTAACCATTTAATCTATTAAAAATAAAAAAATTAGTTAAGTGAAAGTTATATTTTTAAATACAAGAAATTTGAGAAATAAAAGTTTAATTTTGTTTTTTCAAAATCTAAATATCCGAACCCGATCCGAAATAACTGAATTCGAACTAAAAATATCAGAGTTCGACCCGAAGTACAGAAATCACCTCTATACCGAAATATCCGAAAATCCGAAATATCCAACCCGTGGGATACCGAACGCCCACCCCCTGCTGTAGGGTAGGGCGGCTCAAAAGTCATATGTTAGTTCTAGAAGGGCTTACTCTGGACCAACAAACACGACATGGCTTTTCCTCAATTTTCTCTTCGTACCTGTGTGTTTTTTATTTGTGCCTAAAATGAAAATTTTCCACATTAACTAATTGAATAAAAGATTGGTCGACGTCGTCGCCAGCCATCGGCGACTTGTTCTTCTTCCCCTTCGGACCTTTCTCCTGTTCTTCGCCTCTAGATCTCTCCCTCTCACAAGTCGTCGTTTTTAAATTCGTCTCCTTCTCATTCTTCTTCGTCTTCGCCAACACGAAAACTCCATTTAATTAGCATTTTCCTCTCTTTCTCATTTTATTCCATTTTTAATCTGCTTCTTCGTATCCGCTTACGTCATCTCTTCTTTCTCCTCATCCATTTATTTTTTAGCGCGCTAAAAAGCAAAATTCTCCACGATCCGGATCTACCCAGGGTCAATTTCGCCGGATCAATTCCATAAAGGTTGGGGCTTTTCGTCTCCGATTGAGAATCTCTCGATCTGCCCTACCTAAAAGCTCCAACATTTCGCTGGATCAGTTCCATTTTTCAAGCTGATTCGAGCTCTGGGGGTTTCTGGGTAACTCTTCGTTTCGATGAATTCTCCATTTGATCCGTAAAGCTTCCTCCTTTTCACGAAACCCTCTCTATATGGATTCGAGGAACTCAATCGATCATCACCACCACAACGATTCAATCTCCGGCGTCTCCTCTCGATGGAGCCTCTCGTCCAAAGACCCTCCCTCAGAGAAGTCACTTTCGGCGATTTGGGATCGAAGCGTATCCGCCACGGATCAGCCGGAGCCGACTCCGAGATGCTGAGCATGTCTCAGAAGGAGATCAAAGACGAAGACGCTCGGTTAGTCTACATCAACGACGCCGAGAGAACCAACGAGAGGTTCGACTTCACTGGGAACTCGATCAAGACAGCGAAGTACTCTGTCTTCACCTTCTTGCCTCGGAACTTGTTCGAACAGTTCCACAGAGTCGCTTACGTGTACTTTTTAGTTATAGCTGTGCTGAATCAGCTCCCTCAGCTTGCGGTTTTCGGTAGAGGCGCGTCCATCATGCCTCTGGCCTTTGTCCTCTTGGTCTCGGCCATCAAAGACGCTTACGAGGATTTTCGGAGGCATAGGTCGGATAGAGTTGAGAACAATAGGTTGGCTTTAGTGTTCGAGGAGGGGCGGTTTCGGGAGAAGCAGTGGAAGTATATTCGTGTTGGGGAGGTTGTTAAAGTTGTGTCTAACCAGACTCTTCCTTGTGACATGGTGCTGTTGGCTACGAGTGATCCCACAGGGGTTGTGTACGTGCAGACGACTAATTTGGATGGAGAGTCGAATCTCAAGACGAGGTACGCTAAGCAGGAGACTCTTCAGAAGGCTGCTGATTTGGAGACGTTTAATGGGTTCATCAAGTGTGAGAAACCGAACAGGAACATATACGGGTTTCAAGCGAACATGGAGATTGATGGAAGGAGGCTCTCTTGGACCTTCTAATATTATTCTCAGAGGATGTGAGCTCAAGAACACTGAGTGGGCCTTAGGTGTTGTTGTCTACGCTGGTGGCGAGACGAAAGCTATGCTGAACAACTCCGGAGCGCCGTCGAAGAGGAGTAGGCTGGAGACTCGGATGAATCTAGAGATCATTCTGCTGTCTTTGTTTCTGATAGCTTTATGTACAACCGCGGCTGCGACCGCTGCTGTGTGGTTGAGACGGCACAGGGATGATTTGGACACGATTCTGTTTTACAGGAGAAAGGACTACTCCGAGAGGCCAGGAGGGAAGAATCATAACTACTATGGCTGGGGTTGGGAGATATTCTTCACTTTCTTTATGGCGGTCATCGTGTACCAGATCATGATACCCATTTCTCTCTACATATCTATGGAGCTTGTCCGTATTGGTCAAGCGTACTTCATGACCCGAGATGATCAGATGTACGACGAGTCTTCAAATTCAAGTTTCCAATGCAGGGCGTTGAACATAAACGAAGATTTAGGGCAGATTAAGTACTTGTTCTCTGATAAGACGGGTACTCTCACTGACAACAAGATGGAGTTTCAATCTGCCTGCATAGGTGGTGTAGATTACTCTGACTGGAAGTCTGCAGACAGCGAACATGGTGGATACTCCATTGAAGGTAAGGAAGCTAGTTTCTGCTGTTAAGAAGAGTATGTTTTCATGTTTATCTGACTAACACTTTATCATGATACAGTTGATGGAAATATATTGAAGCCAAAGATGAGGGTGAGAGTTGATCCTGAGCTTCTCGAATTGACAAAAGATGGTTATGCAACAAAAGAAGCAAAACGTGCGAATGAGTTCTTCCTCTCACTGGCAGCTTGCAATACAATTGTACCAATTGTTACCAACACTTCTGATCCCAATGTAAAGCTGGTAGATTATCAAGGGGAGTCACCTGATGAACAAGCGTTAGTCTATGCAGCAGCTGCGTATGGTTTCTTGCTCATTGAGAGAACCTCCGGTCATATAGTTATTAATGTGCGAGGAGAAATGCAAAGGTAATTTCGACATCCAGTGACTACCTTTTTGCCATTATTTTTTGGCCTATAGCATTTATTATTTTTTCTCTTTGCCCAGTGCAGGTATAATGTTTTGGGATTGCATGAGTTTGATAGTGACCGAAAGAGAATGTCAGTGATATTGGGATGCCCGGACACGTCAGTGAAGCTCTTTGTAAAGGTGCAGACTCATCCATGTTTAGTGTCATGGATGAATCCTACGGCGATGTCATAGAAGAGACCAAGAAACAGCTTCACGCCTACTCCTCTGACGGTTTGAGAACTCTTGTCGTTGGGATGAGAAAGCTGAACGATTCAGAGTTTGAGCAATGGCATTCTTCGTTTGAGGCGGCAAGCACCGCCTTGATTGGCAGGGCCGGATTGCTGAGAAAGGTTGCTGGAAACATCGAGACTAACCTTAGGATAGTAGGAGCCACTGCAATTGAAGACAAACTGCAGCGTGGTGTCCCTGAAGCAATAGAATCCCTCAGAATCGCAGGGATTAAAGTATGGGTCTTGACTGGTGACAAGCAAGAAACTGCCATATCCATTGGCTTCTCGTCGAGGCTTCTGACGAGAAACATGAGGCAGATTGTTATAAATAGCAACTCGTTGGATTCATGCCGGAGGAGCTTAGAAGAAGCAAACGCCAGTATTGAAAGTAATGACGAAAGCGTAGCCTTGATTATTGACGGTACTAGTCTCATATATGTACTCGACAGCGATCTTGAAGATGTGGTGAGTTGAAAATCTATTGCTTACTCTGATTATGACTGTGTTTCATGGTGGTGTAATTGCTCAGTTTTTTTGCAATGCAGCTCTTCCAAGTTGCATGTAAATGCTCTGCGATACTCTGCTGCCGTGTTGCTCCTTTCCAGAAAGCTGGAATCGTTGCACTTGTAAAGAACCGGACTTCCGACATGACTCTCGCCATTGGTGATGGTAATGACTCCACTCTTTCAGTCAGGAACTCATCTGTCTGATCCTACTGTCTAAATGTTCTTTGTTTTATTTCTTTGCTTTGACAGGTGCCAATGATGTCTCCATGATCCAAATGGCTGATGTTGGGGTAGGGATCAGTGGCCAAGAAGGTCGGCAAGCTGTGATGGCATCTGATTTCGCAATGGGACAGTTCAGATTCTTAGTTCCGCTATTGCTCGTCCATGGACACTGGAATTACCAAAGGATGGGTTACATGATACTATACAATTTCTATAGAAATGCAGTTTTCGTTCTAATTTTATTTTGGTGAGTTACTGTCTTTACTGCCTTTTTTTGTTGCTCCCAAGCAATCACAACGGACTAACTAACCCTAACCAATTTTTCACGTAGGTACGTTTTGTTTACTTGCTACACATTGACAACCGCCATCACAGAATGGAGTAGTGTCTTGTACTCAGTCATATACACATCAGTTCCTACAATAATTATTGGTATTCTTGACAAAGACCTCGGAAGGAGGACTCTTCTCAATCACCCTCAGCTCTACGGTGTGGGCCAGAGGGGAGAGGGATATTCCACAACGCTCTTCTGGTATATGATGTTTGACACAATCTGGCAAAGTGCAGCCATCTTCTTCATTCCTCTCTTTGCTTATTGGGGCAGTACCATTGACACGTCAAGCCTAGGAGATCTATGGACCATTGCTGCAGTTGTGGTGGTCAATCTTCACTTGGCTATGGATATAATAAGATGGAACTGGATCACTCACGCCGCCATATGGGGATCCATTGTTGCAGCTTGTATATGTGTTATTGTCATCGATGTTATACCCACACTCCCTGGTTACTGGTAACACTTCTTTCTCTCTCTCTCTCCAAAACATTATTTAAGATTTTTTCTGGATATAGAAAGCCTTAAAAGTTTCATTTATGGCTGTGACAGGGCAATTTTCGAAGTGACCTCAACATGGATGTTCTGGTTCTGCTTGCTTGCCATTGTTGTGACATCACTGCTTCCTAGATTCGCTATCAAGTATCTCGGTGAGTATTACAGACCTTCAGATGTTCGGATTGCTAGAGAGGCTGAAAAGCTTGGAACATTCATAGAACCCCAAGGTACGGAAATTGAAATGAACCAGATTGGGGATCCTCCAAGGAGATAATATCAGGAAAAAGACCACACACTTCTCAAATCAAAATTCTTTATACCCTTCAGCGGAAGTAAATACAAGATTATTATAAATATATATTCCATTTTTCCCCACCTTGGTTGCTGCTTTACTATTTCAAGAGTAGATTTGTTTGATTGTAGTGTAACAATGTTGTTACATAATCTCTGGCTGTAATTTTCCACTTTGTTGTAACATACGCACAAAGCTTTTCCTTTGTAAAGAGAAAGAACATCAAAATTTGATTTTATTGCGTGGTTAATCAGTTCCTAGTTCAGCGCTTACAAAAGTCGAGTTTAGCTACAAACTTAATTACAAAATACAGGTTTGTCCTAAAAACGATCCGAGTACTATTAAGATTACATTACATATCCAACAGGAGACAAACATGAGAGCACATCTTCCACAATCTGAAAAATAGACAAAGGCCTTATGCCTGTTGAAGAGAAAGATCAAAGAAGGAGTCTTTAATACATTAGTTGCCACCAAAAGGAGTCACTCAAAAGATCCCTGCCAGATAAAGAAAACCAGCGTTCCCATCTTTTAAGCATATTCACATATCTATATAGATATAGATCCAGTAACAAATATGAAAGAGACACTAACCTGCTCCATCCAAAATCATCTGCCTCCAGATGTTCCCCATCATCAACCAAATGAGCCACGGCAAAACTCTGATCCGCAAAAGCACTTCTTTTTACCATACAAAGTATTGCCATTTTGAGTTCCACTTGGTCGAGTAACACCATAGTCATAAGTTAACTCAGTCATGGGAGGGATGTGTGACATGGCAAAGAAGGCGACATGCAAGCAGAGTTGACCGTTATTTTCATAACTAACCGGCTGCCAGAAAACATTAGGGAAGCAACTGTGGTTCATGAACCGGGCAACGTTCCCAGCATTCTTAGCACTGATTATAAGAGGCAGTGGGAGTTCAGGTTCTTCAGACATCTCCTCAGAAGCATCTTCGTCTGCTAAGCCAAGCTCATAGTTCCATTTGAAAGGGGTATAGACACGGGTTGTATCAAAGGTATAATCATCATCACCCATCGTTTGTTGCACCTTCGACTTGTCTTTGGCCTCACCTGCATATATACATATAAACGAGCCAGCACGAATGGGATCCCATGACCGCAAGCCCCATCCTCTGTTCACCGTCTTGAAAACTTCAAGCTTCACTTTTATTCCCATTTGAGTGACCTTGTTTTTGCAAGCCGAGCAGGGGCATGATGGGCTGCATTCATGTATCAGAGACTTGCGGCTAACCAGTACTCCATTACCGCAGTAAGGGAAGTCACCTCCGTTTTTCCTTATGCAGTGACAGTCCAAGTTCCCTGGTCTGCAGGAGTTGCTACAATGGCATCCAACAGAAGGATGCGTCAGCTTAAACGACTCTGAGTAACTCACATTTGTGGAGTAGGTGAAGTAAGGAGGCCCATTCTCGCATCAACTTCATTCACAAGTGAAACGCCTATGCTTTCAACCCCGGCTGTGAGATCAGGGAGAATGAGTCCTTCCCTTGAAGAAGCCAAACCCGCCTTCCACTTTTGGATCTCAGTCCACGTAGCAAACGCAGGAGGCTGACCAGGAGCTCTCACTAGTTTATACTTGAAAGTGTTGTGTCCAGACTTCCCTTTCTCAACCCATGACTCTTTGATCTCGTAGAGTCCATCATAAACATAGATCTTAGCACTCTGAGAAGCCTCTTTCAACCCTCTTATCACCCTAACCGGACTGTTCCTTAGCAAACTCTTCTCCAACGCGAGGTTACCTCTCTCTAGCTTCTGGTCAGACGTCTGCTTCTCTTTATCAGCATTACCACCGCCCTGACCAGTATAAACCAAAACATCTGGATTACCTTCGTCGTTATCATAATAACCAGACGACACAATGCTAGTGGCGATAGGCTCTTCTCCCGTCTCTCCCTTGACAAGCAGATAGTCAATGCCAGCCATCGAGGGAGAATGCAACCCAACCAAACACATCTCGAACCTGAAGAAGAACACGTCACCAATCTCAACACCGGAACAACACCTGGCCTCTTCTTGGTGTTGGTCCTGACACCTCTGCTCATGCAAATAGACCCTGCTTTCAAATCACCACGTTTGATAGTCCCGCTTACCGCTTCCTTAGCATCTTCCAGCTGAGAAAACCTTCTTCTCAAGGCGTCAAACCGCATGACAACACTCATCACCAACTTCCTACCACCGTTCTCTCTCTCAGCCACGCTGATCCCACTCTCGAAACTCGCGTTCTCGGGGAGAGGAGCACGCTTCTTTTTAGGGATCTTTCTCTTCACGGTCGAACCCTCAGGTGTTGGCTCCACATCGTCGTCCCCGTTAGATGTAGTATCAGGAGGAGACCTGAATGTCCTCAGAGGAGTAACCAACGAAGGTTCTGAGCTGTTGTTGTTATGATGCTGAGGTGGAGGATTCTGAGCTTGATTGAGATCTGGAGTGTGCTGACTCGCTGCTTGAGACGAGCTAAAGGGATAGAAAGGAGAGAATCCAGGAGGGAAAGGACCGAAAGGAGGTGCACAGACAAAAGGTGGAGCTTGATTCCCACTTGGGAAGACAGGTCTTAGAGTACGCAACGGTTTGATTTCCAACACTCTCGTCTTATCAGTATAGTTTCCGAAGCTCCCTTCCATAGCTGAACAATCAAAATTTCCACACAAAAAAAAAAAAGATGATTTTTTATATGCAAATGGAGAAAAATGAACAGTCTTTTGGGCAGATTAATCCTAAGCCTACTAACTAAAGATCAGAGAGAGAACCTATCATTCACCTGCAGATTCAAAGATGTACTATATAACAACAACAACTCAGAAAGCTTATAACTTTGAGAAAAGAAAACCTGAAAATTTTCGGAATTGGAGATCGAAATGCTTCCGTCAGATTAGGGTTTTCCGAAACGAGAGAGACAGGAGAAGAGCCAAGAGGGAAACAGATGAGAGCAAAAAGGTTTCCAGCTTTGGTAAGAAATATACTTAACATTAAACACTAAGTATCAACATCTGTGATTTTCACTCGCATCTGTAACAGTTGGAGAAGAAGAAGATAATTAACCGTTGGATCAAAAATTATTTGATCTTTGGCCGTACAATGATTTAATATGACTGGGATACCTACGTAGCAGGTTTCAGTTTAGTTCTGTGTACTTGCATTCCTTCGTTTCGTGATGTAACGACCTTTTTGAGCTTTTGTCGGTTGCCCGTTTTCACACGTGCCTCAATCTTTTTTTTTTTTCGACATCAGCTCAATCTTTGTCTTAACAGAGATTTTAAGGTCCAAATGATTTTTATCTTCGTTTTAGAATAACCAAGCTGAACTACTACTCACCATATAATCATTTTCTTAGTTAAGAACATATAGACTATCTTAATACCCTGACATAACAAGACACAACAGAACAGATTTTGGTGAAACATGTTGTTTGTAATGTTTATGTGAGTGGTGGTGGTTTCTGTACAAGAAGCTGTTTAAACAAGTAACGACCCTATATACAGTATATGGCTATGTAGTTAAAATCTTTTAATCAAACACAGAAAGTATACGAGTTCCCAACTTCCCGTAGATTTGTCCTAAACAATCTGAAAAAAAATATACATAACCAACAGGAGAGAGACCCTGAGGATACATTTCCTAGGATCAGAGAAATAGACAAGGCTTTGATGGAGAAGCAGGAAAGAATCCATCACAGCTTTGCGTCTTATGCCGTTGAAAGAGAAGACTTTAAAACACTATACCTGTCACCAGTATGATTATGAATGGTTTGCTTACAAAAGACATTCATATGCATAAGCAAGATTATCATCCTCACAATAAACTAAATCTTTCATTCACTGAAGATTAGTAAGCAAATAGTTTTCAAATAAAATTGGATTCTTGAAACTCAGAACTAGGAATCTATTCAAGCAAATGTCTCAAATTTCATCCAAAAAAAACAAACAACTCACTGCAATAGTCAAAAAAGCACACAAAAAAAACAGCAAAAAGTAGCAACTAAACCGAGAGACCAAAGCTTTAAAATCACCAAACATAGAGCTAAGAACAATGAAGAAGAATGAAACTTCGACTGGTAAATTTAGTAACGGCGGGATCCACGGTCAGCAAGTCGAGCAGATGGGCACTCGTAAGCCATATGCCCTCGGCCACCACAGTTGTGACATATTATCATAGCGCCAACGCCGCCACCGTCTCTGCCCACTCGGTTTAAACCATCTCTTTGCATCCCACCGTCTCTGCCCATCCTGCCAAAACCATCTCTTTGCATCCCACCGCCTCGAACCCTGCTTCCTCTGTCTCTGTCTCTGTCTCTGTCAGAGTAGCTGCTGTCCCCTTTTGGGCAGTTTCTGGCAACATGTCCGGAGATGCTGCAGATGTTGCAGACTGGATCGTTCTGGCAATCACGAGCTATGTGACCTGACGTCCTGCAGTTCTTGCACGCCTTGTCGTTCGTGCAGTCGGCTGCGAGATGCCCCGGTTTGAAGCAGTTGTTGCAGAGCCTCAAGTCTCCGGCACGAGAAACCGGGTTCGAGCAGTCTCTCGCTCGATGTCCAGTTTTGCCACAGGAGTGGCAGATTCCTTCGTTCGAACAGTTGCCAGCTACGTGACCCGGTTCTCTGCAGTTCCAGCACCGTGACTCTGCAGTGCATTCGGCTGCGATGTGCCTGCAGATAGTATTGTAAGAACCAAAACAGAAAGGATATAAACAGATGAGAATACAGTAACAAAGTTAGGTAGGAGGCGTATATATACCCTGGAAGGCCACAGTTGTTACAGACGGAAACATTAGGACAGTCTCTTGCAAAGTGACCAGGTCGCTTGCAGTTGTTGCAGAGATTCGTTTGGCTGAACAAACGTTTTCAAAACGATCACAATCAATGTCCACAGTGAAACGCAAACAGTTGAACTTAAACCAAATACTACCCCTTCAAGTCTTCAACCAAAAGAAAAAACATGGAAAGAAAACTACAAGTAACCATGATCCTATCCTAAATTCCTAATCTCGTCATCTTGATAACAAGAAGAGAAAAGAAGGCTTGACACTAGAGAAGATGTTCAGCACGCCCAAGTCATAAGCAAGTTAGCAAAGGACTGTGGCTGCATTTCCAGCCCTCAAGATCGGTTAGTACATGAAAGTCACTTAGAAGAGAAGAACTGTGTTAATAGTTTTGCAGGACGAGAGCAACAAAAAACCTGAAAGCACGGCGTGGCTCACGGTGGTCCTCCCTTCGATAAGGAGCATCTCGGTAAGAAGAACGTTCAGATCTCATTCTCCTGTCTCTGGGGCTCCGACTACGGCTCCTCTCACGACTTGGACTCCTGCTCCTGCTCATTGAACTCATTCCAACCCACCTCACCACTCAACAAACCACAACACCTGCCAACAACATTCAACCACACACACACACCAACGTTACCACCTCCTTTCACTCCCATCATACCCAAAATTTCCTAAATCAAAAAACAAAAAAAAAATCTGATTTTTTTCTATGGAAATGGAGAAAAAGAACAGTCTTTAGCAGATTAATCTAGCCTATTGACTAGAGATCACTGACCCTCAACAGACATCACCAGAAAGCTTCTATCTTTGAGAGAAAAAAAAACCTGAAAAATTCGGAATTGGAGATGTCGATCTCTTGGAAATGCGCCGTCAGATTAGGGTTTCCGAGACGAGAGAGACAGGAGAAGAAGAAGATAAGATCAACCGTTGGATCTAAATCATTCGATCTTTAGCCGTACAATGATCTAATATATGACTGGGATACCTACGTAGCAGGTTTCAGTTTCGTCCTCCGTACTTGCATTCCTTCTTTTCGTGATGTGAAAACTTTTCGGTTGCCGGTTTCCTACACGTGTGTAAGATGAGTTGTCGTTTCCCTTAAAATAACTGAAGATTTTAAGGTCCAAATGACTCTTCTTAAAGTTTACTACTCATCGTATAATCAATTTCGTAAATTAAACATGTTGATTGTTACTGTTTTAGTGTGTGGTGGTGTCTGTACAAGAAGCTGTTTAGCAAGTGACGACCCTAGACAGTATATGGCTATGTAGTTAAAAGTTCTCATTGAAGTTTCTCTGATAAGAGATTTTACTTCTAACCATTTTATCATATTCATCAAATCTTTTTAATCAAACACAGAAAGGCTACTAGTTCCCAACTTCCCATAGATTTTGTCCTAAACAATCTGAAAAGATAAAAAAATATACTAATAAGATTTACTAATATTATTATCCAACAGGAGAGAAACCCTGAGGATACATTTCCAAGGATCAGAGAAATAGATAAGGCTTTGATTGAGAAGCAGGAAAGAATCCATCACAGCTTTGCGTCTTATGCCGTTTAAAACACTATACCTGTCACCAAAACCAGTCACTTCCACTAATCAGGAATCCAAAGATCATCATGAATATAGATTCCACAAATAACAAAAACCACAGAGAAACAGAACCTTTTCACGTTAAGCATCAACCAAATGACCCACGGCAATACTCTGTTCCACAAAAGCACCTCTTCTTACCATACATAGGATTGCCATTTTGAGCTCCGCTTGGTCGTGAAACACCATAGTCATAAGTTAACTCAGTCATGGGAGGGATGTGTGAAATGGCAAAGAAGGCGACTTGCAAGAAGAGCTGACCGTTGTTCTCATAAGTAACCGGCTGCCAGAAAACGTTTGGAGAGCAACTGTGGTTCATGAACCGAGCAACGTTCCCAATATTCTTAGCACTGATTATAAGAGGCAGGGGGAGTTCAGGTTCTTCAGACATCTCCTCGGAAGCATCTTCGTCTGCTAAGCCAGGCTCGTAGTTCCATTTGAAAGGGGTATAGACACGGGTTGTATCAAACGTATAGTCATCATTAGCCATCGTCTGCTGCACCTTTGATTTGTCTCTGGCTTCACCTGCATATATACATATAAACGCACCAGCACGATAGGATCCCATGAGCGCAAGCCCCATCCTCTATTCACCGTCTTGAAAACTTCCAGCCTCACTTTTACTCCCATTTGAGTCACCTTGCTTTTGCAGGTCAAGCAGGGGCAAGAAGGGCTGCACTCGTATACCATAGGCTTGCGGCTAACTAAAATATCATTCCCTGTATAAGGAAATCACCTCCGTTCTTCCTCATGCAGTGACATTCCAAGTTCCCTGGTTTGCATTTGTTGCCGCAACCGCATCCAACAGAAGGCTGCGTCAGCTGAAAAGACATGGAGTATTTCACCGTTGTGGAGTAGGTGAAATAAGCAGGCCCATTCTCGTTATCAACTTCGTTCACAAGCGAAACAGCGATGCTCTCAACACCGGAAGTGAGATCCTGGAGGATGAGTCCTTTCCTTGGAGACTTACCCGTCTTCCACTTTAGGATCTCGGTCCATGTAGCAAACGCAGGAGGCTGACCAGGAACTCTCACTAGTTTATACTTGAAGGTGTTGTGTCCAGATTTTCCTTTCTCTATCCACGACTCTTTGATCTCGTAGAGCCCATCGTAAACATAGATCTTCACCCTATGAGTAGCCTCTTTCAATCCCCTTATCACCCTAACCGCAGTATTCTTATGCAAGCTCTTCTCCAACGCGAGGTTACCCCTTTCTAGCTTTTGGTCAGACGCTTCTTTATCTTTATCAGCATTACCACCCTGACCGGTATATATCAGAACATCCGGGTTATCTTTGCCGTTATCATCATATCCAGAGGCTACAATGCTAGTAGAAATAGGCTCCTCTTCTGTATCTCCCTTGACTACCAGGTAGTCAATGCCAGCCATCGATGGGGAATGCAACCCAACCAAACACATCTCGAACCTGAAGAAGAATATGTCCCCAATCTCAACACCAGGAACAACACCTGGCCTCTTCTTGGTGTTTGTCCGGACACCTCTGCTCATACAAGTAGATCCTGCTTTCAAATCAGGGCGTTTGATGATCCCGTTGACCGCGTCCTCCGCGTCCTCCAGCTGCGCAAACCTTCTTCTCAACGCATCAAACCGCATGAGAACACTCATCACCAACTCCCTGTTGCCATTGTCTCTTTCAGCCACGGTGATCCCACTCTCGAAACTAGAAAGCTGACGCTTTTTAGGAGTCTTTCTTTTCACAGTTGAACCCTCGGCTTCTATCATGTCTCCATTAGACGTCTCAGAAGATCTAAATGGCCTCAGAGGAGTAGCCAACGAACGTTCTGATAGATTCTGAGGCTGCTGTTGAGTTTGAGGTGGAACCTGAGGCTGATGTTGAGTTTGAGGTGGAATCTGAGGCTGATGTTGAGGTGGGTTTTGAGCTTGAGAGAGATTTTGTCTTTGTTCATTCACTTGAGAGGAGCTAAAGGGATAGAAAGATGAGAAACCAGATGGAAAAGGACCGAAAGGAGGTGCGCAGACAAAAGGAGGAGCTTGATTCCCGCTGGGGAAGACAGGTCTTAGAGTACGCAGTGGTTTGATATCCAACACTCTTGTTTTATCAGTGTAGTTCCCTTCCATAGCTGCAAAATCAAGCTTCTTTGTATTCAAAATGGTGAACCTTTTCTCTACTTCTTCGTTTCTTCAAAGATTTAACCTAACTACGAAACAGCTTCTAGTATCAAAGATCGGAGATTTTCAACACCCAGATCACATGCAATGCAGCAAAGAGAAACCATCATCGCAGATTTGGAGAAGAAAAAACAAAACAGTCTTGTTCAGTCTCTAGTTTTCTCCGTTTACAGATTCAAACAGAAAGAGAGAGCGAGAAACCCAAAAAGGTTAAAACTTTACACAGGAAACCTGTAATTCAAGCTGAGAGGCTTCGCAATCTTCGAGCTCTGATTAGGGTTTTCGAAGATTGTCGCCGTCTCCGTTTGAGTTCGTCTTGTGTAGTTTAGTGCATTGCCAGTTCATGAGTAACCTTTGTCGTGTTGACCCAAAGAAGGAGTAATCTTGTAAATTTTAATTATATATTTCCCCCTCAACTCTTATGTTCTTGTCAATTTGTGCTTAGCATAAATTTATGATCATTTAAGTCCAAAATGGTAAAATCAAAATTAAAATTTGGTTTGGTTAGGTTAATCAGATTAATATTTCAATTCAGTATCCTATAAATTGAACGTTTTATGCGTTTGGTGTGGTTTCAGTCTGGACTTATTTCTTTTGAGTCACCATTATTACAAACAAAACCAATGTGATAACAGTATATGGACGTCGAGCTTCAAGATCGTATATTAAACATTTTTTAAAATCATTGTTTTATTTTTATTTTTTATTCATGATAAGATCAACTGAAATGCAAACACACAAAATCAAATAAAATGGAAAGATAAATTGATATAAAACAAAACTTCTATTCTATTAAGACATCTAACGACGTATTGATATACGCTACGGCCCAACTATTTTATTACAATTTTTAAACTTCTTATTAATCATTGAAGAGAAATATTATATAAAGAAAAACATAAATATGACTAAAAACATAAATATAAAAATTAAATTTTAGTTTTGGTCACTCATTGACAGAGAAAACCCTAAGACTCTCCTATGCACGCGTGCTCGAGACAAAACCAGATCTATTTACTCAAGGCCGGTAACGGCGATTCTCGGCCTCCCGCGCTGGCCTTCCGACAAAACTACCTCCCCTTCGCCTGTGGTCCTCGCTTTCACCGTTTCTATGTATTGTTTATTTGCTCGTGTTATTTGATAGTGGGAGGAAGGCTAACTCGACAGACGCTACCACAAAGACGGTGACTCTTTGTTGTGTTTCTTCCGTGGTCCTTTCCTTCCAAACTACTTTACTCCAGCGGAGTCGAGATGCTTCTTTATCTTTATCAGCGTGACCGCCTTGACCGGTGTATATCAGAACATCCGGATTAACTCTGTCGATTTCGGTATATGCGGAAGATACAATGCTGGTGGCGATAGGCTCCTCTTCTGCATCTCCCCCCTTGATGACCAGATAGTCAATGCCAGCCATCGATGGAGAATGCAACCCAACCAAACACATCTCAAACCTGAAGAAGAAGATGTCCCCAATCTCAACGCCTGGAACAAGACCTGGTCTCTTCTTGGTGTTGGTCCTAACCCCTCTGCTCATACAAGTAGATCCTGCTTTTAAGTCAGGGCGTTTGATGATCCCGTTAACCGCGTCCTCCGCATCCTCCAGCTGTGCAAGCCTTCTTCTCAGCGCGTCAAACCGCATAAGAACACTCGTAACCAGCTCCCTGTTGCCGTTGTCTCTTTCAGCAACACTAATCCCACTCTCGAAATTCACAGTAGAAAGTTGACGCTTTTTAGGGGTCTTTCTTTTCAAAGTTGACTCCACAGGCTCTATGTCTCCATTAGAAGATCTAAGTGGCCTCAAAGGAGTAGCCAGCGAATGTTCTGATAGATTCTGAGGCTGATGTTGATGTTGAGGTGGAAGGTGAGGCTGATGATGAGCTTGAGGTGGAAGCTGAGGCTGATGTTGAGCTTGAGATGGAATCTGAGGCTGACGTTGAGGTGGGTTTTGAGCTTGAGAGAGATGTGGTGTTTGTTCATTCACTTGAGAGGAGCCAAAGGGGTAGAAAGGTGAGAATCCAGCTGGAAAGGGACCAAAAGGAGGTGCACAGACGAAAGGAGGAGCTTGGTTTCCGCTGGGGAAGATAGGTCTGAGAGTACGCAATGGTTTGATATCCAACACTCGAGTCTTATCAATGTAGTTTCCTTCCATAGCTGCAAAAATCAAGCTTCCTTGTATTCAAAATGGTGAACCTTTCTACTTGTATCTTTCTTCACAGATTAACCTAACTACGAAACAGCTGCTTATAGTATCAAAGATCGGAGCTTTTCAAAAACCCAGATCACATGCAATGCACGGAGATACCATCATCGCAGATTCAGAGAAGAAGACAAAAACTACTCTTGTTCCCTCTCTAGTTTTCTCTGTTTACAGATTCAAACAGAGAGATTTAAACAAAAAGGTTAAAACTTTACACAGGAAACCTGAAATTCAAGCTGAGAGGTTTCGTAATCTTCGATCGCTGATTAGGGTTTTCGAAGATTTGTCGCCGTCTTCGTTTGAGTTCGTCATGTGTACTGTGTTAGTTTAGTGCATTGCCAAGTTCATGATAAACTTGTAATGTTGACCCACAAAGGGAGTAATCTTGTAAATATTAAATTTTTATATTCGCCCCTCAACTCTTACGTCCTTGTAAATTTGTGCCTAACATAGATTTATGATCATTAAGTCCAAAATGGTAAAATCAAAATTAAAATTTGGTTTGGTTAGGTTAATCAGATTAATGTTTCAAATCCGTATCCTATAAATTGAACGTTTTATGCGTTTGGTGTGGTTTCAGTCTGGACTTATTTCTTTTGAGTCACCATTATTACAAACAAAACCAATGTGATAACAGTATATGGACGTCGAGCTTCAAGATCGTATATTAAACATTTTTTAAAATCATTGTTTTATTTTTATTTTTTATTCATGATAAGATCAACTGAAATGCAAACACACAAAATCAAATAAAATGGAAAGATAAAACAAAAACATTATAAACACTTAATCTCAAGATATGAGATGTGTTCCTTATTATTATTTTTTGCTTAATTACTCGATGGCAGTAAGCTCCTCGATCATCTTATTCTTCTTGCAACGGTTGTTCATAATCGCATGGACCTTAGAGCAGTTACAAGGCATGAACATGCAGCCACGAGTACCATTTACCCCGTTCGTACTCGAACCACCGAGCTTACGTGCGATCACAACCGAGTTAACCACGTCATCGGTCGGATGAAAGATGGTCAACAGCTGGAAGCCTTTGAGATCAGAGGAGTCAACAATTGGATATAAGAAAGCTCTAAGAGCATGAGCACTCCTCAGCATGAGTACAGCTCCAGGAGCCATGTGTTTCTCCAAGTGCTCGATGGCTTTGACCTTCGCCTCTTTGTCCATTCCAACGAGAGCCGCCAAGAAAACGACGTCGTATTCATCTAGCCCTTCCGTTGCGTTTAGCACGTCCGTCGTGTGGAAGAACATGCGTTTCGAGAGGTCCGGGTCGCGAGAGACGAGGCTCGAAGCGAGTGTGTTTGCGTGTGCGTCGATGTCAAAGTTGTGGAACGTCGCGTTCGGGAGGTGAAACTTAGCCAAGACGATCGATGTGAGAGGCATCGGTCCGGAGCCAACGAAGGCGATCTTGGTGGGGACATGGCTCGAGTGATGTTGACTCAAGAGATCGAACTCGAGCTTGCCTAGCTTGAGGTAGTTGCTGTAGTAAGGAAAGATGTTTAAATGGTCGAGTGGGTTCTGGTCTTCTTGCAAAGATCCCAAGATTGTGGAGAAGTGTTGCTCTAAGTAACCTTCGGCTTCACCACATAGCTTGATGAGGTTAGATCTCATGTCTTTGACTTCTTCACTCATCTCTGTGACGTCGATGTTTGTGTCCGTGGGTAAGCACGTGGACACGAGTTGTCCGAACAGAGTGTCGACGTTTTTTGAAGGTCTCAAACTCTCGAGCTTTGAGATTTGGTCGTATAAGTCGATGATCTGCTTCACAACAAGATTGTTTTTGCAAGCCATGTTATTATTAGTATTTGATTTCTTAGATATTCTTTTTAAGACTTCGTAAAATCTTGTGTTGTGGCTTTAACACTCACCAAAATGTCGGGTATTTATTGGCACTTGTAGCATGGGGTCCGTCCTTTGCCGAAATTATTTATCTATCTACCGATGATTCTATTCATATACGTAATTCATAATTGGTGTGTGGTCTGCCTCGTTTATAATGATATATTTTCAAATAATCTCAGTATACATACATACATATAGATATATATATATATCATATTTTCATTTTCATATTGTATTTTGCAAAATAAAAGTGCGTTACTAATCATTCCAAACTATATTTTTAGCCTTCCCCCACATGGCATGATCCACAACTTGGATTACAACATGTATACAACTCTTTCAATTATACCGTACAAAGAACTTTTTACAAAAGAAAAAAGGAGAAATCAAGAAGACCGGTAGTAAAAATGTTCGATTCAAATTATAATAGAGTCCATGTTTATAAAATGGCTTCGCCCGAGTTCGAACCGGAGACCTTCGGTGTGTTAGACTTACATGATAAACTTGTAATGTTGACCCACAAAGGAGTAATCTTGTAAATATTAAATTTTTATATTCGCCCCTCAACTCTTACGTCCTTGTAAATTTGTGCCTAACATAGATTTATGATCATTAAGGTCCAAACTGGAAATTAAATTAAATCAAATCAAATTTGTTTTGGTTTGGTTAATCAGATTAATGTTTCAAATCCGTATCCTATAAATTGTACGTTATATGGTTTTTCAGTTTCGATTTTATTTCCTTTTGAGTTACCATTATTACCATATACAATCATACATCAATCACAAACAAAACCAATGTGATATAAGTATATAACATAATAGTATGTGGATGTGATTATCAAGCTTTTATAGTATTAAACAAAAAACATTGTTTTATTTTATTTTATTTTTTGATGATAATATCAAGTGAAATGAAAACACACAAAATCAAATGAAATGAAAAGATAAATTGATATAAAACAAAAACTTCTATTCTATTAAGACACGAACATGACGTATTGATATACGTGTGGTCCAACTATTTTATTACAATTTTTAAAACTTCTTATTAATCATTGAAGAGAAATATTATATAAAGAAAAACATAAATATGACTAAAAACATAAATATAAAAATTAAATTTTTAGTTTTGGTCACTCACCGATTAGAGAAAACCCTAAGACTCTCCCATGCACGGTGCTCGAGACAAAAACCAGATCTATTTACCTCGGTAAAACGGCATTTCGCCGGCTGGGCCTTCTCGACAAAACTACTCCTCCCTTCGCTCTTGTGGTCCTGTTTCACTGTTCTATGTATTGTTTATTTGCTCGTGTTATTTGGATAGTGGGAGGAAGGCGAACTCGACAGACGTTACGACAAAGACGAGGACTCTTTGTTGTGTTTCTTCCGGTGGTCCTTTCCTTCCAACTAATCTTTACTCCAGCGATGAGTCGAGAGGATTCTCTCCCCACCGCAATGCTTCGGTCTTTGGATTCAAAGACCGGCGTATCTCCTTCTGTTCGCCGTCAGACAAGTCACAATGTGCACTATGTCCAAGCCGTTCAATTGTTATCGGAGCGTCGATATCAAACGACGAACTCAAGCCCTCGTGTCGGTGAGACTTGAGTCCCACAAAGCCACCGCGGGTTGCTCTATTCTTCAAACCGTGGATCAGAAGCTTCACTACGGTCGAAGTTCTTGGTATCCTTTCATTTCTACATGCCGTAAAGTGATGCTCTTCTCCTCCGTCGATTCTCCTAGACGGCGGTTCGCTCATCCGGCCCGGCTCACCGGCCTTATGGCAAACGAACGGCCCAAATTCTTTGTAATCCGCCCATGCCGACAGACTTATCGAGGTGATATCTTTTATATTTGGGCTTGGCCCATCTGTAGATTTGAACCTGTTAGCCCAACAATTTACCTGCAAGGACCCAAATCTGTAGAAGAAAATTTGATTCGACATGTTATGTCGCTCGGTGATTGGTCAGTTCGCGAAGAATTCGGTGGATTTACGGGATTTCCTCCTCCGTAGTACAAGCTTATACCTTTGTATTCAAAATGGTGAACCTTTTCTCTACTTCTTCGTTTCTTCAAAGATTTAACCTAACTACGAAACAGCTTCTAGTATCAAAGATCGGAGATTTTCAACACCCAGATCACATGCAATGCAGCAAGAGAAACCATCATCGCAGATTTGGAGAAGAAAAACAAAACAGTCTTGTTCAGTCTCTAGTTTTCTCCGTTTACAGATTCAAACAGAAAGAGAGCGAAACCCAAAAGGTTAAAACTTTACACAGGAAACCTGTAATTCAAGCTGAGAGGCTTCGCAATCTTCGAGCTCTGATTAGGGTTTTCGAAGATTGTCGCCGTCTCCGTTTGAGTTCGTCTTGTGTAGTTTAGTGCATTGCCAGTTCATGAGTAACCTTTGTCGTGTTGACCCAAAGAAGGAGTAATCTTGTAAATTTTAATTATATATTTCCCCTCAACTCTTATGTTCTTGTCAATTTGTGCTTAGCATAAATTTATGATCATTAAGTCCAAAATGGTAAAATCAAAATTAAAATTTGGTTTGGTTAGGTTAATCAGATTAATATTTCAATTCAGTATCCTATAAATTGAACGTTTTATGCGTTTGGTGTGGTTTCAGTCTGGACTTATTTCTTTTGAGTCACCATTATTACAAACAAAACCAATGTGATAACAGTATATGGACGTCGAGCTTCAAGATCGTATATTAAACATTTTTAAAATCATTGTTTTATTTTATTTTTGATGATAATATCAAGTGAAATGAAAACACACAAAATCAAATGAAATGAAAAGATAAATTGATATAAAACAAAACTTCTATTCTATTAAGACACGAACATGACGTATTGATATACGTGTGGTCCAACTATTTTATTACAATTTTAAAACTTCTTATTAATCATTGAAGAGAAATATTATATAAAGAAAAACATAAATATGACTAAAAACATAAATATAAAATTAAATTTTTAGTTTTGGTCACTCCTAGATTAGAGAAAACCCTAAGACTCTCCCATGCACGGTGCTCGAGACAAAAACCAGATCTATTTACCTCGGCGTCGGCAACGGCGCATCTCGCCGGCGCTGGGCCTTCTCGACAAAACTACTCCTCCCCTTCGCTCTTGTGGTCCTGTTTCACTGTTCTATGTATTGTTTATTTGCTCGTGTTATTTGGATAGTGGGAGGAAGGCGAACTCGACAGACGTTACGACAAAGACGAGGACTCTTTGTTGTGTTTCTTCCGTGGTCCTTTCCTTCCAACTAATCTTTACTCCAGCGATGAGTCGAGGATTCTCTCCCCACCGCAATGCTTCGGTCTTTGGATTCAAAGACCGGCGTATCTCCTTCTGTTCGCCGTCAGACAAGTCACAATGTGCACTATGTCCAAGCCGTTCAATTGTTATCGGAGCGTCGATATCAAACGACGAACTCAAGCCCCTCGTGTCCGGTGAGACTTGAGTCCCACAAAGCCACCGCGGGTTGCTCCTATTCTTCAAACCGGCAGATCTAGAAGCTTCCGCAGTACAGTCGAAGTTCTTGGTATCCTTTCATTTCCTACATGCCGTAAGTGATGCTCTTCTCCCTCCGTCGATTCTCCTGAGCGGTTCGCTCGCTCGGCGGCTCTACCGGCGACCTCTTTCATGGCACCGACGAACGGCCCAAATTCTTTGTAATCCGGCCCATGCTGACAGCACTTATCGAGGTGATATCTTTTTATATTTGGGCTTGGCCCATCTGTAGATTTGAACCTGTTAGCCCAACAATTTACCTGCAAGGACCCAAATCTGTAGAAGAAAATTTGATTCGACATGTTATGTCGTTCGGTGATTGGGTCAGTTACGCAGAGAATTCTGGTGGATTTACGGGATTTCCTCCTCCGCGTAGTACAAGCTTATACCTTTCCTGTTGGAAAAAGTTACCAGAGGGTTTACCGGGTTCGGTCCTCATTCGATCATTCTCCTCCTTTGAGGAGAAACTGTTACCACCATATCTTCTTTCCATAGAAAGAGGAGTTTCCTCGGTCTCGTTGCTCAGCGTTTGCTTCAGTTTCCTCATCGTTTTGTTATCTTGCGTAGCGGTCTCCACGGGACCTGAAGATGCAAACGAGATTACTTCGATTTTTCTCGTTGATGAGGTCTGGACCTTAACGTCACACTATGTGACTATTCTTCCGTTGTTCGACTTTGTCGTGAAGGTTCCCTCGACGCATTCAAGCACCGTCTTGAATTCGCTGTCATCTTCGATTGAAGACCTATCTTGCTTAGTTTATTTATGTGTTGTATGCTATGTTTATGGTCAAAGAGGATGGATAATTCCCTCTATCTATTGTAGTGATCAAGTTTGAGTATGAATGAAAGTAAGTTTGTGATAAAAAAAAAAAATTAAATTTCTAAAAAAAATGTAAAACAAAAAAATATATTCGCCCTTAATCTCAAGAGATGAGATGTGTTAATTAATTCCTTGCGTTAATTACTCAATGGCACTAAACTCCTCGATCATCTTATTCTTCTTGCAACGATTATTCATAATCGTATGGACCTTAGAGCATTACAAGGCATGAACATGCAGTCACGAGTACCATTAACCCCGTTCGTGGTAGTCGAACCACCGAGCTTGCGTGCGATCACAACCGAGTTAACCACGTCATCGGTCGGATTAAAGATGGTCAAGAGCTGGAAGCCTTTGAGATCAGAAGAGTCAACGATTGGGTACAAGAAAGCTCTAAGAGCATGAGCACTCCTTAGCATGAGGACAGCTCCAGGAGCCATGTGTTTCTCCAAGTGCTCGATGGCTTTGACCTTCGCCTCTTTGTCCATTCCAACGAGAGCCGCCAAGAAAACGACGCCGTATTGGTCTAACCCCTCCGTAGCGTTTAGCACGTCAGTTGTGTGGAAGAACATGCGTTTGGAGAGGTCCGGATCGCGAGATACGAGGCTTGTAGCGAGTGCGTTTGCGTGTGAATCTATGTCAAAGTTGTGGAACGTCGTGTTGGGGAGGTGGAACTTAGCCAAGACGATTGATGTGAGTGGCATTGGTCCGGAACCAATAAAGGCAATCTTGGACGGAACATGGCTCGAGTGTTGACTCAAGAGATCGAACTCGAGCTTGCCTAGCTTGAGGTAGTTGCTGTAGTAAGGAAAGATGTTTAAATGGTCGAGTGGGTTCTGGTCTTCTTGCAAAGATCCCAAGATTGTGGAGAAGTGTTGCTCTAAGTAACCTTCGGCTTCACCACATAGCTTGATGAGGTTAGATCTCATGTCTTTGACTTCTTCACTCATCTCTGTGACGTCGATGTTTGTGTCCGTGGGTAAGCACGTGGACACGAGTTGTCCGAACAGAGTGTCGACGTTTTGAAGGTCTCAAACTCTCGAGCTTTGAGATTTGGTCGTATAAGTCGATGATCTGCTTCACAACAAGATTGTTTTGCAAGCCATGTTATTATTAGTATTTGATTTCTTAGATATTCTTTTTAAGACTTCGTAAAATCTTGTGTTGTGGCTTTAACACTCACCAAAATGTCGGGTATTTATTGGCACTTGTAGCATGGGGTCCGTCCTTTGCCGAAATTATTTATCTATCTACCGATGATTCTATTCATATACGTAATTCATAATTGGTGTGTGGTCTGCCTCGTTTATAATGATATATTTTCAAATAATCTCAGTATACATACATACATATAGATATATATATATATCATATTTTCATTTTCATATTGTATTTTGCAAAATAAAAGTGCGTTACTAATCATTCCAAACTATATTTTTTAGCCTTCCCCCACATGGCATGATCCACAACTTGGATTACAACATGTATACAACTCTTTCCAATTATACCGTACAAAGAACTTTTTTTACAAAAGAAAAAAAAGGAGAAATCAAGAAGACCGGTAGTAAAAAATGTTCGATTCAAATTATAATAGAGTCCATGTTTATAAAATGGCTTCGCCCGAGTTCGAACCGGAGACCTTCGGTGTGTTAGACTTACATGATAACCAACTACACAACGAAACCTCAGTAACTAATTTTAACCCTTATTATGTGATCATGAATATATACGCGCTTATAAGGACTAGGTATCGTACGATAGACACAAATACAATGTTTACGGATAAGTCACCATGAAAATCATTCAATGTTTACGAGATAACGTATTGTAAAGTTGGTAAATGGTAATTAATTAAGGCATGTCTCAGAACATTGTTCAGCCACCATGAAATCTATCAATTATTTAAACTGTGATATCTTAAAGATATATGATATAGGTCGGTATCATATTATATAGCGTTGAATTAGAAACACTCCGTCAAATAATAGATTCCGTTCACGCATGCTTGGTTGGGAACGGTGACAAAATTGGCTGGAATATATAATTCCGTTGGCATCTACTGAAACTTACCATTCTCACATTGTAATGACTTCTGATTGAATTAATGAAATTGATTTGGGATAAAAAATAAAAAAAAAGCAACCCCAAATAAGAGTTCCCGTAGTTCTTTTACTATCAGATGATAACCACCACTTAGTTAGTATTATAATGAAACCATATCGAGTTAACATATGCGATTGTTGTTTGTTGATAAACACAGCTGCAGGATGAAACGTAACGCTCACTAAAAAGGAGTTACCTTCTCTTGTACAGTCATAATGATTGAACACAAATCGTAGATTCTCAAATTTGGTTAAAAATAAGCAGAATTACATTATTGTTATTGACTATATATCATTCAGACATACATCACAATTCACACATAACTAGAAAATCAAATTGGAACATGTTTTAACGCTGAATTAATTCGAACTAATCAAGTACAAATGTTTGACAAATCTCTTTTGCAATTGTAGTAAATTAACGTTACTGCAATGATTTTATTATTTTACACTAGTGCCACTTGCGTAAAATGAATGGCCAATTAGACGTCCCTCTAAACGTACGTCGACAAATATGATCCTAAAAACCAAAATGCGATTTTCAAACCAAACGTACTACAGTAAGCTATTACTTCTTGTTGTATTGCATTTCATGATCCTAATTCTATGTTTACGAGATAACTTATTTGTAACGTTGGTAAATGGTAATTAATTAAGGCATGTCTCAGAACATTGATCAGTCACCATGAAAATCATTCAATGTTTACGAGATAACTTATTTGTAACGTTGGTAAATGGTAATTAATTAAGGCATGTCTCAGAACATTGATCAGTCACCATGAAAATCTATCAATTATTTAAAATATGATATGTTAAAGAAATTTGATATACGGTATCATATTATATAGCGTTGAATTACAAACACTCCGTCTAATAATAGATTCCGTTCACGCATGCTTGATTGGGAACTGGTGACAAACTTGGCTGGAATATATAATTCCGTTGGCATCTCCTAAAACTTACCCATTTCACATTATGATGACTATCTGAATAAACTAATGCAGTTGATTTGGGATAAAAGCAACCCCAAATAAGAGTTTACGCAGATCTTTACTATCAGATGATAACCACCACTTAGTTTAGTATTATAATGCCATGACACTATACTTATCCAGTAAAACCATATGAGTCGACGTATTCGATTGTTGATAAGACTGGAATTACGTAAGTCTCATGGAAAAAACTAAACATAATTAATTACATTGTTGGTATGGGCTATATATCATTCAGACATACATTAGGCATAACTGGAACATGTTTTAACCCATGTTCGGAAATTTGATAGACGCAACGCGTGCCGTTGGTCCGATCTCGTTAACAATAAATCGCAAAACTTTTAACATTGAATTAATTCGAACTAAGACTCTCCCATGCACGGTGCTCGAGACAAAACCAGATCTATTTACCTCGGCCGGTAACGGCGATCTCGCCGGCGCTGGCCTTCTCGACAAAACTACTCCTCCCTTCGCCTTGTGGTCCTCGTTTCACCGTTTCTATGTATTGTTTATTTGCTCGTGTTATTTGATAGTGGGAGGAAGGCTAACTCGACAGACGCTACGACAAAGACGAGGACTCTTTGTTGTGTTTCTTCCGTGGTCCTTTCCTTCCAACTAATTTTACTCCAGCGATGAGTCGAGAGGATTCTCTCCCCACCGCAATGCTTCGGTCTTTGGATTCAAAGACCGCGATCTCCTTCGTCATTGCCGACAAGTCACAATGTGCACTATGTCCAAGCCGCTCAATTGTTATCGGAGCGCCGATATCAAACGACGAACTCAAGCCCTCGTGTCCGTGAGACTTGAGTCCCACAAAGCCACCGCTGGTTGCTCCTATTCTTCAAACCGGCGCCGATCTAAGCTTCACGGTACGATTCAAGTTCTTCGGTATCCTTTCATTTCCTACATGCCGTAAAGTGATGCTCTTCTCCTCCCGCCGATTCTCCTAGACGGCGGTTCGCCTCGCCCGGCTTCACCGGCGACCTCTTTCATGGCACCACGAACGCCCAAATTCTTTGTAATCCGCCCATGCCGACAGACTTATCGAGGTGATATCTTTTATATTTGGGCTTGGCCCATCTGTAGATTTGAACCTGTTAGCCCAACAATTTACCTGCAAGGACCCAAATCAGAAGAAAATTTGATTCGACATGTTATGTCGCTCGTGATTGGGTCAGTTACGCAGAGAATTCGTGGATTTACGGATTTCCTCCTCCGTAGTACAAGCTTATACCTTTCCTGTTGGAAAAGTTACCAGAGGGTTTACCGGTTCGGTCCTCATTCGATCATTCTCCTCCTTTGAGGAGAAACTGTTACCACCATATCTTCTTTCCATAGAAAGAGGAGTTTCCTCGGTCTCGTTGCTCAGCGCTTGCTTCAGTTTCCTCATCGCTTTGTTATCTTTATGAAGGTCTCCACGGGACCTGAAGATGCAAACGAGATTACTTCGATTTTTCTCGCTGATGAGGTCTGACCTTAACGCCACACTATGTGACTATTCTTCCGTTGTTCGACTTTGTCGTGAAGGTTCCCTCGACGATTCAAGCACCGCCTTGAATTGGCTGTCATCTTCGATTGAAGACCTATCTTGCTTAGTTTATTTATGTGTTGTATGCTATGTTTATGGTCAAAGAGGATGGATAATTCCTCTATCTATTGTAGTGATCAAGTTTGAGTATGAATGAAAGTAAGTTTGTGATAAAAAAAATTAAATTTCTAAAAAATGTAAAACAAAAAATATATTCGCCCTTAATCTCAAGAGATGAGATGTGTTAATTAATTCCTTGCGTTAATTACTCAATGGCACTAAACTCCTCGATCATCTTATTCTTCTTGCAACGATTATTCATAATCGTATGGACCTTAGAGCAGTTACAAGGCATGAACATGCAGTCACGAGTACCATTTACCCCGTTCGTACTCGAACCACCGAGCTTGCGTGCGATCACAACCGAGTTAACCACGTCATCGGTCGGATGAAAGATGGTCAACAGCTGGAAGCCTTTGAGATCAGAAGAGTCAACGATTGGGTACAAGAAAGCTCTAAGAGCATGAGCACTCCTCAGCATGAGTACAGCTCCAGGAGCCATGTGTTTCTCCAAGTGCTCGATGGCTTTGACCTTCGCCTCTTTGTCCATTCCAACGAGAGCCGCCAAGAAAACGACGCCGTATTGGTCTAACCCTCCGTAGCGTTTAGCACGTCCGTCGTGTGGAAGAACATGCGTTTGGAGAGGTCCGGATCGCGAGATACGAGGCTTGTAGCGAGTGCGTTTGCGTGTGAATCTATGTCAAAGTTGTGGAACGTCGTGTTGGGGAGGTGGAACTTAGCCAAGACGATTGATGTGAGTGGCATTGGTCCGGAACCAATAAAGGCAATCTTGGACGGAACATGGCTCGAGTGTTGACTCAAGAGATCGAACTCGAGCTTGCCTAGCTTGAGGTAGTTGTTGTAGTAAGGAAAGATGTTTAAATGGTCGAGTGGGTTTTGGTCTTCTTGTAATAAAGATCCCAAGATTGTGGAGAAGTGTTGCTCTAAATAACCTTCGGCTTCACCACATAGCTTGATGAGGTTAGATCTCATGTCTTTAACTTCTTCACTCATCTTTGTGACATCGATGTTCGTGTCCGTGGGTAAGCACGTGGACACGAGTTGTCCGAACAATGTGTCGACATTTTTTGAAGGTTTCAAACTCTCGAGCTTTGAGATTTGGTCGTATAAGTCGATGATCTGCTTCACAACAAGATTGTTTTTGCAAGCCATGTTATGATAAGTATTTTGATATCTTAAATATTCTTTTTAAGACTTCGAAAAATCTTGTGTTGTGGCTTTAACCCTCACCAAAATGTCGGGGTATTTATTGGCAGTTGTAGCATGGGGTCACCATGAAAATCATTCAATGTTTACGAGATAACTTATTTGTAACGTTGGTAAATGGTAATTAATTAAGGCATGTCTCAGAACATTGATCAGTCACCATGAAAATCTATCAATTATTTAAAATATGATATGTTAAAGAAATTTGATATACGGTATCATATTATATAGCGTTGAATTACAAACACTCCGTCTAATAATAGATTCCGTTCACGCATGCTTGATTGGGAACTGGTGACAAACTTGGCTGGAATATATAATTCCGTTGGCATCTCCTAAAACTTACCCATTTCACATTATGATGACTATCTGAATAAACTAATGCAGTTGATTTGGGATAAAAGCAACCCCAAATAAGAGTTTACGCAGATCTTTACTATCAGATGATAACCACCACTTAGTTTAGTATTATAATGCCATGACACTATACTTATCCAGTAAAACCATATGAGTCGACGTATTCGATTGTTGATAAGACTGGAATTACGTAAGTCTCATGGAAAAAAAACTAAACATAATTAATTACATTGTTGGTATGGGCTATATATCATTCAGACATACATTAGGCATAACTGGAACATGTTTTAACCCATGTTCGGAAATTTGATAGACGCAACGCGTGCCGTTGGTCCGGATCTCGTTAACAATAAATCGCAAAAACTTTTAACATTGAATTAATTCGAACTAATTACATACAAATCTCTTTTGCAATTGTAATAAATTAACGTCACATGTACAATGATTTTATTAATTTACACAAGTGCCTCTCGCGTAAAATGAATGGATAATTTGACGTCCCTCTTTATGAACCTAAAAACAAAATGCGATGTTGTATTCAGATTTCAAATCAAACGTACTACATTAAGCTTAAGCTATACAACAAAAAAGTTACAATTACACAACAGAACAGTTAGTCAAAACCTCAATGATATTTGTAACCACCAACAAAACCATCATTTTTTTTAAAAAGAGAAATAAAAAAGAGAGGCCATATTGTTAAAGAAACTCTGTTTCCAGCGTCACATAATCTATTTCTTTCATGTTTTCGCTCTTTCGTCAACGTTTTTAAACCTTAAAATTATTCCTGATGTGAGTAAAAATTAATAATTTCACTTATGTATGAAGAGAGGTTTGGTTGACTAAGCAAGACAACATCATCCATCATGTTTTCTAGATTCTTTAGTCCCTAAGAGCATGATTAACCCGAAATTCTTAGAATGAGGTTATTAGCGGATGTTAAGAAACAGTTTTTTGATTTCCTCTAAGAACTTCATTCTAAGAACACCGGGTTAATCATGGTCTAATACATGAAACGTTCATTATAGCAAGTAACAACCAATACAGATTTCCAACAGCAAAAATGAATAAAATTTTAATTCCATTTATAAAATGGGGCAGCATCAATTATGTTTAAAATATGGTAGTACATTTTTCATTCCGTGTGAAGCAACCCGCCGTAAAAGGGAATATCTGTTTGAGGCAACCAAGTGTCTCCCAA